>OX457053.1:34200516-34800516 GCA_949752735.1 Lumbricus terrestris
TTACATAGAGGTTTGTGGTTTCCATGGTTGTTGTTGCTATGGCGATATTTTTTGCTACAGCTGGTGATTGATAGACTGCTGCTTGAACTGAAATTGAATCAGTTTCTCTCGATCTGTTGTTGAACCAGGTTTATCTTGACCATCGTCGATTGATACGTTTCTTTTGTAGATAAGAACGAATAAATTTATGAGCTATTGGTTTTCGGTACATTATATTTCTTGCTTTCTTTTACTTATTTATTTACTTTGTTCAATGGCATCTAGGTGAACGGCCTTTTCTATGAACGGGTCTAATCAGATGTGCATAAGGAATGTGTTTTATGTGTGTTGTGCCTGGCAGCAGAGGCTCAAAGCCTCTATACAATAAACACTACACACACACAAATGTATGTGTATATATATATATATATATGTATATATATAATAACTGTTGCAGGCTGTCTGTTCTGCTAGTAATTAAGATGTATGTCTTCTGTCATTTGTGTTCTTGTGATTTTGTTTCAATTGCATAACAGTACACTGTAGCACCCGTTGCAGTCTGCAAACTGCCAGATGGTTCAGTAAAGGAATATTATTATTATATATATGGTCAACACTTGCTTGCTGCCTCACCTGTGCAGATACCCAAGAGGTTTGCATAGAGGCTAGAGCTGCTACTCAGGTTTGACCATTTATTTTTAATCGTGAAAATTATTGACAATGTCATTATTAATGCACAATTGCCTCTGCTCAGCTACCAGGCAACAGACCTCAGACTTCCTTTAGTTGTTTTGTTTTTGCCTATTGTTAAAGAATTTCAGACTTTCGGGTAAAATCGACAGGATGTAGAATAATGTCCTGTAAATCTGGTTGATTTCCATGTCAGATTTAAATGGTTTAAAACATGTTTTAGCAAAAAAGAGTTGACTCGTTCATTTATTCATATCGTTGGAATTTGCAACTTTTCCCTTATACAAGGGATGGCTGTTAATCAACTATGTGTAATATTATAATATTCTGTTTAGCTAGTGGCAATGTTGAGCTAAGGATGAGAGAGAAAGTTTTGCCTAATGTTTTAGGACTTCTTGGCTTGGTTAATATTATGGGTGAGCAATAACCATGTTTCGTATGCATATTGCATGGAGGGGAGGGAGATGATGGTTGAACGGTAAGATGCTGGCATGAAGATTAGAGGGATGGGGTTCGATTTGGCACCAGACCCATAGTCGATGAAATCAACATTGGCTGCATCCACCGTTTGCACCCCTTCTTTCTGACTAGGGTGAGATCGTCATGGTAACCAAGTGAAAGGGATTGTTGTTATTATTTCCGCTTGTCATGTTATTATTTTCTATTATCTATTATTATTATTTTATTATCTGTTACTGTTATTGTTATTGCTATTATTTCTAACAAGTGTCATGTTAGCATCACAGAAAATGCCACTTAATATTTTTTACAAGAGCGTTAAAAAAATTCTTTGTTTTATTTGTCTGTGGTAGTGTCATCTTCTGAAGGAAATTAATATTCTTTATTCAATAATGCCAAAAATATCTGATGGTCAGTGAGACAGTGATCCACCATAAAAGTCGAGAGAATGCCGTCTTTCGCAGATCTGTCATTATGACTTTATTGATTGGGTGCAGAGTATCATCGCGGCCGAGAGCAGCGCTGATGGTTTGTGGTCAGCAACTGCTGGTCTTGCTGATGAACAGCGCTGACGACAACAGCGCTTGCCCAACGCCTCCTCATACTTTATATGATTTTACATTATAATTAAGCCTGGCAGGGTTGGTTGGGGGGGGGGGGCAGAGTAGCGTCGTGTTTCGTGTCGTCTGCCTGTGGTGTGGAGGGGTGTCATTGCATGATTCGGTGTGTTTAGCGAGCATTGCCTGCGGCTGCCCGACGACACCTCGAGCAATGGCGCGTTGCTTCTTGGCTGCGACCAGGTGACAGAACCGAGGCCATTGGAGGCAGCTGCAGTGATGCAGACAGTGCTCTCAGAATGACGACGATGCGTTGACCATCGGGTAAATTGGTCGCCATCAATTTGTGGCACGCGTCGAACATTAGGACATAATATGACGTCGCAACTGCACACAGTGCGCGCGCTTATGTCTGCTACTTGCGGCTTGTAGTGCAGTCTGTTAAAATGATGTGCTTGCTCTTCCTGCTTGCTCATTTGAATCAGTGTGTATTAGTGGATCAAAGATCTTTACATCCTCAAATGCAGAGCATGCAGTTTATGTAATGGTGTGTGATATATATATACAAGGTGCGCCAAAAATAAGTAATCCCCTACGGTTTTTTGCCCATATCTTGGCCAAACATACGAATTTTTAAATGAAACTTTTCATTCTTAAAGGCAATTCATATTTACGTACAATGGTCAAATTATAAACAAATATTTCAAACAGAACAAAAGTTATATCACTTTTAGTGAGGCCACCCACCGTTTCTTGACGATTCAAAAACGAAACGCAATTTTTTAAAGGTTTTTTGCTAATATCATGGCCAGAAGTAAGAATTTCAAAATTAATCTTTACAGATTTAAAGACATTTCATATTTACACATGATGGCCAGATTTCATCAAAATATTTCAAACACAACAAAAGTTATATGACTTTTAGTAAGGCCACCCACCGTTTTTGACGATCCAAAGCGTAACGCAACAAAAAGTAACAAAAACGTGATTTTATCAAGTCATATCTCAAATAACTGTTTGGAACTGAACTTGATAGTGATTCACAACTTGTGTTCAATGTGCCCACCATCAGTGCCAAAACTTCTTTTGAGTCCCTTTGCAAAGTTCTTGATGGACCTGTTGATTAATCTGACAGATTTCTTATTTACCAATTTAATTGTCTTCTTTCTAAGTGACTTCTCAGTGACGTGCAGCTACGCTGGTACCCTGTTCCTTTTTTTAAATAGTAATAATAATGATCATCTGGCATTACCAAAGCCTATTTGATAACAGTTATTTGAGATGAGACTTAATAAAATCGTGTTTTTGCTACTTTTTGCTTCGTTACGTCTTTGAGTCGTCAAAAAACGGTGGGTGGCCTCCTTAAAAGTGCCATAACTTTTGTCATCTTCGACATATGTTGCTGAAATTTGGCCATCATGTGTAGACGTGAATTGTCTTTAAACCTGCAAAATTTCATTTCGAAATTCTTACTTCCGGCCAAGATATTGACCAGAATATTTAGATTGGTTTTCTGCTACTTTTTGTTGCGTCGCGTTTTTGAATCGTCAAAAAACGGTGGGTGGCCTCACTAAAAGTGATATAACTTTTGTTCTGTTTGAAATCTGTGTTTGTAATTTGACCATTGTACGTAAATATGAATTGCCTTTAAGACTGAAAAGTTTCATTTAAAAATTCGCATGTTTGGCCAGGATATGGGCTGAAAACCGTAGGGGATTACTTTTTTTGGGCACACCCTGTATATATATATATATATATATATATATATATATATATATATATATATATATATATATATAAAGGTGTGACATGTGGCAGTATTGGCTACAAACAAGCGACTTCATTTTCTTGGCCTCAGCATTCGAGGTCATGTGACCAGTCCTCTCCTTCACCATCTCATCTCTCCACCAACTGTCAGTGAATCAAAAGTAACAATTCAACTGAACGACTGATTGCTTCTGACTTTCTTGTCTGTCTCAATGTAACAGGTTGCGGTTTGCCAATCTGTTTTTGCAGAATGTACTTCTACTAACTGTGGCTGGATTGACTGCGTTGGCACAAATGGAGCAGAAACCGCAAACTAAGTTTCTGCCATAGTTGGGATTTGAATCCATTGACAGACCAGCATGCTTTCCACTGCACTAATTGATGATTCTAAGAACATTAGAAGCAAATTGTACCATTTGGTCCTGAAATTTATCTCTTTGTAATGAGAATTCCCTCATTGGATCTTTTTCCCTGCTCCCCCACCCCCTTCAAGTGTTCTTCTGGGTTACAGCCAGGTTGACATTGATTGTGATGTGTTTTGACCGATTAATATGATCACGGTGCTGCACTGCACTGTAGACATTGGACCGCATCGATTGGATTAAATTCGATGTGCTTGAGCTGACGAGCTAATCCAACGCATTGTATTGACATACTCTCTGAGAAGTGAAGTTGCTCGAATAGTTGTTACTTTTCAAAACTATGTTACCTTGGGAAAAATTCAAGTCTAATATTAGACTGTTGGCAAAGCATGCACACATGCTGTATTCGATGTGCTTGTATAAAGGCAGGTGACAGTTGGCAGCTCTCTGCTTACTTTCATAAAATTTTGCATGACTTCAGTATTTACAGCACTCGTATGGCATAAAGGCAAGCAGCTGTTAGCCCCGTGAGTAGCTATAAAATGATGTAAATTCAGTAATTACAGCATGACATGTCTGTTGACCAGAGACATTCTCAGTCTTGTCATAAATTTCTGGTTTTCATAAATTGTTTGCTGGAAGAACTATAGCTAAGAACGATAGCTATTATCCATTTGGCATACTTGTTGCATACTTGTTGCATACTTGTTGCATACTTATGGAATGTTTGTCATCTCTTGATGCTTTCCACATTTTAGGGTTTGATGAGTTCCACTCTTCTTTTATTTATGCATTTGCGGTGATCAACTTTCTGTGGCACTTGATTGACAACAATTACGCAATAGGGTGTTGTGCTCTGCATTCCCCCGCTCAGGATGAACTCCTCATTCCCCCGCTGTCTATTCGGGCGTAAGACATTAACCCCCTGGACAAAAAAACCAGACAACCACCATTCGATTTAGCCTATTGCAAAAAATCTTGTACAAATGGCCAATTCCTGTAGTTAATTGATAAAACAAGTTTCATCAATGTAACTTCTACTTAGATAGCATTTAGTTTTCATCAATCCAGCTTCCATTTAGGCAAAATTCATTTAATCAGTTCAGCATCTATTTAAATAGCAATAATTGTTTTTATCAATCGAACTTCTGTTAAATGACATCAGTCCAACTTCTATTTAAATAGCTATTATTTTTCAGCAATCCAGCTCTAATTTTTAAACGCGTTGACCGCCAAGGACGAGTTAACTCGTCCTTCAGCCAGTCATTTAACATGGTGTGTAGGCGGTCAATGTGTTAAGCAAGAAATTTCCATCAATGCAGCTCAAATAAGCATGAATATTTTCATCAATCGAGCTTTCGCTTAAGGCAAAAATGATTTTGTATCAATCCGACTTCTATTTAGCGAGAATTATTTTCATCAATCCAACTTGTGTACGACCAACAAATGTATTTTGAACTTTGGACCACTGTCTGGAGGAATGCCACTTATGCGCTCGCTATTTATGTTCTATCCGGGTTTTTTTCTACCCTGGGGTGGGATTTTGTCCAGGGTTTTGTCCAGGGGGATTAATGTCCGTTCCCCGTCTATTCGCCTTATGCCTAGGATTTGCTCAGATGTGTTTTATTGCAGCCTTAGAATAGTACTTTTTATTCGAGGTAGCGTCGGGAGTGCTTCTGAGTAGTAGCCTTGAAGGGGCGCGATATCGATCTCTATAATAGTAATGAATGAATAATTTTGTCTGAATTAATCCTAGTGACAAAAATATTCTGTGATGGTCATATCACTTAGGCTCACCCTATAAATACCAAAGGTATTATTCACGGTGTCCCAATGAAAAGTAGAACCCTATAAAAAGTGTCATAGTTTGGCCAAAACTTGTAGGATTTGTCTGAAATTTTAAACGCGACAACAGTGACCATATTACTACCAACTCCTAAAGCCGATGATTCTGTAAATCATCATATTTTGATCAAAAAACTTTATAACTATGGAATTGGAGGGACACAATTACAATGGTCTGCTAGCTATCTTGAAAATCATTTTCAGCTGGTTTCTGTTAATAACTGTAATTCTGATCTACAACTCATTTCTCACGGTGTCCCTTAAGGATCTAATCTTGGACCTCTTTTATTTTTAATTTATATTAATGATTTACCTAATGCGTCGCCTTCTATGTATTCTGTGCTATTTGCTGATGATTCTAACTTATGTCTGTCTGTCTGTCTGTCTGTCTGTCTGTCTTTCTGTCTGTCTGTGCATCTCTGTGCCTATGTCTGTGCAGAGATCTCGACCCTGTCACGTGATGACAAACCAATCATCTCTTTATCTCTTTATTCTTCGTTTGAAGGACTCTTATGGTGGCCACAGAATTCAATGCGCTTTGGCATTTCATCAATTGCAAAATGGGTGAGATGGGAGAGGGGGTGGGTCTGGTCACCTAAGAAAGGTCTTCAGGTCGAGCAGCGAGATGTTGTGCCATAGGAATTGGTCGCTATCGTCGTCATATCATCGTCTCATCATCGATATACAATTATATGACATCGTTGCTGTGATGGCTTTGAATAGTTTCCACATCTGTCGCTGTCGGTCTTAAGAGATTTTAGGACTATGTTTAATTTTTAAATGTTTCTAATCGTAATCATAATCTCGAGACAGCACTCACAAAAGTCGCGGTAACCAGCTTTTTCAAAGGTTTTTAAGGATCCATTGTTTCTCTTCCGATGTTTTGAGGACCCAGTTTTGGTTGTCAAATGTTTTTTAGACCATTGATGGTCTTTGTATGATTTTTAGGCTGTTATTAAATGCTCATATCCAGATTTTGAAGAGACCTGGAATGTTGCGCTTTGCCATGTACAATATTGGCACTATAGCAGATTAGGCTGTTGTCATGTGGGGCGCGGTGGTGTAGTGGTGGCGTCTTTGCCTTGAAGCCGGAAGGTTCGAGGTTCGAATCCACCTCACGTCGCGCCGCGTAGGGACCTTGGGCAAGTTCTTCACTCGCAATTGCTCAGGGCTTTGACGTGAAACTCCGCTGCAGTGTCCTCTCTGCAGTGGGAGCGCCTCTGAGTAGAGAGAGCTTGAAGAGGCGCTATAACAAGTGCACATCCATACATACATTATACACTTTAATTGCACAGCACTTATCACACATGACACTCCCGCCCAACCAGGATATCTGCAAACATCATAAACACTTGGAATATAAGATCTATGCATCAATCAATCAGTTAGCCAGTCAATCCATCTCCATTTTATATATAAATATTGCCCATTTAAGAGGCATTCCCAACCATATCACGTGGAAGAAAGTGGTCTTAAGCATCAAATCGAACTGAGAGCAGATAGTGTTATGGAGGTTGCCTATTGCCGAGAAAGTACTTACATGTAATCACCCGTGTACTGTCTGTACTGTATTGTATACAAAACAATAACAAGTTTTGTTGTCTTTTAATTTGCAGCTGCTGATTGGTTTTGAGCTGGGCTCGGTTGTCTTATGGGATCTGCGAAACAAGGTTGCTGAAGCTCGATTCACCTGCACTGAGGTGATGTCATCAACTTCTTCTTGTGTTCTTCACTTTATGTCTGCTAGGTTTTGGGACCTTACCTGGACCATGCCAGTAACGAGGTGGGGTGTGGTACGAGGTGGTATGATGACCGATTGCTAATGTGTCTCTTGTTCTGTAGCTTGCCTTGCGTCATTGTAGCTTTCTACTGCCTTGTCTAAGCTAAGTTGTCTTAGCTTGCAATACCTTTACTCACTTTACTCCCCTCGACTTTGCCCTACCTTGCAGTCTGTTCCTCTTCTTATGTTTACTGAACTTGCCTTGCTTTTTCTTAACCTATTGACTTCTAAGCAGCATGCCTTGCCTGCTAATCTTAGCTTGAATTGCCTCATATTATCTTGACTTACTGGTTCGGACTTCCATTAGGCAAGGATGATTCTTCCCATATTGTCACTGCTAGTCTAGGTGTTTAGGATGTTTGCAGATGTCCTATTTGGGTGGGAGTGTCATGTGTGATAAGGGCTGTGCAATTAAGGTGTACACCTGAGAAGAAGGACCACAGAATTAAAGAAAGTGAAGACTTACTGCAACAGTGATATTTCATTAACACAAATCGGAACTAGAAGTAAAATAATCCAAACTCTGTCAACAGGAATAAGAATGAAAACTAAGAATCATTTTGAAACGAGAATGGAACGAGAATGAAAATACACTATAAAGAATGAAAATATGAATAGAAATAGGAATTATTTTCAGAATGGAAACTTCTGCACAATAAGTTTTGCGATACGTTATCTCTGTGTAAGTGATTTTTTTCTATGTGCCAGCCAACAAAATCAAATGCAAATCTTTAGAAAGGGGCACTATGTATAAATTGAGTTTCCTTAAACCTTAAAGAAATATTTGAAAGTTATGCTATGTAACTAGACGGTCCGGACAGAACTGGCTGGCAGCTGTCGTGTTTTTACACTGTTATTTAATAGCTGAATTTAAAAAATACTTTATCAGGACTTAAATCGGAACTGAAATAATTTTATAACTAGAATTAGAGCTGAACTTATTTCAGAGCTTGAATTAGAACTTAAATAGGAATTATTTTCAGATTAGAAATATAATTAGAACTGAAATTAGATCATTAGAACTGAATTAGGATTAAAACTGGGAATTATTTAAACTGAAATATCACCGTTCTGCAGGCATGTAGTAATTGCTGGTAGTACCGTATGCAAGCTCTGCATAATCTTTGCATTACCATTTTAGTGTCATTGCCTTGCAGTACCTTGTCTTACCCTACTTGCTTTGCTCTGCTGCACTAGCCTAGCCTTGCCTTACTTGCCTTGCAATACCCTACTTTCCTTGTCATACTTGCCTTGCCTTGCTCAACCTGCCTTGCCTTGCTCAACCTGCCTTCCTTACATGATGTATGATCATCTAAGTGCATGTGCTCCATTGTGCACACGTGTATACCTGGAGATTTGCACAGCATTGTTTGAGAGTATCTGAAAATTGGTGTGTGTGTGGTTTGGTGGGATTGTGCCTCCTCCATGAACCATGCAGCTGCAAGCAACTGCTGGCAACTGTATTGTGCTGATACTGTGTGTGCGTGTGTGTGTGTGCGTGCGTGTGTGTGTGTGTGTGTGTGTGTGCTTGTTCGTAATCGTTAAGATGATCTTGCTGTCATTTTTGCAACACAGACTTTGAGGTCCGTCTGCTGGCATCACGAAGGTAAACAGTTCATCTGCAGCCATGGCGATGGCAGTCTGACGATCTGGAATTGCAAGACCCCAGCAAAGCCCCACAGTTACCTGATGCCTCATGGTAAGTGCAAGTACCAGCAGCACCAGCAGCACCAGCAGCACCATACAGCATCATCTGGCCCAGCAAACCACTTCTTCTCATCTGACTTGGATAGTGATGTCACTTGGTACGGTTGCACCGACCTATATTATGACAGCAGCCTGTCATGTCTTCTGATCTGCTTAGTGTGGTGTGAACTGACCTAGATAATTAATCAGTTCTTATGATCAGGTTGAGATAGCAGCATCACTTGCTATGGACAATCGTGAATAGTCCATAACTTTGTTGCAGTCTCACACAGATCTTCTTCTTCTTCTTTAAGTTCTTTGTGCCCCTTGGCAGGTGACACGCCATTCTTCTCTTTCTTGTGTGCTTTTCTCTTCGGTTCATTGTATCTGTTAGTCATCATCCATCCCAGCATCATCCGTCTCCGTCTTCCTCTCTTCCTCTTTCTCTTCAATCTCCCTTCTATGATTTTTCTCAGGAGGGAATCTCCTCTTAATATGTGTCTTTTGCCTTTCTCTTAAAGTTGTCATCTTGTCTCTTTTCTCTCCTACTCTTTGCAGCACCTCTTCGTTCGTCACTCGCTCCGTCCAGCTCACCTTTTCCATCCTTCTCCCTATCACCATCTCGAAGGCTTCCAGTCTCTTTGCATCCTCTTTCCTGATGGTTCATGTCTCCGACTCATACAATACCATGCTCCATACCAGTACTTTGACAAGTCTCTTCTTTAGATCTTTGCTCAACCCTCCTCTCATCAACTCTCCTCTTTTCATGAATGCATCTTTCCCAATACTATTCTTCGTTTTATATCACTATGTAGGCCCCCCCAGAAATTCACAATCTTGTGCAGCGCAAATTCTGCGCAAAATTCCAGGTTTCGTGAAACAGCGAAAAAATTGGCAATCCGGGCGATTTTGGCGCCAATTTTGACAAAATCTTGCTAATTTATCTAAATTGGGCTTTGATTGACTTAAAAATTACTGCGGCGCGTGGCAGTTAAACATAGCAACGACACCATTGGCGGCATCCGAATGGGATGAAATTATGCAGGAATTTTTAGTTAAAGATTGTTATTTTTAGTAGTAATGCACAACTTAAAATATCAAAAAATTCCAGAACTTCACGGCCACATAATAAAATGTGTTAGACGAAGTTTCTCAAAGCGGTCACACAGAAGCGTCGCGTGTTGTCTCGGCTTATGACAACGAACACATTTATTCTATAGGCGTCAGGTGTGCACACGAAGACGAAAGGCACGTTGTGTAACTTGGTGATTCATTATAATATAGGCATATATAATACTATTTTGAAGTTGTATTTGTAATGAGCGTAGTTTTCGGTGGGCGTAAATGTTGAAAAATTAAAATTCTTTGAAATCACCTGAATACATTGATCTCATGGTTATAGGAACTTTATAACTGCATTTTTGCCTGATTGTCTAATTTCCAGAACGGCAAAGCTTTACACTAAATGACAAAAACACTGTTAGATACCTTGCACTGATTCAATGAAAAATTAACGAACATTATAATTTTTTAACTTGTGCAAAATTCGCGCAAATTTATCGTTTTTGATGCGCAATTGTTTTAATTTTTGGCGCAAATTTCTGGGGGCCTAACTATCTTGCATCGGTTGTTATCATACTTCCCAAGTAGCAAAAGCTCTTGACCTATTCCACCTCCTCTCCAATTATTCTTATTTTCATTGCTATCTTTCCTCATAATCTTTGTCTTTCCAGTATTTATCTTCATGTTGTATTTTATTGAGTTCTGTTTAGCTGATCTATCAATTTATGCAGCCTCTCCTGTGTGGTCGTCAGCATTGCTTGGTCGTCGGCAAATTACGAGTATTCCACCCACTTTTATACCCTCTCCTGTCTGTTCCATTGCCTCTCGCATCAGTTCCTCTATGTATATGTCAAAGAGGAGTGGTGATAGCGGACACCCTTGTCAATTACTCCTTCTTCCAAGCACTCCCCTTCTATTCTTATCTTGACTGTTTGATTCATATATAGATTTCCTATAAGCCTCCTGTCTCTCCAACCTATGCCCCTTCATCTAAGTGCATTCTTCAGTTTTTTCCAGTCTACTCTGTCAAACGCCTTCTCAAAATTCACGAAACAGAAACAGAAACACCTCTTGTTCGTACTCTATGCTTCTTTCCGTTAGCACCCTCAGGCTTAGCACCCTCAGGCTCCGATGGCGTCCCTTGTGCCTCTACCGTTCTGAATCTTCGCCTACTAGCCTCCTGTCCGCTTCTACCCTTGCCTGGATTCTCTTCGCGATTATCTTCAGCATGATCTTGGCTGCATGTGGGAGCAGACTAATTGTTCTATGGTGCTTACAAGCCGTTGCATTATTTTTCTTCTTTATGGGGATCATTATTGTCTGTAGGAAGTCCTCAGGCCAATTCCCAATGCTGTATATATCCTGGCATAGTCTTACTAATTGTCTTGTTGCTTTTTCTCTTAAGTTCTTCAGTATTTCAGCTGGTATATTATCCACTCCTTCTGCCTTATTGTTCTTCATGTCGCTATTCGCTGCCAGTACCTCTTCTCTCAGCACTCCCGTCCCCTGCCTCATTGTCTCCCATCACCATGTATGGTCCCTCATCCAGATCAGTCGGCTTTTCATGACTCTGATTTAATTCTTCCACGTGTTCTTTCCAGCGATTTCGGATCTGCCCTGGATCTCGAAGAATCTTTCCTTCGTTTACTCTACTTCTATTCCTCCTTCCCTTGTTGGTCTTTTTTGTCGCTTTTCTCACTTTTCATATACTTGGTCGTAGCTTCCTTTTGCTTGCAGGTCTTCCAGCTCTTGACATTTCTCCTACCACCATTTCTCTCGATTGCCTTCTTTGTTGTTCGTCGCAATTTGTTGTTTGATCTCATCCTGTATTCTCTCCTTACTTCTTCTGTGCTCTGATGCTTCCATTTCCTTCTTTTGTCCATTATCCTTCTTTTGTCCATTATCCTGTATCAGTTCAGTTCTTATCCAAGGCTTTCGTGCTGCTGCCCCACACAGATAGCAGCATCAATTGCTATGGTCTGACCTAGATTGCAGCATCAATTGCTATGGTCTGACCTAGATTGCAGCATCAATTGCTATGGTCTGACCTAGATTGCAGCATCAATTGCTATGGTCTGACCTAGATTGCAGCATCAATTGCTATGGTCTGACCTAGATAGCAGCATCAATTGCTATGGTCTGACCTAGATTGCAGCATCAATTGCTATGGTCTGACCTAGATTGCAGCATCAATTGCTATGGTCTGACCTAGATTGCAGCATCAATTGCTATGGTCTGACCTAGATTGCAGCATCAATTGCTATGGTCTGACCTAGATTGCAGCATCAATTGCTATGGTCTGACCTAGATTGCAGCATCAATTGCTATGGTCTGACCTAGATTGCAGCATCAATTGCTATGGTCTAACCTAGATTGCAGCATCAATTGCTATGGTCTGACCTAGATTGCAGCATCAATTGCTATGGTCTGACCTAGATTGCAGCATCAATTGCTATGGTCTAACCTAGATTGCAGCATCAATTGCTATGGTCTGACCTAGATTGCAGCATCAATTGCTATGGTCTGACCTAGATTGCAGCATCAATTGCTATGGTCTAACCTAGATTGCAGCATCATTTGCTGTTCTAGACCGTCATGATCTTCTTGTACCACGATCTCGGACTGCCACAGCCCAACATCGCGCCTTTGCCTCTGTCTGCCCTTTACTGTGGAATGGCGTTCCTCCTATTATTCGTTCCCAGATTTTATCTGGAGGCTTTACTTTTTCTGCCCGCTGTCTTAAGACTTTTCTTTTTCCAGGAGTTCTTCCCACTGAGAGCGCCTCTGATTAGGTTGTACTGTGAGAGGCGCTTTATAAATCCCAAAATAGAATATAATAGAATAGAATTTGCTGTGGTATGAGTCTGACCCTGATATAACAGATGGCACTGCCACATGAGAGTGATTGTTTCTGGTTAATGTGATTGAAATCATGAAACCAGGGACAGAGATTTAAAGGAGAAACAAATACAAGTAACAGTACTCACTGTGATACTTTCAAAAGTATTGGCTATACGAGGTTGTGGTTTACTACTGGTAGCATTCAAGGATTCAAGGGCGGATACAGGAATTTTCGAGGGGGGGGGCCAAAATTTTTGGTATTGTGAGACAGTAGAAAAAATTTTTAGTCATCGACCAAATTTTCCGGGAAAAAGATACCAACTTATCCGCCAAAATACCAACTTATCCGCCAAAAAAGTTGATGACTTTTTTTTTTTTTTTTTTAGTCATCAACCAATTTTTCGGGAAAAGGAGATGCCATTTCCGAACGGGGGGGCCACGTCCCGTACGATTTTCTAATAGGGGGGGCCAGATGTCCTGTTTTTCTATCCCACTACATGTTTTTGAAACCAAATGGGGGGCCACGTTCCATGCAATTTTTAAATGGGGGGGCCATGGCCGGATTGGCCCCCCCCTGAATCCGCCCCTGGTAGCATTATACATAGATGCGTGTTTGACTGTTTATGTTTCATTATTAGCGAAACTCACCAAAGATGGCAAACCAGAACCCTGCAAACCAATAATGAAAGTGGACTACCGCTCTGTACGAAACAGGTAAAACATGACAGACTCATGTGGGGCGCGGTGGTGTAGTGGTGGCGTCGTTGCCTTGAAGCCGGAAGGTTCGAGGTTCGAATCCACCTCGCCGCGTAAGGACCTTGGGCAAGTCCTTCACTCACAATTGCTCAGCGCTTCGGTGTGAAACTCCGATGCAGTGTCCGCTCTGCATTCGGGAGCGCCTCTGAGTAGAGGAGCTTGAAGGGGCGCTATAACAAGTACGCATACAAACAGACATGTATTACATTGCTTAGCTACTAAGAGTACAAATGGGCTACATAAACACTGGTTAGTTACTAAAGCTGTTACAACAATCCTATTTTACTACTTCTAATTTGCTTTCAAGTTCAATCATTAATAATAATAATATTCTCTTTATTAACAATCCGGTTGACACACCGCAACCGGTTACAATGTACACTTATGCAGTTTAAACAATTCACAAGAACAGAGATAATTAACAGAATACACAAATCTTAACTGTACTAACTGAGCAGACCGCCTGCAATATATGGCACCTGCAATGGAGGCAACTGCTTAATGACCAGTAGAACAGATGGACAACTTGCACCTTACTGCGGTGCAGTTAAATTCGACTCCTGTTAAACTTGTTGTCATCTGTTGCTAATAAATCATGCTATCTTACTGCGGGCTTATCAGTTTGACTTAGTACACACACATATTATTATCAGCCTTCAGTGGAAAGAGAAGTTCAGTGGCAGGACTTCTTCTTTCCTGTCCCTCGCTTCAATCTTTTATGCGTCCGCCCATCCGTCTGGCCATCTATCTATCGATGGTTATCGAAGCGTCTGGACTGTTTTTGTTTTCCTTTGGCAGTGAGGCGTACATTCTGTTCAGTGGTGGTACGCCTCTCGTCTCGCAGACGCCGAGTCTGACCGTCATGCACGGCAACAACATGACTGTCCTTGAAATGGAACATGCAGTCGTCGACTTCGTTACGTTATGTTCCACTCCTTATAATAACGGTAAGAAAGTGGAACCTTTTCTCATGACAGACTCTTGTTCCTGCTTGTGATAAGTGATGTCACCAAAATGTTGTACACCAAGGCCATCTTCTGTTTTTTTGTTGCTATTTTACTTCCTTGATAATAATAAGAAAATAACAGCTTGGCTGAAATCTGAGTGATGGTGTTATGTAGCTGATTTAGTACGTATGAGAAGGAGCGAGGAGAAAAAGATATGAATAATTGAATGTCTTCGGCTATAACCGGTTGCATTCTGTCATCCGGATTGTTGAATAAACGAAAATTATTTATCTGTTGAATATGTGCCTTGTGCAGTAAGAAGTGATGCTTAATTGTACATACATGCAGAATAAATTTGTGGTCATGTTTTGTAGATTTTCAGGATCCATATGCAATTGTACAGAATGAATTTGTGATCATGTTTTGCAGATTTTCAGGATCCATATGCGATTGTACAGAATAAATTTGTGATCATGTTTTGCAGATTTTCAGGATCCATATGCGATTGTGGTTCTTCTCGAAAATGACATGGTGGTCGTCGATCTGAACTCACAGGGGTAGGCCTTCATGTCGTCCACATAGACATCTATAGTTAGCATTATATTAAAAATATGAAGTGGTGAGAAAGATTGTTTGTAGGATTAAGGTTGAATTAATTAATTACTCATCATACCATTCGCGCATTTCCCTAATATTGCTGCCAATATTTTTGCATTCATTTCTTGCTTATTGAACCACAAAAATGTGCGCAAAAGAAAGTGAAGTTTGACTTGCAATATTTTTGTTGTTGGGAACAAATGGTGGACACAATTAATGATTAAAGTTAAACCTCAGGTAACATTTTTAAAGATATCGGTCAGTCAATGAAAAGTATTGTGTCAAACAAAAATGATAATAATCAAGACATTAAGTTTTGTGAGTAGAAAGGAATTGAACGAAGGCTTCCAACTAATATTTAATTGATTCGACCACTACGGTATGTGTGGCTCCGGGATAAATAATTAGTCAATTGCAGCTATGATTAGCCTATTACACAGATAAAAATTAATCAAAACGTCAATAAATAGAGAGAGATTATGTAATTATGCGATTATGGTTGCTCATTTTAGAGCAGTTATTGTCAGATCATTTGTAAGCAGCAGTTAAGTTGTTCCTTGGTTCTGAAAGCCTCAGCCTTGTAGATGTCTTGTTTTTGTTTTGAAAGTCCCTCTACTCCTATATGTGTCTCACATCATTCAGCTATTAGACTTTTGGTTTAGTGTGTAAAGTTATGCATGTGATTTATATATTGCTTGATTATGATGATGCAAATCAATTCTCAAATATGAGTTAAACCGGTTTAATAAATGTCCGCTGTGAGCGGCCTCATGAGTGGTAAAGGTTAACTTAGAGAGATACCGAATGTAATTCAATCTTAGAATGCGACTTCGTCATAAGACAACCTTGTGTTTGTGTATTTATCTTGTTTCTTTGGGCTTCTTGTAGCTATCCGTGCTTTGAGAATCCCTACGCCATGGACATTCACGAATCTCCTGTCACTGTGTGTTCCTACTTTGCTGACTGTCCTTCTGATCTCATTGGTGCCTACTGCTGGGTTGGCTGCAAGTATAAGCGAACTGGATACAGTGACAAGGTACAATTCATTTCAGTCAGTTTGCCAGCGGCTGGATAAGATTTTTTAAATTGCAAGAAATTCGAGTGAAGTTATTTTGTAGTATCCATTTTTTCTTTATATTGTATCTATGATATTTTTGAAGCACCTCTCGCAGTGCACACCAACAGTGACAGTGTGAGGCACTGTTACATTAATACAAGTCACTGAATATGTAACCTTTATCAGTGCACCCGCATTTCACCACCCACACTTCACAATAACAGGAGGTAGGAGTACGATGTAATTAACAATTGTCGACTTTAATGCTGCTACATGAACATGTCATTTTGTAGCAATGGCCGATAAATGGTGGAGAGCAGAAGGAGACAAGCTGCAGCTTTCCAGAGATCGTAATTACTGGGTAAGTAGTTGGCCAGGAATTCTCTGATACTCGCTGGTTGATCATGTGTGTGTGTGTGTGTGTGTGTGTGTGTATGTATGTATGTGTGTGTGTGTGTGTCTTGTAATAAAGAGCATACAGGTTTGACCCTTTGAACTCTGGCTGCCTGTACATACAAACTGGTGACACACTTTCACAGTTTAGGGGTTTGCCCAATTAGGCGTGCAGCAGAGCGCAACACCCGGTCAAGACAAGTCAATCTGCTGGATGAGAGGCCAATGTAGAGCGAAGAGCAATAGTCGATGCGAGATGTAACGAAGGAATGCACTAAAGTAAGAGTAGCAGCAGACGTAAGAGAACGGATGACAGTGCGAAGCTGGTGCAGCTGATAATAGCAGTCTTCAGCAAGACGGTGAAGTTGAGGAGCAAAAGTGAGTTCTTGGTCGAGTTGGACACCGAGGTCATGAACCGTAGTTGCAAAGACAAAGCCAGGAAATTCAGATGCAAAAGAAAATAGATCAAGCTTGGCAAGCTGCTGCCGTGTGCCCAACCAAATAAATTTTGTCTTAGATGGGTTCACACATAGTCTATTGGATGACATCCATGCCTCTAGAGCAGTGGTCACCAACCTTTCTTCTGTTAGGAGCCGCATTGCCAATTTTGGCAACTTTTGGGAGCCGCCATGGTTTTAGGAAATTTGGGATCACAATAAATAGGCTTACTATTAAGTAGTTTCTGCATGGCATCATAGCTGCCAGTGTTAATCATAATATATTCTTAGATAGCCTATGTTAGATATGTTATAAATCATAAATAAGAAAATATATAATTCAGAATTAATAAAAAATATAGGACCTATATGTAAGAAAATAAACCAATTCATAGACTTGTCCATTTATTGATCTTTATGTCATCGTCGTGAACTATAGTGATAAATCTGGTTCTGCATATTGCCAACTAAAGATGCATATTGTGGTTCATATTAAACTGGAAACAGCATTTTCTTAGTTGAACCAGGAAATTATCGGTTGTTATCCTGTTACATAGCATTGATTTAAGAATGTTCATTACTGAAAAGGTTTGCTCGCATAAATAAGTTGGTCTGGAAAATGAAGCAACTTTACTAGCTAGCATGCAAGAAACAGGATAATTCTGTGTATTGACTAACTTCCAGAAGTCACAAAGTCAGAGAAGGTCTGTGGACTCTGTGACATCAGATCTATGTCACTGTTTGAGTTCAATATTTTCTTGTAGCTCAATAATTTCAAGTTTAAGGCTTATGTCTGTCAAACTGCACTGAACAGCTGTGTTTGAGATCATCTCAGGTTCAGCACTGAATGAATTCAGGAGAAACTGGGGCAGAGGTTCTGATTTCGAGAAATCTGCAAACCTTTCTTGGAACTCTTTATAAAGGTCACCAAGCAAATAGGACAACCGAAGTGAAGCCTATGCAGAATCTTCTTTTGCTTCACATGCAGTCTTAGACGCTGGTAGATCAGAGGCCATTTTCAAGTTGCCAAGTTGGGAAAATATTTCATATCATTTCCAGCTAATGCTGATTGGAATAAGTTCAATTTCTTCATAAATGCCATTGTAAATGAGCTGTAGAGCTCAGTTACAAAATGTGAACCTTGCAGAATTTTGAGCTCAAGTAACGCGAAAATCTTTTCAGCGATTTTTGGATAAAAAATTCATTATTTGGATAGCTCTGGCGAGCCGCCACATAACTCTTCAAGAGCCGCATGTGGCTCGCGAGCCGCGGGTTGGTGACCACTGCTCTAGAGCATCCAAAGTTCCGCTCATTATCCGAACTGCTTCAACAGCATTAGAAGGCAGGCAATGGGTGTAAACCTGGACGTCGTCAGCATACTGCTGACTCAAAACCGAATGAGCTGTTAGTAGTGTGGCAAGACCTGAGGTGTAGATAATATAAAGTATGGGACCAAGGACTAAACCCTGGGGTAGACCATATTGTGCAGGCACCCATGAGGATCTGGAAGAACCATGGACCACACAGAGAGAATGTTCATGAAGAAAAGAATCTATCCATTTGTAAAATGCACCAGACAAACCAAAAGAAACACTCAGCCGCTCTAACAAAATCTCGTGGTCTAAAAGCGGCGCTGACGCCAAAAAGGGCCAGCAGGGTCAGCTGAACTCTGTCAATCGCTCCGTAGATGTCTGAGAGGAGTCGGAGCAGAAGCGTTTCAGTTGAGTGGAATCTTTTGAAACCGGATTGATTCTGAGACAACAGATTATTCCCTTATGAATGTATGCATGTATGTACTATATATGTATGTATGTATGGATGTATGTATGTATGTATGTATGTATGTATGTATGTATTTATGTACATACGTATGCATGCATGTATGTATTTATTTAACCCCAGAATATAAATTTATACGCTCATCCCGCTATTGCAGGAATCCAAGGATTACAATTGTAAGGTTATCCCAGGATCACGGGTTCAGAGAGTTAAGCTCTCTCTCTCTCTCTCTCTCTCTCTCTCTCTCTCTCTCTGCCTCTGTCTCTGTCTGTCTGTCTGTCTGTCTGTCTGTCTGTCTGTCTCTCTCTCTCTCTCTCTCTCTCTCTCTCTCTCTCTCTCTCTCTCTCTCTCTCTGAGTTGGTTGCTACGCAAGCCTTTGAGCATCTCCTTAATATATATATACACAATTGTTCACAGACTTCATCAATTGCTGCTGAGCCCTGAACATCACTTTCTTATTGATACTGCTACTGTTTTATTAGTGATGTTATACTGTTATGGTTCCTCATTCTGTCATAAATACAGTTTCTGCATCTTGGATGAAATTTGGTTGATTTCCGTTTGTTGAGATATGACCGAGTTCGTGTTTGATAGCTTTTCATTATTCTGTCTTGAATTTTGTGTCTTTTCATTGAAGTTTCTTCTCTCCATTCACTTCAAGCTTCTCTGCCATTGCGTAGAACCCATCTATTATTCATGTTGCCAGCTGGTCTAAGTGTGAGTGTGAAGAAAGTCTCTTTGTGTCTGCAGAGGCTTAATCATTTGCAAAGACAGTCACTGTGATTAAGCTCGTCGAGCACACACGCGCACAGACACACACACAAACACACGCTCACTCTCAGTATGAAAGGCATTACACTACGATACTGTTGTTACAATGCAGTTGCTTGTTCTACAGCCAGGTAAAGATGCTGAAACAAATGCAGAACAAAAACCAGAGAAATAATAACCCTTATGAATAAAAGAAATTTTAAAAAAGTAAGTTAATGCTTGATGAAATTCTTTAGGCATGCCGATGGTTCACTGAAATTCTGGGATGCTTCAACTGGTGAGAATTAATTCATCTGTGTAACTCTTGCCCAAATTTTTATCAGATATTGTCATATAACTTGGCATAAAGAAATGTCGTATTTCTCGGACTGTAAGTCACGTTATTTTTATAAGCGGTGAATACTGTCAACGGCCAACTTAGCGCTGACAATTATGGCCAATGGATTCTGTTTCCGCTCATATGGCTTCCTGAATAAAGCAATGAAATGGAATAGATAGTGCGCTGTGAGAATGCATGACACATTAAGTCTTCATGACTCACCAACGACACACCATTTTTACGCATCACACAATCGTCCTACCTTCCACAGCTGGTTGGAACGAATGTCTCCCTATGTTGGGCTCATTTTGATCCTAAGACATGTTGTCTCGCTGTTCAGATGTGCGTGTGTATGTTGCACTGTGGCAAAGACAGCACTCTGGTCTGTGGTCTGAATTCTGGTGGATCAAATCCAATAGTGATTGATTATTGAGCCAACAAAGAAGATCTGTAAGAAATTGTTGGATATCCATTATGATAAGCATTCTACTTCCCATTAATCCAGGATGATCAGAACTGTTCCTCAGACAATTTTTTGCAATGCATTATGATTCTTTTGTCTTGTGTTTCACTGATGCTTAACAAGATGTGCTTACCCTCAATGAGGTCATTGTTGCCGGATTTTGGCTTTCTTCTGGTCTATTAATTTGCGACAAATTACCCTTCTGAAGATCTTGTATTATTATTTGGTAAAGTCTAGGGCTGTGAGCTATTGTGGGCATTGGGCCAATAGGCTTGCTGTATTGATATGTTGAAGAGGCAGCACACTGCAGCACATATCAATGTATGTTCTATGCTGTTCATGTTTTCATGCTGCAATAACGTTTTGCTTGACTGCTTCTAATTAGTGACGTTTCAAGTGCTCTACAAGTTGAAAACGGCCAAGCTGTTTGATCCAAGCAAATGCAGGAGTGTTGATGATGATGATAGTCCATTTGCCATTCAACATATCCATCTGTGCGTCGAAAGTCGTCTGCTTTGTATCGCCGGATACACTCACGTTGTTCTCTTCCGATTTAGCACGCAGGAATCATCACTCGAATGCCCAGTATGTTCGTCAATTAATTTACTTGTCTCTTTTTTAGCTGATGATGATGATGTGATGCACATGTTGGCCTCTTCAAGTCATGTTTTAAATAAACGTGCTGTATGGATTAATTTAAACTAAGCTGTGCTGTATAAATGTTTGTCTATAATTTTGAGAATGAATAAGATGACGCTTCAAAGATTGTCATGTAGAATAATTTTCAGGTGACAATCAATCAATCAATCAAAATTTATATAGCACCATAAAACTCAGAGGTGCTCCTGGGTTACAGTTAACCTTCATGCGATATTAAGTTGCTTGTTGTGTTTGAGGTTCTGGAAGTGAGCATAATGTATGAGATCTATGATGGAGTGGACACCCCGGAGTTGGAGTTTCCAATCATCTTCCCAAAGCAGAACCTGGGAAGCGTTTCTCAGCAGAGCGGAAGTCTTGGTTCCTCTGGAAATTCAGCATCAAATGGCAAGGTAACAATGCCGAACATTTATTAATTGCCATCATTTTTCTTTGGATTTGTAGGTTATCTCATTGTTATTGTTTTTACTTACATTTGTATAACGTGCACAGTCACATGGAACTATGAATCTGAGGTGTGAATAGTCATCAACCATAAATCATATGAAGATATGAAGATGGAGGAAGATATGAAGATATGAAGATGGAGGGAGATATGAAAATATGAAGATGGAGGGAGATATGAAGATGGAGGGAGATATGAAGATATGAAGATGGAGGAAGATATGAAGATATGAAGATGGAGGAAGATATGAAGATGGAGGGAGATATGAAGATATGAAGATATGAAGATGGAGATATCCAAGTGCTTCAGAGGTAAGGATAGATAATGCTGTGTGTTGAGCAGCTCTTTGAAGGAAAGAAGTAAATTTGAGATATAAACAGTGAGTGGCAGTAGATTCCACTTCATTTATTACATTTGGGGAGGTTCTGGTAGCGCACTGGATGACATGCTGGCTTGGAGAGCGAGAGGAATCGAGATCGCACCCCGTTGGGTGGACGTGCTTCGTCGGCCTTATCTACTTTTAGTTGCTACATACTTATGCTATGTAGTTGCTACTTCCCTCATCATCGTCATCGTCATCATCATCATCATCATCATCATCATCATCATCATCATCATCATCATCTTCATCATCATCATCATCATCATTACTGTGTTTCCCTGTACTTGATTTCTGAATTCATTCACTTAGTCTTTTAAAGTGTTATCTTATTTCTGTTAATATGAATATAATTACCAATGACCACTCTCAATAAAATATTTGTCGGTACATTAAACAAATTCATTGTTACCAAGGTGCTTAATGCTTATAGTGTTTTCCTTTGCTTCCTTTGATGTGAACTGATTACTTTTATGTTACATAGGCTTGCGCTTAATGGTCCAGGTGTCATTTCTTATGTTTTGTTTTGTTTTGGCTTGTTTACGGCCGGATTAAGGCATGTTCAACATGTTCGGCCAAACAGGGTCCCCACACAATAAGGGAGCCCACAATGCAATAGGAATATTTTTCAGCATTGTTAATAATATTGTAATAGCAAAAATTAGTTTAAATCTCTGAACATATTCCAAAATTATTTTAAAACTGCTGATTTTGACATGTACAACTTTTGCACTTGTTGGAGTTTCCATTACCAGGCAGATTGATCTTGAAATCAGTCAGAAATGCTAGTAAGAGCTAAAAGTTTTATTGTTTATTATTTTAAATACTTAGTACCTCGTCAGATCGGAACTCAAGTGCCATGCAACGCATTATGAAATGGCTTCATTATAATTATTGTGTACGCTGGTGGCTCAGTTTGCACTCTGTTTTTACGAATTCAAACAATCAATCGCATAAATTTATATAGCGCCCATTAAAGAATGCTACTCAGAGGTGCTCCCAGTCCCGGCCTGGTCAAACAGAAAAGCCTTTAGAAGAAGAACGAAAGAGCGTGCAGAGTCATGGGGGAAGCGAGAGGAAACCTACAGGGAGGTTATTCCAGATAGCTGGCCTCATGAACAGGAATGCTCTTCGCTGAATGGTGATTGGTGACAGTACGCAAAAAAATGTCAACGAAGTCTCCACGGGTAGCTGAGCGCAGTGAAAGGCGGCCCATGCAGAAAGACAGAAGCCGGGGTGAAAAACTCACATTGGTAGAATGGAGGTTGAGCCAGGGTCTACCACTGGCGAAAGCACAGAAATATATGTTAGTTTGTTATATGTGGCAGTAGTCCAGGCAATCTAGCTCAAAAGTACCGTCAACCTGGGCAAAATTGTAATAGAAGCTTTTAAAACGGTTTCCTGTTCAGAATTTTCTGCTGAATAACATATCCAAAATCGGACAAAATCCCACCATGGGGTCACCCCCCAAAATGGGGTTCAAAATATGATGGGTTTCATGCTTTTTTACATTGATTGCTAGTACAGAGACCTGGTTAAAAATGGTTCACTTTGTGATACAAGCCTGAAATTTGGTACATTCCACGAACATGTCATAAGAAAAAGATTTGGCTATAGGGCCATCGCATATTTGACCCCTGGCCCCAATGGCAGCCATTTTTCAAAATGGCCCCCGGTTTACAGATTTTAAATTATCTCAACTTCCAGAACACTTAGAATCGTCATCTTGGTGTCTAAACATACATAGTTAGGGGCGAGGATTCCAACCCAGCCATTGCAAATGTTCCACACGGCTTCAATGGCGGCCATTTTCCAAAATGGCCGACCAAAATACGAAATTTTTAATATCTCAGCTTCCAGTACACCTAGAAATGTCATCTTGGTGTCTAAACATACATAGTTAGGGGCGAAGATTCCATCAGAGCCATTGCAAATGTTCCCCACGGCATCAATGGCGGCCATTTTCCAAAATGGCCGACCAAAATACAAAATTTTCAATATCTCAGCTTCCAGTACACCTAGAAATGTCATCTTGGTGTCTAAACATACATAGTTAGTGGCGAGTATTCCAACAGAGCTCTTTTACATTGAATATCGGGCTGCTGACGACCTCAATGTGCTTGAAATCATTCACCTAAAAAATTCTGGATGTGGTATCAGATCCCGTGAAAGCATGCAGAAACAAGAGAAACCTGCAGGTGTCAATGCCCAACATGGTTTGAATGCTGCAGATATCATAGACAGGATATGGATGTAATCCCCGTCTTATATCACTGCGATAGTAGAGCTTGAAGCCATTGTCCTTGGCATGGTACAGAAGCAGAATCAACAAGTCTGTATCTCCACTCGAAGCTCTCGGGTGTATTGGCCTCGGTGCCACTGGGCTTTGTTCCTGTGATCACCGGCAATCGACCACCAAGTCCATCGCATCCACCGTCGACGGTTCCGGATCTTCACCACTTCCATCGGCGTCGTCTCCTGTAGATCGGAGTGATGCTCATCCAATCAGAGATCATCTTATACGGCTAAATCCACGTCGGCATGCCTCTCATCAGGTTCATCAGCTCAAGTGCACCACGCTCAACGTTCGCTCTCTCACCAAGAAGGTCGACGTTGTAAAGCAGTGCTGGCTTGATATGGGACTCGATATCATCGGCCTCACTGAAACGTGGCACAAGGACGCCGACGTTGTCTCGCTCAGGCGCCTTGGATCTTCGGGCCTACAGATGCTTGAGCTTGCTCGCCCTGTTCAGCGGGGTGCAAGGACTGATGACGTCGGCTATAAAAATCATGGTGGGGTCGTCTTTGTTGCACCTGCTCCTGTCAGGTTGATGAAACTTACTGCTTCGTTCAAGCCAACGACCTTCGAACATCTCATCGCCAGGGTAACGGTCCCTGGAAGTTCGTTCATCTTCGTTGTCGTCTACCGCTCTGCCGCGGTGACTGCAACCTTCTTCGACTAATTTCGCGTCCTACTTGAATACTTGTCATCGTTCGCTATGCCCTACGTCATCACAGACGAAATCAACATCCGCTTTGACCGTCCTGACGACACGACCGCCTCGCGTGCTACTGAGTTGCTCGGCGCGTTCGGTGCAGTGCGTGGCTGGTGCTACTCACGATCGGGGAGGCACTCTTGATGTCGTCATCACAAGAGAGGACGAGAGGCCATCGGCGGTCGATGTCATCGGCGTCCCAGGATGCATGTCCGACCATCGGATGGTGACAAAGCCCTTCCATGCTGCTCCATTCGAGACACCAGTCTACAGAACCCAGCGTCGCAGATCCTGGAGGAGATTCGACATCGCCGGGTTCAAGAACGATCTCAAATGCCTGCTGCCTCTGCGATGGTTCCGCTGGGTTACTGACCGGCACCGGCGCAGACTCGATGGCCTCACGCTTCGATGAGGTGATCACAGTCTTGCTCGACACTGAAGCACCGATGACCGAGATCACCTGTCGGTTTTGAGGCACAGCCAACAAGTGGTACGACTCGGATTGCCGCTCTGCAGCTTCAGCGTCGCTTCAAGAGGTCGCGCACGGAGAGCACCCTTGGCATTTGGATGGGGCATTGAAGTCAATGCACTGCCTCGTACGGCCAAGACGGGGTCGCTTCTGGAAGTCGAAGGTTTACTCCCAGCGTGATTCGGGGTCGCTATGGCAAGCGATCAGCGATGGACTTGGCAGGGACCAGGACGCTGCACCTGCTGATGACCCGGGACTTTCGGCTGAGGCTTTCGCCGACTACTTTGACCAACGAGTCTCCGACATCAGGTCGGCCACTGAGGGCGCACCGTCACCGGTGTTTCGCGATATTGCGATGGGAGACCGGTTTCCGGTTTTGAGCCCGTCACAACTGACGCCATCTGCCGGTTGGTCAATGACGCCGCCGACAAGTACTCAATGAAGGACGCCATGCCCACGTGGTTGCTTAATATCAGCATCGACCTGCTTGTGGGGGAACATTTGCAATGGCTCTGATGGAATCCTCGCCCCTAACTATGTATGTTTAGACACCAAGATGACATTTCTAGGTGCACTGGAAGCTGAGATAATAAACATTTCATATTTTGGTCGGCCATTTTGGAAAATGGCCGCCATTGAAGCCGTGTGGACCATTTGCAATGGCTCTGATGGAATCCTCGCCCCTAACTATGTATGTTTAGACACCAAGATGACGATTCTAAGTGTTCTGGAAGCTGAGATAATTTAAAATCTGTAAACCGGGGGCCATTTTGCAAAATGGCTGCCATTGGGGCCAGGGGTCAAATATGCGATGGCCCTATAGCCAAATCTTTTTCTTATGACATGTTCGTGGAATGTACCAAATTTCATGCTTGTATCACAAAGTGAACCATTTTTAACCAGGTCTCTGTACTAGCAGCCCGATATTCAATGTAAAA
Organism: Lumbricus terrestris; assembly: GCA_949752735.1. Lineage (NCBI taxonomy): Eukaryota > Metazoa > Annelida > Clitellata > Crassiclitellata > Lumbricidae > Lumbricus > Lumbricus terrestris. Next base: position 34,226,948 of record OX457053.1, read on the forward strand.
AAACATGAAACCCATCATATTTTGAACCCCATTTTGGGGGGTGACCCCATGGTGGGATTTTGTCCGATTTTGGATATGTTATTCAGCAGAAAATTCTGAACAGGAAACCGTTTTAAAAGCTTCTATTACAATTTTGCCCAGGTGAAACTGTAAATTGCCTGGACTACAGTGCTATGCCAGGGCAAGTCAGGGCAAATGCCCTGGTGAAAAAACTTTGGTCTGCCATGGTCGTTGTTCTGCTGCAAGATTTTCTGAAATTTTCTTTGCCAAGAATTTATTTGGGATATAAAATCGCTTCTGCACTGTTTGCTTGTTGCAGTACACAATATCAACAATCAACACGACTATGTTGATTGTTGATATTGTAAAAATAGAAGTAATGAATTAATAATAGGCTGATGTTGATTCATTGAATAGACCTACAACACGTTTTGTGCGTCATTTTGTCGTCCTTTTGTAAGATTGGACCCCCACAATTTTACCCAACAGGGTCCCCACATTTGTTAATCCGGCTCTGGGCTTGTTAGTGAAGGGTTTTGAGCTGTAGGTTATTTTATGCTGCATTTATTTCTTTACTTGTATTTCCTGCTTTCTACTTTCCCTGTTTGAAAGTGTGTAAATTTAATGCAGTTACTATCTCCTGTGGTTATTGGAATACTGTTTTGTTGGGTTGACCTGGGGAACTGCAAGCATTTCAATAAAAGTGGCTCAGACATATGTGACCTGTCACCACAAAATCAGTCACTTTTTGCCTATGCCATTGGGCAGAAAATGACCAAAAACTATTGGAAACCTCAGACTTGTCGTAATTGACATTAATGCAAAAACAAGGGGAAAAAATGTATCTAACATGTAAAAATTTTTTTTGACGTATGTGTGAAATTAATTTTTACTAAGAGCCATCTGTTTCAAGATGGAAAGTCAGAATTTCAGTCAAAGTTCGTTACTTTTATTGCAATATATAATTAGGTTACAGATCAAATCTAGAAGTGTGATTGGTCTCGTTTTGAACAAGGAAATCCCCTTTTTCTACTGATAAAATATGACCTTCGCATATTTAATACGCACAGAGATTGTCCCGAAAGAGGTCAGTTAGCATTAACAAGATAGTTCTTAAAACTAAAAAAATTAAGTTGCCACTGGTTTTGTGGTGACTGGTCACATATTTGTGATTTTTAGTTTAATGTTTTATTTGAGTCAGAACTGCATCGTTATGTTGATCCAGCCATCTTTGTATTTTAGCTGGAAGAAAGATCTCTCAATTACAATTCTGTTTCTTTGTGTTTCCAGGACACCACAACGAGTGTTCGAACAAAGACTGGAGTACGCAAATGGCCAGCAGGGTACCAGCCTGAACTATGTTGCTTATTGACTTGGATGGACAGGGAACCAGCACCTCCAATTACCAGTCTATCTGTCAACTCTCGGTTTGGCCTGTGCGTTCATTTATGCAAGTTGTTGATAAGAAATCCAATATATTATACAGTAATCTATATAAATAAATAGAAGATTCTGTGTGTCCGTCACACTCTTTTGATGCATTTCAACAGTTTTTGAGTTTTTTACTCCAAGCCTTCATTACTCTCTCAGTCTCGACATGAGAGAGTAATGGGAGACACCCAGCGTCAAATCCTGCAGCTGTGGCAACCCAACTATCCAGACCTCAATCCAGAGTGTACTGGAGGAGCGCGTTTTTCATTCCCTTATTCATGACATTGATAACCGTAGGGTGTAGGGCGAGTCTGTTTGAAAAGTGGCCGCTGTTTGACCACGTGATCATCGACCGGACCATCAAACAGTGGCGTCTACGTCTACGGTTGTCTGTCCCTGAACAAGGAGGACATTTTGAACACCAGATGTAGCTGAACTTCACTTCCCTATGGCTCTTGCATGTTTCGATACTGCATCCCAGACGTTCATATATTTGACATGCTCATCATTGTTTCCTAGCGGTGTTAGGATTTGGTGGTAATATGGCTACTGTTGCTGTGTTTAAAATTTCAGTCAGATTATAACAGTTTTTAACAAGTTGTGACCCTTTTTGTTAGGGTCTACTTTTCATCGGGGCACAGTATAGTTTGGCATTAATTCCCCTCTGGCAAAACTCCTCCACCAGTGTTTAATCTAGTCCCCCTCCTCTGGGGGGGAATTGAGGTTTCTGGGGGGGAGACAATTGAGCGTCCGAAGGACGCTCATGATGCACGTCTATAGCACGAGAATGGGAGGGGGAGGGGTATGGGGAGGGGATGTGGCCCTCCACTTTGCAATGGCAGCATTTTAAGGTGTCATCTTAACAAAATAGCTGTACTTCTTCAGTGGCCCATTAGAAACTTTTTGAATTTCCACATTGCAATGCTGCATTTTAAGGTGTCGTCCTAACAAAATAGCTGTACTTTTTCAGTGACCTATTTGAAACTTTTTGAATTTCCACATTGCAATGGTAGCATTTTAAGGTGTCATCTTAACAAAATGGCTGTACTTCTTCAGTGGCCCATTAGAAACTTTTTGAATTTCCACATTGCAATGGCAGCATTTTAAGGTGTCGTCTTAACAAAATAGCTGTACTTTTTCAGTGACCAATTAGAAATTTTTTGAATTTCCACATTGCAATGGCAGCATTTTAAGGTGTCATCTTAACAAAATATCTGTACTTTTTCAGTGGCCCATTGGAAACTTTTTGAATTTCCACATTGGAATGGCTGCATTTTAAGGTGTCGTCCTAACAAAATAGCTGTACTTTTTCAGTGACCTATTTGAAACTTTTGAATTTCCACATTGCAATGGTAGCATTTTAAGGTGTCATCTTAACAAAATGTCTGTACTTCTTCAGTGGCCCATTAGAAACTTTTTGAATTTCCACATTGCAATGGCAGCATTTTAAGGTGTCGTCTTAACAAAATAGCTGTACTTTTCCAGTGACCCATTAGAAACTTTTTGAATTTCCACATTGCAATGGCTGCATTTTAAGGTGTCATCTTAACAAAATAGCTGTACTTCTTCAGTGACCATTAGAAACTTTTTGAATTTCCACATTGCAATGGCTGCATTTTAAGGTGTCATCTTAACAAAATAGCTGTACTTCTTCAGTGACCATTAGAAACTTTTTGAATTTCCACATTGCAATGGCTGCATTTTAAAGTGTCATCTTAACAAAATATCTGTACTTTTTCAGTGGCCCATTGGAAACTTTTTGAATTTCCACATTGCAATGGCAGCATTTTAAGGTGTCGTCTTAACAAAATAGCTGTACTTTTTCAGTGACCTATTAGAAACTTTTTGAATTTCAACATTGCAATAGCAGCATTTTAAGGGGTCATCTTTACAAAATAGCTGTACTTTTTCAGTGACCCATTAGAAACTTTCTGAATGTTCAGATTGCAATGGCAGCATTTTAAGGTGTCATCTTAACAAAATAGCTGTACTTTTTCAGTGACCCATCAGAAACTTTTTGAATTTCCACATTGCAATGGCTGCATTTTAAGGTGTCATCTTAACAAAATAGCTGTACTTCTTCAGTGACCATTAGAAACTTTTTGAATTTCCACATTGCAATGGCTGCATTTTAAGGTGTCATCTTAACAAAATAGCTGTACTTCTTCAGTGACCATTAGAAACTTTTTGAATTTCCACATTGCAATGGCAGCATTTTAAAGTGTCATCTTAACATGATACTATCATATATTATAGTAGTAAATAATGTCGTTATAATCATATAATAATAAATAATATCACTGTATATTATAACACTTCATGTAAAACAATGATGAAAATAGTAACTAAAAACCAATATCATTTCGTCAAATTTTTCTGGGGGGGGAAATGTCAATCCTGGGGGGAACTTTCCCCCCCAGAGACGTCTAGATTAAACACTGCTCCTCCACTGCTCCCATTTGCTACAGGTTGTGAAAACAGCGGCCAAAATCTGTTCTGAGTTTGAATGCTATATTCAAAAACTTTACAATGGTGTAAATTAAAATAAAGCTGTTGACTTTAATTCTGCATTACCATCTCCTTTGGGCAATGTTGTAAACAGGACCAAAATTTCAAAACCAATGCATGGTTGGAGACCTTCAGGTAGTAAGACGAAGACAAATACTTTAAGCGTATGACCAAAACATGCACTTGAAACATTTCAGACCAAGACCACTACCAGGACCATAGCAGAATTAAAGTCAACAGCTTTATTTTAATTTACACCATTGTAAAGTTTTTGAATAGCAAAGAACCCAGTTGTTAATACAATGGACGGAAGTGTCAGACACATTGGTTTTCAATTGCTTATCGACAGAGAAAGATAAAAGTATCATATAGGAAGTGCAGGGATTATGTGGTATTTGTGGGTAAGCATGATTTCTGAACTGATTTGCTGACTGATTAGGTTGGCCTTTGGTGATGAATGTGGAATTGCAATCATCGATATCATCCAGAAGACATGTCTTCTTAGCATGGGAACGCCAGATCTCTATGGTAAGTACATCATCATTCGTCTTCTTTTTGTATACCTGGGGTTTTTTGTTTTTGTTTTCTGTTTTAAGTGAAAACGAATTTTAGGATCTTGAATATCATAAATCAGAAGAATTTTAAGTGAGAAAGTGATTAGAATGTCTATTAGCCTACACATAAATTGGTGCATCAAGGAGTATCTTGGTGTTGACCTTTAGTATCTTGGACTTGAAAACATCTGGACTTGAACTTGAGACTCGACTTGGCTTAGGTGGACTCGACTATGGTACATAACCATCACTGCTGGAAAACTGTAGACAAGAGGAATTGTATCCAGCCTAAACAGGAACCTCACACTGTAACTCATTCATTCATTCATTCATTCAGACATTTATATAGCGCTCCTTCAAGAAAAAACTACTCAGAGGCGCTCCCGACTCCAGCGTGCCCAAAAAGAACAGTTTTAAGTTTAGTAAGGAAGGATCCTGGTAGAGTCCCAGGGTGTAGGCGTAGCTCAAAAGAAAGGCCATTCCAGACCACAGGTCCAACCACAGAAAAGGCTCGATTCTTCATGGTAGTAGTACGAGCAAAAGGAACTAAGAGGACTTCCCTATCAGCAGAGCGTAGCTGACGACGTCCTTGGATACCCAATGTAAAGCTGCAAAGCTCACGGAGGTAAGTTGGGGCAAGGCCCTGACAACATCGCCATACCAATAAATAGCTCGTAAGAATCATAGTCACAAATTCTACTGACATGTAAATACAACCTTAGCGATCCAGCTATCAAATAATGGTGAGTGTCTGACACTGCAATTACCTTCTGAGGTATGTGTTTTTTCATTCATAGCATTTTTTAATATTTTTTATGTGTATGTGTCTCGATCTTTCAGGGTCAATGGATCCATATTCAAGGGCGCCTCGCTCACCAAAACTAAAGTCTCAATCAAAATTAGCTGGTTTTGACTTTTCAACCCAGGGTATGAACATCGAGGACTGTAAGTCTCCAACCGTAGAACAGGTAAGCTCTTCGCTGACAGTTGATGAGTGTAGATGGTTGGTATCAGCGTCTTACATGGCCACCAAGTCATCCATCAGCTTTTCACCGCAGCAAATGCTTCTGAGAAGCATTTTTACTAGCTCTTCTGTAACTTTTTACTGTCACTGACCTTTTCTGCATATTGACCTTTTGGTGTAAGCTGGGCTTTTACTGCAAATTGACTTTTCTGTAAATTGACCTTTTGTCTAAACAGACTTTGCGCTTGAATTCTGCAAATGCACCAACTTTCATTTTGTTTCAACCTTTTGCTGTCGATTCTGTTTTTTGTTTGTTTGACATTCGTCTTGTAAGAGTTAAAGTTTGCTTAGAGTTTATTACAATTAATTCATTGTTTTATTCTGTTCAGAGTTAATCTTTTCGTTAGCACTTTTGTTTTAATATGTACAGTTTTATCTTTTGTTTTGATGTTTCTTTATGTTTTTGTTGTTTATGTTTATATCTTGTTTTCCAGAACCTTCCAGATTTACCATGCATTCCAGCTAATCCCAGAGATCCTGCCGTGGCTGATGCAAGATCTCGGACGCCAGCATCAGCGCCAGCTCCTAAGCAGAAAGTGTTCACCTATGGTTTAGAATCGATACTCGAACAGTCAGGGCAGCACTTGCAGGATTCGACCAATGTCGATTCTGATATCAGCACAGGTGATGAACTCTCAGTTAGTGGTAGAAGTGTGGACCCTTCTCCAGGCAACGGTCATAAGTCGGAGTGCGAAGTTCAAGCACCACCAGAACCCGAGTTCATCGCTAACCTGGCTGAGAATTCACCAGTCGAGTTGGGTCGTGAACCAGCCAAGTCCGAGCAGAGGTATCGCAAGTCATCCGGCCTCGAGCACAAGGAGTCGAACAAGGTGACGCGCGGTAGTAGTCTTCTCAGCCGCCTTTCACATCGAAAGAAGAGGGAGGTGTTCAGTGCAAGCAAGTCACTGAGTGATGAGACTTTTGTGCCACACAGCGATGTCGATTGTTTCGCGGCAACATTCATCCACCCAGTCACTGCAGCGATTCTGACATCAAGTGAGAGCTTAGGAGATGTTTTAGGCGCAAGTCTTGCAGATGATCGCAGTCTCCTCCTCTCACACAGTCAGTCGAGCTACAAGAGTAGTCGCAGTGACATCGATGACGGTTCGCTCAGCGATGGCGGTTACGTTGGTCGAAGCAGGAAGGACGAAGGCGTCGGTCTCGTGAGAATGTTCAGCGAGAAGTTCTTGCAGAGATCTAAGTCAGACATCAGACAGCAAGTTCGAAAGGCGAAGGTCGTTGACTTCTCAGAGGATGAGGTTCTGTCGAAGCCACTTGTCCGCAAGCTTACTTATTCCGAGTATTGTTTGCTTGGTGCGTAGATGTGGGTTCTTTTTTGCTTTCTTCTCTTTATTTCTCATTTCACTGATGCTTTGCTATTTCATTTCTGCATTATGGTTGACGCAAATAATTATAACTATTTTCATACAATTATTTTTAACTTTTTTTAATATTTTTATTTTTTTCAGTTTTCATTCTACTTTTTTAGCATCTGACTTTGTTTAAACTAAGGCGTTTGCTTGTAATGTGGGTCATTCGTCATAGAATCTGCAACGTTGCAATGTTAGTTGCTGATGCTTTGTGACGTTGTCGCTAAACCCTCATTGTCCTTATTCATTTTCTATGGTCCAGTAGTATTCCACGAAATTGCCCATGCCTTAAACTTTAATTCCTTATACATCTGCTTCCAGTTTCTCTTCTGTTTGCTGTCACCTAATCCAAATGACAACATCTTATCTTTTGATTTTTATAACTTTTTATGTAATTCTTCATTACTCTTAATAAATTGCTATTCTGTTGACTGATTTTTCTCACTGTGAACCATCTTGTAAGATGAAATAATATGACAGATGTGTGTAAAGCATTTGAGATTGGATTTATGTTAGGTTTTTAAAACTGATTTTTAGTTTCTAGCTGAATGGATGGATGGATGGATGGATGGATGGATGGATGGATGGATGGATGGATGGATGGATGGATGGATGGATGGATGGATGGATGGATGGATGGATGGATGGATGGATGGATGGATGGATGGATGGATGGATGGATGGATGGATGGATGGATGGATGGATGGATGGATGGATGGATGGATGGATGGATGGATGGATGGATGGATGGATGGATGGATGGATGGATGGATGGATGGATGGATGGATGGATGGATGGATGGATGGATGGATGGATGGATGGATGGATGGATGGATGGATGGATGGATGGATGGATGGATGGATGGATTCATTCATTCTGTGGATTTACATGGTGCCCCTTCATTGCCTTCAAGAAACCCACTTAGCTCCCAGCTTAGCCTCTGCGAAAGAAAAAAAGGCTTGAGAGATTCATGAAACAAAGTTTGACTGGTCAGATGTAGTAAATGAAGCTTTGAAGGAAATTCATTCCAGATTGACGGCAGAAAGCTCTGTATTGTCTGGAAGCTAAGTGAGCCCTTTGCTCCTTCATACCAGAGCTCGACACACTTCAACATCAGAGACAGAGATCGTGTATGTAAGATGGAGCGCAACCAAGGATGGAGCGTGAAACCAGCATGGCAGCAATTCGATATGATGAGTTGCGTTGGGCTTTTATAGGCAACCAGTGCAGCACATCACGCATGTAGGCAGAGACAGACAGACAGGAAAATTTGGGAGTTTCGTCCAATGAGCTGAGCAGCGGAGTGCAGAGCCCAATCTAATCATCCCAGAACCCCAAGGGGAGGCTAACAAGGATCAAGCAACAATGGTCAATTCGACTAGTAACAAAGGCATGCACAAGCACAAATAGAGGGTGGGTGGGTGAGTTTGGGTTTGGTTGGGTGACTGGCTGGCTGGACTGATGGATTGGTTGGTTGGTTGGCTGGCTGGTCGGTTGGTTGGCCGGTTGGTTGGTTGGTTGTTTGATTGGTTGGTCATCATCTCTAATTATCAGAAGATATTGCTTATTTTTATATCGGTTCTGTTTGTATTGATATTGCCTCACCTTTTGATGTCTAGGTCGCAACTAATTGTGCATTTCAACATATTCTCTCTTCCCTCACAATTTACCCTCACAATGACTATCGGAGTTATGCTTTAATTTGAAATTCTCATTTATAATGTTTTTATCTAGATACATACAAACTTGAAAGTAGCTTCTTTGGGAAGTCTCATGCTCACCTTAAATACAAACCAGATATTCATAATTTATAATGTGCATAAATGTATTCATATGCACATATCAGTACATACATGGTATGGAAACAAATGTACATGACAGACGAGGCAGGAGGCCATCTCAGCCATGCCACCCTGCCCCTATGTTTGTTACAAAGACAAAAAAACAGAGATGTGTGGATCTGAATGGGAAGCCACACTGGTCATAACCGCAAAGTCATAGGGGAACCGCAGTGCAGCAATCTTCGTCCTGTCCTTCTGAACATATGACAATGAATGTTATTCAAGTGTACTTTCTGAATTCACTTCCTACTTACAATGATAGCAATTAAATAAACCCTGATTAATGGAGATTAACTGTTGGGTTAAATTAAGCTTAATCTGATTGTGTTTGTAATACTGTATTCTTCTTATGATCTGACTTGGATGATCTGATGCAAACAACAGACACAAGGGAGGTGTCTACCAATCTCTCGTCATCGTCAATAGTCTTTTCTAATTCAGATTTCTCTCTGCTTGTGGACACTTTATTTCTTCTCAGTGTTTTCGTCATTTTTTTATCGGTTTCTTCACTATTGCTTTTCTTACATGGTGACTATATGTCCTGCACGCTCTTTCAACCCTCAGTGGGGGGAAGGGTGGTTTACGATTAATTTGACACAATGGCTGTTTTGAACTTTTTAGCTTCACAGTTTGTGTCCCCTAACTCCACTAAGCCCAGCCCGATCAAAGCGGCCAAAACCCTGTGGTCTCCGACGAAGCAGATCGCAGTATACATCTCGTATGCTTCGAGCTTTCAGCAGCTCCTCTTCAACCGACGACACATATTTTGGTGCAGCATTTGGGCACTCTGCTGTGTCTCTCTATTTCATATATTGTCATGTGCTATTCGTAGCAGTTGATCCCCAATTTTTTGCCAACCCTGTGATTTTAGTCGTACAGTCCTCGAGTGTTTTAGTCTCACCTTGCTGAATCCCTAGCTCACGTAGCTACTTGCATTATTGCTCCTTGCTCAAAAATAAACTTTTAATTGAGTTTAAACTTATTTGTTATGTTATCATCTGCCTAGAATTTTGCAGACAAATTCTCGTACTATGAGCAAAATGGTAATAAATATACACCCTAGAATGTGCATTATTTTCATCTTTGGGAATTTACTGAATAGTATTCAAATTAATTATTAAACAGTTGAATAAATGTTCAACATGTGGATGTGATTTACCAAGTTGTGTCTTTGTCATGTAGTTGAAGTGGTTTGTTGTGTGGTAGTGGATAGCAGTGTTAGTGGTCTACCAATGAAGTTTCATCTTTGAAGATGTGCATATTATAAGTATGAGAATAATTCTCACCATGTGACCATTTCCATCTTTTGTTCTGAACTCAGGACTCATCTTTCTGCCAAAGCATTTTCTGCAACTCCAAACAGAAAAGTCACAGAATTAGAGACAACTTCAGTTGATGGCTTTCCTTTAGATCAGTGGTTCTCAAACTTCTACACGCCATGGATCGGTAATAATATTTCGTCGAAGCTTGTGGACCGCTAACTTATATGGCGAGTGCACACAAAAGCAACCTATATTATTATAATAAAAGAGACTATTATAAGTCTTTTTATAATTAGGGATTTGTTTCAATAATGAAAAATATCCCTAACAGCATTTATTATGCTTATAAATTCAATTCTCATTTAATACATTTAAAAAGTTAAACTCAAAATTTCAAACTATAGGCTATTAGAAGTGAATTTAATTTGGTACAGTAAGTGGGTCTGCAGATATATGATAGCTAATCATACATTACTAAGATTAATGATGGAAACACATGCTTGAAATAAAACAGAAACCAAAAACAACAAAATATAGATTTGAAAAATTACAATTTATTTTAACTCAGTTCCACGGAGCGGTGACTACTTTGAGAACCACTGCTTTAGATTACATGTCATTCTTGTTCAGTGATTGTCAGACTGTTCAGAGTTTTTATGTTTCGCTATTTATGTATTTAAGTTATACTCTTAATATTGTTTTGCAATAGTCTGACTGTCTGACTCTGCTTTTCATCCAGTTAATTTAATTCGGATGGAACCAATTCCTTGCTTGATCCAGTTAGCATGATGCTTTTGTGTCAGAGTTTAAGTAATTAATTTTGGATTGACCTTTATTAAGTGGTGTTTGGTTTTGCCCCAGATTCATCTGTATCTACACAAAACATCAAAACAATGCAGCAAACAAAAGCTTAAAATTTTGAAGTGGTCAAAATTGAAGACCCCCAATTTTACAGTGGGCTGTTATCTGCTCCCGTTTTTATATAATCTAATCTAATAAGAAATCTAATCTAATAAAACATTTGTAATGCGCTTCTCACAGCAGAGTTATTCAGAAGCGCTCTCAGCGTGAGAGGCCCATAAAAAGATAAGTGTCATCAAGCAGCGAAAAGATGCAGGTGAATTTCCTACTCGAATCCTGCCACGAATTTCAGAAGGAAGGTGATTCCAAATTAAAGGACCAACAATAGCAAAAGCCCAATGTTGGGTTAATGAGGTTCGTGTGATCTAGGTACAAATAGATCAAAGCAGTCAGCAGAACGAAGAGGGCATGAAGATCTTGAAGACAAAAACATGTGAAGGCACATTAAGTCGCAGAGGTATTTACCAGTAGGTGCTGGAGGGACTTAGTAACTTCTAAAGCCAGATTGGGCAAAAGCCTAGACTGCTCCAAGTAAGGGACAAATTGAGCTGCAACAAGTCTCTTTCTCAAGAGTTTTAGATAGGTAAGAGAGGCCTGTAGTTTTGGCAAACATTAAGGTCCAGGTTAGGCTTTCTTAGCCTTGGAAATGCTATTGCACGTTTCTGAGATGTACATGTAGGAAGAAATCCATCACTGAGTGACCTATTAAACATATACACAAGAAATTAAATAATGTCATCAAGCACATTAACAATGATGAACGATGGGAGCAGATCAAGTTCACATGGCTTCATGTTCGAGGAACTGATAACCCGTCGGAGGTCAGCTTCAAGGATAGGTTGAAAGACGTCGAATTTGCAGTCCGTTTGAGAGAAGTCAGGTTGAGGAGCACCAGTCATTCCAGCACGAAGACCAGCTATTTTGTCAGTCATCATCTTGAGAAAGTCATCTGCCACGAACGCTGGTGTGGTTGAAGAGCGAGAAGCATGACCCAGCAGTCCTGATATAGTTGACCAAAGACGCTTCGGATTCTTTTCGTCGCGAGCCACAAGGTTCTCCCAGTATTCGGACTCTTTGCTTCGATAGAAGCGATGAAGTGCCCGAATTTGAGTGATCCACGGAAGGTTCTTTGGCGTACTGGTAACATCTTTCATATTTACTCTTATGCCAGAGAAGCAACACTAAATTTAGCGATTGGCACATTTTATATTTTTAAAGATTTTTTAATTCTGTTTTTGATCTTGTGAAAATTTAAAAAAAGATAAGTGAATTCTGAAAAGAGCTGCATTTTATTGAAATTCTGTGTAGATTGGTGTTTGTTTTGCCAGAACTTTACTTTTTTTATACCATCTGGTATTATTAGAATCAGTGTTGTATATTATATAAGATGGGCCTACTGAAATTAAACTTGCGTGATGTTTAATATTGAGTCGATATGATTCGCATAATCCGTATAATGTGCCATTGCCATCAGACATGATGTTAAGGCAGGCTAATAATTCCAATAATAATATTAATGATAATAATAATATTAATGATAATAATAATAATAATAGTTTAATAAATGATAATGATAATAATAGTTTAATAAATGATAATAATAATAATAATAATAGAATTTAATAATAATATAATAATGATAATAAGTAAAATGATAAGAATAATTAGAATGATAGCCACAATAGTTTATTTTTGTTTTTAAAGACTCATAACAGTTGCTACATACTGTTTTGCTTACTTTATATTTTTATGAACCCTTCCATCCTGAAAATACGGTTTTGAAGGACTTGTGAGAAAGAAACCACGTGAACTGTGTATGCTTCCCTAGTTATGCTTCGATGCGTGATTCTGGAAGCAGTCAAGACCGGCAGGTGTAGCAAATATGGGTTGGGGCTGTTTTCTGGTTAATTGTGTCAAAGGCCGGCTGGATATGAAGACCAGCAGGAGCAATAGAAGATGCTGCTGCTGCTGTGTCTAATTTATTGTTTTGTAAATATTGCATTTATTTATAAAATTCTAATGAATCTGGTGCTCTGGCTGTGCTGTCTGTGTGTGTGTTTTCTTTGCTGGTCTACATGCATTTTATTCCATCTGAATTATTTAATTATATAATGACATTTGGAAAGGTGACAACATTCGCAACATAAACTATTGACTTACAATGAAAGCCACTGAATAATAATGTAAAATGTGTCATTGATATTTTATTTGTTGTAAGTTATATTGCATTATAGAAGAGCTCGACATAGCGATGAGCCTACTGTAAATTAGTTTAAAATTTCATACACTTAAGGTTGTCTTCTCCTGATATGGAGTAGTCGCTGTTTTTTACACAGGTGAGAGTCGTTTGGTTTTGTGATCTGTTTTTGCTCTATGTTGTATTGTTGTTGTTGTTCTCTATTCATCCAATCCAGATAGGACGGATAATTCGTTCTCGCGATCTCACAGCTCAAGTACCACCAGCCTCGAGAACGTCAACAAAGAAGCTATCGAGTGCCTCGTATTTGCCGATGCCTACGCTCGCAAGTCAGGTGCCTGTCGTTACGTATATTCTAATGAATCTGGTGCTCTGGCATAAGGTATCGCTCTCTATGGATTGGACTTCCCTACCCCCATTGGCTCTTTTCACCATCCTCTCTGGCAGTCTTTCATCATCTTTCTCTCGTCTCAGAGCTTGCCTTTTCCTCACAAGCAATGCTTTAGAAGTTTTGCACTTTTGATTAGCGTAATAGTGCCTCCCTCTGATTTGTTCCTTGTGAACTGATGCAGTATGAATTATTTATTCCAACTAAGAATGCAAATAAAATGTAGGCTTGCGTTTTGGAGGAATGCACAAAGAGGAAGCTGGAATGCAGCAAGAGGTACGATATGCTTGACTTCATTTGGTGAAACCTCATTGTTGTGTTCTAATGCAACTGTGGTAAGAGTAGATCAGGCGGAAGAAAGTATTCTTGCATGGAAATGTTGTCATTCTAATTCTGTGTTTGCATGTGCTGGTGTCGTGTAATGTAGACACAGCAACGTCACCGTGTCTCTGGGTTGGCACCAGCCTTGGCACCGTGCTCGTCATCTCACTCTCGCTTCCATCTGACGCCGACAACCGGCGACATGAACCAGTCATAGTATCACCAAGTGGTAAGTCATAAGTCATCTGCTAGATGAATTGGTAATATCACCAAGTGGTAAGTCATAAGTCATCTGTTAGATGAATTGGTATTGCCAAGTAGTAAGTCATCTGTTAGATGAATTGGTAATATTGCCAAGTAGTAAGTCATCTGTTAGATCAGCGGTTCTCAACCTGTGGGTCGCGACCCCCACGGGGGTCGCCTGACGATTTGCCAGGGGTCGCCTGGACCTTCAGAAATTGTTAAAAGATGTAGGCCTATAATATCACTTTCAACGTTAACCACTGCACTAAAAAACTTAAAATAATATTTTTACTTATACTTTTGCTATGAGTTATATTATAGCAGCAAAATTAATTTTTGGCCATTTTAGTTTTGAAATATAAATTCAACTTTTACCATTATTCTTTTTAAAAAAAAGCATTAATCGGTTTGCTCAAAGAATCAATGCTGTAAGCTAACTTACTATAGTGAGGCCTTTACGTGGGCGGAGACTTGTGGTGACAGAGGGACGGTCCACTTGAAAATCGTGGTGGGAACCGAGCTGCTTGTAGGCCTATCCCCAATACTTCATAAATATTATTATAAATGTCTACAGTACACTAAAGAAGATTATCCGCTGTTTATCCAAAATGCTAAGATGCCAGCTTTAAACCAGCATTACCGTGTACAAAATTAATAAATGACATTTGAGATGAGATCATTTATTGCTGAAGTCTTAAACTACGTCTCTGAGCAATGAAATCATGAATAAATTTGTTAAGACGACCGCTTAAAGTGCCACCATTCATTCAATCATTCCGAAAATTTACATAGCGCCTTGATTATGGGGAGAAAGCATTTATTGAAGTCTTACAGCATTGAAACAATGAGAAATTTTCTTGAGATTAGATCCTAATATGCGACCATTGCCGCGTGGAAATAAAAAATGTAAGCATTGGAAGGGGACATTTTCGAAGTCTTAAACCACGACTATGAGCACTGAAAATTATGATGAGCAATTTCATTAGAACGTCAGCTTAAAATCCTACAAATGTAGAGGGAAAATTTAAAAAATCGACAATGTGGAGGGGCACTTGCATTTCCTCCCCAACCTCTCCCATGCTGATAGACTTAGAAACCCTATAGACTTCAAACTATAGTTATACCGTATAGGTAGCTCACTGAATTGCAAGAGCCAGAGAACGTCACATAACTGCTAAAAGCAGTTTTCAAATTATGAAGTGAAAATGCATAACAATAGACAGCGGTAAAAAAATTGAAGGAATGAAGGGGTAACTCAATCAATTTCGTTGTTGGGGTCATCACAACTTCCGAAATGTTACCAAGGGGTCGCCGCACTAAAAAGGTTGAGAACCGCTGTGTTAGATGAATTGGTATTGCCAAGTAGTAAGTCATCTGTTAGATGAATTGGTAATATTGCCAAGTAGTAAGTCATCGGATGAATTGGTATTACCAAGTAGTAAGTCATTTGTTCGATGAATTGGTGTTACCACATGCAAATGTAAGTCATAACTCGTCTGTTAGATGAATTACCAAATGTGAGCGGCTGTAAGCAGTTAAGTTTAGTGAGTCGTCTGTGGTATTTCTGTTTAGTATGGCTTCTGTGGCTTGGTTGAGTCGTGAGCGATTTGCGATAATGACCGAGTTTACGTATGTATAAACAATCAGAGCTGCATGCATACGGATGCACTTGCATGCATGCATGCACAATGCAATGCATTCATATGTATGCATGCATGCACAATGCAATGCATTCATATGTATGCATGCATGCACAATGCAATGCATTCATATGTATGCATGCATGCACAATGCAATGCATTCATATGCATGCATGCATGCACAATGCAATGCATTCATATGTATGCATGCATGCACAATGCAATGCATTCATATGTATGCATGCATGCACAATGCAATGCATTCATATGCACAATGCCACACGTAAAAATGTGCATGCATTGAAACATATTAAACTGGTGAATCATTTTATTTATTCAGGCAGAACTGTTGATGTGTATTGTGCAGGTACGATATTTCGGTTAAAGGGTGCAATATTAGCGATGTCATTTCTCGATTGTAATGGCATTCTCATTCCTACTGTGGCCGACCAGTGGAAAGACATTGCAAGAGATGAGAAAAGAGCTTACAACAGTCAGTATCTGATTCTCACTAATGAACTATCTAACACAGCGGTTCTGAAACTTTATTTTTTATTGTACCCCACATACATATTTATACACGGTGTCCCAATTGAACTGATACCCTTTTTGTTTTGGCAATATACTTGTCAATTCTAAATGTAACTCTATAAAATTTCAGTGAATGTAAGAGGGATAAACTATCAATGTTTCCTGAAATTTTAGCAAATTTTACATATAGAGTCAGAAGTTATGCAAATTCAAATTTGAGCAAAGAAAATTTTAAGTTTCCAATATGTAAAAGATAGGAAATTATTGTTTGCAACTGCACACCTTATTTTCTAAATTAATAAATATGACGTTATATTTCCGTCATTTCCTTGTTAGGGGACAATAATAAAAAGGGTTTTTCTGCAAAGATGATTTGAGTTTAATAAAGAAAAGAAAAGAAATAACGATAACGGTGCATAATATCGTGACGTTGTACCATAGGCCTATACCGTACTCCGCGAGCACTGAGCACGTATTGCTTGCCTGCTATTAAAGAATTGTCGGGCAGTGAATTTTTCATGTTCCAGTAGGACAGTTCTCCTGCTCATCGAGCCAAAAAAACTGCTGGTCGGCTTTCAAGAGAAACTCCAGAGTTCATTTCACCAACTCTTTGCCTCCCCCCTCTCCCCCTATTAACCCTGATCTTAATCCACTGGACTAAAAGATAGCCTATGGAGCATCCTTCAAGAACGCGTTTATCAAACTTGCATAATACATGACGTTGACCACCTCAAACAGCGAATTGTGGAAGATTGAAATCGTTTTGATCACGGGATTGTTGACAATGCAATCAATGAATGGCGAAAGCGCCTTAAAGCATGCATTCGAGCTAATGGGGGACATTTTGAACATCAGCTTTGAAGAACTACAATTTGCTGCAAACAATAATTTCCTATCTTTTACATGTTGGAAACTTAAAATTTTCTTTGGCCATATTTGAATGTGCATAACTTCGGACACTGTTCGTAGAATTGGATAAAATTTTCAGGAAACATTGATAATTGATCCCTCTTACAATCTCTTAAATTTTATACAGTTTCAGTTAGAATTGACAAGTATATCGTCAAAACAAAAAGGGTATCAGTTCAATTGGGACACCGTGTATAATGTATATTTATGTAATTATATATTATATGTGTATGTAAATTGTGGAATTACTATAGCATTTGTGAGGCAAGCATTTTGTGATAATAGTCGATTTTGACTTTTTTGATTTTTGTATAGTACACTGTATTATCTAATTATTTACCAAATTTCAAAGCTAAAATCCATCTGGAAATATTTTAAATTAATTTCATTTGTGACTGTTGCATCTTTCCAAAGTGTCAAAATCTGACTTTAAAGTGCATTTTCAAAGCATTGCCGTCGGTCATAGTAACCTTTC
This sequence comes from Lumbricus terrestris, assembly GCA_949752735.1. Classification (NCBI taxonomy): domain Eukaryota; kingdom Metazoa; phylum Annelida; class Clitellata; order Crassiclitellata; family Lumbricidae; genus Lumbricus; species Lumbricus terrestris. The sequence goes on from OX457053.1 coordinate 34,244,506, forward strand.
ACCCCTATTGAACTTGGTATCTTCTGAAAGCTGAGACTTTGGGCTAACAAATGGCAGTCATATAAATTATGATAATTATTTTCAGGCCATGATAATAAGTTTGCTTGCTAAGGCAGCCTTAGTAAACAAACGAACATAAGGTGATCACCTTTACCTGGTTATCTCGCTATCTCCCCACAGGTCTTTCACTCAAAACTGAAAACATTGCTCTTTCAAAAATCCTATCTTGATTCTTCCTCTTCTCCTCACATTCCTCATCATTTCAACTCTAAACATCACCCACCTTGGCCGTCCATCTATCTGCCTGCCTGACTCTCCGGACTTGACCCGCTGCCTATCGATTTTGTTTTGATTAAGCGCCTGTAAATAAGCTGGTTCCCACGACTTGGCTTTTGTGGGCGCTGACGCGCTGTAAAAGTCGAGATTACAATTACGATACGATTACCCGGTGTTTCCTGAAAACTGCAATATCACAGTTTCGAAAACTAAAATATTCATAACCGGTCAAATATCAAGATATTTGATCAGAATAGGACTTGTTTTAAAGAAAGACTTTCGCTGTTTAACATGGTATTAAAATGTCATTTTCGATTTTTATGACATAAGCCTGGTTTTGCCAGATCTCATCACATTTGCTTCTGTGTATTTCTCCCTAACCTTATCCATTTGTATTCATCCAGTTTCTCTCTGTTTCTACCATTGGACAAAAGCAGAAGCCTTTGTTGAATTACCTTTGTGTCTTGTGCACTTAAGCGGAAAGACCCTTCAACTCTTGAGAATCCATAGAATCAATTGTTGATTGAAAGAATTACTTGTAAATTATCTTCATCAATGAGCCATGCATTTTCTTTGACAAAAGGACAGCAGTCAGCGTTGGTCGGGAAAATCCGGATGTCACCGACATCATCCGTCGAGATGACTACTGACCGACAGTTTGCCATCATCTGCTCTGAAAAGCAGGCCAGAGTGAATAGAAATCTTTCTTTCTCATTTCTAAGAACTAGGACACACTGCGGAATAGAATTTTTTCCTCAGTTTGGTTATAATTAATTAACTGTGCAGAAAGTTGCATAACAGCTGGATTTCTCGGACAGAAGTTTTCTAATTGAATTACTAATTATTCTAAATTAATTATATTATAATTTTATTATATGTTATAATTACCTTACTTCTATGTACTTAGCTATTGATGTGCATATACTGAGGACATGGTATCACCGCAGCCGTTTTCAGTTGCTTGTTTCTGTGGGCCAATCATCCTTAAAGAGAGCAAAGTATGCTGTCAGTATTTCATCAGAAGTCCTTCTCTCTCCCATCATGCAACCTAGATTAAAGTGCTGCGTCTGAGTAGATATGTGTCTTTAATAGGCACTACATAAATTCTCACGATGAATTAATTGATAATTGATTTAAGACTTATACTTTGCAAAGTTTCAAGTTTTGAAATCTTCTAATTCCTTGTTGAAGGTGATTTACCTACCATCACAGACATGTGCGTACAAAGTGAAGATAACGGAGACGTCGAGCGTATTGAAGGCAGACATCATATCTATGCGAGGTTAATGTCTTTCGTAGCAAATAAGTAAAATCATATGAAAACAGACAGTTTATAAATATGGGAAGGAAATTGTTATAGAATTTTAAGATTTGACTTATGACAGAATTACATGTTCAGGCTGTTGAATTTGGTCAGATAAAGCACAACTGGATTTCTGGATTTTAATTCAAACTATTAGGATATTGATCCTAATTTCAATTATTGAATGAGGTCAGATATTACTGGCGGATCAGGTCTACCAGCTGCTAGTAAGAAGTGACATTGTAAGATGCTTAGAATTCTTCATATCTGGCTACCAGCATTTACGTAAATACGTTTCCATTGTTCCTTTCCAGACAGTGTTTGTTTGGCATGCTACATTGCAAACGGCCACATCATGACCTTTGGCTTACCCAGTTTAAAACCTCTGCTGGATGTTGACTACATTCCTTTTCCTGACATCAGGTAACTCTGGATGCATTTTCTGATAATGCCTATTTTAATTAGTGCTCTGATAGCTAACCTGTTAGTTGTACTTTCAATTGTAAACCTATAAATTTTTCGTTTTGTCAAAGTTCATTTTAAAAAATCTTTATCATAAATTTCTTATATGTTAAATACAATGTTAAACAATGCCCATTTATAAACAATCTTGAATTGTTATCAGATTGACCAAATCACCTTCTGGGAATAACTTAGAAACTTATCTAGATATTTATCTCTCTGTTAGGTATCCCCCATGGGGTCCATGACCGCATGATCTTCCAAGCCAATAGCATGATGCACAGAACATTTATTGCTTGGATGTGATACAATACATGCATTTTTAGCTGTGTTTATTCGTTGTCTGTGCACCAAAAATGCAATTAGCAAAGTGGCTACTTAATAATTGCTCTGCCTCTCAAGTTGGATATGTTTGGAGTGGTCTGCAGTTGTTTTTCTCTCAACTGCTCTATAATGTTGTTGATGTCTATATGTATATGTTTTACTCAGGGTGGTTTTGTATATGTTTTTCTCAGGGTGGCAAGGACGTTATGTTTCAGCAGCAGTGGCAGCATGATATACATGTGTTCACCGTCTGAAATTCAGAAGCTGACACTCTCCTCAGATATCTGGTCAGCCTTTTCACACCTGTCTTTGATACTTATGTGAACTCTGACTACTTGAAATTTCTCCCTTAGCATCTTTTACGATCTGGACTGGAATTTTGTTACTCCTAATGCAAGACCTGTGTCCTTTTCTATCTGTCCGCACAAGGTTTGCAAAGATTTTGTTTCTTCTAGGAAGGGCTGTACTCTAGCAGGTATCTTTTAGCATCTGTGTGTACTCACCTCACGAAAAATTTTGGCATTGTATACTAGTTCCGAAAAATGAGGGTATACAAACACGGGCGCCGAGTATACAGCATATACTTACCTCACAAAGACCAAAGTAAAAACATTCACAGAAATAAAACAACGAGCAGAAAGACCGTGATTTTAGAAGAAAATATCCTTAATTTACATAGTTTTACGACATGGTGAAAGGGTTTTCAGGTGAAAAATCGTAGGAAAAGCATGTGATGACTTAAAGGTCATCAGAGATTTTGATGACTAAACAAAGGTCATCAGGACATTTTGACGAAAAAAGTCAATTTTTTTCAGGCAGCGTGTACTCACCTCAAAATTGACATGTGCGGTTCTGCTTGTAGGGATCTACATCGGTGTATATAGCTGTTGATTTCTGTAGCATGTGTGTGGTGTACTCCATGCTGCGCCCGGTCTGTGTTCCTACGATCATGTGCCTTCAGTGCTCATGAATAAACTGCGCTTGGATTTCGAGTGGTGCTTTAGAAATTGGGAGATTATGATTACCTGCAAAATTACAGTGTTTGAATAACGTTACCTATATTTGCGATGTTTTATTTTCAGGGAAGCTTGGAAAGACATTGTGGGTGATCTCTTTCTGCCCTGTAATATGCCTGAGGCTCCGAAGCAGGGATTTCTACGGAACCTCTTTGTTGGAACTCCAGCCACGGTCGACCGAGAGGAGCTTTGTACGTAAGACCACAGTTGCCACCAGCCATCGATAGATAACATGTTGCTCGGCTTTGTGTCTGCTGTTCAGCACTTTTCAAATGTGCCTGATCAGCAATCTCTTGGCGACTAAATTTCAAAGCATCTTCATTTCCATTAGTATCCAATGTAATATGCTCATTATTTTCATTTGCAAACATATTACTAAAGCATAGTCTAACTATCGAATCAATTTAATTCCATTAACTGATTGCTCCCTTTAATATTTTTTACTTCAATGTAATTTTTGTCTGTCTCAATGTACCAGGTTGCGGTTTGCCAACCTGTTTTTGCTCATTAAACGAATATATATTATATATATATATATATATATTTATCGTCATCAACTTTAACATCTTCTGTATTACCTTCTTCCTGATTCTGTAATCATTTTCATCATCATTATTATCATCATGTCTCATTGATTTTGTCAAGTCTTTTATAACATCAATAGCAGTCCATCAGGTCTTTTATTGCACCATTAGCACTCAGCCAGAACAACGTGTAAAGGCAAAGTAGAAATTGTGCCTGAAATGGGACAAATTGCTTCTGTGCCCAGCTGAGATTAAAACCACATATGTGACGCCAAGGCTTGAAACCCGTCGCTTGTCTCTTCCTAGATATTGAGCTTGAGGCTGAAATAAGACGAGAGTGGTCAAGAATGTAGAATATTCTTCAATTCAGGAGATGGCTAGGAATTCGCCATAATTTGTGAAGTAGTAAACCGATTTTGATGTCGTTTGCATTATTTTGTTCAGAATGTATTCCTTTACTGCCCAGCAAAATTGCAGAATAATCTATTAGGGCAGTGCTGTCCAACATGCGGCTCATGCGAGGTGATTTCAAGTGCTCACTAAATTTTGCTATTTTTAAAATGGACAGAATCAGTGGCCGACTTTGAAGTTCATTCTTAATGATGGATATTTTAACGGTTGCTGGGGCTTTGGACAGCTAGGCTACTATGAAGACAAAACGACAATTAACTAGGCCTAGTATCTAGTATCTTCTTTCTACTTTCTTTCTGGGCTCGCCCTCCTCAACTTCAGTTATACAAAAGATATTTGCATTCTGTAAAAAGTAACACGGGCTCAAAACCCGTCACTTGTCAGTTTCTGACTTCTTTATTCAGTCATATGCCACAATGGTTCTGCTTGAAAATACTTTTTACAGAATGAAAATATCTTTTCTCATTTGATTCTTTCATCAGTTTAGAATAAGAAAGTCGATTAAAATGTTTCTGAATTTTGTGACATCAAAGTCCTCAGAAATGAATTAATAATAATATTCTCTTTATTAACAATCCGGTTTGACACACCGCAACCGGTTACAATGTACACTTATGCAATTTAAACAAATTCACAAGAACGGAGATCACAGAATACACAAATCTTAACTACACTAACTGAGCAGACCGCCTGCAATAATCTACATTCTTGACCCCTCTCGTCTATCAAGCTTTTAGCGCAATATCTAGGAAGTGACGGGTTTCGAGCCCCAGCGTCACATATCGTAATCGTAATCTCAAAACTTCTACAGCGCCCACAAAAGCCAAGTTGCGGAAACCAGCTTATTCACAGGCGCTCAATCAAAACAAAATTGATAGGCAGCGGGTCAAGTCCGGAGAGTCAGGCAGGCAGGCAGGCAGATAGATGGACGGCTAAGGTGGGTGATGTTTAGAATTGAAATGACGAGGGATGTGATGAGAAGAGGAGGAATCAGGATAGGATTTGTGAAAGAGCAATGTTTTCAGTTTTAAGTGAAAGACCTGTGGGGAGATAGCGAGAGGTGGAGTTTTGGTGAGTTCGTATGATGGGTCGGAAGTTTGCCGAAGTGCTGGCGGAAGTTTGTTCCAGAGAGGTGGAACGGCAATGGCTATGGAGCGGTTTGCAAATTTCAGTGATGAAGTGATGGGAGGAAGTGTAATGGAGGATGAGGAGCGTGTTGAACGAGGTGGCTGGATGGTGAACAACTGACGAAGGTAGAACGGCTGGGATGATTGAAGTGTATTGTAAGTGAGTGAGAGGACTTTGTATTCTTTGTATTCGATGCGTTCAGGTATTTTGAGTCAGTGAAGTGATTTCAGGACAGGAGTGATGTGGTGACGTTTGGGGGTTTTCGTCACTGCACGGGCGAGGGCATTCTGGATAGCTTGGAGGCGGTTAATTTGGGTTATATCAATGTTTAGGAAGAGAGAGTTGCAGTAATCAAGTTTCACATGAACTATGGATGTGGCTATCGTGGATGCAGTTTTAAAGTCGAGCATAGGTCGGATTCTGCGGAGATCTCGTATGTGCATGAAACAAGTGCGGGAAAGTTGGGTTATATGGTCGGAGAAGCTAAGATGCTGGTCAAAGATTACACCTAGGTTTCGGACAGGAGAATTTGCGGAGAAAGTGTGGTTGGAAGAAGAGTCATTGTTGAAGGAAATAGATGGATCAGGAATTTTCTTGAGTTGTTCTCTGAGGCCAATTAGTATAAATTCTGTCTTGGAGGGGTTAAGGCAGAGGAGATTTGAGGTCATCCAAGAGGTGATTTGGGTGACCACGGAGAGAAGATTATCTATGGAGTCAGAGAAGTTGCTTGGAGAGAAAGAGATGAATAATTGGGTGTCGTCAGCGAATACTGGGAGACCATCATCACTCGCCAGTCTAAGGAGCCGAAGAGACTCTGGACCACTTTCAACAGCCTACTGGGCCGTTCGAAGGGTGGTCGGCAGTCGGAGTCTCCCCCGCCGTTCTCCGCGGAGGTGTTCTTACAGCGATTCTCCGCCAAGATTTCTTCTATTCGGAGTTCCACCGCCGAATCGCCATCACCTACCTTCTCTACCACCGAGCATCAGCTTCCTACTCTCCAGGAGATTACGAGTGAGGAGCTGCGTCGACTCATCCTCTCCTCCGCCGCCAAGACGTGTGAGCTGGATCCTGTGCCAACATTCTTGGTTCAGGAACTGATCGACGATCTCCTCCCATTCCTTACCATCCTGTGCAACTCTTCGATCCGTGAGATGTGTCTTCCTGCCTCACAGAAACGCTCTGTTCTTCTACCTATTTTGAAGCGCGATGGTCTGGATCAAAGTGATCCTGCAAACTATCGCCCTATTGCAAACGTTACTTTCTTATCTAAAATACTGGAACGCATTGTGGCCAACCAGCTGATTGTCTATTTGGATATGAATGACTTGATGCCGTCGCAGCAGTCGGGTTTCCGTCGAAATCATTCAACGGAGACTCTCCTGCTTCGACGTTTGTCTGACTTCTATGGCGCAGTTGACCGTGGTCAAGTCACTCTCCTCGCTCTCTTTGACGTGAGCTCTGCCTTTGACTCTGTAGACCACTCAATTCTCCTGCAGCGCCTCTCCACTTCTTTCGGCTTAGTGGACCAGCCTCTTGATTGGCTCAAATCCTTCCTATCTGACCGCTCAAACTGTGTAGTTCTTGGGTCGTCCAGATCTGCTTGGGTCCCTGCCCCTCTTGGGGTGCCCCAGGGTTCCGTCTTGGGTCCGCTGCTGTATCTTCTCTATACTGCTGATATTTGCTCCTTACTATCATCTCAAGGGCTTCTGCACCAGCTATTTGCTGATGATGTGCAAGCCTACATCCATACCTATTCGGCTGATGCGGTGGCCGCTGTCAGCCAGATGTGTAGGAAAATGGATGTACTCTCTCTCTGGATGGCCTCCAATCGGCTACTCTTAAATCCATCCAAAACACAGTTTATTTGGTTGGGTGGCCGTAGGCAACTCCAGGGTATTGACCTCTCACAACTTGCTCTGCTCTTTCCTCATATCTCATTTTCCCTTACAGTTCGTGATCTGGGTCTCACCCTCGATTCTGAACTCACTCTGTCCCAGCATGTGAACTTGGTTGCTCGGAGTGCCTATTACCAGCTTCGTCAGCTTCGGGTGGTCTCCCGCTCTCTCTCTCACGACGCGGTCGTCGTCCTTGTTCACGCCTTTGTTACAAGTCGAATCGACAACTGTTGCTCCTTACTTGCTGGTCTTCCCATTGGGGTCCTGGGGCGACTTGATCGTGTATTGCGCTCCGCTGCTCGCCTTGTTGGGCGGCTTCCTAAATTTGCTCCTGTCTCTGCATATATGCGTGATGTGCTGCACTGGCTGCCAGTGTCCCAGCGGATCTCATACCGCATTGCTGCTGTGGTCTCACGCTGTGTCCTTGGCTGTGCTCCGTCATACTTGCGTGATCTCTGCTGTCCAGTCTCTGACGTTGCAGCGCGTCGTGTACTACGCTCTTCGGCTAGGGGTGAACTTCTGGTCCCGCGGGCCCGCTTAGTTATTAAGCAGTGCCGTGCTTTCTCGGTTGTGGGGCCTACAGTCTGGAACGACCTCCCGGTTACGCTTCGCTCTCTACTTGTGGCCCATCCGGCTGGGTTCTACAAGTCTCTCAAGTCTTTTTTCTTTGTTCGTGGTTGGGCTGGGAGCGCCTCTGAGTAGTTTCTTGAAGGGGCGCTATATAAATGCTATGAATGAATGAATGAATGAATAGATGATGGTCGACTGTGGATGCTTTTATGAGTGAACTGAGTGGAGTGGTGTAGAGGATGAACAAGAGGGGCCCGAGGACAGAACCTTGCGGAACACCACAGGTGAGAGGGCATGATTGAGATGACGTTTCAAGTGTTTTGACTGAGAAAGAGCGTGATGAGAGATAAGACTGAATCCAAAGGAGAGCAGTGTTGGTAAGGCCAAAGCAGGAAGACAGTCTTTGGAGTAGTACGTTATGGTCGATGGTGTCAAAGGCTGCAGAGACGTCAAGGAGGCAAAGGCAGGAGACTTGTTGATGAGAGATGGCAGAGACAAGTTTATTGTCACATATGGTGTGTTACGAAATCCCATTACCATGACTGGTGTTATGATTTGCTTTTCAGTCGGTGAGGGAAGTGGAAAGGCTTCAAAGATGCTGACAAAGTACACACCAGGTCCAGCGGGAATGATGGCACAAGCACAAGAAAGTGCTGCTTATGCCCCCTCCGAAATAGGTCGTGCTAAGATGGTATGAAGATTTCGGCAGTCATTATTATCTTCTGAAACAGTATCATCATAATCATCATCATCATCATCATCATCATCATCATCATCCATGCTTCAGTTGTTGTTGTCATCATCCTCTTTCAGCTACAACTAGCTTGGCTGCATGCTATTTATGTTTAGCATTATTATCATATCATCGTCGTCATCATCATTATTATCATCATCGATGTCATCATCATTATCAGCTGAGTGAACTGCTTCCTGCTTGTTAGTGCTACTGTTGTTGTCCTCATTTTCTTCATATCCAGATTTAATTCCAACATCATGTTTTAGTAATTGTAATTGTGTAACGCCCGCCCCCACCGTCATCCCCGGAGTCGCCACTTCCGGATCATCGTACGGTAAGGGGGCCGCGTGCTGTTGTGGGTGATGGTCTTGAGATAAGGATAGAGGATAAGAGGAGGTGACTCTCGGGTTCAAATCCAACCGATGAAATGATTGCCAACCGTCTCGGCTACCAAGTTCTCTATATGAGATTGGATCCTTGTGGGACAGACGCTCACTTCTGCGCAGCGTGCCCGGTTGGGTGAAATCTTTAGGCCTAGCGCCCAAAGACTCTGCCAGACTGATGGTCGACTGGTGAGGCACGTCCGCGAAGGTAGTAGCGGTGGACCTCCGTCCAGGGTTCAAACCCACAACAGATCTTGGGACCGGCGATGCCTCGAGCCGCTCTAAGCGTGTCACAACCTCCGTTAGCACTTCTCTAACATTAGAGTGCACGGCCGAAATTTCCTCCCTTACATTTGACCTTACGGTAGAGATTTCTTCTCTTATATCTGACCTTATGGTAGAGATTTCTTCTCTTATATCTGACCTTACGGTAGAGATTTCTTCCCTTACATTTACCTCTACCGAGGCGATCGCTTCTTGCGTATCCCTGGCCTGTGACTGCATCGCTTCTTGTGCATCTCGGGCATTAGTCTGCATTGAAGAGTGCATAGATGTTATAGCCTCCATTACCACCTCCAGAGATGAGGGGGGCCTGGACGGCTGGGCAGGGGTCGAAGCCCTAGATTCCTCCATAGTATTTCACAAATTAATCCTACTTGTATTTCTATCAACGTCAGTTGCTTTCAATGCAATCAATGATTAAAGTCAGCATGTTCAATTAGTATTTCTTTGTATTCGTAAAGTCAGACTATGAAATTCACAAGCAAAGACGTTTCAAAGCAAACATAATTCAATATAAACAATTTAAATGCAAACACATTTCAATATGAGCACATTTCAACCGGAGTAAGCCTAAGTTGTTCCCCGATTTACGCTCAAGTCCCACGGCCAATTTTACTTCAGCCCAAAATACCTAAAGAAACGATCGCATTGTTTCCCCTCATAAAGCGTACCTTATTTCCGAAGACAAGGGACAAGGCCGACAGTGTACGAAGATGGCGACAGCGTGTCGAATTCCAGAAGATGCTCGCAAATAAACTCCGATCATGTAGGTCACTCCATGTGACTGAGCTAAGAAGCGAAGGGAGGTCTTGTCGTTATATCCGGGTGAACAGCCGATGCGAAAATGCGCCGAACAGAACTCCATAAACGACGCTCGAAACAAATATAATAATAATGACTCCTGTCGTGAATGAATCGCCAGCAGAATCCGAGCACTTTCGATACGAAACGTAACTGCGCCTTATAATCTGAACGTCGAATTTAAGCAATTCCACACGTCTTCTCTCTTTCACGATCCGGCGTGATCTTCTGCTCTCTTCAGGATCCACATTGTCGTCTGCGCCTAATACGTCTTCACTCTGTCCGGAACCCCATTGTCTTCTGCGCCTAATACGTCTTCACTCTGTCCGGATCCCCATTGTCTTCTGCGCCTAATACGTCTTCACTCTGTCCGGATCCCCATTGTCTTCTGCGCCTAATACGTCTTCACTCTGTCCGGATCCCCATTGTCTTCTGCGCCTAATACGTCTTCACTCTGTCCGGATCCCCATTGTCTTCTGCGCAATCGTTGACAGTGCGCGGATCTTATATAGAGCCTTCTGACGTCACGAACTACGCAAAAAGATCTACGCAGTTGAAATACTGCGTCGCAGAAAAGCTGCCAACATCCGTCCCAGCTGTGCCCCCTTGTCTACCATCCTGTCTGTCTGAGAGTAACGGTCTTTCTCTCTCTCTGCCTCTTAAGATGCGCGCTCGGTCCTCTTTTCCGTCTATCTATATATCCTTCTCAGTATCTCTGCTTTGTGATAGCGACTATGTCTGGTGTCGCTCTCTTTCTCTCTCTGCGCGATTCCCGACTAATGCAGAGCGTGTGAATTTTAGCGACTCAACAACGATCGATTGCCGATCGCTCAGATAGCGATCGCTGCTTCGACGCGAACGATTAAAAGGCGACAATTGCAGCAGCGACGTAGGCCTATCACGTCGCGAACGATTAAAATTCGACAGCGGTAGATTCCCGACAATCGCGGCATCGATGTAGGCCTATCGCGTCGCAAACGATTAAAACCCGACGGAGGTGAAAATACCAATGGCCGCCTTCCAATATATCTCAGTCGCCTTGCGTGCCAATTGCAGCGACCGAAAACCGAAACGCAAATTATATGCAGTCGTTTCACTTGTAATTGTAATCGTACATTTATATAGCGCCACTTCAAGAGAATTCCTCAGAGGCGCTCCTGACCTGACACGAAACCACAATCAAAGAGAATGGTTTTCAAACGCTTGCGGAAAAGGGGCAAAGAAAAACAAACAAGTTCATTACGGAGCCGTAATGAACTTCTTTGTCTTTCTTTACGTATATACTCGATTGTAACGCGAGCTTTTTAGGTCGAATTTTCGAGCAGCAAGTGGTAGTCGCGGTATATACGAGACAAGTTGAAACTAAACTTTTATCACACAAAATATATTACCTGTTGAAGTCATTTGATGCCTTCAAACTGATATTGGATGGCCGCAGATCGCTATTGCCTACCACCATGTTTACGATACGCGAGATAATTTGCATCCAGTAGCTTCGGTAGACTGGTTCCTCACAGTCCTTGATGCGACATGCCTATAATAAAATCTCATAGGAGTCATCGGACTATTAACAGGAGAATTTGAAAGAAATCGTTCACGAATGCGTTTATAAGGTCGTTTACAACGTGTTTCATGCTTTTAATAAATCTGAATAGATGGGCAGTACGATATGTTTAAAGAAATCGCACGCACAAGCATAAGGTTGTTTAGGACGTGCTTAGCCTATAGCAGCGGTTCTCAACCTGTGGGTCGCAACCCCCACGGGGGTCGCCTGACGATTTGCCAGAGGTCGCCTGGAGCCTTGAGAAATTTCCAAAAGATGTATGCATGTACATGTAGAAGTAATGGCAATTTCATCGCTTCACTGTACACTTACAATAAATATTTACTTATTGCTATGACTCATTCTTAAGTTTGCGGCAGCTAATTTAAGTGCTGCCATTTTTATTTTCAAATGTAAATTGCATATTTTCCATGCTAATATAATAAAACAATACCAGGTTTGCTCAAACAATCTACGCTGTCGGCTATTGAGGCATATACATGGGTGGAGACTTTGGGGGACAGGTGGACAGTCCTCCAAAATTTGTGGTTGAGGCCGAAATGTTTATATCCCCCTAAATGTTTCAGAAATATTTCACAAATATCATTATATATTAGGGTGTCCCACGATTGCACAGGAAAAATATTTTTCTTGAAACTTGAAATGCAGTCCCTCCAAAAAGTTTCCTTATGGTCCTATGATAGTACCTGCCAAATTTCTGGACATTTTGAAAATATTTAGAGGCCGCTCAAAGCTCACATATAATATGTGTAAGTTGTCACAAATTATACGTGCGACATATAGGCCTATGAGTTTGAAATTTTCGGAGGTCCACACTTTGATCCCACTAGCGTGCTTATGTATTGCTTAATAACCTTATATTGCTCTGAAATACTAAAATCTACAAATATGCAACCTTATTGTATTTGCGAATGAGGTTTTTCAAGCATAAGGACGACAGTTAAGCTCTCGAGCAAACGAATGATGTAAATGTCGTGCACTAGGATTGCAGGTCGCTACCTCCACATGGCAATCATCAGTGGAGTAGAAATGAATAAGGTTAACAGATTGTCAGTCTGATTTTTCTCTAGTTGGTGGAAGTAGCCTACAAACATGTTGGTGTGCTAAAGTTGACCTCTGGACCAGGACAGGAATCAACGGTTGCAGTTTGAACCTTTTGAAGTCGTGAAAGTGTGATGCATTAGGCCTAATTATTGGCAAATGCTTTGAGACAACGGCTTTCAATAACTGCATATTAAATAGAGTTTGCAATGCCTTGCACCCTTCTACATCAGCCATCAGTCGTAACATCTTGTTAACATCACAGAAATCTTTTAAGTCCAGTTGCCTGGTGCATTCTTTGTGTCCTTGGTAAAAATTTGTCCATCAATGGTCTGTAATTAAGCTCTGCAAGCCATTTAAAGATGAATGCTCCAATCTGGTTCACCATCAACCAAACCCTCGACCAATGCTACTGCAGTCTGCATCTAACAAATCATAAGAATTCATTACTGAACAGCTTTAGCGTGGCCATACTCGAAATATGACTATCAAGAATTTTCAAAACTCTTGGTATTCATGGTTGGATTGAACAATTCGGTAGCATTTCGCAAGCCTGTTGCCATCACAGAGCAAGTTGGATGGGTAAGGCAATATAGATCTAATTGCTTTATGATGGAAACGAATCACATATACAGTTGACGACCGTGAATTACAGGGCATCCAACCCAAACAAGTCTCAGATTTGTGATTGACATCTACAGTCAGGCGGTGTTCTCATGTAGAGTCACTGCTCTCTTTGAATTAATCCATAGCTTTATAATTCTGGCAATGCTGCTCTAGATGACAAGTCTGAAAATGATGCAACATCATTCTTGGTATACCAGCACCTAAGATATAAGAGATAGCAATTCTCTCTGTTCTTTCAGTGAGTTCTCATTAATGTGGAATAACGGGTTATCTCTTCCTAAAAGTTTTTCCCAAACCATGCTGCGTTCAAATATAGTTTTCTCGATCTTTCGGTGAAAGAGTGGCGAGATAGCCAATCGTATAAGACCACGTGTGATTTTTCATAACGTTGGTCTGTGTAAATGACTGTGCTGAACAAACATGACGCAGCTTTGATACAGAATTTCAGCTCAACGATAACGAAGAACGTAGATCGGAGACAATTTCTCGTACAGGTTGTCGAAAAACACAGGCACATGTTTTCTAACCACAATTGTGACAATCTTGTTGACATGTGTAAATGTAGAACGTAGAACTGAAGAACAATTTGAGTGCAGTGATGTAGAATCAGCAGATCAGTATGAGAATAGTAAAAAAATAACGGTCCAGACGTTGATTTGTTGTGTAGCTGCATGGGGTGTGCAATTAAAACTTTACTGTGTGGTCCTAGGACAAATAGGGGTTGAACCTCACAGCCCCCTCAGAATTTCTTACTATGAAGCAGATGAAGGTATGGAGGAGCTAAAACCACGACTTGTTACATTATCAAGAGTTTGTAATGACTACTCCCAATGATTAGTTGTGTGTGCACTGATATTGTGTCCAAAGTTCAAAAATCTCAAATTTTTCTCGATTTTGCATTTTTTGAGCATAAGACTATGCCCAAAATATCCATTGTATCCAATAAAGTTAAATACCTGTTAATTCTACCATTCACGAGCTTTCCAAGGGTAGTAAATTTGTTATAATAGGATCAACGATTGGGATATAAAGGCATTTAGAAGTTGGACACATCAGGCGCAAATTATGCCAATATGGGTTAAATTTGGGCGGCTTGAGCCACCCCTAAATATTTTTTTAGTGTCATAAAACTTTACAGGTGTTATTATGGGACCATATGGAAACTTTTTAGGGGGACTGCATTTCAAGTTTCTAGAAAAATATTTGTTGGGACACCCTATTATATATTTATACAGTGCTATGTTACCTGCTGTCTATCCATGAGCAACGAGCAATTTGTTTAGATGACAGCTGAAAATACTATAAAAAATATCATTACTGTGTAGGGCTGCCAACCGTCCCGGATTCGCCGGGACAGTCCCGGAATCGACCCTGTGCGTCCCGTGTCCCGGATTGATCTCAAATTGTCCCGGAATTTGGTCCAGATTCACTTAGCACAATTATTATTGTTCCTATTAATTTTTTGCTTACTAAACTCAGCCATTTGCACGATGATTTTTACGTCGTGCTTTCTATCAATCAATCAATCAATCAATCAATCAATCAATCATTTATTTTCAAACCAATCATTTTACAGTTATACAATCAGACCTATAGGCCTACATTGCATTGTTGGCTGAACATCGGGAGTCTTCAAAACTGTACAAATCGGTTTTCGGTTTAGCATATTGTGTCCAGCTTTAATGCTTTTTTGCGAGAGAGCGTTCAGCATTTTGAACGATCTGTTGTCTAACTATCACAATTTTCTGAGAGCACCGAGAGTTCACATACCTTATTACAGCACAACTGTTAGCATAACATGTGCTGATTTCTGCGACTTTGTGCCCAGTGTTCTGGAACTGCTTAACGCACATAAGTAGGCCCTATAATATATTAAGTATAGGTCCCAAGTTTACTATAAATTCGGCTCTCCGGTCGCAGACCTATCAGCCTACGATAGCCTACCTACAAACTTTCCTCAATTTAGGCTCATAAGTCTTACTCGATCTGATGAGCCTAGGTGACTGGAGCGTGCAATGTTTTTTCTTGAGGTTGATTTTTGTCTTAAATTTAGACTATAAAATGATGTCTTCTGATGATTTGTCTGAAATTATTAAGGACTTTTTAGCAGATTGTAGGCCTAGATGTAGATTCTATACTGGCATGACACAACTTTTGTTACATTATGCGCTTCTGTGGATTGTGTAAATTGGTAATGGCACATCGTTTCTGTTGCGTGACAATCTGCACTGGCTGCGGGTCCCTCAGCGGATTACATATAAACTATGTCTGATGACATACAAATCCCTGCTTAACCTTGTGCCGGACTATATATCTGAATTTTGCATTCGTGTAGCAGACAGTCGGCTAAGATCATCGTCGAGGGGTCTGCTACAGGTCCCACGGTCAACCACGAGGTTTGGGGAAAGTTCGTTCTCTGTGTCGGGACCGACTGCATGGAACAGTCTTCCTGACTCTGTGCGGAATGCAACTTCTCTGGAGGCATTCAAATCCAGACTCAAGACTTATCTATTTAAACAGTCGTATAATTGCTAGTATAACTTTTGAACTCTTGTACAGCGCCCTTTCCTTCGGCCTCGGCTGAGCTACGGCGCTATATAAATCGTCTTATTATTATTATTATTATTATTATTATTATTATTATTATTATCGAGTGGCTGAAGGCGTCCCGGAATGGCAAAATCCAAAGTTGGCAGCCCTATTACTGTGTGTAAATTAAAATAATTCAACACTGGGTGATAGTTTGGAAGTCTCAAACCACGGCTATATCAGCACCGACATTTTGAGCAATTTCCTTAAAATGACAGTCTAAATTTCTATTATTTGAGTGTTAAATGCAGTCCCTCCCCAAATCACTACCTCTGCTCGGAACATTCATTGAGAACACAAGTAAAGTTTGTAAACTTGATAGCTTCCCAAAACGAATCAGCTCAGTGAAATGAGTGTTAAGAAAAGAAGAAACACGGGGAGCTCCAGCAGCAAGATGTGACACGAAACTTCTACTTCAAGCTACCGAATAGGTAGCCTAGCTATCAGAATCGCAAGAACCTCACAAAATTGCCAATGGCAGCTTTCAAATAAATTGAAGTGAAAATGCATAACAATGGACAATGGTAACAAAGTGCAGTGACGTGGGCGACTTGATCAATTTTGTTGTTGGGGAGTCGTCGCAATATTCGAAATGTTACGAAGGGGTCGCCGCGCTAAAAAGGTTGAGAACCGCTGGCCTATAGTATGCTTCCAGCTACACCTCAGATAGCCTATAGCATCGGTTCTCAACCGGGGGTCCGTGGACCCCTGGGGATCCACGGCCGTCTGCCTGGAGTCCGCGAGCAAGTCCTGAAAATTATACATTTCTTAGTGAAAGACATTGAAACAGGTAAATTTTTATCAATTTTTCAATATTTCTCCTTTTCAATGGCGACATGAAGCTAATAATACGCTGATTAATTTATCTGTTTTGGAAAGCCTAGGTCGGTTTGTTTCGATCGTTAGAGTGCAGACTGAAATCTATTTTCGATCAGATCATAAAAATGGTTGATTTCATCAAGGCATGTCCACTTAACTTTCATCTTTTTGTTACTTTATGTTCAGATATGGAAATCATGAACAGTTAATGATGTGTAGACCTGCCTAAGTTCGCTTGTTATCAAGGGCGGAGCGTTTTAACAGACTCTCTAGATTACTGGATGCTTTTGAGAGAAACTCTTAGAGAAAAAGACCACCGCCTGCAATTCATTTGAATAACGACTCATGGGGTTCATATCTGGCTTAAATCTAATCACACTTAGTGATAAAGTGTCTGATTTTACAAAAAACTTGATCTCTGGTGCAAAACGAATCTTGGTAGGTAACTTTGACACATTTGATCAATTGCATGAATTCACATAGAAATAGAGATGCTCAGATCAATCAACCAAAATTTGTTAATTTAATTTCCGGGCATAATATTCAATCATTTCTGGATAGGTTCAACTTGTAATTTGGTCATTTGAACATTCACAGTTTTTCATGTGTTTCCAGTCCGTTTCTTGCAAACATTGATTCATGTAATTTACCAACACCGGAATTGAACCAAATCATTGAACTGACCAGTGATACATAGAAGATGTTGCATCCATGCAAGAGTTAGCTTGATGCATTATTTTGGATTAAAGCTTCACATGAATACCCAAAACTTTTTCAGAAAGCTTTCAACATTATTTCACCTTTTGCAACATCATATCTTTGTGAATGTGGGTATTCTGCCCTGGTTCCAATTAAAAATGTCGTTCATGGCTTGAGGTTTAAAATGGGCTCAGATTGAGTGTTTCAAGCAGATACACTGTGCTTGAATATGTATGCCCAAAGCTTACATTGAAATAAAATACAATTTTTTTCTAATAACTTTCATATAATCTTATTAGTTATGTAAAGTTGCACTACAGGAGTACAGAGGCATATAGGCTATGTTATAACATAGGCCTGCTATTATATATATATATCATAGAGTCGCACGGTCACTGTAATGTGCCAAAGGTGCAAAATTTTAGTGGGGGGCCGTGACCGGGACCCAAAATCAAAATGGGGTCCGTGAGTCTGAAAAGGTTGAGAACGAAAAGGTTGAGAACCACTGGCCTCTCGAGCTCATAGCCAATGAAATTACTCGTCCAATCAATTTGTGTTATAGTAAATCATTCGCTTTATAAATAAAATTGTCATCATTCATGGTTTCTAGTCGTTTCTTTCGAAATTCATCTTAAGCTATCTATCTAAGTTATTTATCTAGGCCTAGGTCTATAGCTAAGACTAAGTTAAGCAAAATGAGTGAGAAAAGAAAAACAGTCTTCATATGACGTGTCATTCAAATTAAGAGCTGTAGCAGCAACAGAATCCAGCAACATTTCTGCGGCATCACGTGGATTTGGAGTTTCTGAGAGTATGGTTAAAGATTGGGTTAAAAAGAAAACTGAATTAGAACAAATGCCAAAAAGTAAGAAGGCTTGCAAAGGATTGTCATCCGCATATCCTGAACCCAACATCAGCTTTGTTTGATTGGGTTATGGAGAACCGAAATAACGGATATGCCGTATCATGTGCATCTATCCGACTTCAGGCCCTGAGAATGAAAAAGACCGGGGAATACAACACTGCTGCCACATTTGTAGCATCAGCTGGTTGGTACACACGCTTTATGGAGCGACGTGGGTTAACTCTCAGGCAACGTACAAAGCTCACACAAAATTACCTAAGGATTTGGAAGCAAAAGTTGATAGCTTTCACAAATTCGCAATTACATTAAGAAAGCGTCATAATTACGAACTTGGGCAGATTGGGAACATGGATGAAACACCAATGAACAGCTTAGGAGGTGTCGCATAGTCAAGGGAAGCCCATTTAGTCGGGTCAATCTACGAAAAAACTTCGGTGAACCCGGAACAAATTGCAAGAAAGCGTTTTATGATGATTTTATGGTATATTGGGTCTGGTGATGAACATACTAAAAGTTGCCAAAAATCGCACCACGGCAAGTGGGCTAATTTTGGCGGGAAAAAAGATGGCTGCCAATTGGACTAGGCATGGAATCTGGAAATGATACAGTTAGGAGAAAATCATGTAATAATTTGCTAACATGCTTTTCTAGACTAATTCGACCCTCCTGAAAACGAAAATCGTGGTTAGCAAGCTTGATTTTTAGCGGTTGCATGGGAAAACAAGATGGCGGCCAAAATGGCGGTCTATAATTGATTCAAAAGGTTGTATAGTCGGGTCAATCTACGTAATGATCCACAAAATTGTAAGAAGGCGTTTTGTGATGATTTTATGGTATATTGGGTCTGGAGCTGAACATACTAAAAGTTACCAAAAATCGAACCACGGCAAGTGGTCTAATTTTGGCGGGAAAAGAAGATGGCCGCCAATTGGACTAGGCATGGAATCTGGAAATGATACAGTTAGGAGCAAATCATGTAATATATTGCTAACATGCTTTTCTAAACTAATTCGACCCTCCTGAGAACGAAAATCGTGGTTAGCAAGCTTGATTTTTAGCGGTTGCATGGGAAAACAAGATGGCGGCCAAAATGGCGGCCTATTGCTTAAAAGGCTGTAAGTCAGGTATTGTATGTGATATGAACACGATTTGCAATTAAAATTAAGATGTATGGGTTCTAGGCATGCAATGGACTCAAAGACACGTATGTAGCACTGGAAGAAAACCAAAATGGCGGGGGAAAAAGCGGCTAGAATGTTGACATTGCTAAAAGTGAAGTGATGTATGCAATGGAAACATGTCTCGGAAATGGATGGATCTTTCGAAGGCGGAGGCGGACGAGAAGTGGAATGGGGTAGAAGGCGAATGGAATCTATCCTGCGCAATACCATCCTCCACCAACCCATCCACATCATCATCAGCATCATCTCCATCACAGCCTGACATCAAACGGCGCTGGCGGGGGCTCATTCCAGCAACGTCTCAGAAGCCAGGCCTACGGGCACCTGCCGGGAACACTCAAACGGGACAAGAGTTTGCTATTCATGGCGCATCAATCAGCGCACCCCTACGAACCGTACACCCGAAGGAGGCTGCCCTTACCATCCGCTGTTCCATCGTCGTCGTCGCGTGTCCTCCAGCCGTCGTCCAGTCCCAACCCGCACACTACGAACCTCTTCTCTTTGCGCTATTCTCCCTCTCGCGTTGCCAGCCTACGTCTGGCAAAAGAAACGCTAAGAGAACGATTATCTCCCACGTGTGGCCTCGAACGACTGTCTGGCAAGGGCGGTCACCACCACCAGAACCACCCCCACCTTGAGGTGGAAGTTGTTGAACTATTTTCTGCACTCCAAACGCAGATCACGTTATAGTAGAAACCACTGTTTGCACAGCGATGTTTCAGAGGTTCAGTATGAATCGATAGTTGGAGGGTTGCTGTACCTCTTCAGCTCATTGCTAATCTTCTGCGCTAGGTCCTTCGTGTTGATCTCTTCCATCTCTAGGTGGTGGTGTTGATGGTGGTGCTGGTGGTGCTGGTGGTGGTGACCGCCCTTGCCAGAGAGTCGTTCGAGGCCCCCTGGGAGATGATCGTTCTCTTAGCGTTTCTTTTGACAGACGAAGGCTGGCAACGCGAGAGGGAGAATAGCGCAAAGAGAAGAGGTTCGTAGTGTGCGGGTTGGGACTGGACGACGGCTGGAGGACACGCGACGACGACGATGGAACAGCGGATGGTAAGGGCAGCCTCCTTCGGGTGTACGGTTCGTAGGGGTGCGCTGATTGATGCGCCATGAATAGCAAACTCTTGTCCCGTTTGAGTTTTCCCGGCAGGTGCCCGTAGGCCTGGCTTCTGAGACGTTGCTGGAATGAGCCCCCGCCAGCGCCGTTTGATGTCAGGCTGTGATGGAGATGATGCTGATGATGATGTGGATGGGTTGGTGGAGGATGGTATTGCGCAGGATAGATTCCATTCGCCTTCTACCCATTCCACTTCTCGTCCGCCTCCGCCTTCGAAAGATCCATCCATTTCCGAGACATGTTTCCATTGCATACATCACTTCACTTTTAGCAATGTCAACATTCTAGCCGCTTTTTCCCCCGCCATTTTGGTTTTCTTCCAGTGCTACATACGTGTCTTTGATTCCATTGCATGCCTAGAACCCACACATCTTAATTTTAATTGCAAAATCGTGTTCATATCACATACAATACCCGACTTACAGCCTTTTAAGCAATAGGCCGCCATTTTGGCCGCCATCTTGTTTTCCCATGCAACCGCTAAAAATCAAGCTTGCTAACCACGATTTTCGTTCTCAGGAGGGTCGAATTAGTTTAGAAAAGCATGTTAGCAATATATTACATGATTTGCTCCTAACTGTATCATTTCCAGATTCCATGCCTAGTCCAATTGGCGGCCATCTTTTTCCCCGCCAAAATTAGCCCACTTGCCGTGGTGCGATTTTTGGCAACTTTTAGTATGTTCATCACCAGACCCAATATACCATAAAATCATCATAAAACGCTTTCTTGCAATTTGTTCAGGGTCATGTCGCAGATTGACCCGACTAATTCCTGGTTGTTGGACCAACCACAGCGAACGAACGGCTCTGCATTGTCGCAGAGCGAGTGAAAGGAACTTCAACGATCGGACTTGGTGAATCCCCCAATAAGTCGTGCAGCAGCCCGGTGGACCCTCTCCAACCTCTCAATCTGAACCCGCGGCAGACCAGCAAAGATGGAGGCGCAGTAGTCGAGACGGCTCAGCACAAATGCATGGACAAGAGAAGCTGCAGCTTTAGAAGTCAGAGAGTGGGCAATGACTCTGAGCTGCCGCAGTTGGTAGTAGGAGCTGCGGAACACCTGATCTATATGAGATGCAAGAGTGAGTTCATAGTGCAGGAGCACTCCAAGGTCACGCACCACCAAAGAAAAGTCATAGATGGGAATTGAGAAGATAGAATACTCAGGCACTGG
The DNA here is from genome assembly GCA_949752735.1 of Lumbricus terrestris. Classification (NCBI taxonomy): domain Eukaryota; kingdom Metazoa; phylum Annelida; class Clitellata; order Crassiclitellata; family Lumbricidae; genus Lumbricus; species Lumbricus terrestris. The sequence continues at coordinate 34,266,292 of OX457053.1, forward strand.
CTTCCTTTAACACAGCGCATCTCATTTAGGATTGCATCTTTGGTGCGGCGATGCTTATCAGGCTGGTCACCCTCTTATCTGTGTGAGCTTTGCCTCTGCCTAGCCAGCTGTTGCCTAGTGCCCAACCAAATAAGAATTGAGCTTTTTGGGCATTGAGGCGGAGTCAGTTTGAGGACTTCCAATCGGTGAGGTACCCCATTGCTCGTTGCATGATGCGGGCGGCCTCAATAGGTGCGAGTGGATGGCAGTGCAGATATGCCTGTGTGTCATCTGCATACAGCTTACAAAGTGTAGTACGCTGTAAGATGTTAAGAGCGTGCCAATGTCAGAAGTGTAGAGCAAGTAAAGTAAGGGAGCCAGAAGGGAGACCAAATGGAGCCGGGGCCCAAGGTGACCTACTTTCTCCCAGAATCACACAACTGGATCACCCTGCTAAAAAAGATGTGATCCACTCAAGTGGACAGCCAGAGAGTCCAAAAGAGATAGAGAGACGTTTAAATAAAATTTCTTGATCGGCCGTGTCGAATGCTGCACTAACGTTGAAAAGGGCTCACCCGACCCCTCCATATATATATATATATATATATATATGCATTTCCCTTTCATGTATTGTTGTCTTTGAACCACTCTGAACGTCTGATGTTCGCCCTTTTGATTGTCACTCGTTTGTTTGCGTGCCCTTTGATCGGCGTCCTTTTGAACAGGCGCCTTTATGATCGACACCCTTTTGAACAGGCCATTTTGATGATCACCCTTTCTAAGCCGCCCTTTTTGATAACATACCCGTTTTTTTTGGGTCTCTCAATGTTAGATGACCTTCCCTCTGGAATTCGTAGCAGGATTGTGGTGGGAAGTTCACCCGCATCTTTTCGCTTGAAGACTTTTCTCTTTTCATGGGCCTGTCAGTCTGTCACGCTGAAAGCGCTTCTGAATATCTCTGCTGTGAGAAGCGCTTTGCAAATGTCATATTACCAGTAGATTAGATTTTTCGTTTTGTTGCTTCATGTAGGCCGCTCTGGAACGAGGGGAAAAGCTGGGTGAATTGGAGGAGCGCACGGAGCGGATGCGTCTGGATGCTGAACAGTACTCACAATCAGCTCATCTGCTCAAGAGGAAGTACAACAAGAAATGGTACCAATTCTAGGTGGTAGAACCTGCACGGCGCCACATTTCCAATCCCTCCGGATCCTTTACATACCTCTCATCTTAATCATCCACGAACTGTTCCTCTTTACGAGCGCATCGACTTGCAACGCCATTGTTGTCATCTGCCACTTGCACTGTAGAAACCTGTCAGCATTTGTCTGCCTTCATGTGCATCTGTCTGCCTGCCTATCTGTCTGTTTGCCTTCATGTGCATCTGTCTGCCTGCCTATCTGTCTGTTTGCCTTCATGTGCATCTGTCTGCCTGCCTATCTGTCTGTTTGCCTTCATGTGCATCTGTCTGCCTGCCTATCTGTCTGTTTGCCTTCATGTGCATCTGTCTGCCTGCCTATCTGTCTGTTTGCCTTCATGTGCATCTGTCTGCCTGCCTATCTGTCTGTTTGCCTTCATGTGCATCTGCCTGCCTGCCTATCTGTCTGTTTGCCTTCATGTGCATCTGTCTGCCTGCCTATCTGTCTGTTTGCCTTCATGTGCATCTGTCTGCCTGCCTATCTGTCTGTTTGCCTTCATGTGCATCTGTCTGCCTGCCTATCTGTCTGTTTGCCTTCATGTGCATCTGTCTGCCTGCCTATCTGTCTGTTTGCCTTCATGTACATCTGTCTGCCTGCCTATCTGTCTGTTTGCCTTCATGTGCCTGTTCCACGACAATTGGTCTAACGATAACTGGTCTACAGTCGACTCGTATTGATGAAATAGAAGCTGGATTTATGCAAAAAATGTTAAATGGTTTTCTAGCTTAAATGGAAGCTGGATTGATTATTTTCATTCATGTATTTTAACATGCATCCAGCTTCTACTTCAGATCTAAAATACCTTCTATTTCTCGCTCGTTATTTTCGTCAATCCCGCTTCTGTTTCAGATATAAAAATACCGTCATCCAGCTCCCATTACTTAAGCGTTTTTTCATCAATTCAGCTCCTATTACAGTTCTAGAAATACCTTCATCCAGCTTTTATTTCTCATGCGTTATTTTCGTCAATCCAGCTTCTATTTCACTTGTAAAAGAAACTTCATCCAGATTCCAGTCTCTTGCGTTTTTTCATCAATCCAGCCTCCATTTCACCTGTAAAAACTTTCATCCAGCTTCCATTTCTCAAGCGCCGGACCAGTTGTCTGTAGACCAGCTGTCGTTAGACGAGTTGTCTGTAGACCATTTGTCATGACACCCTGTCTGCCTGCCTGTCTGTGTGTTTTCCTTTTTTGTGTCTGTCATCTGCCTGCCTGCCTATCTGTATGTTTGCCTTTTGTGCGTGTCTGTCTGTCTGTATTTCTGTCTATCTGTATCTACCTTCCTGTCTGGTTCTGTCTGTCTCATCAGTCTGGCTGCCAGTAGCAAACACTCACTGACCTAATCGCTGTGAAGTTTCATTTTCACTCGTATCTTTCAACTGGCCAGCCAGCTTTGGCCATTCAGCTTTTGACTGGCTTGTAGTCAACCAGTTATTTTCAGACTGACAAGTGATTCGTGTTTACTTGTATACTTGCTTTTCAGTTTGTCGCTGGCTGGTCGTTGACTGGTCGTTGACTGGTCGTTGACTGATTGTATATGGAGTGAGTGGCTTCTGTAACTTGGTGGCAGAATTGTTGAATGTTCGAGGCGTAGCAAATAACTCTTTTCACTCATTAGAGCTGGCATATTCTGAGTTTCCCAGGTTACATATTACTTTTAGAATTGTATTCACACCTGTTTCATTATTACTTTTATTTAATTGGTTACAGTGCTTTGAGGGATATGCAGTTGTTTAGTAATAGCATGCTGGACTGAAGTCACAGAACTTTCAATTCAATTTTAATTCAATTCAATTTTTTATTTTCCTGAATATACCACACAAACAATTATGGTGGTAAAACAAAGTAACTAAGTAAATTAGTGGTCATCAAGTGGAGACCCAGAAGGGATGGATTATCCCGCTATTAGGGCCACAGAAGTAACCACAGAAGTACAAAGCACAAATGTACATGTCCACAAAAGCAAAGTTCTGTGACTTCAGTCCACAAATGTCAGTTGAATCATTTCAGAAACACAAATAATCAGGGAAGAAATTTATAAAAAGTCAACTTAACTAATGCTTAATCAATACATAACTAAGACTTAACTATCACACTCAATGCAACATAATAGACATTCAATCAGTTTGATTCATTACGTAAGAACGCAGGTATTTCTTGAAGATGTGCAGAGTGATTGACAGATGGCTGGTGGGACACTGTTCCAGAAATTAACATCTGTATATCTGATGGAAAATAGCCGAGTGTTTGTATGAGCAAATGGTGGTCTATATGAACTCGAATTTCCTTTGGAATAGAAATGAAAATCAGAGGCACGGAAGAACATTATTCTCGTGCTGCTACATAAATTCACCAATCTGAACCGTCCTAATTTGTTCAAATTTCAGTAGCTTAAATTCCATATATAGCTGACTAGTATGAGAATTGTAAGGAACATTAGCCACATAACGAATGACACGTTTCTGTTTCCCACTCAACAGAATATTTGAAGGTAACATTAGCACCTACTCTGCTCTGAAATAAGTGCAGTGACTGCACAATTCTTATGTGAGGATCAGACACTGGGGAGAGGAATGTGGAAATTAATGAAACAAAGTGACTGATGCCTGACAGCCATGGAAATTCAATTACCAATTACGAGATGTTAGCACTCTTTCTTCTGAGCTGTTGCTAATGACGATGATGATTGTTATTTTTTCATAATAGTCATTGTTTTGTTTAATTGATGGCTGCATCAAGGGGTATTTGTTGTTTTAAATGGCAGTCATTTTAGATATATATGTGCAAAATTTGTTTATGGTCGAGATGCTTGTGCTCTGCCGTTCATTGGATGCCGTCGTCGTCATGGTCACTGATTCCGCGACTCAAAAAACCAGATTAAATTTGCTGCACTGTGATTGTTCACTTCCTTACATACACGTTCATTTCACTCATCAACATGACTCGTCAACATGTGCACTACCATAAGTAACATAATCTGAGAACGTGTTTTATGGTTAGAAACTTGCATATACCCAGCCAGTGGTTAAAGTGGTTTGGGTGAGCAGTTGGAACTCAGCAGTTGGAACTAGTGCATCAGTGTTTCAATTGTTCCTTGCGTGGTGAGCAAGCAAAGGGTTTTGAGAGCAGTGGAGACGTTGTTCCCACCCACTTTCTACCCTGCGCTTGCGCTTAGCATTACTGAAGGCAGGTCTGCTTTTCAATCTCTTTGACCTGGACGCAGCTTGGTTTGATTGTTCACAACTTTCGAATTAGAGATTTTTATGAGTTGCTGACAGTGGACATAGTTTTTTGTGGTTTAACATGTTTGATCCGTCAGTTGCATCATTTCTCAGGGTCATGAAACATGACGGCTACACATAATCTGTAATATGATATTACACGTGATATTAGAATAGCTAATAGGTTCAGATAGATTTTTGTGACCATCTTTATCACCATTTTGTACAATTTTAGATTTTTTCGTTTTACAGTAAAAAGTCACGAATATAGCAGAAGAAATAAGGTCCTGCAGAATACTTTCTCATCTGTTGCTACCGGTACATGACAAGTCATGTCAAAATAACTCATTACTTGTTTTTTTTTAAATATTTATACCACTAAGAAGTTATCTCAGATTTCAAGCACACCAAACTTCCACTCATGTATTGAGGATTTGATACTTGGTGTGTCATGTGAAACTTACAGTTAGATTTCTTGGCAATGATCTAAGTAGGCTATTGCAAATGGGCTTGCTCTGTTAATTGGGAACTTGGTGAAAGTGGCATTAGCATGATCTCTATGGTTTGAATGTCTCCATACGTCCCAGTGGTAATCAATTTCCAAGATTTAAATTGTGTTCCATGCATGGGAATCTTAACTTGCCATCCAAATGGGCAGCGTGTGATAAATTAATTGAAAAATGAACATCGTGGATGTCATAATATACGCATTTTCTCGTCTTTCTATGCGTCATCATTGTCACCATGTAATTCGCTACGTGGCTGGCGGATGGAGAAGTGTGAAGTGATGGATGATCTTGTAGGAACTTACCTATTGAGCAGTTGCAAAACTAGACACTAGGTGTTGCCAAACAGTTGAAGACATCCAAACGATAGATAGCACACCATTTTTGTCGCTTTCACTTAGACTGCTTCTTGCTTCTTTCAGTCTTCAAACGAAAGATCTTTCAATCTCAGTTGAAACGTAGTTCAGCAGTTGGAGCATAATTACCGTAGACATTTCTACTTCTTCTCAATTGGGATTTGATTGCCTGCTATGATTTCAGTTGAAGCATCATTTCATGCCTTGTACACAGGGCTGTACTGGTAAATTTTGATGTGAATACATGCTGATCGGGAGAAAAATCGCCTTTTTTCGCAGCAAAATTTCTGCTGACTTTTTTTAGTCGTAGCATCCGCCAAAAATTTTCCTTGCTTTTCCCGTCCGAAAAATCTGATGAGACCTTTTTAGTCTTTCGTTCCGAATTTCATGAAAAATACACCTAAATATCCTTTGCCTCTTTTGCATATACCCACACACTCTTTGTGAGGTGAGTATACGCTGTACCCTGGTTTTCGATGGTGAGTATACGATGCCGTTTTCTCCCGGAGGTAAGTATACACCGTATACCCGCATATAGGCCTACCCTTGATTACAGCCCTGCTTGTACGTCTTCTGATAATGACACCATGCGAATCATATGATTAGATTTCACTAAGGCTGTTGTTCGATTAAAAAATTTAATTGAAATTAGTCGCACGATTAATTTTTTAATCGCAATTAACTGCAAATTAATCGCAACACATTTCCTTCCGGTATATTAATCTTAATATTTTTATAAAGAGACCCTAAACCGTGAATAAATTAATGCATACTTTTCATTACAAAAATTTCAATAACCGTTGGCTTAGGCCTGTTGAATTTCTGAATTTAGTTCATTGAACAGTTTTGTATAATAGACAGAATTGAAACACTGTTCAAACCAGTCAACTTGCCAAAATCCGATGATACGATGCAGCCAATGTCGACGGCTCATCTTTAGCCATAAACATATGGTTTGGTTCGCATGCAGGCGATAATTGAGCGACGAATTTTTATGAAAACACTCAAATTCTTTCTTGGATTATTTGTAAAGAATGCCTTTAGTTTTAAGTATGAGCTTCCGTTTAAAACGAGTTTTCTGCTTTGATTTAATTAACGCGCATAATTAGTGTGTGAAGATTTTTAATCGCAAATTTTTTTATGCGTTAATCACAATGTTCACCTCTGTGTTCATAACTTAGAAATCTAATAAGGTGATTTCAGTGAACATGGAAGACAAAAGTCACATGCAGGGCTCGTTCTGTTCTCAATAAATCACGTCTATCTTGCAGTCAGTGGCGTACATACAGGGAGTTTCGGGGGGAGGTTAAACCCCCCATTGACCTAGGAAACAAGTTTTTTTAAAGGTTATTTGTCTACTTAAATAAGAAAAAACAATTCCTTGTAGTAACAATTGTTTTCTTACTTTATTCCCTTTGTTACTTTATTCCCTCTATATTTACCGTAATACTGTTGAGTTGGTGTCAGAAAGGGCATCTGGCCAGGCCATAAAACCCCCAACCCTCCCATCATAAATTCCTGGCTACGCCTGCAGTACATTTTATAGCACACACAATCTTACATTACAAATGAAATTACCGGTATTCTGTTGGTTGCATTCTCAGCTATTTACATTATACTATTTCCTCTGTGTTTGAGTAGTAATAAAATTAGTAAACAAAATGTAACAACCTACTCACAAAGTGTGTGGCAATGCTGCTAGATAAAGTTGAGTGCAAGCAAAGGCCACATGCTAGCAACAAAATGTGTGAAAGCATACATGGAAATTGCATGGCAAACCGAGGAGATCTGCAATTATTTGTTCGTATCACCAGGGCTGTACTCAAGGGTATACGCGGGTATACAGCGTATACTCACCTCTGGGAAAAACAACAGCGTATACTCACCTCAAAAAGCGAGGGTACACGTGGGTATACATCACGAAAGTAGAGCGTTTTATGCTGTTTCAAAGGTTTTCCGTGCAAAATATCACAGCAAAAAGTCGATGACTAAAAAAAGGTCGTCAGAAATTTTTGCGGATGAAAGTGGAAAATTTTCTATAGAATTTTGGCCGATGACTAAAAAAAGGTCGATTTTTCCGGCGGCAGCGTGTACTCACCTCAAAAGTTCTGAGTACAGCTAAAACTGACCAGTGCAGTTACTTTTACAGTTTGACAAAGTGACGTATGTTGATCTCACATTGGCGAGTCCATTGTGCACGCTTGTATCACAGAGGCAGAGGGCTGACATTTGAGCAGTTCTAACTCAGATTCATTAGCAGAGAAGCCTGCTGCAAACCCTGTGCACAAGAAAGTTTGTATGATGATTCGTTTTGTCTCCAATTGTTTTTATCCTCAATGATTCCATCGAGTAACAGAAATATGAAGCTTTAAATGACGTAACCCACTTTTATTCTTGTGTTTGCAAAGGTTTCTGGTACCTACATCATTGCAAGGTACATAATTATTAGAGTGAAGCTTAAAACCTGAAACTAACTGTACACATGACTCACTGATTTTATTTTCAATGAGCACTAGTGTTTAGCTTTCTGTACATGTGGACCTTAACAATAATGATATTTCTGCAATAATAAAACTGACTATAATGTGTTAATTTTGACCAAAAAAATACATTTCCCATGATTTTTAACAAGTTGCACTTTAGGAGAGCAACAGTATGGTATGGGAGCACTAATTGTTATTTCTAACACTCAAGTGCAATTTGTATTAGCATTATTTGCCAGTATTACATAGAATTTTGCAATACTGGACCACTTGAAAGTATTCTGGGTTCAGTTGTTTGTACAGGACGATCTTCTGTTACTTGCTTTTTTATTTTTCAGTTTATTTTATCAGTTTTGCCGAAGGAGTCTTGCGAGCCTTCTTGTTTTGAATTTTGTATTGATAGTTTTTTGTAGCTCAAGATTTGTTTGACCATTCTTTGTGCAGATTAATGTTTCATATAGCTGTTTATGCTGATGATGGAACTATTTCCATGTTGTTCATTATAATCCTGGTGTTTTAAGTTGTTATTCTGTATTTACAACAATCATCTGTTGCCTCCATTTCCTTTTGTTATCTGCACTTGTTTTGTTTAAAGATCATCTCCAATTTTTACAGACAACGGTTTGAGATGACCTGGTTGGAAACAGTTCAGTTCCTTGTTCGGAGGAATGCTGCTGACAAGTTCGATTAATGAAATGAAGTTATTTAGATATCTGATAATATAACGAAGTTGAGGTTCAACTGGCTACACAACTGCTGGTTATTATGGGCTGTCCATATATTACGTATGCACAGAGATGGAGGGGTCATGGGATTTAGACAATTTGGTACGGGTAGGGGTCATGGCAAAATGCACATATGCAAAATAAATGTCTAATTATAATGACGGCCACATTAACCTATTTCTAACTCTGTATTCTAGCGTTTGTTCGATGGCATTTTTACTACATTAAAAATTAAATTCTGTTCGGATCTAAATAGTAAACCATAAGTTAACAAATATTAGCTAGCTGATGTTTAGCAAAAATAAATAGTAACCTATATGTTTCATAGATGACTTTAGCCAAGTAGTCTTTGTATGGGGTAGAGAAACTTATTTGTACGTACTGTGCACATAGGGCGGTGGTCAACAAAATCTACGGGTGCATACAGAGGGAGTCGAAAATACGACTTTGTGTACGTAATGTATGGAGATGGTCCCTTAGGGGTTACATGTCCTGGAAGAGACATTTTCTTGTGCTAGGACAGTTTAATTAAAGGTAACTTTTAAATTGGTTTTGAATTTCATAAGCGTAGTGTATCAAGGTTAGATAAATTCCCAGATGGTAGCGTAGTTGTTATAGATGAATTAACCGAAGTACTTGTTTACTATACATTAATTACTTTGTGCTCTTTATTGTAAGTTATGAACACTATTGTAAATAAATTTCTTGAAGTTTTAATTGTGAATGAACTGTTTGACAGATTGCAAAAATGATTGTAGTTGGCCAGTAGCAGTTAGTTTGATTTAAACTGATTGTGGTAAGGCATGCTGATTTATGTTTGTAACTTCTAGGCTACATGTTACAAAAACTCTTGGGTGATTATGCAGCTAAGTTTTAAAACTTATCTTTTCAACAAGAGATTAGGCTATTACAAATTTTGGCAAGTAACAATATTATAAATTACAACATAATTTTCAAGTGACAGAGATGGGGGGAAACCTGGTTAAGTCCTTCCATCACTCCTCAGACTTTCAATCACAGTCAAAGTCCCACTTTTTCAAGAAATGTTCGTGATCCATTATTATTGAACCTGCCACCTTCTTGCTTTAAACCTAATACAACTCACACTCTAACAGCTTTTCATCTCCTCACTCTGGTGTTCTAGAGACTGAATAATGGTTTCGTACATAGGGAGTGCAAACCCAGACTTATGGATAAGGGTCATGGTAACGGTCATTTTTAAAGCCAACAACTTGGATTAAACCCTTGCTTGCAAACCCAAGTTTGAGAGGTTCAAAAATCATCACTTTCTACACCTTTTAGATAGATTTAGGTCATAGAGATTAATGCAAGTAGGCTACAGCAGAGCGCATAGCACACACGGTACACATGCTACACCCTCCGCAGTCTCTTCCCGCTCTCTCCGGTCTGCTGATCGACTTGATCTCTTAGTTCCCTGGGCAAGGACTACTAAGGCCAAACACCACGCCTCTGCCATTGCCATTGCCTTCCCTCCGTCTACTAAGATCTTATTGAGATCTGATCTCATCTTCAGCCCTTTGCTGCTTGAAGTCTTTCTTATTTCACACCAAGAGCACCTCTGAATAGCTAATACTGTAAGAGGCGCTTTATAAATTCTCATATACAACACAGTCTATCAAAGTAAATGTATCTATAGATTTGGATCTATGAATTTATAACAACAAACTCTCACAGTGCACACCAATCAGAGGTGCTCCTAGTGCGAAAAACCCAGAGAAAGGAGGTAGTTTTTAGATAGCAAAAAATATCAGCAAAAATATGTGCTTTGGTTAATAGGCTGCCAAAGGGGTAACTAAAACGGTAGTGCTGTGCTGATTACGTACTGCTTACAATCAATCAGTCAATCAATCTTCTTTATTGAAGCATATAGTGGTCATGGATATCTGAATTTGTACAAAACCAGTAGTCAAAATTACTAGGTATTTGATGCACTTGAAGTTTATACATAAATAAACCTACTTGAAATTTATTTATGCACTCGAAATGTAACATTTTTAGGTTGCAGAATAGAGATACAGTGTGAGGTCTATAAGGCACATTACTTGTAATTCTCACAACTCGCTTTTGCAAGGTCATCAAAATGGTTAGTCGACTTCAGTATGTAGAGGCCCAGTGCCCACACAAGATTGCAGCAGAACCGCCGTCATCTTAGTCAACAGCTTGATTGTCTCCAGGGTTGACTACTGTAACAGTGTACTGGCGGGTCTTCCGGCTTGTCAGCTGGAGCGGATCCAGTCGGTGCTCAACTCCGCTGCACACATTATATATGGTCACACTCCATCCGATCATGCAACTGACCTCTTGCGTGACAAAATGCACTGGCTGCGTGTCTCCCAGCATATCACCTACAAGCTGTGCCTAATGGTATACAAATCACTACATAATCGTATGCCCGACTACATCGCTGATTTCTGCATTCGAGTTGCATACAATATTATAGGCTAAGATCCTCGTCGAGGGGCCTGCCACAAGTCCCACGGTCTTCCACGAGGTTTGGTGAAAGCTCTTTCTCTGTGTCGGGACCCACTGCATGGAACAGTCTCCCTGACCATGTGAAGCATGCACCATCTCTAGAGGGATTCAAATCCAGACTCAAGACTTATTTGTTTAAACAATCGTATAATTGACAGTAACATGTGATCCCGTGTACAGCGCCCTTTCCTTCGGCCTCGGCTGAGCTACGGCGCTATATAAATCGTCGTCTTATTATTATTATTATGTAATGGTATAATACAAATTGACAAGTATATGGCGTGGCAAGACACACCGAACACAAGAGATAACACCTATACTTTTTATTTTCTTGGAGATATAGGTTATATGCTCCTTCCATGTTAAATTTTCGTCAATGTGGATGCCCAAGAATTTAGTAGAAGAAACCCTAGTAATGCTTTGGTCATCTACATGTATGTTAACAGTTAAATCACAGTCTAACTTAAGTTCAGTTTTTCTTTTAGAATGAATCAAAATGAAATTGGTCTCAATTATTAGTTCATGGCATTTGTTTGTTAGTTACCGTACATCATTTAACGCTATATGATTCTTCTACTTGTTTGCAACCATAAATTGGATGTTTTGTTTACACTTGACAATTGCAATTACCATGCCGAAATCCTTGGAGACTTTTATTTCAAATCTGAAGAATTAAGTAGCAAATCTAGAGACTTAACTTTCAATCACTCGTTTTCAGTTGACATTTTACAGTCTGATTTGGTATACCAGCCAAAAATCAAGGAAAACTCTGTCTTTCCAAACGGTCATTAGTCCGCTATGACGCTCCTTCAGTCTTCTTTGATTTCAGTGGTGCATCTACGTCGTTGTCGTCATGACGACGACACTTTATATTGTCACTAGGGCTTCTCCATGCAATGCTCTAGTTTTTTACGCCAATTTTATCAGTAATGCCACACACATGCTTACTTAGAACTTAGTCACTCCTGTGCAGGTCTGCTGCCTGCACGTCGGGCATTGCATCTCTTCCACTCATCCCTGTCCATTGCCAGTTCTTCAGCCTTCTCCCATGGCACCTGAAGTGATCTGCCAGTTCTTTCACGGTCTTCCTATCATCCTTCTACTTCTAGCATTCCAGTCGTTTGGCTCCTCGATCCTCATCCATACGAACAGTGGTGTTTCATGCGCCCGTGTGCAGAGGTCCTTCATAGGCCCCTATTTGACTTGCAAGTCTAGTATCTTTGCATTCTTACAATCAACATCACCAAACCAAATCAATGGCATTTGTTATTAGGCAATAGGCCTAACACATGCAATACAATACAACTCACTCACAGTCTCACACCATAAACATGACTGCTGCACGAGTTAGACAGATAAATTAAAATGTTATAATTGCAGTGATTTCGCAGTCAAATTTAAAATCGATCACATTTCAGACTACTTATCCACTTATTATAAAACGATGTCATGGCATCATAGTTTTCTTTCTAGCATTTTATTTTTAAAAAGTCAAACATCTATTAATTCTGGTCCATGGTTTGCAATGTTCATACCAAAAATGGCACAATCATCTACTTTTCATAATACCCCAAAAAAGTTTAGCAATATTCCCTGCAAGTGCAACAATTGGCAAATACGTGATGCCATAGGTCCTCGATACACAGGTGCTCAATTTGGCGTCTCACTGATTTTGGGTTGAGAACTGAGAGGAGTTAATAGCAGCATGAGGATTATAGAGAAATAACTGAGGGGTCAGACAATGATCCACATGGAGTTGGTTTGTGAAAAGGTGAAAAGAAGGCTTAACTACATGTGAGCCTTAGAAAGACTAGCGAGGGTTGAACCACCTCAAACCCCCGGCAATTTCCGTTCTGGTTGAGGGAGATGTCAGGTCACTACCGTTACCGGTGCCATATGCAGTAAACGACTGGATATACATGAGCGTGCTTGTGACAAATATGAGGTTCCTGCGGCGCACCGTTTAATTACAACATGTGATCGTGAAAATAGACGGACACAATCTAATGATCACACTTATCCAATATAGCATAGGCATAGGAAAGCGAATCGGTGGAAGGAAAATCTTATGCCAGTAGGTCTATGATTCGTTTCATGTTCTCAGCTTAAAACTGTAGGTCTAAACCTATTCTTTATTATCGTTCACATGCACTAATGTCATCCTGCAATTTGACCGTCATGACTTGAAACGAAACACAAGTTAAGAGGGTTTCAGTAGCCTACAGTTTTTATCTGCCAACAGCAATGTTACAGCATGGTGGTTGACAGGCATCAGTAAAGCAATGAAGTATTGCAAGCATGTTCACAAAAACTACATCTGCCACAAAATAATGTGAATTAATAATTAGGTTAGATTAATAATTCAACAATCTCTGTGGACCTCTGTGGGCTTTGTGCACACTGCACACATGGTAGCTACACCACTGCATGCGAATAACCTGTCCCATCCACCTCAATCGTCTCTCTCTAATGATGTCTTCCATTTCTTCTTGTCCCGTCCTCTCTTTATAATTTTTTTTATTTTGTCCTGCCACGATACATTCTTCTCAGCCACCTCTTATGTTATGCTGATATTGCAGCCTTTTCTGTTCGTCACCGTCATGGGCTACGTCTTAGATACGCACAGCAGTGTGCTCACAACCACTGCATTGTCACATATATCATTACTTAAATAGCACATTTAAATTGCTTAGCTTAACTCCCACTTAGATTAAACAATTAAACATGTGTAACTGTTAGTTAATTTGGTAAGCAAATAATTTGCCAGACACCAGGTTGAAATATGTATGTGATTAGTACATCAAATACAGACCCAAGTTACATTGCAGGAATTACAGTATATTATTTTAAAATTCTACTTCTTAAATAAATATACTATGCCAACACCAATAACAGCACCTATGGTCATCAGCAAACAGTTCCTTTGCCAGTCTGTTGCCATGTTTTCTTTGCTCGTATCACCAGGCACAGAGTTTTCCTTGTAACGTTCGGGTGTAATAGGACAGGACTCGAAGTCGACGACAGGACTGGAATGTTCAATTGAGTTTTCACTTGCCATCGCTATAGTCCGTGATGGAAATGCCTTCTGTGAAAATCCAGAATCTGTTACACTGCTTGGCACTGGAGAGTGCGGCTGCTGTGAATTTTGTGCAAAGGAAATCTCATTCATGTGAAATATACCACTGCAATCTGTAGTATTCGCAGAAGTTGAATACGCAATCTGACTTTCGCAATACTGCTTTGCTTCCTGATCTTGTCGCCGACAGCGTTCTATCCTTGGTGCAACATCAATATATTTTGCAACTAATGCCTTATAAATGCTTGGATCTTTCCACATGTTAACACTTCGGAGCACATTAACGTAAACAGATAGCTTGAGAGCCTCCTTAGCTTCTTTTTCCAAATAAACTGGGCAAAACTTGTTTTTCTTTTCTTCAGAAAATGTTGCCCAGAGTGATGCCTTTGTCATTTCACTAAGAACATCATCATTTATCAGATGTTGGGTGAAAATGACAAAAATGTAGGTACAGCAAGTCAGAGCAGCATCAAGCCAGTCAACATTATTTCTCACATACAATGCAACTTCTTCCCACAGACCGACGGTAATAGGCATTCTTTCGCCATTAAAGTTCTCAGCATACAACTCTTCAATTGTTCTCTTAAGATTTTCAGCAGCTTCATTGTCCTTCAGAGCATGTATGATTAATATGTCAAAATGTTGTTGCTTTAATTCTGGTGGTAGACATTTCTCGATCAAGGATCTTTTATGACAATATATATCTTCTATTTGTGATAACTGCTGATGAGTCAATTCTGTTGTCTGAGAATTGTTAGAACCCAGATTTGATAATTCATCATGTCTTTCTATCATCTGCAAATTCTGACATGCAGCTGAGAAATTTGCTTCATTTCCTCTGGTTATTTCATTTCGTTGGTCCATGGGATAGCTGCAAGAATTTTCACCAGAACATGTTGTACTGGAAGGTTCTGTTTGTTGATGTGCAGCTGATTGGTCTGATTCATCAGAACTTAGTGAACAGCCAGGGACGGCGTCAGTATCCAGATCATTCACATTCTCAGTTCCATACCACATTTTGCTCCCTGGGATTTCTGACATCATTCTGAAGAACTAAGTTGAAACAACAATTCAATGTTCAATATTTGTTTATGTCATTGTCTGTCCAAAGTTTAAATGATGTAACATCTAGTAAAGACATGTGTAGGCAACAGAAAGATCTTTCACAGGCACTGAGACAAACAACACAGACAGACTCCCTCCCATCCAGATGTTGGATGAAATGTAATAATAATAAATAATGAGATCCCTTCTAGCTAGCCTGGAGGTTTACCAATGGGGATGAAGTGCTAGCGACTTCATTTTCAAGGCTGCGGCATATGGCAATCCTCTCCCTCGCCGTCTCATTATCCACTGACCGTGTAGGTTAGTGTACTCATCATAGCTGAGTCGGCTAGGGTGCTTGTAGAACAGAAATCTCAATACAAATTTCTGCCCCAGCAGGGAATTGAACCCCCGACCTCTCGGTCGACAGTCCCCCTCAAATGAAATGTTTGTGTATTTAATTATTGTAATTATAGCGCATTTTAAGTACTACGCAAAAGTGCTGGTAGGTACTTAAACTGTCATCTATTGTAACTGGTCATGTCATACTATGACAGTGAGAGTTCTGGGACTGCATATTGTCGAAGAAGCGGAGTAGTGGCAAGCAACGAGGCTTGCAATAGACATGAGTAGTAGAGTACTGAACAGAAGACACTGCCCATGGCACGACGTCTCTAGACGTTGATATTCTTTGCAGCAACAACTGATCAAATGCATCACTGGAGTAAAACGGTCAGCAACAATGCAATGACTCTACTGGTCCACTGGTCATATGATGTGCAACACTTCTCAACACAGTGACCCAATAGGGCTAACTCCATAGAAGAGACCACATGTTTCAAGAGGAACATGGGTTTAATCATTGTCCAAAACAGTTGGAAGCAACAGCAAAAAACATAAATAATTCCACGAACACATATTAGGTTGCAACAGAAATCTGGACGAGCAAAAATCATTATCGAGTAAAATCTGAAAGAAACTAAGGAATGTATGCATACAACGAGGTATGTATGTATGTATGACAATGTATGCGCACTAGTTATAGCGCCCCTTCACGCTATCTACTCAGAGGCGCTCCCGACTGCATCGGAGTTTCACGCCGAAGCCCTGAGCAATTACGAGTGAAGGACTTGCCCAAGGTCCCTACGCGGCGACTTGAGGTGGATTCGAACCTCAAACCTTCCGGCTTCAAGGCAACGATGCCACCACTACACCACCGTATCCCATAAGTGTATGTATAGTAACCAGGGTTTAAAGTGGGTGGGAACGGCGTTCCCACTGCTCTTGAAATTCTTGGCTTGCGTTTCCACTGCTCATCATGATGGAACTCCAAAATACATGCATTTCAATAATATTCTTCATCAGCGTTCCCACTGCTCACATTCAGCGTTCCCACTGCTCACCCAAACCACTTTAACCACTGATAGTAACACAGTGCTCAGGCACAAATAAACATACATACAAAGATACTTGCAAACGTTACACATTTTATTGCCCCTTCAAGGTTCCCTACTAAGGAGCGCTCCCAGTCCATTCCGGGTCAAATAGGACAGCCTTAAGGACAGTGAGAAATGAGACAGAGACCAATAGGCATTTGACAAAGAATAGTAGGGAGCCTATTCCAGGTCACAAGGCCAACCATGGAGAAGGTGCGGTGTCACGAAATAGAGTATCCCCCGTATTAATTGTATCCCCCCAAAATTAAGAAAGTCGAAAAAACCGCTTCCGCGTGTAGTTTTTTTTGCAAATTAATTTTCATCTGCTTTGTTTTGAACAATGACACTAACAGGTATGTTTATTCCGACTAGATAATTTGTTTTGCCCTGTTTTTAGAGCACTTAAAACATTTAAAACACTTAAGAACACTCAGAGTCACTAAATAAATTCTAGTTGCCTTTATCTGAGCATTGCCTAGAACACTTAAAACAATCAGAGTCACTTTAAATTTTGATTTCAGCATAAATATTTTTATTATGCGCATTTTTCAAAAAATGGGTAAACACGCACACTAGATACCCGTACTCCAAGCAATATGGCTGCCAACGAATGCTATAAAGTTAGAGCGCAGCGACCTATCCTATCGACGCATCGCAACATGCAAAGCGCTCAACAGAATGACTGCACTAACCCTAAAACTAACCCTAACCGACCCTCACGGCGCCTAACCTGAGCCCTAACCGACCCTCACGCGATAAATAGTCGCTGCGCTGTAATTATATAATAGTCGCTGCGCTCTAATTTACAGCATTCGTTGGCAGCCATATTGTTTGGAGTACGGGTATCTAGTGTGCGTATTTACCAAAAAATGGGATAGAATGGTTTATCTCCCCGGATAGTATAGACCGGTTAATTCCATCCGGGGGGATAGATTAATTCATCCCCCCGGATAGCTTTCAGGGGGGATACTCCGTTTCATGACAGCGGCACTGGCTGATTGCAATTCATGAGAGAGAACAATAAGTTCTGCTTGTGCAGCTGAGTGAAGAGAGCCTTGATGCGCAGGGTGAAGCAACAGAGCTCCTGCAAGTATAGAGGGTTTAAACTTTAAACCCTCAATACAGCACCGGATCAAAACAGAAATTCAGTAAACAAGGTGGTGTGGGTAATTTTGGTGGTCGGATAAAAAAAAGTACCGAAATCGGTGCTAAACATCCTGTCGGACACAGATTTTAAAAAAGCAGGCACAGATACACAATTTTCAAAAACTCCTAGCCTAACCTTTACTGTCGATCGCCGGTTTACTGCAAACGCATCTAATTACTTGTAAATTCTTCTGTCGCTGATGTTTATCCAGATTTAGACATATTTATACTAATAAAACAGTTAAAACTAATAAACTGAAAGCGAAACAGCACTTGTTTTGGTTTCATGCCAGTACAGGCAGTGTTGCCACTGAGGTTTCTGAAATAAACCCAGATTTTCTTTCGAAAAAACCCCAGAAAAACCCAGACTATTCATATTAGCTATTTTAGACCCCCTTTGTTCAAATTAAGTTGGTTTTTCGCTTATTCGCATGAAGATTAACAAAATTTTCGTAAAAAGAGTCGAATAAAATGTAATTACAACTTTAAAAGTATCAATTGTCAAAGTTGTCAGAGACTCTGGATCCATACTGACAATAAGCTCAATCGATATATTCGTGTGCGCATGCGCAGCGGGTTGAGTCTACCAGAATTGTAGCCTATAGGCACATAACATACGTGGCTTAAGCTTACAAAGTTTTAAAGTTTTCCGAGGTTTCCAGCCAAATTTTCTTAATACACCAACAATCCAACGTTTTAAACACCTATAGTCTAGACTCTAGAACATTAATACTCTGCAACAACTTGGCCACTTACCACTATTATAGGATTCGCATGAAGATTAGATGCTGACGACACCTAATTATTCATCTCTTTCTCTCCAAGCAGCTTCTCTGACTCCATAAATAATCTTCTCTCTGTGGTCACCCAAATCACCTCTTGGATGACCTCAAATCTCCTCTGCCTTAACCCCTCCAAGACAGAATTTATACTAATTGGCCTCAGAGAGCAACTCAAGAAAATTCCTGATCCCTCTATTTCCTTCAACAATGACTCTTCTTCCAACCACACTTTCTCCGCAAATTCTCCTGTCCGAAACCTAGGTGTAATCTTTGACCAGCATCTTAGCTTCTCCGACCACATAACCCAACTTTCCCGCACTTGTTTCATGCACATACGAGATCTCCGCAGAATCCGACCTATGCTTGACTTTAAAACTGCATCCACAATAGCCACATCCATAGTTCATGCGAAACTTGATTACTGCAACTCTCTCTTCCTAAACATTGATATAACCCAAATTAACCGCCTCCAAGCTATCCAGAACGCCCTCGCCCGTGCAGTGACGAAAAACCCCAAACGTCACCACATCACTCCTGTCCTGAAATCACTTCACTGGCTCAAAATACCTGAACGCATCGAATACAAAGTCCTCTCACTCACTTACAATACACTTCAATCATCCCAGCCGTTCTACCTTCGTCAGTTGTTCACCATCCAGCCACCTCGTTCAACACGCTCCTCATCCTCCATTACACTGCTTCGCCCTCCCATCACTTCATCACTGAAATTCGCAAACCGCTCCATAGCCATTGCCGTTCCACCTCTCTGGAACAAACTTCCGCCAGCACTTCGGCAAACTTCCGACCCATCATACGAACTCACCAAAACTCCACCTCTCGCTATCTCCCCACAGGTCTTTCACTCAAAACTGAAAACATTGCTCTTTCAAAAATCCTATCCTGATTCTTCCTCTTCTCCTTACATCCCCCGCCACTTCAACTCTAAACATCACCCACCTTAGCCGTCCATCTATCTGCCTGCCTGACTCTCCGGACTTGACCCGCTGCCTATCGACTTTGTTTTGATTGAGCGCCTGTGAATAAGCTGGTTCCCGCGACTTGGCTTTTGTGGGCGCTGTAGAAGTTTCGAGATTACGATTACGATTACAATTACGATAGGATTGACATGACCTACAGTGTATATAACAGTTACTGTATATGCATGTTATTGAGGCTTTACAAGGAAAGAGACGAGTGACCTGATCTATTTTGAAATGTCAAAATGGTTTATTTCTGTGCAGAACTATTCTTCAGGTTATGAATTATTTGTGAATTGACAACATGAGATCTTGATTGTGGAGTTTAAAATTGAAATTAGTAGGAAAATTATGTATCACAACCATTTTACATTGAATTTCACAGAATATTCATGTGTTGTAAGTACAAAATGTCAACTCACCAAAATAAACCCAGATCTTGACCAAAAAACCCAGAAACCCAGACGAAGGCCAAAAAACCCAGATCTAGTGTAAAAAACCCAGCTGTGGCATCACTGAGTACAGGGATCTATTTCATGCGTTAAAAACTTCAAACACCGATTTTCATCAAGCCTGCTCGGAGTTGACTCAGAGGATACCTAGGTCACGCGTAGAACAATAGCGAGTAAAGTCAACCAAGTCACATAATAATAATAATCTTCGTTTATTGACATTCAATCTGACAAACCGCAGAACGATTACATGTACAAGTTATACGAAATACGGCCTGCTTCGCACGACACGCAGTTCGGCTACAACAGGTTCGGTAACTTAACTAATGGCCTAAGTACTGGATCACTCCTGATTCGGCCAAGCCAGGAGTGGGAGGGGCTATCTTTATTTTTTTAGCAGATCCCGAGTCAAGCAACACAACAGCAAAGCGCCAGCGGCAGCTAACAGAAAATTCAAATAAATTTTTGCCCCGTGTGAGGCTTGAACCCGGGTCCGCGCGGCTGACTCTCAGTTTAACGGCCAGCGCTCTCTCCACTGAGCTACGGGACCCATGCGCTTTCTATGTTTACGGATGAATAATATAGTATTCTTGTTTTTAGATATCAACTTCTAGCGACTGAAATGGTAGATCCTGCTGATGCTCGTCTTCTTCTGCCCTCCACGAGGTAGCCCGTGCAACAACCATCTCTCGTCTTCTGTATGCCTCCCCTGCTTGGTGGGGATACACCACTGCAATTGATCGCCTCAAACTTCAACGCTTCCTACAAAAGGTCAAGCGATTGGGATACCTCCCTTCTCATTACCCTGATCTTGACCGCTTGATTGATGATGCAGACGTTAGACTCTTAAAGTGTGTCATCTGGAATTTAAATCATGTACTCCGTAGGGCCTAGCCTATTTCCACCTATTGTTAAAAGGCCTTATGCTCTGCGTTCGCGACCACATGACTTTGAACTGCCTAGAAAAACAGAGTTTAATTTCATCTCTCGTGTTCTTTTTAAGACTGTTCGCAGTGTTAACTCTAGGAACTAGAAATTAATCTATCTTTCATCTTTCGCATGCTTCCAGCCTGAATTCTGCGGACAATCGTTATTTCAGCCTATTTACTTCTTTAAAATACTTTTTGTTTTGTTTCATGTCATAAGTTGCGGTGTGTCAACTTAGTTTTTCTTGAATAAACGAAGTATATATATTCTGGCTGCAGTTTCCACTAATCGTAATAGTAGACTCTGAATTTCTACTGCGTTCACAAAAGCCATGTCGCTGGACCAGCTTATACACAGGATCTAAATAAAAAAAACAAAGTCAATAGGCAGAGGCCAAGATTCGGAGTCAGGTGAAGAGCTATGTTGATCACTAATCACTAAAGGTTGCAAATCATTCTATATCCATTGCTTTTGGAAAAAAACTACCACCAGCACAATACGAATTCTGGGTGTCACCTTGCAGCACGACCTAAGTGTAGGACCCATGTCAATGAGGTCCTGGGATCTTGTGCAAGTTCTCTTTATGCACTGCGGTTACTACGAGCTAATATCTACCTCCAGTCTAAAGTCTATCTCCAACGGCCATGTCATCATCATCATCACCATCATCATCATCATCATCATCAAAATCCTTGGGCTAAATGCCTGTAGGGGTCCGACGCCACTCTCTGTCTGAGTCATGATGTTGCCCAGCTTCATCCGGTCCGGTCAGCAGGTCCATACCATTAACATCTTGGAGCAGCTAGACCACCTTGTCTAAATGAAGAGAATATTGGGAGAGAGGCATGAAGGACAACCTGGGTCAATGCTCATATGTGTCCCATGCTCTCCCCCGACTCTCTCCACTGGTCTGTCCTGACCGGCCTGTGCATGTCAGCTCCACATCATGACACCTTGAAGCATCTGGGTCGCTATGTCACTTGTGCCGTGGTTTTTGCGGATTCCAATCGTCTTGGTCTTTTACTGCCAGCGTATCGCCACCCATCTGGCAAACCTTCTTTTGTCCGGGCTTAGGACCGGCACAGGGACGTTGTTGGTTCCCTGTGGCGGAGGATGGATGCAGTTTAACGTCATGCCCAGGACAGCCATGTAGGCCTATGCCGTGACAAAGGCAACAACTGTTGCTAAACTGCTCTACGCCGCTCCTACCTGGTGGGGACCGTACTGCAGCCACTGATTGACAGAGACTCAAGAGACTGCTCATAAGAACGCAGTGTACGGATTACCTCCCTTCAGGTGCCGGAACTGTTGCAATGCGAGTCGGTTTGGCTGAGGACCGACTGCTGCATGCAGTGGCCAGGAACGACTTTCATGTCCTTCAAGGTCCTTTTCTGCCAAAGAACAACCGTCGTCCAGGTCTCAGGGCCCATATGCACAATTTTGAACTTCCGAGCAAAGATGACCGGAACTTTGTCTCGTAGAGTTCTTTTCAAGCATATTACTAAAGCAGTCTAACTATTGATTTAATCCAAAACTGATTGCTCCCTTTAATATTATTATTTCAATGTAATTTTTGTCTGTCTCAAAGCACCAGGTTGCGGTTTGCCAATCTGTTTTTGCTCATTAAACATGTAGCACTACGAAAAACATCTGACTCATCCTACGAACTCACCAAAACTCCACCTCTTGCTATATCCCTAAAGGTCTTTCACTCGAAACTCAAACTGCTTTCTCACAGGTCCTATCTTCCACTTGCCCCTACATCCCACGCCATTTAAACTAAACATCATCCACCATAGCTGTTTATTTTAACTCCTCATCTGACTCTCCGGATCTTGACCTCTGCCTATCAACTTTGTTGATTGATCGCCGATTGCGACTTAGCTTTTGTGGGCGCTGTAGAAATTCTGAGTTTACGATTACGATTACTATGGTGGATGATGTTTGAAATGGCGTTGGAGGTGGGCAGTGGAAGAATCAGAATAGGATCTGTGAAAAAGCAATGTTCTGAATTTCGAGTGAGACCTGTGGGGATACTGCAAGAGGTGGATTTTTGGTGAGCTCTTAGGATGGGCCAGATGTTGTCATAGTGCTGGCGGAAAGATTTGCAAATTTTAGTGATGAGGGCAAGCAGTGTAATGGAGGATGAGGAGAGGGTTGAATCGAGTAGCTGGATGGTGAACCACTGATGAAGATAGAACGGCTGGGAGGATTGAAGTGTATTGTAAGCGAGTGAAAGGACTTTGAATTCTATTCATTCCGGTATTGTAAGCCAGTGGAGTGATTTGAGGATGGGAGTGATGTGGTGGCGTTTGGGGATTTTAGTGACAGCACGGGCGAATGTATTCTGAATTGCTTGGAGGCATAGGCGCAACCACCCTATGGGACCCACGGGACATGTCCCCCCAACTTTTGAGGGGTCCCCTAACTTTATTATTATGGTCCCCCAACTTTTAGGACGTGATTCATTATGGTCCCCCAACTTTTAGGACGTGATTGCACCTATGCTTGGAGGCAGTTTATTTGAGTAATGTAAATGTTTAGATGGAGAAGAATTGGAACAAGTTAAGGAATTCGCTTACCTCGGTAGTACTATTACAAAGGATGCAAGATGTCACAGAGAAATACAAAGAAGGATTGTACCAGGAAAAGATGCATTCGAAAAGAGAAAAAAGCTACTGATAGGAGAAATCAATAAGGGAATGAAAAAAGAGAATGGTAAAACCTTAATATGGAGTGTGATGCTATAATATCAGAGACATGGACAATGCGGATGGAAGACATCAAGAGAGTAGAGAGTAGGGCATTCGAAATGTGGATATGGAGAAGGATAGAAAGAATCAGCTGGAAGGATCATGTAAGGAATGAGGTACTGAGAAGAGTCGGAGAAAAGAGATCGATGATACACGCAATTAGAGAAAGACAAAGAAGATGGATTGGGCACACACTCAGAGGAGACTCGATGCTACGAACAGTCATAGAGAGGAAAATGTATGGAAAAAAACGAGAGGAAGACCCAGGAAAAGGCTGTAAAGACTGGATGATGACTGATATAAGAAGCTGAAGGACAAAGCACAGAACAGAGAAGAATGGAGATGTCAAACATTCAAACATTCTGCCTACGGGCAGAGAACGCGAAGAATAAGACATGTTTAGGAAGAGAATTGCAACAGTCAAGTTTGGCATGAACAATAAATTGTGGATGCAGTTTTAAAGTTGAGCATTGGGCGGATTCTGTGAAGATACATATATGCATGAAGCAAAAACAGGAGAGGTGGCTGAAGTGATCAGAGAAGCTCAAGTTTTTATCAAAAATAACACCTAGGTTTCAAACAGGAGAATTTGGAGTAAATGTATGGGTGGATGCGGAGTCAAGGTTGATGGAAATAGAAGGATCTGACATTTTCCTGAGTTGCTCACACAGGCCTATAAGAATGAATTTAGTTTTAATAATAAAAATATTAATACGATTTATATAGCGCCGTAGCTCAGCCAAGGCCGAAGGAAAGGGCGTTGTACATGTCACTGTCAATTATAGGATTGTTTGAACAAATAAGTTTTGAGTCTGGATTTGAATCCCTCTAGAGATGGTGCATGCTTGACATGGTCAGGAAGACTGTTTCATGCAGTGGGTCCCGACACAGAGAAAGATCTTTCGCCAAACCTTGTGGAGGACCGTGGGACTTGTAGCATGCCCCTCGACGACGATCTTAGCCTATTGTCTGCAACTTGAATGCAGAAATCAGCTATGTAGTCGGGCATAAGATTATGTAGTGATTTGTATACCATTAGGCACAGCTTGTAGGTGATATGCTGGGAGACACGCAGCCAGTGCAGGTTGTTTTAGAATGGTTCAAGCACAGATTTGATGTCATCCAGGAGATTTGAGTAACCACATTAAGAAGATGAGCTACTGAAGTCTAAGAAGCTGCTTGGAGACAATGAAATGAAATAATTGGGTGCCGTCAGCATTCAGGTGATGGGAAACTGAGGATGCTGGATGAGTGAGCTGAGTGGAGTAGTGCATAAAATGAGCAGCAGGGGCCCAAGAACGAGTCTTGACGAACACCACAGGTGAGAGGACATGATCGGGATGAGGTTTCGAATGTTTAACATAGAATGAGAGGGATGAGAGAATACGACTGAAATGACTTCCATTTTCTTCGTCCACTCTTCCCACCCATTGTTGATCGTCCCAATTAAGACCACGCCCTCACAACTTTTAACTGCCAGCCAAAGATTACAAACACTACATCTCAAGCATTTTGTATAAAAAGACACCCTCTGCTCATTAGTGATGACAAATTATCTAATCTCATTAGCCTAGAAAATAAACACAAAATCATTCTTTTTATATTTCATGTTATATTCTACATTAATCCTAAGATAAATTCCATAGGCATGGATAAAGACAATTTTAGGTACCATATGTGTTCCATTTGATCAGTTGATTTTTTACCTGAGGCTGACAGCAGTGGGTCTATCAGTTTTTGTCACCAATAAATGAACATAAAAAAAAGAAGCTGGTAAGCCCTCCTCATGTGCTTTTCACACAACTTTTTCTTCTCTCATGGATTTGCAAACTGGGAGCACCTCTGAACCATATGTTAGAAGTACTTCTAAATGTTTTAATACAATACAATAAAATATTTAGGTCTATTGCAAAGGTCTGTTTAGGTCTGTTCTTCTACCTGTTTTGAAGCGCGATGGTCTGGATCAAAGTGATCCTGCAAACTATCGCCCTATTGCAAACGTTACTTTCTTATCTAAAATACTGGAACGCATTGTGGCCAACCAGCTGATTGTTTATTTGGATATGAATGACTTGATGCCGTCGCAGCAGTCGGGTTTCCGTCGAAATCATTCAACGGAGACTCTCCTGCTTCGACTTCTGTCTGACTTCTATGGCGCAGTTGACCGTGGTCAAGTCACTCTCCTCGCTCTCTTTGATGTAAGCTCTGCCTTTGACTCTGTGGACCACTCAATTCTCCTGCAGCGCCTCTCCACTTCTTTCGGCTTAGTGGACCAGCCTCTTGATTGGCTTAAATCCTTCCTATCTGACCGCTCAAACTGTGTAGTTCTTGGGTCGTCCAGATCTACTTGGGTCCCTGCCCCTCTTGGGGTGCCCCAGGGTTCCGTCTTGGGTCCGCTGCTGTATCTTCTCTATACTGCTGATATTTGCTCCTTACTATCATCTCAAGGGCTTCAGCACCAACTATTTGCCGATGATGTGCAAGCTTACATCCATACCTATTCGGCTGATGCGGTGGCCGCTGTCAGCCAGATGTGTAGGAAAATGGATGTCCTCTCTCTCTGGATGGCCTCCAATCGGCTACTCTTAAATCCATCCAAAACACAGTTTATTTGGTTGGGTGGCCGTAGGCAACTCCAGGGTATTGACCTCTCACAACTTGCTCTCCTCTTTCCTCATATCTCCTTTTCCCTCACAGTTCGTGATCTGGGTCTCACCCTCGATTCTGAACTCACTCTGTCCCAGCATGTGAACTTGGTTGCTCGGAGTGCCTATTACCAGCTTCGTCAGCTTCGGGTGGTCTCCCGCTCTCTCTCTCACGACGCGGTCGTCGTCCTTGTCCACGCCTTTGTTACAAGTCGAATCGACAACTGTTGCTCCTTACTTGCTGGTCTTCCCATTGGGGTCCTGGGGCGACTTGATCGTGTATTGCGCTCCGCTGCTCGCCTTGTTGGGCGGCTTCCTAAATTTGCTCCTGTCTCTGCCTATATGCGTGATGTGCTGCACTGGCTGCCAGTGTCCCAGCGGATCTCATACCGCATTGCTGCTGTGGTCTCACGCTGTGTCCTTGGCTGTGCTCCGTCATACTTGCGTGATCTTTGCTGTCCAGTCTCTGACGTTGCAGCGCGTCGTGTACTTCGCTCTTCGGCTAGGGGTGAACTTCTGGTCCCGCGGGCCCGCTTAGTTATTAAGCAGTGCCGTGCTTTCTCGGTTGTGGGGCCTACAGTCTGGAACGACCTCCCGGTTACGCTTCGCTCTCTACTTGTGGCCCATCCGGCTGGGTTCTACAAGTCTCTCAAGTCTTTTTTCTTTGTTCGTGGTTGGGCTGGGAGCGCCTCTGAGTAGTTTCTTGAAGGGGCGCTATATAAATGCTATGAATGAATGAATGAATGAATGAAAATTGCTTCGTTTTCCAGTCGCAAATGTGTAGGCCTAGGCCTAGTAATGGATGTTCTTTTTCTCCGTTACTTCTAACTCTTCATATTGTAGCTGTAACTACGATACTTAGGAGGAGTGATAACAGAAGATGGCAGTTGCACAGAAGACATCGAAAGGAGGTGTGGAGTAGCGTGCGCAGCGTTCCGAGGATTAAACAAAATGTGGAGGGCAAAAAATATCTCCATCACAACTAAAATGAAGCTTTACCATAACTTAGTGGAATCTGTGTTATTGTATGGATCAGAATGCTGGACCTTGAGGAAAGAAGATGAAAGGAGACTGCTGGGGTGGAGATGAGTTGGCTAAGAAGAATCAAGGGCATAAGAAGAAGAGACGAGACCAGAAACACAACAACAAGAAAAGAACTAGGAGCAGAGGAAACAGTGGTAGAAAAGACACAAAAGAGAAGACTTAAGTGGTATGGTCATGTCAAAAGGATGGACGACAAAAGATTACCACTCGTGGCCCTGCATGGACACGCTGAAGGAGAGAGGAGTAGAGGGAGATAAGGAAAGAAATGGATAAATATCAAGGAAGATTTGCAATGCAAAAACACGAACTTGACATGCATTGTGGGCGGAACCATCAGGGACAGAAGAACACTGTGGAGAAACTTCATAAGGGCCTCATCGCCAGAAAACTGATGGAAGAGAAGAAAAAAGAACCACGACACCCAACCACATAACATATAGAATGTAAGTAAGTAAGTAAGTAAGTATTTTCTTTATTACTCCACTTGCAAACGCACAATGGGACACAGAACATCATTATAATACATAGAAGTAATAATAGGTAATAAAAATGTGCAAATTATAATCAAAAGTTAAATATAATATAATTACTAAACTATCATCGACAAACAAGCAAGTGGCTGGTTTCAGTATCTAAGTTGGAAATGGCTTATGTTTTCATTATATAACTACATTACTAGAATTGATGACATCCCTTCTACACATCAAAAGCCTATATCGCTGTATCGGCCTTCATAATGCGTTCCGTATGTCCAAGTTCAGGTCCGTAGCCAGAGGCAAATCAAGACGAGGCAACTCCCGTCCTCTAGGTACATCACCTTCCCTCCTTTCCCTTTCCCATCCACCCTATTCCCTGCCTTCCTCTTCCAAAAACCCTCCCTTTCCCTCTAAGTTCTGGGTGGTAATACCTCTGGAAGTGTTTGAAATTGTAATGCTCGATCATGAGTATCAGAGTATTTAAAAGTCAATAAAAGCAGCCATGGAATCTGCATTTTGTTTTGCCTAAAATAAGCTTATGAAACTTTATAAACAACCCTACGTGCAATCTGATCAGAACTGATGCCAAATCAACTTTTATTTTAAACAGAAATAATTAACGTCACTAAAAACTTCTTTGCCTTACCGACATTGACTGTTTACTCTCTCAGTCTTGACAACTGAGAAAGTTGCTTAGCTTCTCTGGTCAGTGACGCAGTAAGTAAGCTTATAAATCTGCTGCTTACCATTCTAGTCTCCGCTACTCTGCTCACGGCTGAAAGTCATTTCGAAAAGTTGTCTGACTTTGGCAGACGAGCCGACGTCTTTGACCTGAAATTTTTTCTGACAACCTTTTTTGTCGTTTACCCAAAACTTTTACAAAATCCTACCATTTTGACCTAGTTTTGGCATCTGATGACCTTATTTTTTAGTCATTCGCAACCGACATTTGGGTTTCTTATGCGTTCATGTGCTAAACAAGCGACCCGGCTGCAACCCGGCAACAGCAGGTCACAAAAGTCAATGCCGGGTCGCATACCAGCTCACTTTCAGCCCTGTCTCTGCTATTCTATTGACGACAGGCTTTAGTACTAAAAAAAACTCCTACAAAGTCCCATCAAAGCACAATTCCATCAACAGATAAATAACGAACAAATTTACTTACAGGAGAATTTTAAGACTGGTGTACAAAATAAGAAAACTCAGTTGGTCAAAATTTCAAACTAGATTATTTTGAAACTATATTATGATCAGACTTTATTACTCTATGTCTACAACAATATCTGACAGCCAAGAGCTTCATAAAATCTCAGCATTCTGTATTGAGATATAAATCAGTTTGAAGTATCACACTCATCGTTCTAGGGCTGAGAAATTGACAAGGACATCCTAAAGCATATGACCCACATCTAGGATCTCATGCAGTATTAATCATCATTTTACAATTATTTACATTTACAAACAATCCTTTAAATGTCTGTGATAATAAGAGCAACTCTGATGATGACGACAATAACAGTTGTTATCACTGCAATAATATGATCATAAGTTATACTAGAACGATCAAGATATGGCCAAGATTAGAATGGTTAACAATGATGATGATGATGATGATGACAACAGTGGCTGTTTTTAAATAAATAATCCGCAAAGAATTCTGACCAAAAAGACAATGGCAAGGATGGATGATTGCAGCTAAAATCAATCTTATACCTCAGACCTTTCACTGTCTAAAGTAACAAACACTCGCACTGCTGCTACAATTCACTCAAGTTATCCAGTCAAACAAGGATGAAATTCACCAAACCTCGCGAGCAAAGATTCTCTTATTGCTACGATAATGCATGATCATATAAAACCCGAATGACTAACATAGAATCATCATATAAAAATTCTCAACCTGTGTCTAACACACAAGAAACCTATTGAGTTTAGAATCTCAAGCAAAGCATAATCAGATATCAGCATCTTATTTCAACATTCATTTGCGAAAATTCAATAAAATACAAGACACGTGCAATCAGCTATACAGAAACAAACCTTGTTCTTAACAAAAGCAGCTCTTAAATTGACGTGGAATTAATCTCCAGTTGTCAGTCAGGAAAAAATTCAAAACTTCTGAGCAACTAGGTCTGAATTTTTCACAGACTGTTCTATCTAACTGCATTATATAAAAAGAAGCTGCCAAAAAGTTAAGAACCAGAAGGACCTCCTCACAAGTATCCAGAGATTTCAGAGATGACAGCATGAATTGTCTGTGACT
Organism: Lumbricus terrestris; assembly: GCA_949752735.1. Classification (NCBI taxonomy): domain Eukaryota; kingdom Metazoa; phylum Annelida; class Clitellata; order Crassiclitellata; family Lumbricidae; genus Lumbricus; species Lumbricus terrestris. The sequence continues at coordinate 34,296,271 of OX457053.1, forward strand.
GTTCTGTTGATGACAAGTCACAATTAAGCCGATTCAGCATCTGAACCAGGTACACTTACATGCAGATTCACAGACACAGATTTATGAATTGTCTGCAATGCACAATAGGCAAAATGGAACAAATGCAGATTCATATTCAGAGGTCAACAACGTACGCTTACAGGAGTATTCATATTCATAAAGTCACAATGAAGTAAAATTTCATGCAGCAGTCCAATTGCGTAACCATCCAAGCAGATTCACAGAGTCAGAACGAGGTAAACCTACAGGTAGATTCATATTTCATATAAATGAAACTGGTCCCAAATTAAAGCGGAAAAATAAATGGCCATGGTCATTGGAAACTGTTACACTAACTAATATGAGTGTCAGAGAATGGTGAGTGTGAATCCCAAGAAAATACTGCAAGAATGGAAAGATTCAATTTTGAGTGTGAAGAACTACAAAGATTCATATTCAGAGGTCAACAGCCGATTTACTTCTTCGTTCGTAGTGCTACATGAAAGGATCCTGGTTGACAAGAACTGAATGCTGAGGCCGACGCAGGCGGAAACTGCTAATGGTTCGAGGAGATGGAGATTCAGTGACAGTAGATGACAGAAAACCGGGCAATGGGGAGGCAGTGGAACCTGGTACAGAAGAGGTAGTTAAACCAGGTGGCAAAGGCGCAGTGGAACGTGGTAATGGAGAAGTGAGTGAGCCTGGCAATGGTAAAACGTGGGAACTGCGCAAAGGAGTGGAGGTTCCAATGGGTGAACCTCGTAAAGGAGCAGAACCTGGCAAAGATGAAAGGACAGAGTCGTGCAAATGCAAAGAGGTCATTCCGGTCAAAGGTGCTGCTGGATAAAGTGATTCAGATGATGTGATGTTGCTTGCGCTCATTTTTGATGCACTTGAACGACTGTCAAAATCAGAACCACTTGAAAAATGTAATGAGCCAGGAGATGAAATAACGCATGAATTTGCCAAAGTTCCATTCGCAACTGGTGACGCTGGAGAAATGGAGTTGCGCAGATGCATAACAGGAACGGTCCTTAAGTGCAGAACCGGGATTGGTGTCAGGACCAAAGACTTTGATGGCGACGTCGCTGAATCAAAAGATGATCTGCAGGACGATGAAGAATTTCTTGTTGAGTTGGAATCACTGTGCATCGTCGTCATCGTCGTCGTCGTCGGTTGAACGTCTTTCGACACGTGTTCAATTGGAATAACGATCACATCATCGTCCGTCAATGATCTGAGCGCTGTTGGCCGCTTCTTCAAATTGTCGATTCCCTTTGTACGACTGTTGACAGTGAGTGAGGAGGTGACAGCGGTCGTCGGTTCAGTGGTAACAAAGTCAAAGCTACTCAGACACGATGACGGCGTTGGAGTTGGCAATGTGTCCAAGCAACTTGAGGAAATACCTGCACTTGCACTGTTCGCCAGAAGATACTGCTGCGGGCCATTGGGGCTGTGTGCCAAAGAACTGCAGTACGAGTTCACCCCGCTGTTACGTAGGGTGACTGTTGAACCTTGAGTGGGGGTTGGTGGAGTGCTTGAATATGATTGCAGCGCCCCATTACTTGCTGGCTTACCACCGACGAGGTCCCCACAGTCAGTCAGACTTTCAAGAGTGCGTTCGAGATCTTGTTCATAGAGTGTCAACTGATTGTCTAGTACGACGTTTTTCGATGCCTCCAGAACCTCACTCAAGTGCCAACCATTCTCAAATTTCAGCTGGACATCGGTACCTGACAGGTCCAGGTTGGCCGGAAGAGTCTTATCCGGCTTTTCCACGGTGTTTTCACTGGAACCGGACGTGTTGAAACCGACGACGTCTAACAGACTGTCGACCATCGACGTATGTGAGCTCGTGTAATCAACAGCCGAGGCGTGTGAGCTAGCACCGTCCGTAATCGCATCATTGAGGTCATCCACTGACGGTGAGAATTGACTGGACGACATGCGTGACAATCGCTTGGCCAGCGGACTGGGCAGAATAACCGGTCCACCATCAGCCGGTATGTTTGGTCGAGCGTTGTTCCGACTCTCCAATTCCAGGTTATCGTCATCATCCTCAAGGTTTAGGTTACTTATCAGCTGTCCGATTGTCGGAGGATTGAACATTCCTAACGGTTTGGTCGGCATTTCAATGACATCATCGCCTTTTGGCGGCAAGTCCAGCTTAATGCGTCGCAATTCCTCCATGACATCCTGAAGTGAATCGATGACACGGTCGTCTTCGTAGCCAAAGTCCTTGACAAGGCCACCCTGGAAGAAGTCCATCAGGTCATCCATCGTCATCTTCGGGATTCTTCCTGTTTAACAGCAAACATCATCTGACACTTCCATTATGTCATCTCAGAAAAAAACTCCCCCAAAAGTACCACATTAAAAACTATATGCTGAGGAATGGCAGAAGAGCTCAGGCCAAAGATTACAACAAATCTGTTAGGTATAGTATATCATTAATTCGATGAATTGCTAACCGCATTTTTGTTTATAGATATTGCCCTGTAAAGATGGAACAATCCAGAATATTTTTTTAACGTCACTGTTGTCCTCCTCCTCTCCACCACCACCACCACCACCACCACCACCACCACCACCACCACCACCACCACCACCACCACCACCACCACCACCACCACCACCACCACCACCACCACCACCACCACCACCACCACCACCACCACCACCACCACCACCACCACCACCACCACCACCACCACCACCACCACCACCACCACCACCACCACCACCACCACCACCCACCACCACCACCAATTTCATAGCCTGCCTACTGTCTGCACTGAATAGTCTCCAGCAATGTCAGCTAGGTCTTGCTCCAATTTACCTACATGTGTGTCGTGTACTTGGACATGTCGATCCCTAAGCTTGGCTGGTAGGGGAGTGCTATCAGTCCCATTTGCTCATACCTCCATCATGCAAAGCCGTGCTTCTTCTGTGGGTGAACCGGCAGTTTGGAATGGCCTCCCTCTTCAGCTTCGCCTGTTCCCTAGATCACTGTTTGACACATTCCATAAGCACTTGAAAACTATTCTCGTTGGCCGTGCTGGAGTCGGGAGCACCTCTGAGTAGTTTCCTTGAAGAGGTGCTACATAAATACTTCAATCAATGAATGAATGAAGAAAGGTATTCTGACGAGTTGCCTTCAAAACTGTGACTCAGGAAGTGATTTTATTTGGAAGTAAGTATTAGTTGATCCCTACAACAACAACAACAGTGCTATATCATTTCTATTACCTTTTATAGCTACCATAATTATGATTACTGTAATACTGTCATGAAATCGACTTATTGATTGACTAACATTATCGCTGATTTTAGTCTATTAATTTGCGAATATTAAGTTGAAAACTAAATGCCAACAAGAGCTGACTCACTTCTGTGCATTTTCAGGAAATTGTAACTCATTGCAACAAGAATCCTTTCACCCTCGAGCATGTAAATGTCCCAGAGCCGAAGAGCAAGATGAAAGGGAACCTAACAGACAACACAGTGACAAGACAAGACAATAATAGGATGTCAAACTGATAAAAAAAAGACAATACAAAAAGACAACATGCTGACAAACGTGATGCAACAAAATGTAAAAGTGAAATTTACCTTAATCTATTCATCCATCCATCTATCCCTCATTGTGCTTCTGATCACAAACATTCACTAGCAATGCAATGCCAAGTTGTTACATTCTGATGCTGTATGATGGTCTGCCAAATACTTCTCCACAACTCTAGTTTAAGTTGTCTGAGCTGTCGACTGCATGTGCATCACGGTGTATGGCCTTCACAATATCTCTCTTTATGCCTTTGTTCAATCTGTGGCACAAAGTACAATCTGGTAGATCCAAAGCTACCTGCCCAAGGGCACGTTCATGAAGACATTTTTTCATGTCCGTGAAAGTCATTATGGATACAAGTACCTAACATTGAAATGTTCAAACACTTTCCGCCTGAGATCTGCTGTCTGGGAAACAACTTCCTTGTGGTTGTCAGACATTCATGGCAAAGTCGAAACACATAATCTTCGTTTCACCATGGCATGCTGGTCAAGATGGTGCTGAGGGCAGGAGAAAATCAAGCACAGCAGCAATCTAAAAAAATCTATCTCTAGGAGAATGAATTTGAACATTTGGTCTCTGCATGCTAACCATTAGTCATTAGTTATCCCAAGATGAAGAAAAATTTCATGGAAACAAAGTTCATATATTAGCAAGATCTAAATTTTAACTAGACTACTCTTTTACTGGATTATGCCTTTCCATTGCACTCTCACTTGAAGTGACCATCGAGTGATGTCTTGGGCGGCTACATGATCCAATAGAGTGAAATAAGATTAGATTAGATCAACGTTTCCCAAAGTGGACTCCGTGGGTGAGCACAAGGGTTCCGCGAAAAGTTGTAAATAAAAGAAACTTGAATGAGAAATTTTCTGGAATACAACATTTCAAACAGCTTTTGAATTGCACTGGAAGCTTGAAACTGCTTAGTTCAGTTCTTTTTCGTGTTTTGTCCTCACCATTGAGCGATTACCAGAACTGTCAGAGTCTATTTGCAATCACAGTTACTATTTATAGGCATCACTGCTGAGACCTACATAGGTCAGAGAGCTCTGCAATTTTGAACAGAGATGCAACCATCTTTGCTATCGTTATCTCGACAAAACTAACGCAACAGTATAAAAAGTAACACCAAGTCTTGGTGTTACTTTTTATACTGTTGCGTTAGTTATTGTAGAGCAGCAGTAACAAATAATTATTTAGCCAAAAATTTTTTAACAATTTTTGTAATTGTCACTAAAAAGCAGAGGTGTTATTAGGCCTCTTTTGTTGAATTCAGTGACGTGGAATGCTTTCCAAACTCAGACGATATTTGATTGAAATGGATGATGCTCTCAACGAAAACATTCGGTCAGAAATTGCATAATCATATTCACAATCTGGAAGCGAAGTTGGTTAAATATTTTCTTACCATGAATGATAATTTAATAATTCGATATGAAACCATTCAAAGTAGGTGAAAAACCAGCTAACTCTTCCACTGAAGACTACAAACTAATTATTGACGTAACGCAAATGAAGCAGAATTCCAATGAACCTTCACTTATCAATATCGGGAATGAGAAATAGATAAAGCATATCCCACCACCAACTGTACGAGAAATGTGCAGTTAGCATGCTTTTGCCATTTGCCGCATAAAAATTGTATGAACTGTATTCTCATATTATACTGGAACAGAAGCAAAACTATAGAAATCGACTAAATGATACAGCTGACATTAAGAATCCAGCTTTCAAGCATCAAGCCAATTAGAGAAAAAATGCATGAGGAGAAACAAATGTGCTGCTCTCATTCTAACTTCATGTAGGTTACTTCTGTATTGTGATCCACAAACCAGGCTCTCAAAAACAGAGCAAATTAATTTTTTATATAAGAAAAATAAACTTTTTAAAATAGTGTGGGCTTAGGTATGTATCTTAATGTAATGTAATGTAAATCTTCGAGAATTTCTCAGCGCCCACAAAAGCCACGTCAGGGAGACCAGCTTATTCACCGGCGCTATATCAAATCAAGTCCGCAATAGCCAGAGCTGCCGTTTTCGTTCCGGTGCCAGGTCAAAATCCGGGGAGGTCAAGCCGAGGAGACAGCGTGGTGCTACGGTGGTTGTCGGTGATGGTGGTGGTTGGGTGATGGAACCTGATTGGAATCTGGATAGGATAGGTTGAAGAGTTCGGTTTTCAGTCTTAGTATGCTTCTCAGGTGCTATGCATGCTTCAATGCGTTCAGCTGAGATTGGGGTTATGCAAGAAGGTATCAAGACGCAAAGGGTTCTGTGGCCCAAAAAGTTTGAGAAATGCTGGATTAGATCAATACGTAAATAAAAGACAACGGGAAGTTCTGATAAATTCAAGACAGACACACTTCATCATAGATTGCCAAGACAAGACAAGAACTCACTCGATCGAGGAAGCATTGCATAAACCATTTGATCGTATAGAGCTGCGAAAACATGTCGTTGCGCTCCTGAAACACAATGCAACAGATTATACCAATCGATCAATCAATCAATCACTACATCAGTCGAATAATCCAATTTTAGAAATATTACTTTTTTGTTGGATTAATTATTAGTCCTCAAAAGGGATCAATCAAATGCTGGCACTCAATTGGTGTCATGACAACTGGTCTACAGACAACTGGTCCGGCGCTTGAGAAATGGAAGCTGGATGAAGTTTTTTACAGGTGAAATGGAGGTTGGATTGATGAAAAAACGCAAGAGAAATGGAATCTGGATGAAGGTTCTTTTACAGGTGAAATAGAAGCTGGATTGACGAAAATAACGCATGAGAAATAAAAGCTGGATGAAGGTATTTCTAGATCTGACATAGAAGCTGGATTGATGAAAAAACGCTTAAGTAATGGAAGCTGGATGAGGGTATTTTTATATCTAAAAATGAAGCTGGATTGACGAAAATAACGAGCGAGTGACAAATAGAAGGCATATTTAGATCTGAAGTAGAAGCTGGATACATGTTGAAATAGATGAATGAAAATAATCAATCCAGCTTCCATTTAAGCTAGAAAACCATTTAACTTTTTTCATACATCCAGCTTCTATTTCATCAATACGAGTCGTCTGTCGACCTGTTGTCATTAGACGAGTTGTCTGTAGACCAATTGTCTGTCCAACTGAATTGACATCATTCAGCATGCATGTTTTTGTTCTGTAGAAACTTTTCTCTCATCTGTGTATTCAAACCTAGACTTTCAGTAATATCCCGATAACCTTTTTATCACTGCTTAATTCAATGTTTATTCTAATGTTAGTGGTGCTTGTGGCCATTTTAGGACTCTCCCTTTGAGCCAACATTGTATTTGTAGCCTATTGCATAATAAGATCAGATCCTCTCCTCTGGTTCTGCCTCACTGTATGCCATCAGAACCCTCAATGCACATGGGTTCTCCATGAAAGACCTCCAAACAATTACAAGAGCTACAGTCATATCTAGATAACATATCATATGCATGGTGGGGCCTTGCGAGTGGAAGGGGCAAAACCCGCCTTGAGGGCTTCACGAACAGACTTAGACGAACCAGCTACTTATATCCTGATGCTGTAACGGCAGAATAATTAGCGCAAAACACTGACCGTGTCCTTTAGAGCTGTTGAAGGAAATCAACTTCATATCCTCCTTGACCTCTGCCCACTGCAGTCAGATCCATTATCATAACATAACTTTCAACAAAGGGCAAATTTCACCAGCTCCAATAAACTACTACTCGAGGAACTTTATCCCAAGAAAGTTATTTAAAAACATGTACACAAGCACTAACAAACTCAACCGTAAGTATTCAGTAGCCTTGCTGTCAATTGTGTTTAAAATGTACACCTACATCATTTTGCCTATTGCTTTTTTAAAATAAATAACTGTTTTACTTTTTGGTTTCAATAAAAAGTGTAGTTTGCTTTTACAATATACAAGTGGCCTGAATGGATGAACTAGACAGAACGGAACAAATGGATGGATGCAGGCTTAAAGTGTGGCAGGATGGTCATGGACGGTGTCTAGGCACTTATTTTCAAATCTCTATGCTGTCCTGCCACTTATTTGGCCAGCACGCCAGAAAAGGTGAGGAGCGTCCAGGCATTTCTTTTTTTAATAATAATAATAATGACGACAATTTCTATGGCGCCGTAACACAGCACATGTTGTTGGATGGATGAATGGATCGATGGATGGATGGATGGATGGATGGATGGATGGGTTTAATGATCGATCTTAATAGAAAGAGAAAAAGAAAAAGAAAGACGGCTGCTTACTAAGTGTTTTCTCATTTTTGGCAGGAACTTCTTCAAAATTCGGTCATGGTGCTCTTGGAAACGAATCAGCTTTGGAAAACCCGGAATAAAGAATCCTAAATGAAGCAACTTTCTCATTTAATTTTAACTGGACTGCATAAATTCTATTTGAAAACAGCACAGTGTTAAAAGTGATGTAAACACCAAAAGACTAAAGTTGGTCACTAAGTCAGTGCTCACAGATATCATCCCTGCGACACTTCATGCCGACGACAGATCAAGTCTTTAACTACGTAAATAACTTTGACAACAACAATCCTCATTTCTCGCTTATGTAGACCAAAACGCAGTTGATTTTTTAAATAGAAATTTAAAAAACTTCAATCTAAAGAACTTCACAAAGGCATTAAAGACTTGTGGAAGCTAAACAGATGTTTTGGCCAATATAATTCAGCAACCTTTCTTCATGTTTTACATGCAACTGTTCATGCGGTAAAAAAGTGACAAACTACCACTTTCAAAGATTTAGTAAAACTGACCGTGCATGCAGTGCTTGCCGATACCCAGTAGTGAAACCAATGCCCAGAATGCATCCTACAAGCAAGATTTATAAACAGCTGATAAAGACATGTATGCGTCAACATTGCTGAACATTAAGTTGTCATCTTGCACAGATCTATGTGAAAAACAAAGGCTCTTAATAAATAAATAAATAAATGAACGAATGAAAGGTTCACTCAGCACCCTAAAGAATGACTGCACTGGAGAGACCTGCACCATCTGTCTTCAGAGATGAGCATACACTATACAGTATGCAGCCTGCAGTATGTAGGCACTGTCTTTCCCATTGAGTATAAATGCAAATGAGTCAAGTCTGAAAGTAGACCAGTAATACGGATTTGCACAAATCGTAACCAACCTCCTCATTCATGTACATGAGCAGGAGTGCTGCTATCTGGCTCATACCCTGGCAGTATCCAACCTCTGTGTTGTACATTGAATAGGCTGCCAATACATGAAACAGAGCCTGTTGTCTGCAAAATACATGCACATCATCTTAAAACTCGTCCATTACTTTTATAAATTGTACATCCAACTCTGCAATAAACAAATGAAATTCTGTCATATTTCAGACTAGCTGGGGTACCCGGCATTGCCCGGGAAATTTAGGATTCGACACGCTCCTGGCCACAACCCCACCACACCACACCCACCCCACCACACTCCGACCTCCACCGGTATACCCATAAAATTTGGGTTTTCGAGAAATTTCCTCCCCCAGTCCTCCACTCCCCACACTCTCCCGTCCCATCCCAAACACCCCACCCCCTCTCGCCCCCACTTCCCACCCCACCCCACCACGACCTCCACCGGTACGCCACCCGTGAAATCTGGGTTTTCGGGAAAATTTCCCCTCCACCCTCCACCACACTCCGACCTCCATCACTCGTGAATTTGGGTTTTCAAGAAAATTTCCCCTCCCACCCCACCCACCCACCCACCCCACAACACTCCGACCTCCACTGGTACGCCACCCATGAAATTTGTGTTTTCGAGAAAATTTCCTCCCCCAACCCACCCGGCCCCGCGGGTTGGGGTGTGTGTTGGGTGGAGGCGAGATTGCCCGTGTAAAAATCTGTCTAGCTGCAACGTTTCAGGTGAATAACTGAAAATATGCATGGCAATGACTGAAAAAGTAGCGAAAATGAGGGTTTTTGCCAACCCCACCCTGGCCCCTATGGTGGCAGAGATTCGCGAACCCCTTCACTGGGTATCCCATGCCGAGACGGACACAGTAGTGAAGGTTTGGAGTGAAAAGGTGCTAAACTGTCGAAATGCATCCCAGACAAACAGACAGACACACACACAGACACACGTTACAGAATCTTCTCTTTATTTATATAGATAAACTGCACTGCGTAGACTTCATGAACCCTGAACTTGTTTTCTCATCTGTCAACTTTAGTTTTCAATTGGTTGCATCGTTTTGCATGTGTGTGTGTGTGTGTGTGTGTGTGTGTGTGTGTGTGTGTGTGTGTGTGTGTGTGTGTGTGTGTGTGTGTGTGTGTGTGTGTGTGTGTGTGTGTGTGTGTGTGTGTGTGTGTGTACGAGTCGATGACTGGTGACTCTCCTCTGCCTCTGGTTTTCTCACCAATGTATGCTAACTCATGTTCTTTCACTTTTAATTGTATTTAACTCAGACAGTGAAGCAGAGGGAACTGACCAGCCACCTTCGTATATGCTGAGTAGAGAGTGACACGGGGACAGAAATGTGTCCCCATTCCCTCCCTGCATTTGTTGTCTTAATCCCATCCCCTCCCGTTCCCGTAGAACCCTAAGACCATCCCCATAACCTTTGTCCCATTCCCTCACCATCCCCATATAACAGATTTTTGTCCCCACATCTTAACTTAATAAATATACATTTTAACATTGTCAATCATCATTAGTAGCATTATTATGAAACTAAAGAAATTCGACAAATATGTCAAACTGTCAAACGCTAAATGCGCTGGAAGTTTTTGCTGAGGCTAAGAAACGAAGTTGACACAACAGAATTGCTCGATAGCCAAGCGGGTATACAGCCTTTTCATCAAAGGAACATTTCATCAAAAGACGATTCATCAAGGGAACATTTCATCAAAAGACAATTCATCAAGAGACTGTTCATCAAAAGACAATTCATCAAAGGAACATTTCATCAAAAAAGAATTCATCAAGGAACTGTTCATCAAAAGACGATTCATCAAAGGAACATTTCATCAAAAGACAATTCATCAAGAGACTGTTCATCAAAAGATGATTCATCAAAGGAACATTTCATCAAAAGACAATTCATCAAGGGATTGTTCATCAAAAGACGATTCATCAAAGGAACATTTCATCAAAAGACAATTCATCAAGGAACTGTTCATCAAAAGACGATTCATCAAAGGAACATTTCATCAAAAGACAATTCATCAAGAGACTGTTCATCAAAAGACAATTCATCAAAGGAACATTTCATCAAAAGACAATTCATCAAGGGATTGCTCATCAAAAGACGATTCATCAAAGGAACATTTCATCAAAAGACAATTCATCAAGAGACTGTTCATCAAAAGACGATTCATCAAAGGAACATTTCATCAAAAGACAATTCATCAAGGAACTGTTCACTAAAAGACGATTCATCAATGGACTATTCATCAAAAGACAATTCATCAAGGAACTGTTCATCAAAAGACGATTCATCAAGGGACTTCTGTATTATAGATGTTGAATAAAAGAGGTCAGAGCGGGCAACCTTGTCTTACTCCTCTGCCCACCTTTCCTGGCTCGGAGTACTCTCCGTCTATTCTTATCACAAGCTATTCATCATTTATTTCAGAGATTTGAATAGCACCTTGTCGAGAGTATCCACTCAGAAGCACATCAGAGGACTGTTCATCAAGATATGAGTGCAGTCCCTTTGTTCAGTCGAATGAAGGGAGCGGAAGTGGTGAGAACTAAGAGTAGGACTACAAAGCATGTATGCATGGTTGCATGTGCGCATGTATATATGTGTCTATGTATATAGGTATGCATGTATGTATGTAACTATGTATGTATGTATGTAAGTATGCATGTATGTGTGTATGTATGTATGTACACATGTATGTAACTATGTATGTATGTGTTTGTATGCATGTATGTTTGTGTGCATGTATGTGCATTTGTATCTTGATGAAAAGTCCTTACATCAATAAACCTTTGATGAACATTCACTTGATGAATAGCATGTGAAGAATCGTCCTTTGATGTTAGAACCGGTCAAGCATTGTAAAACAACGCTGTTTCTTGAATTAATTGTACGTCTTCAATTTGATATAAAGTTGAGCTTTGAAAGATGAACTTACTTTACGTCATATCGTTTGCGGAACATGATGTGGTCTCTGTAGGTTCGATTGACGTCGAGGTCGATCTGTCGTATGTCTGCGAGAGGACACCAGCGTCGAGCGATCAGCTTCATTTCCTTCACACATCACATCACCACACACCAACATAATAACTAATTATATTCTTATCACAAGCTATTCATCATTTATTTCAGAGATTTGAATATAATTTGAATATCACATCAACACAATAACTAATCATTAATGCAAAGCTACTATACACACAATGTCGTTCAATGTTGTCAAGTTCTTACCAGATGCATAAATTAACTCACGACTGAAATCAATCAACAGCTGCTGTACAGTAAATTAAGGCCTAACGACCTGTAAAGTAATCTGATTTGAAGTTGTTGACCATTAATATAGCATCCCTCGGAGAACTTCCAAAGGCTCCTTAAGCTTCACCCAGACTGTCTGGCTTTGCCCAAACCTTAGGCTACTCCTCCGCCATCACATTCTATTTTTTTATGTACTGCAGAGAATGGTGCTGGGTTGGGACAAGGCAGAGGAGGTGGCTGGAGACCGGTGGAGTGGCGAAGACTTGTTGACCAATGCTCCGATCGGAACAGGAGGAACTAAGTCTACTAGTCTAAGTCTGCAGTCAAAGACCACCATTCATAAGGCCTTCTCAGATGATGCAAAAATTCTTGTATTAAATTATATGATCTTTGATTATCTTTCGAAAGAAGAGTTAACATCGTAAAATATTGCTCATGAACTTTATTACCCTTCCCTAGTCTAACGGCTGGGAATTTGGAACAGATACCATCGCCAACACACACTGTCTGTCAAAGTCAAACTGACAGACAAAATGTATTACATTGGCTCAAGTCTATAAACTCAGAGAGTATATATTTCAGCTTCTCCCCATTTTTACCCATTGTTAGGAACCTTGAGTAAGATCCCATCACCAGCATAATAATAAATAATCATAAGAACTATGTTGCATTTCTACCTCGTATAGTGCAGGGTTGGCCTTTTTACTCTGGTCTACATCAAGCAGAAGGCACCATATCTGGCCCCTCAGTGCCTCTGGAATACCCTTGTAAATTCGACGAGTAACCTATAGCAGTCAAAGAAATCGTTTCCAAACATAAATGAGACGTATGGTAGTCCAACCTAACCTAAAATGAACATCTGTAAAGCGCTTCTCACAGCAGAGCCATTAAGAAGTGCTCTCAGCATGACAGGCCCATGGTTACCGTTCTTCAGTCTGTTTTCTTATAAATTCCCTATTATATATGGAGTGAGAAGTATTGTGAAATGCCTGTTAAAACAGCAACATCATAGTGAACTATCTCTGAGTCAGATGGACAGGAACGAGATAGACAGACACAGGCAGGCTCACAGACAAACACACAGACCGTGGTAAGAGATACTAGTCTAAGAGAGAAAACAGAGTCAGAAACTTGAGCTTTATCACGTCAGCTATGCTTACACCTTAGTGTCTAAAGTCCAGTGAAACACAGACTTCCACAGTTTGATAGAATCATTGTTGATTTGGGAACGAAAAGACATTTACTGTCTAAACCCTCACAACAATTGCATTTAATTTCTTTTCACTGACTCTTACACTGGACATATCTGGGTCAGGTCATGCCTCCAGTTGTTACATGACATCATCGATGAACATCACTTTTTTACCAATATAGATATTTTTATCTCAGTATGCAATTCATATTTCAATTCTCCATAGAAAATTTCCAGAACACATGCCCGAAAAGAGGCTCTTAAGATGTGTCAGATACATTTGCTCTGTTAAATAACATTACAGGAGTTCAGAATGTAAAATACACTATTACACTTGTACTTGAACAGACAATTGAAAAACTTCCAGTAGACCTTTTCACTCGGGTAATATCTTTTCCACTTCTGAAACATCTTGAGCCATTTCTGTATTCGCTCATTCTCTATGACTTTGGCCTGAAGAACAGTCAGTAGACAGATATAAGTAAAATACCAGAAATCATGATTAAAACAGGAGAAACTTTCACTGAAACTATTTTGCAATGTGCATAAAGAAGTGAAACTTTAAATCCCTAAGCAGAAGAAGAGTAAATGGACGTTGAACATTGAGAAATAAAGAGAAGATATCAATAATTATCATAAGAGTATTTATCATCACAGATATCAATGTCATCATCATCATCGTCATCATCATCATCATCATCATCATCATCATCATCATCATCATCATCATCATCATCATCATCATCATCGTCTACATTAGGACAACACATGAATCTTTTGCTACAGTATACAACATCGAGTAAACTGCTCTGATGAAAATCTGGGTGTCACTTATCACCAATGTGTTATCTAAATAACAGGACTCTAAGTACAATTAGCATTGCTGTTCTTAACTGCTATACATCTGAGACCGTCATTGATAGTCCAATCGACACTGACACAATTTGTAATCCTTCCATAATTGTATTAATTAAGACACAACCTCCATTTGCCATGCACACTTCAGAGTCGTCAAGCCATGACCTCCTGGCCTCTTCTACACCTCATCTATCAGATCCGGATCCCCTCTAACAAATAGCTCTAATTACTCCTCCTCCTCTTCCTTCAATGAGTTCCTCCCAAAATACTAGCCAACTACAGGTATACTGAGCAGACATTACTGTAGCTGCAACACTCATAGAAACTGTAATATCCCAACAACACATTCTTTTATACTACGTAGTTCATGGTGCTCGATGATGTAGTCGTCAGAACACTGGAAGTCTGTCGAGAGGTTGGACGTTCAAATCTCCACCAGGGAAGCAGATTCAGGCTGAGATTTCTGCATGACCAGCAACCTCTAGTCAACTCAGCTATAATGAACACACTGACTGTACAGTGTTCGTGTGAGGATGAGACGGTGAGGGAGACGATTGGCCATCTGCCGTCATCATATGCGCAGTCTAAGAAAATGAAGTAGCCATCACTTGATATCCAACGCTGCATCAAGACTAGCTTAAATGACAGCTCCTCTTCTTCTTCCTCTTCTTCTTCTTCTTCTTCTTCTTCTTCTTCAGAATATCTCCTAAAGACCAGTATTATATCGCCAGAAACAACTACCGGTTTTAACCCATTTACCTTGTAATATTTTTTAACACTTTTTCCACACCCGTGTAATTATTTTGAGGTATTCTTAAAAATAATGGGTGTGATAAATGGACAACCATGCAGGAGTATATTTATAAGTTAACAATCCAGAAGTCTCTGTTTGTTCTAAGAAACATAAATGGCAGCCTTTGATATTTAGTAGGCCTATAACAAAAAGGCCCTAATGAATTTATGTAGCGACAGTTTAGTAGGCGCTACATAAATTAGTATATTGCAAAGCATGGTGTTGGGTTGAGAGCAACATCACAATCTCTACAGCAGGATCTTCTCTGCTTTCTGATTTTCATTCCCTCTTTCCACAGTGTGAACAACAGACTTTTGCAAAGCCTAGTGGGTTTAGGGGCAGCCCTGCCCTCATTTCCAGGATTGAACTATGTGAAATGTCCTCCAGTTGGTGCAGTGGAATTTCTGCATTTATGTGTAAATGTATTTCTTTATTTTCATTTGTAAGCTGTGCATTTCTGTAGTTATTCGTGTGTCTATTTTTGTATTTGTGTATTTTTATATTACTCTATCTAGGCATATTCAGTATTCCACTGGATCCGTCATGTTAGGAAATGATTTTATAAATGATAGGCCTAAGCGTTGACGCGTCTGATTTTTCATCTTTTGACCTACGCATACGGCGAATTATGGTAACACGGGACGGACTTCTGGCTATAATTACTTTCATCAATAACATTACTGGAACTAGAACTAAGTTTGCTATTATCATCAGTGTCTAAATCGGACAAAATAATCATTACTTTCAAGCAATAAACGTTGTATAGTTCTTCACTACACAAATGACGCTAGCAACCAAAACGCGTAAGACCATCCATTTTCTAGTGAACTATGTCTATATTTCTTATTTTCCGCCCAGCAAATGACGTAATTTATAATATGGAAAGCCATTAGTACAATCGCGAAACTTAATTACCTGGTATATTCAATTATTGCCATTAGGGTGAGTTTATTCGGGATACACGGCCAGCGAATAGACGCATATCGCGTTGATGAGTTAACTCGGGGATCATGCTGTACAATAGTTAACGCTGGACGAGTTAACTCAGGGATCACGCTGTACAATAGTTAACGCTGGACAAGTTAACTCGGGGATCACGCTGTACAATAGTTAACGCTGGACGAGTTAACTCAGGGATCACAGTAAAGGGGTTAATAAAAGCAGCGACAGCGCACACAGTCTATGACTGCACAGTCATAATACTGCTATTTTTTTTAGCATCATCGTCGTCGTCGTCATCGTAACCGTCGTCATCATCACCATCATCTCATCATCATCATCATCATCATCATCATCATCACACCAAGGCAGATATGACTATCAATCGATCGCATCCTTTATAAACATTTTAGTATGGCATATTGCAAGGAAGACGGACTGCAGCCCTGGGGCAGTAAACCCAGTCCAGAAATAACCGTTTTAATTAAGTCACTGGCAAAGGTCTGCCACGGCGGCTGGCCATGGTCGTAGCGCTATACTGAGCAACAATGCACTCGAGCCATCCAAATTGGGTGTTCCGTCTGCAAGTGATCCCATCTCCAGTTACATGGAAAGCAACAGTACTGCAATGAACTGTGATTTGAGCAATGTGATGACATCTGATACAATACATTACATGCATGATGAAATGTGATGAGAAGAAGTGACCAGATCACAGTATGCTACTGGACGAGATGAGATTTAGTTACATTAAACATGATGCCACAGAGTGCAAATGGGACAACAATTCAGGAGATGAGACTTAAACAATACGCCATAAGGAGGTAGAGTCATTGATCCGAATCCGAATACAAGTACAGTAAATCCTGTGTACACTTCCTTCCCTCAAAGGTCCTTCACCACAACCAGGCACGATAGCAGGAATGGTGATATAAAGACAGCATTGGAAAACATTTGAAGCACTGGAAACATTTGATTCTTACAGAATCCGAGATTGCTCATATTCTTACTCAGTTCAAGTATATGACGACTGTTCTGCAAATCTATTTTAGCTGAAGAAAGGAGGTCAGTGTAGCACGACTGCAGTAAAGTTCTGGAGAATCAGTGAATAGTAACTTGACGGATGCTTACCTTGACTTCAGATGCTTCTGGAAGTTTCGGCAGAGTGTGATCGCTGAAACAAAGGTGAGATCATTCAAATGGCGCTGCACGAGAGAGAATGATAGTAGCAATGGTGATGACAACAGGAATGTTAATGGTGAAAAGATGATGATGATTGTATATGACTACATTAATCTGTAAAGCATCAACATTCAACATCGATTCACCACCACCACCACAAACACTAACACCACCATGAACACCACCACGAACACCACCACCATCATCAATATGCCATCATCACCAGCATCATCGATGATTGCATGATGATCATTGCATCATCATCATCATCATCATCGTCATCATCACCACCACTTCCATGTCGCTGCCACCACCACCCAACTGGTGATGATAAAACACAGTACATCTAAATGATGGAAATGATGAGATGACTGAACTCCAGTATATCTCCACTTACTGGATGAATCCATATCTATCAGTAACGTGGTAGACCTCAAAGGCCGGGTCTTCCCAAGGGTCGATGTCTGTGCCATCTCTTCCCTGCAAACAAGACAATGAATCCTGAGTGAGTAGAACAAACAGCATTAAATTTTTTGTGGGGTGCTGTGATGTAGTGGTGGCATCATTGCCTTGAAGCCGGAAGGTTCGAGGTTTGAATCCACCTCAAGTTGCCGCGTAGGGACCTTGGGCAAGCCCTTCACTCGCAATTGCTCAGTGCTTCGGCATGAAACTCTGATCCAGTGTCCGCTCTGCAATCGGGAGCGCCTCTGAGTAGAGTGCTTGAATGGGCGCTATAACAAGTGCACATACAAACAAATAAACTGACACTGATACTAATTCAACGCTGCACTTTCTCTTTTGCTCACTCCTCAACGAACAGTTGCTACACCAAATCTGACATCACAAATCCCCTTTGTAGAGATTCGCAGATGGAAAAGACACTTGAGGAGCTCATGCCACGTTCTGTTTGGCAGCCCACTGTAAAATATATCCAGTGCTGCTAATGTACAGCTTTCTTTAACAAAGATCTCAGAGAAGTAGGTGAGGAAGGATGAGTTTTGTGCTGTGTGGTTGACGTGGACAGCAGACACAGACCAGGCAGCTGGACTGCATAGTAGAAGGTCAAAGTCTGATCATAAGCAATCATAGGCAGCACGCACTACTTCCACACCTCTATCACCAGCAGAACATGGACGAGAAGATGGTTGAAGTGTAACACACTGGCACCAAGATCATAACGACACCCAACCATTGTACTATTGATAATTATCAACAGTCCCAAAAGGCTGACTCCGATCTCCACTTCCTGGGGTAACTGTAAAATGAGAGATTGGACAGATGGCTGCCTCGCATGGTTCCACCACCAAACTACTTAAAAGCGGAGTAAGTATGGTCTGCGCAGGTCAGCGGCCACATTGGTTGTTTATCAGACCACTCCGTCATTTCAACGGATTATTTCAACTTTATGCAGAATTCGTGCAGTAATTTCACACAAGTTGGAGTTTACTGGTGTACTGAACTTATTCGTCGAGTTCGTCAAGGATTTTGCATTTGAAGGGATTTTGTTCGCAAGTCATCTTGTGTCGCCCACCTGCTGACGTTAGACGCCTCTTGATGCACAGCTCAACCATCAAGATCGTGCGGCTTCACCGCTGTTGTCTGCTGTTTACATCTCGCCGAAGGATGGTTCACACAGGTCAGTGGAGTTAATTCGATCGGATGTTGTCTCTGGTGGTGTTCAAAACTACCAACCGACAAGCGACAAATGCCTTCCACTGTGCAATCCTTGTGCCCCAACGATTGGCCGGACGCGAGCATCATCTTCAAACAGCGACGGGCTTCAGTTTCGTCAGCATTTTCACTGAATCCACGCGGTTAACCCATTCGCTAGTGGAGGTAAAAAAATCCTGTGACCGAGGTCATTATACAGCGCATAGGGAATACGATTTATTTCCTCCGCTGGATATATCCGGTGTCCTAGGTATCGAATGGGTTAAGGGAAGCCAATGAAGGTGTTCTGTCATAAAAGTTGAAATGTGAGAGAAACGAGGGAGGCGGGCAATCAAGCGAGCAGATGCATTGAGCACCGATTGGAGTGGTGCGAGGCGAAGTTTTGGTGGGCCAGTGAGTAATGAGTTGCAGTAGTCAATACGAGAACAGATGAAGGCATGAACCATAGAAGAAAAAATCGACAAGGAGACAGATCGTCGAATGGTACATAAACGTCGCAGATGATAGAACCTGAACTGAGAAATATTAGAGATATGTGCAGAGAAGTTAAGAGTACTGTCTAGAGTAACACCCAGGTTACGAACATCTGTGAAGAAAGTAAATTGAGGAAACAGTTCGGCAATTAAAGCGTAATCAATTTCATTTAGTTGTTGACGAGTGCCCAACCAGATAAATGGAGTCTTGGAAGAGTTGAGCGAGAGACGAATTGAGGACATCCAACAATTGAAATCAGCAGAAAGAGATTCAATAGACTGGCAAAGAGCAAGTTGTTGAGAAAAGGAGCCGTGAACAAAACTCTGGACATCATCAGCATAGAGGTGACCAGAGGCTGAGTGCTTCGCAAAGAGAAGAGGAATATCAGCTATAAACAAGATATAAAGAAGTGGACCCAGAACGGATCCTTGAGGAACTTCAAATTTCACAGGAACCCATGAAGAGCGAGAGTCACCTAAAATAACCATTGGGTACGATCAGAAAGATATGAGCGAAACCAAAGAAAAGGAAGGCCACTAAGACCAAAGGAAGTTTCAAGGCGACGCAATAGAATATCATGGTCTAGTCTACCATGTCAAATGCTGAAGATGCATCAAAGAGAGCCAGAAGAGTAACCTGTGAATTATCCATAGCAAAATAGATGTCAGAAAGAAGAGAAAGAAGAGCGGTTTCAGTCGAGTGGTGAGCTCTAAAGACTGATTGTCTGGGAGGAAGAAGGCCCAATTGTTCAAGATAAGGGAGAAGTTGCAAAGTAACAAGTCACTCTAAAGTCTTAGAGAGAAAGGAAAGATTTGCAATAGGGCGATAATTTTGGCATATGCTAGGATCAAGGTTGGGCTTCTTAAGAGTGGTGAATACAACAACACGTTTCTCAGATGCTGGAAGGTGACCATCAGAAAGAGACCTATTAAATAAGTACAACAAAAATGGGACAATGTCATCTAGAACATCTACAATAACAAACGGGGGAAGTGGATCCAATTCACATGATTTTAAATTAGAAGTAGAGAGGAGATGACGTAGTTCTGATTCAAGGATCGGTCGAAAATCCTTGAAAACTGACTCAGTAGAAGAGAATGAAGGAGGCATTGAATCATTCATTCATTCATTAAATGCATTTATATAGCAGTGGAACCACGGAGATCGAGTCCAGTTTCTTAGTGAGCATCAGGAGAAAATCGTCTGCTGTGAACGAAGGATTCGGAGTTGTATGTGAAGATTTACCCAGAAGACCAGAGATTGCAGACCAAAGACGTTTAGGATTTTTTGAGTTCTTGTTCACCAGATCTTCCCAATACGTCGCCTCCTTCTGACGATGCAGATGGTAGAGGGAGTGTAGTTGATTGATCCAGATGAGGCGATCAGCAGGATCTTTAGAAAATGGTATCTTTTTCTTGGGAATTCGAGACAAATGACTTTTAAAAAAATGTCATCAGATTTTTTGGCAACCAAGACGAAAAATTTTCCCTGTCCCAAGACCGAAAATTTTGGGCCCCCCTTCGAAAATTTCTGTATCCGCCCTTGGATTGCAGACACATAAAAACACACAAACATTGGTGGACACACGTACATTCATCGTCACACATGGACACCATTTGTTAATCAAAGGTAGACACTTCCTTGATTACCACGTAAAACGTCATTGGATCATCTCTTTCACGTCACTAGCCAGACAAAGAAGAAGGGGTGACTCAGACTTCCACTCCCTAGGGGGACGACTATAAAATAAGCAGCAGTGGGATCGAGTGGCGCATAACAGACTGCCAGACAGTTATCAAATCAACTCTTGTTTAGCCTGTTGTAATGTGTTCCTACTATAATCATGTAATCAGTTTACCAGTTTGAATTGAATTTTAAAATATTATTATTCTTATTCCTATTCTTATTAGTATTATTATTAGAATGTTTTGCCAGCCATGCACACAATTGCCTGAATTGTAGTCCTCCCCAAAATAACCTAAATCTAAACCATTCAAGGAGTCTCTAGTCACATACCCTGTGTGCCACAATATGAATATTAGTGATTGTCTCTAGCAGACATTGCTCCGACGAGTGAATTATTCAAAACATCATTCGATCAATGATTCCCGTATCATTTGGAAAACCTGATACTTGACCTTAAACAGTTTCCTCTTAGGAAATCCGATTAGGAGCAGAATTAGCAGCAAATAAGCAGTTCCCAGACCTCTAAAAAAAGTAGACATCTCTCAGCTTCCTGCACCACACTGTAGACCATCCAACTTATGGAGTATTCCGACCCATGGAGTACAGTGCTACAGACTTCGTGGCTCCGACTACGTGCAAGTATTTGATACTGAAATGAAGCTTCCATGCACTGTGAGAATTGTAGAGGGGTTGAGAGCTTCAACCCCTAGTCTTTCTTATGGCCCCATAGTAAAGCCTTCTTTTTTTAATCCCAACTTCACATGAATCATAGACTTACCCCCACCAGTTATTTTTCTACAATTCTCATACTGCTTCCATGGTTAATACCAGTGGTTGGCCCCTCGCCCAACTCTGATCGAAGTCCAGATAGCATTAGTCAGCCAGCACTCAGGCAGCAAACTGGACGTAGGCGAAAGGGCATTGAACAGAATTTCTGATCCAAGAACCTGACTGAAGCTTTTCACAGACAATTAATTAGCTGTGACTAAATCATCAGGGCTTACACATAACTAGCAGTAACTAGAAACATTTCATACCTCACATAAATAATAATAAAAATAAAATAATAATAATAATCTAGCATAGAGAAGTTGGATGGTCTGCAGTGTGGCACGGGAAGCTGAGAGATGTCTACTTTTTTTAGAGGTCTGGGAACTGCTTATTTGCTGCTAATCTAGGCCGATCTAGGCCGTATCCTAACTTTGTCCTCTGGTGAACTGAGAGAGACCTGCTTTTTGCTGCAACGTCTCTCTATGACCGTTCAGCGTTTTAACTCGGTGGCCTTTCGAGGAACTTTAGCTGAGCCGGTCCCAGAGGATATATAATATTAGTTATTGCTTCCCTATTTTATTGTACCTCCTGTTTTGATGTTGTTCGTTGAAAATATTAAAAGGATAATAATATAAAAAATAATAATAATAATAATAATATAAATAATAATAATAACCATAATAATAATAACCATAATAATAATAGCAATCAAGATGGCCTTGTTCTAATCAATCTTCTTGGCCTTACAATGCTTAATTATCAGATATATCGATATTATGCTGCTGTCAGTAAGAGATAATAGATCGCCTACTTTTCTTCCATGATTCCATGAAGTTGCTTTTAGACCACGTTCTCCATTGATAAAACTATCGCAGCAAAGAGTAGCCATTTCAGAACAATGCCACCCTACCTTTCGTAATCTTGAGGGATCATAATATGTAACTTCCGCGCCTCAGATTCACACTTTGGTGTGACCTTGCGCGCGTAATAAATTTATGTAATAATAATAATAATAATAACTTGAGTAAATCAAAATATATATAATAGTCCCTGACACTAAACAATAACACAAACTTCTCTGTATACGAGTAATATCTTCGTCTAATTTCCAACTGACAAACTGTGCACTGTGATTACAATTCATAGTATGAACGGATGATAACAAGTTATTACAGGAGCTGAATTTAACTGTCAACAGCCCATCGTGTACCTTTCTATTATCTAGTCAAATAACATTCATATGCTAAACTGATTGTGTGGGTAATACTTTTTTTTAAACAAGTAGCAAACACAATCCAAACTCACTTCACAATATATTTTATGGATGAAAAGTGAGTGTTACCCTTAATAAACATTCCCAAAAAAGGCGATGTCAGGGATTGTAATAACTGGAGAGGGATAACATTACTCTCGGTACCTGGAAAGGTGATGGCTGCAATAATCCTGAGCAGGGTTCAAGAAGCAGCCGACAACATGCTGAGACAACAGCAGCGAGGATTAGAAAGAATCGATTATGTTGCGACCAAATTTTTGCACTACGGCAGATTATTGAAAGGTGTGTGGCAGGAAATACCAACTTCATAGACTTCAGGAAGGCTTTCGACAGCATGCACAGGCCGACAGTATGGAGCGTACTCAGACATTATGGCATACCAGAAAAGATCATCGGCATAATCGAAAACATGTACCAATAAAGCAGAAGCGCCGTAAGATCAGATGGAAAACTAGGAGATTGTTCCAAATTGTCACCGGAGTGCGCCAGGGATGTGTGCTGTCACCGCTGCTGTTCTTGCTGGTCATGGACTGGATAATGAGAAGAAGCACGAAAGAAGAGATCTATGGATTGGAGTGGAGAGAGGACAAGAGACTGGCCGACCTGGACTTTGCAGACGACATCGCACTCCTCGACGACACATGGAGTGGGATGACCGAACTCACCAAGAGAGTAGAGGCAGAGGCCGGAAGTGCTGGACTACGAATGGTGATGGTGGTGCTCTGCCCGAAGGCAGGTTCATTGGCTTTACGCCCCTGGGGATGAGATGAGTGAGGTGGTTTCCCGTTGCCTTCCCCACAGACAATGATGGGTAAGCAACTTGCCCAAGGTTGCTCCGCAGGAGCTTGCACCCCTGCGTCCCACACGTGCTAGCCCGAGATATCTAAATCTCTGAATGTCAACTCCCAGCCCGGGGCTTGAACCGCAGTCCGTTGCAACCAACAGACGAATGCAGCTCGCACTTATCGGTGTAGCTAACTAGGCCAGTCCGGACTACGGATAAAAGCCGCTAAATCAAAGCTCATGAGAGTCGGGCACTGGGAGACGACGCAGGAAATAAGGGTCGGAGGAGAGCCGATTGACGAAGATGACAACTTTGGCTATCTGGGAAGTGTCATCGCAAATGATGGCAGCTGCGACAAGGAGGTTAGGCGCAGGCTGGGAAAGGCCAACGCAGTATTTGGAAGATTAAGCAACATATGTAGAAGCAAGGGACTAAGCGTACACATCAAAATAAGGCTATACAAGGCCATAGCCTTGTGCGCGTTACAAATTTATTTAATAATAATATTAGTCCTATCAACCCTGCTATACAGCTCCGAGACATGGCCGATGACAGCTGCGAACCTGAAGAGACTGGAGGCAGCACATCACCGATGGCTGCGAAAGATCTTGGGAATCACGTGGAGAGACATGATAAGGAACGAGGAGATCAGGAGAAGAACGGGAATGGAGAAAATCGAAGAGGTGTTGAAGAGGATACGACTACGCTGGCTGGGACATCTGCACCGCATGGACGAGGATAGAATCCCGAAGCAGGCAATGGACTGGGTACCAAGCGGATGGAAAAGAAAGAGGGGAAGACCAAAAAAGAACTGGAGGGACACGATCTCAAAAGACCTCACGGACGGAGGACTGACGTGGGAGGAGGTTGCCGGAGCTGCTCAAGACAGAGAAGGACGGAAGACCTGTATCGCCCAATGTGCGCACAGCATGTGGAGGGACCAAGGTCTAACGTACATATTAACAAAATAATGATATTCATATTACTGAAAACTTTACCCAATGGCCAAGACCCTGTAGGCAAGGCTGCATACTGACAATTAGTAAGAAAGACAACGAAAGTGCATATGAGAAGCTCTCTTCATATCAGTGACCTATCTATCTATCTATCTATCTATCTATCTATGTAATTTATATAGCGCCCCTTCAAGGAGTCTACTCAGAGGCGCTCCCGACCCAAGCCCAGTCAAAAAGAAAAGTCTTGAGCAATCTATAGAAAGAGCCAGACATGTTCCGAGGGTGGGAATGCAGGTTAGAGGTCTTGGCCATTGGGTAAAGTTTTCAGTAATATGCTTCATTCCAATTGATTTCAGGCCATTTATTCATTGATTCTTTGTGCAAATTGATTTGTATTCCGCATCCTCAAGAGAACTACACAGATGAGCTTGAAAAGGAAACCATCATTGCAAACCAATTTTTCTGTGTTCTACAACACATGGTTTGAAGGATATTGTGCTGCATAAGACCAAAGTTATATGGAAGTTTTATAAATACATGCTACTCATTGTCCAGAATGGCCATTTGCACAGTAAATACTAAGTTCAGAAAGTGATGAAATCAGAGAGTGATGAAATCAGGCATTCAAGAACTATCCATGGAGTACCAGTACTGTGGAAAAATCAGGCCATAGTGCTGACAAAGGAGTGGTACTGATTTGAAGAATCCAAGGTAGCAGTAAGGTAGGATTCCAAATGACTTCTGGGTTGGTGAATAGGTGAGGAAGGGCGAAAGTCAGTTTCAGGTATGACATCAGCATGAAAACCGTTTAATATGTTGCCAAATTCGCCCAGTCAGGAGTGAAAAGGAGAGAAGTATTAGATCTTAAATGAAGATCTGCATTTGATGGCTAGACCCAAGTTTCATTTAGAGCAAGAACATCTACTGGAAGATCAAAGGTGCAGTAATAGAAAGAGGAAGAATTACTGAGGATAGAATGCACGCCGAGATGGAAAGACTACAGTTTTACTACAGCACGTACTGCGTGAAATATTCCCTCCAAGGACCAAACGTCAGCACACTCAAACCGGAATCACATGACTATGATTTACAACAAAGGACAAAAGGAATTTCATTCCTCGGGTTTATACAAAAACATGTACTAGTTCCCTATGTTTTGTAGGAACATTCTGAAATAATGCCGCTATTATTTCAAACAGACTCACCTTTTTCATCTTTCGTACTGCATAATTGTATACTGCGACTTGATAATCACATGCTACAATAATGTGGACCCACCACTCCTTCTCATGCATTGGACCTTCGTACTGGAACAGTCTTCCATTAACAATTTGTGATACTGCATTGCATGTATCTCATGAAACATTCTCAAAGTTACTGAAGTCACACTTGTTCAGAACTGTCAGGTAGCTACCATACATAAAGCGCGTTCGTGAGAATATTGTAATGCGCTATATAAATGTTCATATACAGTTATACACTGTAACCGGTTGCGGTCTGTCAACCAGATCATTGAATAAACGAAATTACTTACTTATTACTTCTTAGCAAGAAACAGGATTTTTAGCTCAATGTCACCTGTAGCAGAGGGAAATATGCAATAGTAATTTTTGCCTATTCAATAAACTGGTTGACAGACAGCCAGTGGCAACACCATAGGGAAGATAAAAATTGCTTGCTTCATATAGGACGTGACAGCAAAATGTGATACTTACTTGATACATGGTAAGATGAAAATTTATAGGAATTGTGAGGTGCAAGGGCAGGCCCGAACAGAACAAATACATGTATTGCATTGGTTATACGGTTAAATGAATATACATCAGGAGGGTAGGAAAATAAAGTCAAGCTGACATGAGGTGACAGCTGTTAAGATGGAGTACACACACATGTGACAGAGAACATGTGACAGAAGGTGAACAACAAAAATAATCGATGCAGAGAAAGATGAGAACCGCCTCAGGTGAAACCAGCAATGTCACCAACACACCCTGCAGCAGTGCTTTAATACGTCGATGTTTTGCCAATTTATAGGAAACGAATAAATTTGAATCTAAAAATGCACAGCAAGGTCTGAAGATGAAGCCACTGTAGTCCAAAGAAAATCAGTCAAGAATTTTCAGCATATGGGTCAACTCAAACAAGTGCATGGCAAATACATGGTGGAAGGTTAGTTAGTTGTGAACCCATGTTTAGTACAGAGATGTGAGGCACACACAACAGATTTGTGGAAATTATATCCTAGTCAGCTATTAAATGAATGGGCAATAACAGAGGAGGAAGCAGGCGGTACACCAAGTGCTTACAAAAATACCACAATCATGTAGGTGTATATATATATGCTGCATGTATGCAGACACACACATACACAGTACACATAAACATATAATATCATGTGTGTGTGTGTGTGTGTGTGTGTGTGTGTGTGTGTGTGTGTGTGTGTGTGTGTGTGTGTGTGTGTGTGTGTGTGCACGCGCGCGCGCGTATGTGCATCATATATAAACAGTATTGGACAGCAAGCAATAATTATAAGCCCGTAAAATGAGTGGAGAGGTCTTTTGATGATGACATAATGGCTAAGCACTAATTTATGGCTTAATATTAGGTTCAATTCAGTCCCTAATAAACCTTGAGTCTTACTGGGCAATTGCATCCACCCAAATAGCAAGTTGACCATTGGTTGGATTGTGTGTGGACATTACAAAACTGATGCATAGATGTTGACAGCGTGCTGCGTGTGCCACTATAACAGTTTGGCTATTGTGAGTCAACTGTGATTATTTCATATTATTTGGCTCTGACTTTTTTAGAGCTAATACTAGAGTGAAAACTCCGCCATAGCCGGTCCCAGGCCCGGTTGAGAAAGGAGGAGGGTTGGGGCGTGGGGCTGGCAACCCCACCCCCTGTAAAAGAAATAGCAGCTACAGAAACGACAAGAGGATGCCAAACCGGTACACAAGGGCAGAGAGGAGAGGACTCACTGCTGGGCGGATATATTAAGGAGCCGGGGAAAGCCGAAAGGAGCTCCAGATCCGGACGAATCGGATCTTCAATGCCAAAACAATCACTAGAATTGGAACCTGGAACGTCCGAACACTTTACCAATGTAGAAAGATGGACCAGCTGTTGCGTGAAATGGACAACTTTCAACTGGACATATTAGGCGTGAGTGAAATGAGATGGACGGGAAGTGGGAGCTTCAAAATGGGAAACACGATGATACTGTATGCCGGAAACTAGGATCAACCTAAGCGAGGCGTGGGCTTACTACTTGGAAAGGAGGCGATGCAGGTTCTTATAGGATGGAATTCTATAGACGAAAGGTTCCACACGAAACATGCTAAGGTCATAGTCGTGCAGGTATATGCACCTACGGAGAATGCGGAAGAGGATGAAAAGGACAGGTTCTACAACAAACTTGGAGGCGTAATAGATGAGATTCCGAACTTTGATATCAAGATTGTCATGGGTTACTTCAATGCAAAACTCGATGGAGATAGAAGGGGCATGACGGGTATCGTGGGGCCACATGGCACAGCAGAGATGACAAATGGAAATGGAGAGCGGTTTTTTACTTTGGCGGGCACGGGAGGACTGGCTGTGGGGAACACCTTCTTTCAACATAAGAGAGTGCACAAGGCAACCTGGACCTCCCCAGATGGAAGAACAAGAAATTAAATTGACTACATGTGTATCAGCAAGAGATGGCGCTCAGCACTCCAGGATGTGCGAGCATACAGAGGGGCAGACATAGGTTCCGACCATAACCTTATTATTGAAAAAATCAAGCTGAAATCTAAGGTGGCAAGCAAGGGGGGAACGACAAAACCTTTTGCAACCGAAAAACTGAGAGACACAAACACGGCTCAGAGGTTTCAATTGGAGGTCAAGAACAGGTTCGAAATGTTGCAGTGCAGTATGGATGCCGAAAAACAATGGGAAATTTTCAAGAAGGCCATCACTAAAAGTGCGGAAGAAACAGTGGGAAGGAAGAGAGGAGGGAAAAAAGAACGTTGGATCAGAGAGAAGACATGGGAGCTGATAGACAAGAGAAAGGAAATGAAAAACGAACGTGATAGAGAGGCAAGCATGACAACTTGGAATTTGAAGAGCGAAGAATACAGACAAATGGATCGAGAGGTTAAGAAAAGTTGCAGAAGAGACAAAAAGCACTGGCATGACGAAAAGGGGGCAGAGGCCCAAGATGCGGCAGAAAGGGGTGATAGCATGACTCTGTATAGGATTGTACGAGAGCTCGGGAAGACAGGAGGAGGAGCCACCGTACCCATAAAAACAAAGCGGGCAGAAATCTCTTAACCGAAGAGGAGCAGACAGAGAGCTGGATTGAACACTTTCAACGAGGTCCTGAATCAACCAGCTCCTGAGGTCACCTGTGACTTTGCAGAAGAAGAACTAAGTCACGAAGGCATTGTAATGGAGGAAATCAACATACAGGAGGTTAAAAGAGCAACACAGGCAATGAAGAACAACAAAGCAGTGGGATTGGATGAAACTGCATCTGAAATGCTCAAGCAAGGGGGGATGTAGTGGCAGAGGAACTTACTCACCTGCTCAACATAATGTGGCGAGAGGAAACTGTAGCACAAGAGTGGAGACGGAGTCATTATGAGGCTGCCAAAGAAAGAAGGATCGATGGGCGATTGCAACAACAGGCGAGGAATAACCCTGTTGTCGGTGCCGGGGAAGGTGTTTTGTAGAGTGCTGTTGGATCGGCTCAGACCGGAGATAGACAAAACGCTCAGAGAAGAACAAGCGAGGTTTAGAGAAGGAAGATCGTGCAATGAACAGATCTTTGCACTGCGCAACACTGTCGAACAAAGTCTCGAATTCAACACCGATCTTCTTGTCAATTTCGTTGACTTTCAGAGGTGCCTCAGGGTTTCCAAGTGCTTTCCTTTTTGTCATGGTGATGGATTTCATTATGAGGAAAGCAATAAACAGTCCTGCATTTGGAATAGGGTGTGGGCAGGAGGGATTGGTGGATTTGGACTTTGCGGATGATGTGGCATTACCGAGCAGGACACTCGAAGACTTGCAGAAAATGACGGATAACGTGAATGAGTTCGGAGCAAAGCTGGGACTGCGCATCAGCTCGGAGAAAACAAAGGCAATGAAAATTGGAAAGGTAAAGGTAAACCAGTGCCTCATTGAGTATGTGGATAACTTCCAATACTTGGGAAGCTACTTATCCAGTGACGGTGAGATAGAGACGGAGACAAGAACCAGAATTGGAAAGGCCGCGATGGTTTTCCAGAAAATGAACCTAGTGTGAAAATCTAATCGAAGACAATGCCTTGTGCAGCGTGGCAAGATCGAATCAATTTATGGTGACCATCAAACAAGCGCCTTGATAGCTGAGAGGAGCGAGAAGTGAGACTATTTTGGAGAGGCAGGTCCATATCGGCTAACCCTTAGAACCCGACAGGCCAGTTTTCCGACCCGTTATCCATAGCATTATGGGAGCTCTGGGTTCAAAGGGTTAAGACATGAATGGTCTTTAATAATTGGAAGAATTCATACAACTCTTGTCAATTCGAAAGACTGCAATTGAAGTCTATCGTTAAGTCACTCTCACTTCCTAAGAGCTTTTATACAGCATAGGTCATTCTGTGTGACCAACTCATCTGCAAATTAGGTCAAAAAGGCTCAATTAGAAAAAATCACTAAATCATCAGGAACCTAGTCCATTATAATTAGAATAATCAGACCAACACTGTACATGTAAAATCAGTACAGAAATAGTCAATACCTTGCATATTTTCAACATATAACAAGTTAACAAGTTGTGTTAACAGGTACAAATGTAAACCTATACACGTGCAATTGTACTTCGCATGCCTAATTAGGCAGTGATTTTTATTCAATATTACCACACGTAGGTCAGTGTAATATAGTATATGCACATGAATCCATAAGTATATACACACTAATATAGTTAATGCAAGGTGCAGCATATATTGGATGCCTACAGTATTGTACATCTGTCAGTGGTCCATAGAACTGAAGGCAGCTCTGTTCATGAGGCTCAACAGCCCACAGTTGATCAACGCCCACCTTGAGCAGATAACAAGCCCACACATCATTCTTCTTTCTAAGGCAGAGCCACAAAACCACAGAGAAACAAATGATAAGGAGGAGGACGAGGAGGAGGACGAGGAGGAGGAGGAGGAGGAGAGACCATCGTTAACTGGGCAACTCAATTCAGTTCATTGTTCAATCCGTTGTTCCAAAAACAAGCAAGAAAAGTCAGACAGAAACACAATTTACGCAAATACGCAACAGGAGCCGTAAATGGGACCAAAGCCCCACTAAATTAGTGGGGC
The DNA here is from genome assembly GCA_949752735.1 of Lumbricus terrestris. NCBI lineage: Eukaryota > Metazoa > Annelida > Clitellata > Crassiclitellata > Lumbricidae > Lumbricus > Lumbricus terrestris. The sequence goes on from OX457053.1 coordinate 34,327,195, forward strand.
ACAGTGGTGTAGTGGTGGCGTCGGTACCCTGGAGCTAGAGGGGTCCAGGTTCGAATCCACCTCAAGCCGCCACGTAGGGACCTTGAGCAAGTCCTTCACACACACAATTGCTCTGGCACTTTGACGTAAAACTTCGATGCACTGCAGTCGAGAGCGACTCTGAGTAGAGAGCTTGAAGGGGAGCTACAGAAATGGAGAAATAAATTAAACTAAACTAAACTAAACTAGGGTTGCCCAATGCCCATGTACCATGATTAAATGGTTGTGCGGGCAGATGGTTGAATGGCAACATGCTGGCACAAATATCAGAAGGACATGAGATCGATACCCAATAGCCCAGGAGGCGCGGTGGCGCATTGGCATAGAGATCAGTGGAGCCGAGTTCAAATCCAGAAACCCCATACAATTATAATAGGATAGACGTGCTTTGTAGGCTGCTATTATTATTAATTATCGATGATCTGTTCCGTTAGTAGTTAAGATTTATGTTAATCAAGATTGTTTCATGTGATCATACTGCGTTTGTCAACAACTTACCACTTACTTAAGAACTAACAACTTGCTTCTGAAATATCAGTCTGGCTTTCGCAGGGGCCATTCCACTGAGACGCTGTGTTGCCCCCGCTTGCTAGCTGACTGCTACGGTGCCGTGGATAGGGGGGTGGGTGACCCCACTAGCCCTTTTCGACGTTAGTGCAGCATTCGACATGGTCGATCATGACATTTAAATTCAATGCCTCTCTTTCTCTTTTGGACTCTCTGGCCGTCCACTTGAGTGGATCACATCTCTTTTAGCAGAGTGGTCCAGTTGTGTGACCTTGGGAGAAAGTAGGTCACTCTGGGCCACGCCTCCATTTGGTCTCCCCCACAAGGCTCTGTCCTGGCCCCCCTACTGTACTTGTTCTACACTTCTGACATTGGTACGCTCTTAACATCTCACACTGTGCTACACCAGCCGTATGCAGATGACACTCAGGCACTTCCACGTAGGTTCCCTCAACTGGATCATCAATCAATTTTATCCTTTGCTTATTTGTGTCGGAGGTGAGAGACGTTGACACGTATTTCATAAAGCAGTGATTGGCTGTTCTGGTGAGATGATCAGACAAGATGGATGTGATGCATATGTGTGTCTCAACTTGCCGTGCAGAAGGTTCATGATTAGAAACGTTTGTCAAAGTTTTCTCTCGAAACTGAATCGAAAGGCTTACAGGAGGGATGAAGACTGAAGGCAGTCTAGAGGAGTGTGTCATCTTCAGACAAGGCTCATTGCATTTAGCATAGATACAAGAAGTACAGCTCTATTGAAAGACAGCCTCTGTCCTTCACATTGTCTCAGTCCCTGGCATCAAAGCTGCAATCCACAGCAATCATCCATATTCCAATCAAGGAGCAATCTTTGCTGGCTGCCTGGCATCTCTGGCTCCATAGACTCCAACCCACTGACCAACCAACTGACCGACTAGTGGCATCCTATTCTAACGGCCATTTCTTCGCCCCCACCAGCGAGATTTATTGAGAGACAGAAGAGGACATGGAAGACTTACGCTCAACAAGTATACCACCATCTTCCATCTGGATTCTTGATCATTCCTTCATCTGGAAACTATCCGAAAATGGCAGCAGCGCAGACTACATGCACTCATCAACTTTAGTAGTGTGGTCAGGCATACAAACTGTCTAGCATAGTAATAATGATATTTGTTTGTTGATTCAAACTGACAAGTACACAGCAAGATTACATAATGTAATAGTAACAAATGAAAACAAGATGAACAGAAGTTTAATTTAACAATAGGGCAGACTTGCAAGGTACCCATCTCTCCTTCTGATCTTTGTACCAGCATGTTATCAATCAACCATCTACCCCCCACCACTGCACAGTCACTAAAGCCATCCGCCACAGGAATGGTTGGTAAAGAAATGAATATCTGAATATTGGTCAATATATTGGTCAATGTTGGAGCATTTATCGCATTCAAATGAACCTTCACTTAAACTTGCAACCTTGGTACACCAGTATCTGCCAGTAGTAGACATGACGCAACATGCGAGGGTGTAGAAAAGTAGCAACTGCAGAATGAACTACTGAATGAAAGAGAAAAGGAGGCATGCTATTCCTCTATCTCCGTCTCTTCCTTTCTCTATCTGACTCTCATTCCAGGCTCCTCTCGGTGGATGTTCCAATTGTGAACAATGATTCTATCACTCGTTTTGGATGAGTCAACAACAGCAATTTTTACTACAAGTTCTTAATGCGTGCTACTGGCCTCCTTTGTCCAAGCGCTGTCTATGCCAACAGATCTTCACTGCAACCGTTAGAGGCTTTCTCTGAAAACTTAGTAGCCACACATTTAATGTCAAAGCTTAAAACTTGCTTTTACTTGTCAATTCCCAAATTGCTATTGCAAGGAGGTTAGAATAACACTCTGGTTTGAAGTGCTTATGGTACGCAGTTCGAATCCCATAGGAACCCTGGATTTAGCTCTTCCTCCATTCCCTAGGTGGCAGCCATTTGGAACTGCTCACATTTACAACTCTCTGACCAAACACTAACACCTTACTTTGCTCTAAATTTAAAACCTTACCTCTTACCTAAGCATCTGAATATATATATATATCTTAAATATATTTCTCAAAATTTGTCCTTCCATATGTTTGTTCGTATGTCCGGATGTATTTTGACTCTTCGTCACAGAAAAGGCTCAGAAATGACAGAGAGTGGGTCTACCAACATTTTTGCAATTGATTCTTACCCAAATTTTAAGGTCACCGCGACTATTTTCAGCTCTCAATTCACATTAAAACCCGAGAAATTAGCGTTTTAATCAGATTTAATCACCATTTGCGCATTGCAGCATTAGTAAAGAGTCAACAGTCCGCATGACGTCATCAAAAAATCCGGTTGACAAACCGAAACAGGTTAGAGTTTACAATTATTAACAAGAACGCAGATCAAAGAAATATTAATTATACTAACACAACAGACAGCCTGCAATAATTGTATTAGGCCACAGTCAGCACACACACCCAGGTAATGTTTGGCTTTTTCGGTAAGCGCTGGTGGGGCGGAGGGGTGGCGAAAACCCGAAATTTAGCGGTCAACGCTGGGTACCCCAGAGGAGTAGTGTTGAAAACCCTAAATTTCCCGGGCAAAGCCGGGTAACACATCTAGTATATATATATTTGCCTAACTTCAGCATACATTTCTGAACTTTGTAAGGGTGGCATCATCAAATTACAGCTGCATTGATTTGCATGGTATACACCAACCAATATACACAGACCAACTAACCTGTGTTCCAATGTCATAGATTAATTTAGTTAACAGAATTTTATCAAATATCGTAATACTAGCTGGGGTACCCGAAGTTGCACGGAAATTTTAGGATTCGGCCGTTCCTAGCCAATCCCCCTCCCTCCTTCCCTCGCTCGCTCGCTCCCTCCCACCCATCCTCCATCCCGAAAAAATTTTCATCCCCCACCCCACCAAACTCCAACCTCCAGCGGTCTTTAGAAAAATTTCTTCCCCACCCCCACCCCAACCACACTCCGACCTACAATGGTACGCCACCCATGAAATTTGGGTTTTGGGGAAAAAATTTATTCTCCCACTCCCACCCTCCACCCCACGCATTACCACAGCCCATGACACCCCACCACACTCCAACCTCCACTGGTACGCCACCTGCAAAATTTTTATTTTGTGGAAAAAATTCTTCCCCACCCCCACCGCCCACCACACTCCGACCACCACCTGTAAGCCACCCATGAAATTTTTGTTCTTGGAAAAAACTTTCTTTCCCCTCCCCCACTCCCACCCCACCTACACACGCCCGCCCCCTGCGGGCCGAGGTGTGTGTTTGGTGGAGGCGAGGTGGCCCATGTAAAAATCTGGGCAGTAGCAACGTTTCAGGTGAATAAGTGTGAAACTATGCATGGCAACGGCTGAAAAAGTAGGGAAAATGAGGGTTTTGCCCCTCCCACCTTGACCCCATGGTGGCAGAGACTCGCCGACCCCCCCCCCCAATGACCTGCGTGCTCTAGGTCGACCCCGACCCCTGCGAAGGATTGGGGTCGATTGCTTCAAAACTGTGGCTGTGCATAGCTAACAATCAAACAAACACATAGATTTACTGAAATATATATATAAGATAAAAAAATTATCTGAGAAATGATGATAAATCAATAGTGACAACGATAATTGTAGTAATGAATAATGAAGCATGACAATGACAATTTTACCACTGCTACAGATGGTAAATTTCAGACTGTCGATAACAATCTATATAAATAAAGAGAATTCTGTGTGTGCGTGCGTGTGTGTCTGTCTGTCTGTTTCGCCGGCATGCATTTCCACAATTTTTTAGCTTTTCATTCCAAACCTTCACTACTGTGTCGGTGTGGGCATGAGACACCCCATGGAGAGTTGGTGAATCTCTACCACCATGGGGCCAGGGTGGGGGCAAAACCCCAAACATTTTTCCACAAAACGCAGCTATTCATCTGAAACTTTCTACCTAGACAGAGGGCCATCAGAACGACCCAGTGGAGGGGTTGGCAAATCTCTCCCACCATGGGGCCAGGGTGGGGGGCGAAAACACAAACTTTTGCAATATCCATTCTATTGCCATAGTTTCACAACTATTCACCTGAAACGTTTCAGCTAGACCGAGTGCTACCAGGGTCACCTCGCCCCCACCCAACACACCTCACCCACAGGGCCGGTTCAGGTAGGATATTATTGGGGGAGGAGACAAAATTGCCTAGTTGAGCCAGATTATGACGCAGTTTGTGCGATCAGTAAGGAAAGATCGTAGCCATTCCAGTGGTTTATCAGTCAGCCCAAAAGAGACAGAAAGGCGCTGAAGAAGGATTGAATGGTCGACAGAGTCAAAGGCAGAGCTGACATCAAAAAGAGCCAAAAGAGTTATATAGCCACAGTCCATGGCGCCATAGAAGTCAGATAGGAGGCAGACTAGCAGGGTCTCAGTAGAATGGTTTCTCCGAAAACCCGATTGTAGGGAAGGGAGCAACCCATTCCCATCTAAATACGAGACAAGTTGGTTGCAAACAATTCGTTCTAAAATTTTTGAAAGGAATGTCACATTAGCAATGGGACGGTAGTTGGTGGGATCGCTTGCGTCAAGTCCATCTCGCTTGAAGGCTGGAAGGAGGATGGAACGCTTCTGCGACGTAGGTAGATGAGCCTCCTGGATCGACCGGTTGCAGAGCACGGTAAGAAACGGAAGGAGGTCGTCGATTAGCTCCTGGACAAGGAACCTGGGCCCAGGGTCTAGCTCACAAGTCTTTGGGGCAGTAGCGAGGATGAGACATCGTAACTCTTGACTCGTTATCTCATTCAGGACGGAAAGACGAGCATTGGTTGTGGAGAATTCCGGCGAAAGAGAGGTAGATGTAGATGTCCGGATTGATTCAATCTTTGCATTCAGCCGCTCCAAGAATGCATCAGCGGTGAATGTCGGAGAGGATTGCGACTGGTGGCTTGAAGAGCGACGTCCAAAAATGCCATTGAACGTAGTCCAAAGTTTCTTTGGTTCTTTGGACTGTCTGATGATGATAGCCTCCCACTATTCTTTTTCTCTGTCACGGTAGGCAGTATGCATTTTTCTGACTATTTGAATCCAGGCCGTCTGATCCGACGGCAAGCGTGTTCTTCTGTACACTCGCTCAAGGCGTCGAGCCTGCCGTCGAAGTTTCCTGCAATCCGCATTGAACCATGGCGAGAGCGGATGATGTCGCAATCGAACCGTGCACAACGGAAGAAAAGATTCTATAAGCTCCGACATCACTGCCTCGTATGAACAGAACAGTTCTGAGGCAGTCAGTGAAGAAGAAGCTCGAAGAAACGTCGTTGAACAGAGGATGGGTTTGAAGCGCTGAACGGAAGGCAGCACAATCCAGCTTTTTCCAGAGATGGATCTGTCTTGTAATTGGGAGCATAGGCTCGTAGATGAATGGGATGGAGGCCACCACGAGACCATGGTCGGATAGGATGGGAGGATGTACGTTGGCGTCAGTCACCTAGTGACTATAACATCAAGCAGCCCACCTAGATTGCGGGTAGACTCAGAAACATGTTAAGCCAAGCCGAATTGCCCCATGATCACCGCAAACTCAGATGATTCTGATTGTGCAGGATCTTCCAGATGCAGGTTTAAGTCTACAGTGAGAATAAACTGTGTGAATTGAATAATGAAAATTGTTCCAACAGAGTTGAGAACTCACTGAAGAAGAGAGGAGATGAAGGAGAAGAAACTGGTCGGAAGACAGCGAGCAGGATTGGTAGTGAAGACAGTTAAGGAGAGACTGATTGTCTGATGACTCTGAGCCGCCTCAGTTGAAAAAAGCAAGTTAGATATTGGCCAAGTTAGATATGTGCGCCTTAAATGTGTGAGTGAAGAGTCAAGTGATATTGGCATCTCATTCGAGTGATTGATATAACATGCAAATGATTGGCAAGTGATTGACATCTCATGCAAGTGACTGACATCTTATTCGAGTGATTGGCATCTCATGCGAGTAATTGGCATCTCATTCGAGTGATTGGCATCTCATTCGAGTGATTGGCATCTCATTCCAGTGATTGGCATCTCATGCGAGTGATAGACACCACATGCAAGTGATTGGCAACTCATGCAAGTGATTGACATACCATGGAAGTGATTAACGACTAACCTTGTCGTATCTGTCGATTATGTCCAGCCTTTCTTTTGTCGCATGTGCAAGTCGCACCTTTTCCTCAATTGTCAACGTTTGATCTGCAGTAAAATTTAAAGAACACTCAGTTGATGTGTAGCCTCCTGACTCCTGAGTCCTTACAGACCATATTACCGGGTAAGTGTATGTAAATCTACAAGGCATTTGCAGTAAATCAAACCTTCCGTTCTTAGGCAAGTCTTACCTTTTGTCCCTAGTCTTACTAATCCAGGAAATTTCTAAGTTCTGTGCCAACATATGGTTCAACAGCACAAGGCATAAGACACACACAGACAAGAGTGAAATTGTAAGCCTGTGTTTAACCCTTTCCGTACCAAGCCATTTTAGTCCCGCGCTACCGGGGGTGTCTGGGCTGATTTGGCGAGTTTCGTGGACATATAGATTTATGCAACTTCAATTTTACATAGAGACATTGAAGCCTTCAAATAGGCTTACGTAATTTTCCACTTTCTAGCATGTTTTGTTATGCAAATTTATATAATTATTGATCAGTTCGGACTTTTTGGGTATGTTTTTTAGGCTTACTGCTATCAATAGCCTAGTAATAGGAACTCATTGGGATTCACCATCTGGCCTTCTGACGGGCATCGACCTTTTAGCAGGTCTTTTCTCCAACGCTGCTGTAGGCCTACTTTGATAAATATCTGCATTCCCTAAAAGGCTCTATATTCAATTCAATTCAAAATTATTTATTGATCCCACAATAAACATAATTATACAGAACATGGTATAACACAAGTTAAACTAAAGTATTAATGCGTTTAGCAAAGAAGTTAGGAGATAGATCAGGGAGCAATAGGCACTCCAGAAGGGACAAGTCCCGCTTAGTAGGGGCCTATATACCAGGAAGAAGCTGAACAGGATGGTGGGTGTGATTAAGTAAGGGGTCATTGCATAATTACGTAACGCTCGAGGGTGGGTGGGTGGGGTCATTGAAAACGTTACGAAGCGTTACGTGGGTGGGTGGGTGGGAGGAGCTGAGCGTTACATAACGCCATGAAAAAATTTATTAATGAATATTAAATTACCATCGAATGACACTTTACACACGATGGGATCGAAGTTTAAACTTCGTGACAATGATTTAAAATTTAATGGATGTAGGTCTATTTATCTGAATAACATCCAGAGGTAGGGCCTATAGACGCCAGTTAGCCTATACATGCCAGGTCAATTCTGTTCTCCCGCTGTGCAAACCGGAAACCGCTCTTCGAATTGTTTGAATCTGTGATAGCCTTACTAACGGAACAACGTGGTAGGCCTAATTCTTCTTGAATTCCTGACATCGAAGAGCCGCTTTGAAGCATGTTTTACTTAGTGGACACGATCTCAAACATTTAAAATTAATGTTCAACAAACCTTGGCAATATTTCTATTATCGAAGTGCACAGACTGAGCAAATAATTAGTTCATCTTAATTTTGATTAATAATTGTTAATGAGCCATTTAGTCCGTGAAACTTAATTTCAGCAGTGTAAAATTATATTATTCTTGCGGTATAATTTAAGAAAATTGCATTCACACATGACTGTCGTTTATATAAATGAAACATTGTGTATATTATATAAGCCTATAGTCTACTGTCAAATTAGTCTATAATTCACATACTGGACCATATTAAATTCACTATGAAAATCTGAATTATAATTACGCGCTCACATAAGTCAATAATAGACCTAAATCTCAACTGATTTTTCATACAATCGTTACGTAACGCTGGGGAGGGTGGGTGGGTGGGTCAAGGGCAACGTTACGAAGCGTTACAGGGTGGGTGGGTGGGCCGAAAACGGTCATTTTCGGCGTTACGTAATTATGCAATGACCCCTAAGGGGAATAGACGTTATTACGGCTATATAACATTTATACAGAAAAAGTTACGTATATTAAAATCCTAACTACAACTTAACTAACAAACATAAAGCTGAGTTTAGGTAATATAAATTAGTGTGTGTGTACGTGCAAGGGTTTTAAAGTGGCTAAGGGATGTAACTGTATGGATTTCTTTGGGAAGACTGTTCCAGTTAACAGGGCCCTGGACCCTAAGCGAAAATGTACGGACATTAGTCCTTGCAAACACAGATCGGAAATCATTTTTACTTCTAGTGAAAATACGATGTGGTACAGGATCAAAATAGGATGAGAATGATGATGGGAGGAGGTCATTAATGTATTTATACATATCACTACCAGTAGGCTCTAGCAACAATGGTATAGGCCAGGGGTGTCAAAGAGCTGGCCCGCGGGCCATTTCTGGCCCGCCGAAGATTTTTTTCTGGCCCACGGAGCCTTCCCTAAAGATTACAAAATTAGAGGATAAAAGTTCAATTTTTTTATTTTACACTAAATTTACAGTCAGCGCCAAATACATGGAGGTTTTTTCTTACTGGCGTCACTTTTGCTCAGACGCACAAGCTCTGTGTAGACTGTGTAGGCTATCCATGGTTTCCTATTGGTTCAAGGTTGTCTGTTAACAAAGGTGTCACGACAACTGGTCTACAGACAACTGGTCCAGCGCTTGAGAAATGGAAGCTGGATGAAAGTTTTTACAGGTGAAATGGAGGTTGGATTGATGAAAAAAACGCAAGAGAAATGAAATCTGGATGAAGGTTCTTTTACAGGTGAAATAGAAGCTGGATTGACGAAAATAACGCATGAGAAATAAAAACTGGATGAACGCACTTCTAGATCTGAAATAGAAGCTGGATTGATGTAAAACGCTTAAGTAATGGAAGCTGGATGAGGGTATCTTTATATGTGAAATAAAAGCTGGATTGACGAAAATAATGTGCAAGAAATAGAAGGTATTTTTAAATCTGAAGTAGACGCTGGATGCATGTTGAAATACATGAATGAAAATCATCAATCCAGCTTCCGTTTAAGCTAGAAAACCATTTAACGTTTTTTATATATAAATCCAGCTTCTATTTCACCAATACGATTCGTCTGTAGACCAGTTGTTGTTAGATGAATTGTCTGGGGACCACTTATCGTTAGACGAGTTGTCTGTAGACCAATTGTCGTGGGACCGCTAACAAAATTATGAAAATTTCGAAACACTTCTAATATTTAAAAATATTGTCAAAATTTAATAAGAAGAGAAAAGTGGACATTTTATCAAGATCTTTTCGCGATATTTGGACGGATATATATTTCTTAGTTGAATACAGCAGTAACTGTTATCCAGTATGCTTAATTTGTCAGGAAAAGGTTAGCGTTGTGAAGGAATACAACCTCCGTAGACATTAAGATACGAAACATGGTGATATTTATAGTGGGGGCCTAGGCCAGAGTAATAATGATAAGATTGAAGATTTGAAGAAGAACTTGGCCAAGCAGCAGAATGTTTTCAAGACATTCACCAGTCAGTGTCTGTTGCAGTAGCAAGCTATACAGTTTCTCACATGGTTGCCACAGCTATGAAGCCTTTTGCCGAGGGAGATTTTGTAAAAGATTGCTTGTTGAAGGCCTCGGAAATTGTGTGCCCGGATAAAAAGCTGTGTTTTGCTAATAATAGTTTATCAAATATTTGACTGTTTGTATGCTAAAAAATGCACCATTTGAGATTTACTTATACAAAACTTTTCTGGGAATTGGCTGACCAAGCCCTGAGCTCTCTCTCAGATCACTACCCAATTTTGCTCAGGAGCTTCGACACCCTGGCCCGCCAATTGTTGGAAAATGTTCACACTGGCCCGCCACTAAAAAAGGTTTGACATCCCTGGTATAGGCCCTCTTCTTTGCTGAACAATTTACGCGACATCGTATTTACACGCTCTACTATCGACCATGAATATGCAATAAACACACCACTTTTGTCAGTATGGAATTATTATAATATGCAGAAAAATAATATGCAGAAAATAATATTTTATGCAGAGAATAATATGCAGAGAATAATTTGCTCTCTTGTTTTTACATTCAGTATGTGTCAAAACTCTAACACTAGGCTAAGTACGCCCTATCAACCTAACACGTCGCAGGTTTCTATAATATTCTATGACGTACGCCGTACGTCCTAAGGTAGCACGGGCTTAAAATCCATGACGTACGGCGTACGTCATAAGGGACAGAAGGGGTTAAGCAATTCCCTGTATCTCACCCAAGCCTCTATCAGCCATTTTGTGTGACCCATATGTAAAGTGTGCTGTAATTATGTTATCTTTTTGTAATTGTAATTATACATTTATATAGCGCCACTTCAAGAGAACTCCTCAGAGGCGCTCCCGACCTGACACCAATCTATTAATTAATGTACAGCATACATGTGTCTGATCTGCTCTGTCTATACCTGGGAGCTGAGAAAATAGCTTGGGGGCCGGTAGCGCAATGGATAACACGCTGGCGTAGAGTGCGAGGTAGCGAGTTCGAGCCCTGTTGGGCGGACATGCTATTAGCGCCATGTAATTGCAAAGCTGTCTGTTCTGTTAGTAGTTAAGTTTAATTAAGATTACTGCATATTGTGCATAACTTGTAAATGTAAGGCACAGTGCGTTTGCAGGCGTTAAATTAAAGAAAAAAATTATTATTATTATTATAATTATTATTCACAGCACAGTCTCATATTCACGAAACCTAATATTCAAATCAGACAACCTACTCTACCATTGCTCACCTCTCATGCCAGCAAAAAATCAAGCATGTATATCAAAGTATATAACACGACTTTGATGTACCTCACACCTAAACAATATTGGGCTCTAGGCATTTTCAGTGGCTGGTTGCAGGCTCTGGAAGTGACTGCCCTGTTCTGTGCCTACCATCAGTTAGGCATACATGTAACTTGGACCCAGTCCAGCATTGTGACTAAGATGGCTCAGGTTTCTTTAGCATGTCATGTATCACATGATTTATGCATTAATCTGACACAAGTTCATCCTTAACCACAAATTTGTGAAGTACTAGTACTACTCTAAAGCTACCCGCAGAGTACCAGCTTATTCACAGGCGCTTGTTACATTTGCTGGAAAAAATTTCATTATGTAAATGTCTAATGTTAGAAAGGGCAGAATGCATAGTATGTAGTATACATGCTTTGAGCAGTTTCTCTCTTTTTCTCATTTGTCGATCTTTCATAGTGGTTTCGACAATGTCTGAATGACGTTGTCATGCCTAAACATTGACTCTCTTCTGCCACAAGTTGTCAACCTCCTTCCAGCCCATCACACCTCTTCTCACTCTTTGCCCTCCATCCATTTGTCCTTTCCCTGCCCTCACTCTCTGTCTCCCTCTGGCTTTCTTTTGGAACTCCGAACATGGTGTCAAAATATCAGTTTTTTGATGGATTTCCCAACATGAGAATCATCCGTTGTCTATAATTGGTCTCTGTTTGTCTACAGTAGTGGTGACTTACTACACAACTTACCTTAGAAGCACTCTTCGCTTACTGGTTAAGTTTTCACTCTTTTTAAGTTTTTTTTATACTAAATGACTTTAAACATAATTTAGTTTGGCATAGACAATGTCTTTTCAGTGCATGTAAAAGGCACTGTGGTATGCTCAATGCTATGCCTAAATACGTCATCGAACACAATGTGCTTTTTATGCATACATGTTTTTATTCTTAAGTAGCGATTTGACCCACCGACCAACAACATAATATTATAGGCCTATAGCCAACCATTTATGAATGCCTTACAAACAGACAGCATCCATGTCAAATGGACCGTGCAGCTACATGTTCATTTCTAAGTCTAATTTCTAGCTGTGAACACTATGCCCGTATAAATACACATTTGCAAACATCAGTGTTTGCTGTCATGTCACGTCAAAACGCCTTCGTCGCCTCGTGACGGTTGGCTACAAGAATGGAGTGTAATTGTCCAAAGTCTCCTGTCCAGAGCCGCATTTAACAGGTGTGTGCCCACGAGGTCAGTCCATTGCGAGATGTTGTCCAGCCATGCAACTCTGGGTCTGCCTCATCCTCGGACTCCCTCCACGAGACGCGTCATCAGACTGCACATAAGTGTTTGCTAGGAATGATGTATTGAAATGCCTCCAGGTGTAAAAGATACTTTTATGACTGAATACCTTCACTGGCTTCCCTTAAATGCTCGGATTCAATATAAAATTCTCTTTCTTACCTATAGGATGTTCTTGGGTACAGCTCCTTGCTACCTCTGTGATCTTATTAGTCTCAACTACCACTGGACGTCCTCTCCACTCTTTAGACCATCATGACTTTCTTGTACCACAGTCTCGGACTGCTACAGCCCAGCATCGTGCCTTTGCTTCTGTCGGCCCTTTGCTTTGGAATGGCCTCCCAACTATAATTCGTACTCAGATCTTATCTGGAAGCACTGCTGTTTCTACGCGTTTCCTTAAAACTTTTCTTTTTCCAAGGGGATCTTCACACTGGGACCACCTCTGATTAGGCTGTACTGTGAGAGGCGCTTTATAAATCCAAAAATAGTTAAGTATTAGAGGCATAAAGGTAGATCGACCCGATTGGAAGCCATATTGGTATGGAAATATAATATGGGATTTTTCTACGTAGTTATTGAGCCTGTCATGCATTATTTTTTTCAAAATACTTGGCAAAAAAAGGAAGAATGGAAATGGGCCTATAGTTAAAAGGGACCTCTCTGTCACCTTTATTGAAAATAGGGACTATTTTTGCAATTTTTATAGCATCAGGTACAACCCTGGTATCAACAATAGGCTTAGTACTTCGTTGGACAACCTAGCAGTCAAACCGATCTAATAACTGGATATAACATTCAACTCTATAGTACTTGGACTTATCAAAAGCAAGCAAAAAATATGATTAATATGGGAACATGACATTACATTTGGGTCTAATAAATCTTAACCTAAAAGGCTAAATTTATTTAAACCTGTAATGTAAAATAGTTGGTCTTTACAAAAAATCCGAGTGGTTGAACCCTCCCCAGCAAGGGATTAATCCAAGCCAGAAGGAAAAGAAGTAAAATAGTTGGTCTTTATGGTTGCCAATAGGCGGACAATAGACAAGTAATTAGTGGGTAGGACTGTCAAACAAAAGGACAAGGGTTCAAAACGCCAGGGCAAAAAATATGGCTGAGATTTCTGATCCACATACAGTGCAACAATGAAACTCAACTAAAATGATGACATTGACCTAAAAATGTCAGGCTAAGAAAATGAAGTTGCTAACACTTCAAATGGCGATGGAAATCACTCACGCTAGCCATGGGATTGCTGTTGCACTTCATCATCATCATCTTCCAATCGCAACAAAGCGCTCTGCCATGGTATGGCAACCATTCAAACATTTGATCACATTGGCAAATAAGCAACTAACAAATTGGAAAACTTTCGAGAATTCTATTTCATTTGCGCCACTACAACAGACTCCCCTACAAAAAAATAGTGATATATACAGGGTGGGCCATAAAAAGTAACCCCCTACGGTTTTTTGCCAATATCTTGGACAGAAGTAAGAATTTTGAAATGAAATTTTACATGCTTATAGACCAAGTTATTGGCGAGAATAATTAAATTGTTTTTTTCTTACTTTCTGTTGCGTCACATTTTTGAATCGTCAAAAAACAGTGGGTGGCCTCACTAAAAGTGATATAACTTTTGTTCTGTTTGAAATATTTTGCTAAAATTTGACCATTGCATGTAGATATGAATTGCCTTTTAAGACTGTAAAGTTTCATTAAAAAATTCTTATGCTTGGCAAAGATATGGGCTAAAAACCGTAGGGAGTTACTTTTTTATGGCCCACCCTGTACACTATAATGTGGGAATATCAGAAGGAGAGGCCTGGCCAGTGGCCACCTGCATGCCCTTAAGTACCACGGCAGGCAAAGAAAGTGAAGTTGCTAAGACTTCATCCACACATGGCTCCATCTGAGATTATACGCTCAAGAGACTCCACTTCTTCCACTTCCGCTTTCTTCTTCCTCTTTCTTTTCCTCCTCTTTCTTCTTCGACATTGTCATCTTCTTTTACATATTGAGTTTTTACTTTGTTAACAGCCACTATGTGTAAAAAAACTAAATACCTAAATGCCACTGCCAATATACATGCAGAGTGTGTGAGCGTGTGAGACTGTGAGTGGTATCACAAGTGGGTGGCTCTTGTTCAGGCAAACAGAAAGTGAGTTGCTGAATCAAAGAATTGAATTACTAAATATAAACACTGCAACTTAAAACTGGCTTAGACTTAGAACTGATGCTGGAAGTGTAATACAAATGGAAGTGTAAAAATTCTAAAACTTTAAGTATTGCAATAGATATATACTGCTTGTTTGTGATTTGCCTTGCTCAGTTAGGTCTGACTAAAAAATTTAGTATGCGCTGAAAAGGGAGATGGCTAGTTAATCCTACTCAGTTTTTAAACTTGTGATGGCTCAAGCGATGGAAGCAGGTCTGCCTATATGTGCCAAACCATGCTACTGCAGCCCACATTTAGTTAATGTGGCTTAAGACTGTATTATAATCTGAGTTTAAAAAACTAGCAGCAGGATCCAGAAGTCTTGATTCACTGCCAAACACTAAATGCCTTCATATCTGAAGCTTGGGCTTAAAAAGACTGAGGGTGCATCCAATAGTGTAGTGGCAGTGTGCTGGACAGTCAATTGAGCACTCAGAGGATCAAATCCCCACCATGAAATCGGCAGCAAGGAAGCTAGAATGGATAAATTATCTCAAAAGACCGTTAAGACGTTTTCACTCCATTGCGCTGGCAAATCCCCACCAAACAAGGGAAGCATAAAGTAATCTTGTAATGGTAGTAGCTCTAACGACGTCAAACAGACGTTGACCATGGAGTCCGTGGGCGACCAAAACACGCAGAGCAAACATTGATTGCCGAGCTTTACGGCATATTCTGTTCATGTGAGTCTCAAAGACAATCCAATCAGAGATGGTGACACCCAAAACAACCATCTGCTGGACCCTTTCGATGCCCGAGATGGGGGGAGGGAGAGCAATAGCTTCAGACCAAGGTCGCCTGATGATCATTTCACTGGTCTTAGCTTGAATTAGTTTAAGATTGCTAATGGATGCCCACTGTGATATATGGTCAAGTTCAGAAAGAGTGGTGTCAATGCAAGAAGCTGTGATTAGCAAGTAGCAATCATCAGCATATTTAGGAAGACGGTTACCACTGAATTTGGATTTGAGACTAGAAATGGCTATAACGAAATCAGTAGGTCCAAGGCCAGAGCCTTGCACAATACTAGCATTGATGGTACAGAGCAGAGAGATTTCACCCCCAAATTTGGTGCAGTGCTGACGCTCGTGCAAGAGAGCAAGCACCCAGTTGTATAAAAAATCCGGGATGGGCTAATTGATCGGCGAAGTGCCTGTGTCTAATAGTGTCAAAAGCCTTGCTAAAATCAACGAACAGGAGTCTTACATAGGGTTCAGAAACGAGCATGGTTTGGAGCTCATGAGTAATGGATATCAGCGCGGCAGATGTGGATCCAGAAGGGCGGAAAGTAAATTGGTCAGCAAAGATCCGGTTGGTGCAGGGTTCTGCGATAAAGAGATAAAAGTGTTTACGCACGACAATTTTTTCCAAGAAGCGAGAGAGGATGGAAGTGATAGAGATGGGTCTAAAGTCAGCTTCTTTGACAGGGCGCGAAACCTTGGGTATGGGGGTGATCATACTGAGGCACCACTGTAAAGGGACATAAGAGTTAGTAAGAGAGCAAGTGAACAGATTCGCAACAGGCAGAGCTAAGAGATGTGCCATGGTTGACATCAACCATGATGGATACCATCAGGACCGGTGGAGTTGCCTTTTACAGATGCAAGTGCTTTGTAAATGTCACATAGATTAAAATTGACAGCATGGGTTTGAACAACAGTTTGTTTGAGAGGAGGAGGCACATAAAGGGGATCAGTGAAAATGTTCATGTAGTGAAGGTTGAGCGATGAAGCCGTGATGGACTCAACGTTGGCACCGACCATGCCTGGCTGTTGGTCTCCATCCCTCAGGCGGCGGATCTCCGTCCATAAGCGGCAAGAACCAAGCCCACAAAAGATTCCGAATTTTTGCGTGAGATGGCTTTGCCAATTCTGTCTGCGATGACTGTTGCTTGCTCATAACGGTGAGCTCGGAGAAGTTTGCATCTCTTTTGGAGTACGTATTTCATATAAGAAGTCGTGTAAGGCGGGTCTTTGTCTTTTTTCCATCAGTCAGTCACCTGACTGATGGGAAAAAACGGTTCAAAGCTGTTTCGATGGTCGTGTAGAAATCGGCAAAAACGGCGGTCGGAGTGCGATCGGTATCAGAAGTGGTCCATGGGTAATTCTGGAGGTAAGCATGCAATGCAGCCATGCGACCTGGAGTTCGTAGACGGAACTGGCTGGTTTTTCTTCCAGAGATCGTCGGCACTGATGCATCAACAGAGATAGGAGCGGATGAGGCAATCACAGCAGAGTGTTTAGTCTTAATGATGAGAGTGAGAATGGAGAAGGGAGTCACCAGAGTTCATACTAAATTAAGTAAATTTGTATCTTGGGAAGGGGTACAGTGCAGGGGTTCTCAAACTGTGCACATGGGGTACGCCAGGCGCCGGTTTGGGGTAGGGCCTAAGTGAAAAATTCCAGAAATATAATTTTTTATGTTTATGGACTTTGTGTTCATCTTTCTTTGATTAGCAAAGATTTTTAACGTTGCAACATATAACAGCATCATAGGGTGGCCCTTAGCATACAGCCAAAAAAAATCGTAAAATTTTTTCTGGCACCCTTTCAATCCATGCCAATTATAGAAAAAACATTATGTTGAAAAGGATTTTGGAATTGCAAAACATTTAGGGGTGCCCCTCGAGCGCCGAAATTTATTCTTTAATACAAATTTGATCAATTGAATCATACAATTTCAACCAAACTATATTCAACACACTGTCACTCAGAATTTTACAGAGATGACTAAAATACACTCTAGTGATGCAACAATGCCAATGAAACAAGTGTCTACTGTTCAATTATAATTCAGTTATTGTTCACTGTTCAGCTGGTCTCTGAAGTAAATGATCAGGACAGGACAATAAAATGCAGGAATCACTGCTACTAATTTGACACGAGATTTCTTTTCGTACAGTCAGGGAACTGTCGTCGATGTTCACTGACAACCTGCAGGAGAAATTGAAGCTGATCCTCATCTTTTGTTAGCTTTTTATTTAATTCCTGGATGAGTGCCACACCTCGTTCAGCTCTATCATTGACGACAGCCAACCTTTTGAGTACTGCTTGTGCTTCTCGAAATGCTTCATACTCTTCCCAAAGAGCAGGATCTTTGGAAAGCATCATCTCAGATAGTCCATGCAGACCAAGCACCTGGAACAGTTTCTTGGAGTTGGTTGTACAGAATTGTTCCAGACCGCTGGTGCCAAGAAATGCATCTGACTTCACACTGGGTCGTTTAGGCGGAATCTGGCGGATGATCTGGGGCTACTTCTTCCATGGCAGCAATCATTAGCTTCTTGGAGTCATTGGATACCCTTGAATCAAAAAGAGCAAGCCCAATAAACTCTTCAGACAAATACCAGAGTTGAAGCCCTAGCTTCTTGCATGTAGCAGAAGAAATTGTAGTCTGTGGATATGTGAGAAGATTTGCCATGAGAGTGAAGTCATTCAGAGGAGCCTCCACAGCAATTGGCACAGTTATTCAGGCTTTCAGGTAGACAACAACTGAAAAGATGGCAATATCACGAATGCTGCGTTCTTCTGCAGCAGTCTTCTTGAACTGAGCACAAAAGAGTCACATCTTTATTGTACAGATGACTTTTGCCATCCATCGTGCCCGGTGCATAGCGCCAGGTATTTGAAACCGAATTCCACGCGAAGGAACACCTCCAAGAAAGACAACTGAGAGCTCGAGAAATTCCCTGTAATCGTCTCGTGGCTGTGCAGTTGCTAAATGTCTATGAGCAAACTGCAAGATATCAGAACGGTGTGGGCCACCAATGATTCCACCAAAGGATCTGACGAGGCTACCTGAAATTTGTCGCTTTCAATGAATTTCCAGTGGTCTCGAAACCTCTTGAAAAGAAGAACATCAGGTCCAGTAGAAGTTTCAATGGAAGGTTTTTCGAATGCAGCCCCAACAATTAGTTCCATAACATGGTGTCGACATGCCAGGAAAAGGAGATCTTTATTCAATTCTTGCTCTATTAAGAAACATGCATCTGAGCGATGACCTGTGTTGCTGGCTGTGGTGTCAAAGCACAAAGCAACAAGCTGATCTTGAACATTCCACTCTCTCAAACACTGGACGACTGCAAATGCTTGAGCTGAGCCTGTTCCTGAGGATAATTTTGGAATGCCCAGTAACTGCTCAATTCCTACACCTGAGATCAGAACTGGAAGATGGTCAACATGTTCGCGTGATGTCAAATCTTCCAGAAACTTGCCGTCCCAATGAACGGTTAAAGGAACTAAGGCGGAAAATTCGGATTGAAGGCTATTTGATTTGGTGGTTCTGTTGCTCGCCCTGGTTCGTTGAATGGAATTTCGGTTGATATTCAAAGTCTTGACGTCACAGCCAAGGCTGGAAGCCACTTGGCTAAGAACGAATGTAGCATTTCTTGACGAAATCTTTGTTCTGTCCAAAGCCAATGTCCGACAAGGAGACAGAATATTGATTCTGGCTCGTTTGGGCGCAGTTGCTTCATTTTTACTAGTGTTAGTGCCGCAGGTTTTGTTTCTTTTACATCCAACATCAGGCCCACCACTTTCATCACTTGATTCTTCATCACGTGAACAGGAATTGGTATCCAGTACTAACAGGCTTGTACACGCCGCGAGCTCTTCCTGTGCTCTTTTTTTGCGCATCTGTTCCAGTTCCTTCCGTTCCTGTGCACGCTGTCTTCGACGCATATCCACCATGTCAGCTGTACCAACTGAACCTGGACGTCCCTTCTGTCTTTGAGAGAGTAGAAAGTCTCTGTCTTCAGGAATGGAGATCATTGTGAGAGCGTCTGCATGGGCAATATCAAACAGGTCATCTAGTCTCTCAATAAATTTCTCCTCCTTAATCTTGTGAGCTGTAGCTGTTCGGTGTCTATGCTTTTGAAGTCCTTTCCATTCCAAGAATTTCAGGCTCACAAGAGCCAAGTAGATAGACACTTGCTTTCCCTCACGTTTGCATAATTAATTATGAATAATTATTTGTAATATTTCGTATTTACTATGTCTGACAATGTAGGCCTATGTTTCCAATAGTAGACTAAAATCAAATGTCTTTCCTTGTATTAAACAACTCTTCATAAAATATTGCCACCTTTTTTCAACCAGACAACAAACGTTAATCAAACATATATTTGAAATTGTACAGTGACTAAAATTTTAGAGCTCACGTAATTTTAATAAGTAAGTAAGTACTAAATATTAAATGTTGATGCATTGCAAACATTAGTAGGCCGACAGAATTATTAAAGCACTGAAAATTTCAGTTTGCGATTCCAATTATAATTTGGAAGTTTACTCGTACATTATTGAAACTTGAGAGCTCGGGGGCACCCCTAAATATTGCCCTATTGCAAAGATTTTTGCACAAATTATTTTCTTCATAATTGAAATAGATTGGAGGGGTGCCAGTAGATTATTTTTAACTTTCATTTTTAAGGGCCACCCTAATACACACATATATATCATATATACAGGTAGGCCAAAAAATACCCCTACTTTTTTGCCAATATCTTGGAAATAAGTAAGAATTTCAAAATGAAATTTTAGAGGCTTAAAGACAATTCATACCTGCATATGATGGCCAGATTTCATCAAAATATTTCAAACACAATAAAAGTTACACCACTTTTAGTGAGGTCACACACCGTTTTTTGACGATTCAAAAATGTAACGCAACAAAACGTAACAAAAACATGATTTTATTAAGATTTGCCTTTGGAACGCATCAAGAACTTTGCAAAGAAACTCAACAGAAGTTTTGGCACTGGTGGTGCGCACATTGAACACAAGTTGTGAAGCACCAAAATATTTTGTCGCGTTATACGTTTTTGAAAAAACGGTGGGTGGCCTCCCTAAAAGTGGTATAACTTTTGTTCTGTTTGAAATATTTTGATGAAATCTGGCCATGATGTGTAAATATGAATTGTCCATAAGACTGCAAAAATTCATTTTGAAACTCTTACTTCAAGCCAAGATATTGGCAAAAAACCGTAGAGGGTCTTTTTTTGCCTACCCTGTATATATCAGCAATAGTCACCAAACAGACAGAGAGGGTTTGCAGATCACAATGATTCCGCCATTGCCATACCAATGGTCCAACACCTGCTTCTGCTACTACCAGACACTCCTTTAAAACACACGAATGCTGATTCAGAAATGCTAATCTAGAAAAAAGTCAATAACACAGGAAGTGGCCAATCCAGATAATTCCGGGTTGTGGCATATCAAGTGATATTAAATGAACAGGTCAACTGGTGTTAATTAGGGTGTGCTGTTCAAAAGCTGAAAGGAGTGGGGAAATCTGTTCTGGGCAGGTGTCAGCCCTAAAACCTATTGCAACAGAGTACAATCCAAAATAGATTAGCAACACCAACTAGATACACAACTCAAACTGCCTTGTAAGCAGTGCTGGACCTACCTAAAATTGCGCCCAAGGCAAAACATACATTTGGTATTTGGTCCACTCCACGTAACAACACAATGATGAACCAGGTAGAACTAGGTTCAACTGAGTTATTTTTATTAGGGACCTATGGTAAACGCTGGAAAATTTGAAATTTAGGGAGAAGTAGAAGCAAAAACACCTGGAATTAGCGAAAAATCTTAAAATTTTAAACACTTTTCTTGTGAAAATGGCGTCCCAGATTGTGGCACCCCAGGCAACTGCCCGCTTTGCTTGTGTCTAAGGCCGGCCCTACTTGTTAGTAAGCAATCAAAATTTAGTAAATACACTTAACAATCAATAATCTACAACATGTTCCCCACCAAACACCATCACTCCAAGTCAAAAGCATATTGCTATGAAATGGAAATTTATTGAGAACTACTTCAGAAGCACATTAGAATCAAATTGGAATCAACTACGTTTTGCACGTACACAAGTTTACACACAGCACAAATTAATAATAATCTAATAATCTTTTCTTTAATGAAGCGCCCGCAAGACGCACTGTACTTTACATTTACAAGTTATACAGTAATTTTAATTAAACTTAACTACTAACAGAACAGACAGCTTTAAGCATCCTAGAAGTAGCTTGCTACTGATGATGCTATACAAATTGTCTGAATTACATTACATTACATTACAGCTTTGCAATTACACGGCGCTAATAGCAGCCTACAAAGCATGTCTGCCCAACAGGGGCTCGAACTTGCTACCTCTCGCACTCTATGCCAGCGTGTTATCCATTACGCTACCGGGCTCCCTCCCTAATTGCCATGAAAACGGGTGCTATCCATGAAGGCACTTCTAAATAAGTATAAATCCTCCTGTAGGGCACTTATTCTCCTGTGTTGCAGCTCTTGCGCTGCATAGAATGCAACTTTTACAGAACAGAAAATGGTGAAGAAGGCATACACTCACCCATTCTCGAATCTGCAGGATCTCAAAGTCCAACTTCTTTTGGTAGCTAAGAAATAAAAAAATAGAACATATAAACAGTACTCTTACTACAAACAATAATTTAGGCTATATTATTAAATCACAGCTTCAAAATGAATTTATCTTCTTCGCCCGTGTTTTGAAATCGAGTAAATTCAGCTAAATGAATCATCTGTTGCCTAGCAACCAAAGTAACCAGTAAGTTAAGGGAATTTTCAATACTAAAGCACAGAATTTGAAGTCCAGACCAAATGACGAAAGGTTTTGGTCTTTCCACCATGCTACTAAATCAACAAGTATGGGCACATGAAAACGTGAGTTACAGTAACCAAAAGGTAACCAAAGCTAAGTAAGGCAAAATAAAACAAAGGTAACCAAAGCTAAGTAAGGTAAAATAAAACAAGGCACAATAGGATAACACACGGTAAGACATGGTAAAGCAGTGCTGTCCAACGTGCGGCCCGCGGGCCACATGCGGCCCGCGAGGTAATTTCAAGTGGCCCGCACGGGCTCACTAAATTTTTGGCATTTGGTGTAAAACGAAGTAAACTAGCAAAAGATAAAGTCACTGATCGACTCGAGCGTTTAGTTTTTTGTATTGATGTTGTGACAGTTGCCGATTTGCAATGTTACCAGGAAGGTCAATCGGAAAACTAAAGCTCTTCTTTCTTTTCCTGGGGTTAGGTTCCCGTAGTCTATCTGGAGATTGACACACGACTTCTGGTTTTGACAACTCTTATTACTCTAGTAACCCTAATCAACTAAACGAACCTCGCAAACTCTCACAAACCGTTCACTTCTAGTCAGTCCCTGAGATGTGTAGGCTACAGAGTTCCAGCACGTCTGCGAGTTACTGCGACCATTCTTTCGAGAGATAGTCGAGTTATAGTTCTACGCCTCTAAGGATCAAAAAGAAACAATCGATAAGAGACACAGGGCCGACAATGACTGCTTGCTCTTTAGATGGAGATTCTGGCTTCGACAAATTTTTATGAAAGCTAGAGCAGGAGGTTGGAAATACACCCCAGTTATAAAGTGGATCTTAGTCTAAAAATTGACTGTTCGACGTAATGAAGAGCTGAGCTGGCTAAACTGTATGGGCGACGAAACCAAGTGCAAGGCAGGGAGAAACACCACCTTGCACATTTTGGTGCTCAACTATTTTTGAGGCATGACAATCGTGGTTTGTGTATTCCACGTGCTATTATTCATTATTAATATTCCTGTGGAACCTGTCGAACTCTTCCATAAACAGCCGAAGACATTCCTCTTTGGCCATTCCTGGGTCGGGAGCATCTCTGACCAGTTATCTTGAACCGGCGGGAAATAAATTTCATACGTAAATAGATTATAATAATTCCATATTAAATTTCAATACTAATATTATATGTTATCAATAAATTTTAGCCACTGCTTTTGAGTTTTCTGTTGCGGCCCTCAGCTTCAATAATCTTGCTTTTGCGGCCCGTGGTACCAAAAAGGTTGGACAGCACTGTGGTAAAGCAAAGCAGTGTTAAGGAAATGTAAGATCAAAGCATGCAAGGAACTGATAATGTATCAGAGAAATTTAAATGATGTCCAGACGTTGAATTGAAGTGGTTGTATTTGTACATCAACAGAGTAGTCCTCAAAACCTTGAACCATGGACTGTAGGAGCATGAAAACATATGTTCATTCCAAGAGCATAGTAAATGGTGCTGTATGCTTTCACTGGTCATTCCCTCTCAAACAGCATGTCCTAAAAAGGGTGAACCGTCAAAATAGCCCAGTCAAAACAGCCCCGTCATAATTGTCTACCGACAAAACAGCCCCGAAAAAAGTCCCCGACAAAATAGTCCCGTCGAAATAGCCCCGTCAAAACAGC
The DNA here is from genome assembly GCA_949752735.1 of Lumbricus terrestris. NCBI lineage: Eukaryota > Metazoa > Annelida > Clitellata > Crassiclitellata > Lumbricidae > Lumbricus > Lumbricus terrestris. Next base: position 34,351,313 of record OX457053.1, read on the forward strand.
CCATGAAAGCAGTTTCGTGCAAATAGTCCCCTCATAGACGCCATCGACAACTCAGTTCCAGAATGGTTCAAATGTTTAATGGACAGTAACGCAATGAACAGTGTATTTAAAACAAAATTAACCAAACTACTAGTATTAAAAGTTTAAATGTTTTCATCGCAAAATGTGAACAAAACTACTACGAAACTACTAAGGTTTAAACCTGTTTGTTTGACAACTGAAGGAAATTATTAGCCCTTATCATGATTCAGATAATCATTTGCTATCGATGTGAAATGCAACGTTAGTTTAGACAAGGCCTGTCCAGTGTCCATGCATTAGCTTCATTTTCATAACTACAGTTCAACTTTATGTAGACTTGGAGATCAGTCATCCTTTATATAGGCCTACTCTGGCAGTTCAGTGCGGCATCAAAGTGCAGAATTGGTCGTTCTCTGATCTTGCGTGGCCCATTTGTAGAGCCGTTATTTGCTAACCTCTCTTCTTTAGCAAGGACCTTCCGAAATAACGTAGAAGTAACTTTGCTTATTGTCCTTAGTTCTACATCATGATTCAGAAAATCATTTGATCCTAGCTATCAATGTTGCCATTGGAGCCTCTGAATCGATTTCCAATTAACCGCTTTTGCACCGATTTTTTTTACATTACATTCTTTACGAAAATTGTGTGTTCTTCCGCGACTTTATCGGTACTATTTTCATGGGCTTTTTGACGGGGCTATTTTGATGGAACTATTGTGTCGCTGAGCGATTATGATGGAGCTGTTTTGTCGGTGGGCGATTATTATGGGGCTGTTTTGACGGGGCTATTTTGACCAGGCTATTTAGCCTATTTTGACGGGTATGCCCCTAAAAAGGCATGGTGCAACGGTTGAATTCAATGCGACAGTTTTTCCATACAGATTTCACACCGCTTTCTACTAGGCAATCCCAGCCTCATTCATATTCTGATAAACAGTGACACACTTGACATTCTTGAAGAACTTCAAGGCCAAACTGAGCAGCATGGCCACACCTTTGACAGCTGGCACCAATTTGCTCACAATGTTATGTAATATATTGCATGAAAATGGATCAACAATGAACCACAGTACCCAGATATAACCCCAAGATCAGTGGAAACATGAACAGCTACTAATTCTAATTACACCCTAAGAAAAAGAGTTATAATCTGATATTGTATCACTGCTTGCCGAGCATTATCACAGTTCTATTATTAACCCTCTTGTATGCATTGTTGCATGCTTTTTGTTTTACAAGTGCTAATGAAGATTACCTGTTTGCTTACTTACTTGTTTACTTCCTTAATAACTTAAGACCGTAAATGACAATCCAGATCATAATTAACTTCTTCAAAATGTGAGAAATTCAAAGGACTGCCCTGAACTATCAATCAACACCTAGGCAACTGAAGCATTTCTTAATACTGAAATACACCAGAAATCTGTTACTGCAAGTATCTGGGCTATTTTGAGCCTCAGGAACATTTTTGATTAAGAAAACTCTCCACAAGAATCTGCCCCTAAATTGAGCAATTAAAATTTAGTATTTACTTATCAACATGTTAGTCATTCAGTCCAGCCTGATTGCCAGCTAAAACTCCGCTGTATCCCTCTTGAATTTCTTTCCCACTGACAGAGCATAACTCTGTGCAAAGTAATGTATGTTAAGAACCCATAAATATTTCTTTATCAGTGCAGAGTTTCTTACTAACTTTGGCCATTTATAAAAAGTGATGGTTTACAGCGCTGCCACACGCCACTTTGTACACTATATATATATATATATATATATATATATATATATATATATATATAAACATGAACAAACACAACCTTTCCTTATCTATGTAATCCTTACTACGGTGCTGTGTAGAACAGCAGGCAGAGAAGCAGTCATTCAAATAAGCACAGCCCCAGAACGCTGAAGTACATATGTACAATAGTGCATGGTATCGCAAAAGGTGCACACTGCACAGTAGTCTAGTGGTTAGTATCCTGAACCATCATTGAAAAAGTTAGGTTGAAATCCTTGCAAGAGCCGAAAGGCATTAAAAAGTTTTGATCCAATTCAACTCCTAACCAGTATAAGTGCCTGTGAGAAACGATCCAAAACGATGTGGAATCCGATGTGTACATAGGCGCTGAGTTGAACCGACGAGTGTGAGTGCCCAAATGAATGCTGAAAATTCACGAGTGAGCGCGTCAAAATTTTTTTGACTTTTTTTATAGGAGAGTTATTGACATTACCTCTGTTCATAGGCGGAGACTTTGTCCTGGTTTTAGGGGACGAACTCACGACCAGGTTAAGGACGATCGCAGAGGCGCACAGTGCCAAGCACGAAAGTGGCTTGGGGAGGGGATCTGCTCCTCCCCTTTTCCAATTTTTTTATTGCTACACTGCAATGGTAGGATCTCAGGCTGTCATTTTAACAAAACTGCTCATCATAGTCGTAGTTTAGGACTTGAAAAGTATCTTTGCCATTATTTTAAAAAATTCCACACTGAAATAATGACATTTTAAGCTGTTATCTCATCAAAATTTCCTATTATTTCATTGCTTAAAATCATGATTTAAGACTTCAATAAATGTTCTTTCGAATTGTTTAAACAAATTTGATCACTCTTTGGGTCAACATGTATTTCTCTTGGAATCCACACAGAAGAAAAGCACAATCTTTGTTAGCATGGGCACCTCGGAGCACTCTCCCCTAATTAGGTCAACAGACCCAAATTTTGCACAAGAAATCAAGCAATTCTATCTACAGGGTGGGTCAAAAAAAGAGGTTTTTTGCAATATCTTGACCAAAAGTAGGAATTTCGAAATGAAATCTTACAGGCTTGTAGACAATTCATATTTACACATCATGGCCAGATTTCATCAAAATATTTTCAAACAGAACAAAAGTTATATCACTTTTAGTGAGGCCAACCACCGCTGTTTGACGAATAGCCTTGATATTGACCGATGATCATTATTATTACTATTTTAAAAAGAAACAGGGTACCAGCGCAGCTGCACGTCACTGTGAAGTCACTTGGCAAGATGACAATCTTTCTTCTTCTTTAGCGAATGCAGTTCGCACCAAGCCATGGTACCGCGGCAGGACCCTCAGCAAGATGTAGGACCCGGAGTCCGCCCGGGACACGAAGAAGGCGGCACTCGTTCACAATGTGCGACATCGACTGTTTTTCTCTGCAGCAGCACCGCGGATCATCAGCTTGTCCCCATCTCACCAGATTCACCGGGCAGCGACCTTGGTCCGCACGGAAGCGATTTAAGGTTTTCCACAGATGACGAGGGAGGTCACCACCAGGCAGATGGCACAGCCACGAGCGAGCGGTTCACCACTTCTATAGTGGACCATTGTTCGCACCAGGCTGAGATAGCTGTCGAACCCTCCTCTGGGGGGGGTTCCTCCAGATAGGATGTCTAGACGGGAGTACGGAAGCGATTTAAGGTTTCACTCTTGGGTGGCGTGCAATGTCCGCGTGCAGAGGGAGTCTTTCGTCACTTCGGAAAGATGACAATCAAGTTGGCAAATAAGGAATCTGTCAGATTAATAATTTTGCTATCAAAGCAATGCAATTCAAAAATTTTCTAAAAAATGAAAATGGCCAAGGTGTCAATGACAGACAAAATGTGTATTCAGACACCTCTTGAGCAAGATCCTGGAGATATAAGGCTATGAGCAATGTTTACTCTGATAAACAGCAAGCGCGCAAAATTCCATTCCAGACCACTGGTCCAACCACAGAAAAGGCTCGATTCATCATGGTAGTAGTACGAGCAAAAGGAACTAAGAGAATTGTCTATAAGCCTGTAAAATTTCATTCTGAAATTCCTACTTTTGGTCAAGATATTGGCAAAAAACCTAGTTTTTTTGCCCACCCTGTACATCAAGGGCGGATTTAAAAAAATCTAAAGGGGGCCAAAAATTTGGATCTTGGGACAGGGAACAAATTTCGTCTTGGTCACCGAAAAATCTTATGACCTTTTTTCAGTCATTTGTCAAATTCCCAACAAAAAGATACCATTCTATCCGCCAAAATAGTTGATCTTTTTTAGTCGTACAATGCTCTAAGCCCTGCGTACGAAAGTGCTTATGAGGGAGGAGGCCACATCAACTTTCCGAGCCAGAATAGCTGGTAAAAATTCAAGAAATTTTTTAATGGGGCCATGGCCGGATTGACCCTCTGGATCCACCCATGATCTGCATTAGTCACTATTTAGTGAGCTAATATAAACACTGTGGGAATGATGTCTTACAAATACGGTAGTCTTGACAGACAATTAGTCAAGGCTGATTTTGTTAACGCAGACAAAACAAAATCCCGCTTTTGTGATGCTGGAGGTGACTCTCGTGCAGTGAGGAACATTATTGAGCATGTCGTTATTGAGCATGCACAATAAAAAGAATCAATGTCATTCAAATCGTCGCCTTCATAAGTAATAAAAAAAATGACGGTTCCAAGCGATTGGAATAAACATGATTTTGATGCTTCCTCGTATTCGCTGATCGGCTGAGGACCAATGAAGTTCAGACTACCAGATGGGGTAAAACTGGAGTAATAGTAAGGCAGACTGACTGAGATATACAAAATTATATAAAAGGCGCAATGATTTTTATAGTTAATCAATGCCAATAGAGAAATTATCTCTTAAATGGCACATCTTGCTGGCTGATTTATGATGGTGCCCATGCATATGTGGGTCTCGCATGGCCCATTTCTGGTGGTGCTGGGCACTCACGGGCCTCGCATAGTCGGCGCCCATGGATGTGTACAATGTCCACTGTGCATGCGCCTGGACCATGGACGGACCTGTGCTAGTGAGGACATTGGCCATACCCTATCATTGGAAAGACCAGTGGTGAGCCTGCCAAACTAACATAGAAGAGGTCAGGATAAGCATCAGTGGCACCCTCTCTCGGGTCTTCTTTTCGCTCTCTGTCCTTAAGCAGAATGTTCGAATGTTTGACGTCTCCAACTCTCCATTCTTCTCTGTTCTGTGCTTTCTTTTTCAGCTTCTGATAACCGTCTTTCATCATCCAGTTCAACAGTCTTTGTCTTGGTCTGCCCTTGTTCTTTTCTGCTCCATTTTCCCCTCTATGACTGTTCGTAGCATCGAGTCTCCTCTGAGTGTGTGCCCGATTCATCTTCTTTGTCTTTCTCTAATTGCGTGCATCATCGATCTCTTTTCTCCAACTCTTCTCAATACCTCCTCATTCTTTACATCATCCTTCCAGCTGATTCTTTCTATCCTACTCCAATATCCACATTTCGAATGCATCCATTCTCTTGATGTCTTCCATCCTCATAGTCCATGTCTCTGATCCATATAACATTATCATTTTCTTTTTCAGCTCCTTATTGATTTCTCTTATCAGTAGCTCTTTCCTCTTTTCAAATGCATCTTTTCCTAGTACAATCCTTCGCTATATTTCTCTGTGACATCTAGCATCCTCCGTAATCGTACTACCGAGATAAGTAAATTCCTTGACTTGTTCTAATTCTTCTCCATCTATGAATATTTTAACTATCATCGCCTCTCCTTTGCTTATTCTCATAACCTTTGTTTTCTTTATGTTGATTTTCATTCTGTATTCTTTTGATGTTGTATTCAGCCGGTCCATCATTGTTTGTAGCCCTTCCTGACTTTCTGTCATCATTGCTTGATCATCTGCGAATCTTAATGACCCAGACCCAATCCACATTTTTCCCACTTTTATCCCTTCTTCTAGTTCCTCCAATGCCTCCTTGATTATCTCCTCTATATATATTTATATAGATATGTTGAACAGCAATTTGCTTGTTTGTATGTGCACTTGTTATAGCGCCCCTTCAAGCTCGCTCTCTCTCTACTCAGAGGCGCTCCCGAATGCAGAGCGGACACCGCATCGGAGTTTAACGCCGAAGCGCTGAGCAATTGTGAGTGAAGGACTTGCCCAAGGTCCTTACGCGGCGAGGTGGATTCGAACCTCGAACCTTCCGGCTTCAAGGTAGCGACGCCACCACTACACCGCCGCGCCCCACAAAGTAAACTGACCCTTATCAACTGCGCCTTCGGCAACAGGCAGCGTAGATGACTAATGTGACCTATTAGCCCAATGGTGACAGTGTGGGCATACCTTCCTACCTTCCTCTGTTCTGAATACTCTCCATCTATTCTTATCTGCACTTTTTGTCCCATATACAGATTGCCTATCAGTCTTCTATCTCTCCAGTCCACACCAACTCTTCTCAATGCCTTCATCAGTCTCTTCCAGTCCACTCTGTCGAACGCCTTTCCGTAGTCTACAAAACATATGTACACATCCTTTCCTATTTCGCAGCTTCATTCTGTTATTACCCTCAGTGACCCAATTTGTCCGTGCCATTTTGTCCGATGCCATTTTGTCCGCTACCATTTTGTCCACTACCATTTTGTCCGGTCACTGCTACCTGTATGTGATGAATGTGACGATCGGACAAAAGAAGAAAGTTTACATATCGAGTTTTGAGTTTATGTGTTAGGCAAAAAAAAAATAATGCTGTGTTTCCGGTAACAGAGCTCTAAAAAATTTGGTTGGTAGGTCGAAAATTATTTTTATTTTGGTAAAATATTTTTATACAGTGACTATCCGAAAAATTATACCCAACTACTCTTTTTGCATAAAGGTACACGCTGCAACAAAGTACGTGTTCTAAGCAAGTATAAACTGCCTATTTCCCAACTGTCTGTACCTAAGATTGCTCTAGAAAACAATTCTATTAATTTCATTTTGTTGACATCTTTTGTGGTAAGATGAAGTGGGAAGGGAAGGGGAAGATGAGTGCGAACAGAACATCACTGCTAGGGGTCGTTCCAGACTGGCCAAGCCAGTGACTAGTTACATCTAGAGGTTGCTAGATTTATTTTCCCTAGTCACCGTTACAGGTGGCTCAAGTGAGAATGATAAGGCTAGAGGTTGTTCAAGACTGGCAACCAGGAAGTAGTTAGGCAGGCGTGAAACTCTAAGGCAATGTCACTGTAAATAAAAAAAATGCACAAAAGTTTCCAAGTCGCGGGAATAAAAGTGAGTCGGTCGGGTTACTGGAAACACAACATTTTTTGGCCTAAGATCTAACTCTATACGGAAGGCAATGTCACCATATTAAGTCAATAAAAGTATTTTTTTAAGTTTAAAAAAATTGGAAAGAAAAATTTGAAACAAAAATTTTTGTTTAAGAAAAAAAATTTCAATAAATTTTTTTACAAAATTATTTGAGTCGCGGCAATGAAAGAGGGTTGGTCGGGTTACCGGAAACACAACATGTTTTTTTTTGGCCTTATAATAATTCATATGTTTCAAGTTGAACAAATAATATTTCCATCATTAGTCAAAATTGAGATAAATATCCATCAGGAGTGAGTTACCATCGCTTAACCTGATTGCCAACCTACCTAGTAGGGTGGTCGCATCTGTAATGACAAATTTTCAACTTCAGTTTTATTCTTTCTCCAACCCACCATTTGGTGCCACTTGGTAAAAGACTGATGTAGCCCAAAAATTATCCCGATTGAAAAATATTTAGGACTAGCACAACGTGTTTGAAGTTTTGGATTTTACGAAATATCGTCTTTTTGAGTGTAAGGAAAATTTAGTCACAATTTTTGACTTATGCCTTGTTTTAGCAGAAAGACTACATTCTTTTACTCAAGCACAACTGACAAACATGCCTGACTTATACAATGATGATAATGGTTTTATTATATATTTTTGTGAATAATTGACCATCACAATAGTATTTGACGCATGAGACCCTGAGATCGATGATCATAAATCTATACTATTAAGCCAACACATTGCTATGATCTTCTGATAGGCCTGATTTCAATCCACAGGAATCCTTTGTTACACTAGAGGCTCTTTAATGCATGCTTAACATTAACACAAATTCTGATATAACACGGACCTCAATAATAGTTGAACAAGAGAAAAATACTGACGATATTTTCGTTTATTGTGGCAATGAGAGCAGAATGACACGGCGCATCAGAGATAAAAAAATTCAAGAGCTGCTGTAAACAAATGAATTAAAATAGATGTTGAAATTATTGACATCATGATTTTTATAGATCTATGAAATTACATATTACCACATAGGAGTCAAAGAGCAACTTTCTAACAACTTCTAAAGAAAGCGACATAATCGAGTGCCTGGTGAAGCCTACTCACATTGTTGCCTATTTCATAATATAGACTTTATATCATTAAAAGTATACTTTTAGAGTTGAAAGAATGAACACAGAGTCAAACAATTGACACAGAAAGTGCTGCCAAGAGTGGGCACATATTGCACTGCTGTTATTAGCTATTGTAAATTAACTACCTAATTATAAATTAGCATGAAAGGCGATGGTGTCAAACACGTAAGCTATGTGCAACTTAAAATCTCTACATCATGCTCAACAATGGATCCAGTGAAATTACAGTTGCCACCAGGACATCTCAGACGACCAACTAATCCAAGGGAATAAGCATAGCACCCTGAGGACAACACCCATTGCTACACTCTTGGTGGTAGATGAACACCTTCTTTGGGCAACATGCCAGAGATTTCACTTTGAGGGAAATGTATCGTGAAAACTTCACCAAAACTCAAACCCATGCAAAGACCAAATGCAATTTGAATTGTGAGACAGGGTAATAATCCTTAATGCTCAAGTTGAAAACACATTCGAATAAATCCGAGAAAAAAATTCGCATCTATAATGGGTTGCTACTTTTTAATATTACACCAGTTCCTTGCACCCAGTAGCCCCATGAACAATGATGGTAGAAAAAAAATTATTTATTAGGAGCATGGGTAATTTTGTAGAATAAATTAATTACGTAGGACACAGATGAATCCACAATTTTTTATATTTATCTCTATTATATACTATTACTGTTCCTTACTGTAGCAGTGTAAGAACAATAAGCTATTATTATCAATCAAGACAACATGGCAAAAACCGGTAGTATTTGTAAAGACACAAGATATAATAGATGCTATCTGTGATGCGGTGTGTTACCTTGTTTTCTTGCCTTTGAGGAATTTCGCTTGAAGTGGCGCTATATAAATAATGATTATGATTACAATAACAGTAGCATCATTATGTTGAAGTGTGGACTAACTACAAGCGGTTGAATTGATTCCTGGTTTGAAGATTCCTGGTTGATTACAGCCATATAGCTACTTTTGAGCATTAGAAGACTTGCTATTATAAGGGTAAAACTTTGATGGCGTTGTGCTAGTCCTAAACATTAATATTTTCTCTTACAACTTTTTGTGTGATGTTTCTGGGGAGAATGGAACTAAATGGCGCCTTGGAGAACAGTCAATTCAAACTTTCATTTTTAACGACCACCCTACTACCTAGTTATAGCCATTGGCAACTCTTAATCAATGTCTCACTCATAGATTTCCCGTCATTTATCCATCTCAGCCATAACATAGTATATTCTTCAAAGTAAACAAATGCATTTGAGGAATGTACTTGAAGGATGAAAAAATAACTTCACATTACTTTTCCGGACTAGATGGCTGCTACATGGCGCACAGATCTATCCTTTCAGGTTTCAGCAAATAATGATGAGGCAAATAATGCATTGAATGGGAACCGAAAAACTAAGAATCAAATACACGCTGTCAATAAAACTATAGAACCAAAAGAATGAAATGTAGCCATAGCAGCTGGACGTTGTGGACCGGTCTATCGGGAGCGGCGCTATTGAGGACAGTAAAAGACAGATCTTGCTGGAGTACATTGGTCCGATCATGCAGCCAACCGTCGCGAAGCGACGTCGGCGCAATGACATGACATGACATAGCAGCTGGAAGAATAACAAATCAATTGCAGAATTCAATGCAAATTGCATCAGGAACAAACATCACAAAGAATTAAATGCAATTTATGTACTTTTCCTGTGTAAATATTAATTTAATGTGGTCAGGAATGGTTGCAAGCACAAATGATCCTCTGGCATCAACAAGAAACATTGTCTTCTGAACATCAGTGCACTCAGTCTTTCTTAGTCCAAGTCAGCCCACCATAACATTAATCACCATAACATTAGTCATCATAAGAACAACATTGCCTCAAACCAAGAAATTAGGCAATGCAATGCAATGCAAAACGCATGGATCCATGTTGCCATAAATTAATAAATACTTTTTCTGTCTTGAATGCAGTCCTAAATTCCGGTCATTATTGATTTTCTGGGTACAGATAATTTATTGATTCTGTTGGGACACTCTGGACATTCCTGGTGGATTGTCTCAAGTTCATATCAAGCAGATATCTTTGCTCCCATCAACAGAGGAATATGAAGCAGGACAAAAACTGAACTGGCTCTACCAAAACACTTTCTAAAATCAATATCTCTGATGGATTGTTTGGCTAAACAGACCGACTGCTAACCCATAGGATGTCGGTTTGAATTCCAGCTTACTTAGAGACTACTCCATTCAGCTGATACAATCCAGTCACATTGACTGCATCATAATCAGAGTTTATGATAAATTGAAAAAATGCCTCTTAGCTATGTGAAGAGGGAAAAAAATCGTCCAGTAAGTATTTGGTCAAATGTCCTCAAGATTATTGTATGATGAGATCAACATCCACCATTGCTGTCATTTTCACGGCAACACTCAAGATTCATCGCTTGAAAATTGCTGTTGTTGCGTTTTTTAAGCACCATAGTAAGGAGCATGAACTGATGCGTGTTACGGCATCATATTCTTTATCATCATCATCATCTAATCATCAGCTGCAAACTTATATTTTAATGATTACTTAATTGATTAATCTTTAAATATTAACTTTCATCGATTCGGTTTCTTTGATTTATTTAGTTCATGATTTTGAGTGGCTCATTCCTGGAGCAAACAATACTGCCAAACACTGATAATGTGAAATGCTCGAGCGGGAAATGAAGCGAACATTTTTATGTCATTAATTAAGGTAAATTATATAATTGATGGAAAATTTGAAGACGGCAGCAAAATTAACTGTTTTCCCTGCAACAGACAGGTAGTTCACTCACCATGGCTCAAAAACATCGCCAAAGCATCACCTTCAGCATACAGAATGATCGAAGCTTTTAACAGTGTTTCTCGCTTATCTAACTTATACCAAAATAATTGAATTTAATTAATTTTAATAGAGAAGCTACATTTTGGAGATTAATCCCTCAATAGTACTTTAATCAATACCAGCTATAATATACATACATTGTATGTACATTGTACATATATGTATTGCATATATATATATATATATATATATATATATATATATATATATATGTATTGTATATATTTAAGCATGTTGGGTTGACTCCATGATAGTGCTTGGAGTTACCATATCCACGAATCTACGGGCTACTCAGCACAAAGGCGTAGGGTAGAAATTTCCGATGTCATTCAGGCAGTGAGTTCCATGATCTGTGGCACCAGACTTGAATGCTGTGAATTCCCCCAAATCCCACAAATAGTCACAATTTTCGGGCAAATTTCGGGTCGTGAATTTGCTGCGATTCTTGCCATTATTTACAATATGCTATCACGAATTCTGAACATTTTCAGGAATTTCTGCTATCCATGGTTGTTTTGAGCTAATATTTATCAATCCGGACCGCTACATCTACCTATCTTTCACCGAAATTCTCCACAACCAATGCTCGTCTTTCCGTCCTGAATGAGATAACGAGTCAAGAGTTACGATGTCTCATCCTCGCTGCTGCCCCGAAGACTTGTGAGCTAGACCCTGTGCCCACGTTCCTTGTCCAGGAGCTAATTGACGACCTCCTTCCGTTTCTTACCGTGCTCTGCAACCGGTCGATCCAGGAGGCTCATCTACCTACGTCGCAGAAGCGTTCCATCCTCCTTCCAGCCTTCAAGCGAGATGGACTTGACGCAAGCGATCCCACCAACTACCGTCCCATTGCTAATGTGACATTCCTTTCAAAAATTTTAGAACGAATTGTTTGCAACCAACTTGTCTCGTATTTAGATGGAAATGGGTTGACCCCTCCCCTACAATCAGGTTTTCGGAGAAACCATTCTACTGAGACCCTGCTAGTCCGCCTCCTATCTGACTTCTATGGCGCCATGGACTGTGGCTATATACACTCTTTTGGCTCTTTTTGATGTCAGCTCTGCCTTTGACTCTGTCGACCATTCAATCCTTCTTCAGCGCCTTTCTGTCTCTTTTGGGCTGACTGATGGAGTAGGAGTGAGGAACTAGATTGTATTGGGATGCGCAGCACAACACGCGCTAAGGAGTTTGGGATGTGTTGCAGCATGGTGAGCTCAGTGACTGAGAGACGGACAAAAACGGCAATGTGCTGAATAGTAGTCTTCCGTCTTCATATGTGGCCTGACTACAATAGGTTAAATAATTCATTTCATCACAAGCTGAAACACCACGCGACGCTAGTGTATGTGGCTGCTTGAGAAACTTCGTCTAACGCATTTTATTGTGTGGCCGTAAAGTTCTGGAATTTTTTTAACTTTTAGTTTGTGCATTACTACCAAAAACGTCCTTTAACTACAAATTCGTCTATAATTTCATCCCATTCGGTGGTAGCCATTTTTATTATCGACCAACTGTGTTATTGCCACGTTGAATTACCAAGCACCGCAGTGATTCTTAAGCCAATCAAAGCCCAATTAAAAAAATTACGGCCAAATTTTGGCGGATTTTCCCTGAAAATTGCTCGCATCAATTGCCAATTTTTGCGCTGCTGCGCAATATCTGGATTTTTGCACAAAAATTGCGCAACACATGATCACAAATTTCTGAGGGCCCTAATTGATCACTTCCTTGGCACATGCACTAGCTCCCTGCCTGCCCTTGGGCTCCTGAGATCCCATGGCCTTTCATGGTGTACCTATGACTAGGGTTATATCGCGACTTCTTTATGCCGTTCCTGCCTGATGAAGCCTTGCATCCAGGGCTGATGTCGCGTGACAGAGTCTCCCCCCTAAAAGCCGGAGACTTTATTTCAAAACAGATTCTCCCCTGCTCCAGAATAAATTTTCCCACAGAGAGTATATTCTGAAATAAAGTCTCTAGGAAGAGAGAATACTCCCTCCGTCCACCAAAATAAAGTCTCCCCCATTCAGCATGAAACGGGCTACAGTCGCATAAAATTTATAGATGAGCAGATTAAACTGTTAGTTTAGGTTGTTAAATTATTTAACAAGAAATTTATATATACTTTTACATCATAAAATTTCTTCCAGTACAGAGTTTACGCTAGGGGGAGACTCTATTTCGGGATGAGACTATGTATCGGGGAGACTTTATATCATGACAAAGTGCTCAGGCAATCGCCATTTCCACAAAAGTGTATTTTAATAGCTTTTTTCACTTCTAGCCATTTTCCACAAAATTGAATATTATACAGCAGTCAGTGTAGGCTACAAATCAACAAAATTATTATACATTACTCAGTTGAGCATATGCAGGCCCTGGCTAATTCATCTTTGAATTCTGTCCTTGGCTGAACAATTGAGTGGGAGTCTGAGGGCGCAAAACTTTGCCTGGGCGCCATTTTGGCTAAGGCTGGCCCTGCTTGCATCTGCCAGTGACCGAAGCAAACTTGAGCACTTCTTTGCCAAAATGCAGTGCTCAGTTTAACTTTTTGTCACATAATGAGGGGCGTTTTGAGTCCTTGGTTGAGGGGTTGAGGGACGACTGCTTAAAGCTTTCATTAACAATGATTCACATGTTCTGCGAAGTTTGTTCCCTCCCATTGTTCATTGCCCTTATGACTTGCACCCCAGGTCACATTATTTGAAACTATTATTCCTAGATAACTTTATAGACAATAACTTCTGGCTAACTCTCATCTCTGTTTATTATTCATCTCAGTTGTCACTGACTCATGTTTCTAATAAACGAAGAAACATTACATAATATGTACCAGATCTATAAAATATTTAAAATATCCATCTTTAAAATATCATCATCTTTCAGTCATACATATTCATGATCCTGCTACGAATTAATTATACAATTCAAATCCTGTTTCAACTTCTGAGACACTTGAATCACAACAACACAAGCGGCATCATTATCATGGAAAATGCTGCACTTCCATTTTCCAGGTCAAATGCATTCATAATGAGTTGGATACAACCAGTCAAGATTGAGATTGGGAGCCAAGTGAGCCACAGCAGATAATGGGACAGATGAGAGTTGAACATGGCACGGCAGTCCTGTGATCAAAGGGACCCCACACACAGCACCAGCAACAATAAAACAGCACAGAATGAAAACAAAGAAGCAATTTCTTGTAGTCATCACTGGTGCATCTACATCAGGTAGAGATTTAAGATGTCTCAGTTGCATATGCAACAAGCAAACAATATGGCAGCATCAGAAATGGACAGAGTAGAGCGCTCTGGCCTTAGACCTGGGAGTGACTTTGGTCAGCTAATCTGACCCCACTTGACCCTAAAGTGACTTGAGGTCGACTTGAAGTCGACTTCTTGGCGTCAAAACGACTTGACCCGACTTGGCAGAAAAACAACCGACTTTCGACTTGAAGTCGACTTCTGACGTGGTACAGTTTTACTAGCCATTAGCCTATAGGTCTACGTACGGCTACTAATGCAAGAAGTCAAGCCAATTTTCCTGCAAGCATTAATTTCATTTAGGCCTACAAATGAGTAATGAGGCCTTAACACTTAATTGATGCATGAATTTGTTAAAGTGTTATTAAGCCCATTTCAAGCTGTTTGTGTTTCAGTTTGAATAGTTTTGTGATGCTTTTGGCCATATTGTAACCTAGACAATGCGACGGCAAATTATTAGGCCTATGAATTTTAGCTTGTCCATTGTCTGTGATTATTCAGATTACACTCATTATTATTTTTTTTTAAATATTAATATTAAATAAATTTGTAAAAAGCGCAAGGTCTAAGATAAAATTAATAGCGGACCGCGAACTGCATGGTTGCACTGAATGGCGTATTATGATAAGCCTAATTTGTAGCCTAATTCTGTTTTCATAATTATTTGGCCATGGCACTAACATCATTTCGCAACTTAGCATATAGCATTGCAGGCGCATCATCCTACAGCAGGCTACTAGTGCTACAGCTACTAGGCCTACTCACTGACAGTAAAGTCTTTCATTGTACAATTGGCCCTACAATAGTTTTCCGTCTGCAGACAACTACAGATGCAGCGCTCCAAAATAACTATAGCGCCAAACTATCGATTTATTATAGGCCTTGTAGATCCAGCTTTCTTTGCGCCGAATTCACTGACCAATAGAAGTTCGCTGATTGCTTGATAAGCTCACGTGCTAATATTTTAGCAACATTTTGTTTCACCGTTAAGCGCATGCCTTGGCGTGACGTTTAAGCATAAAATTACAAATTATATGAATAGATCGGCAGACGGCAGTCTGCACGATAGCCTACCGGCAAAATAACAATAACCTAGCCTAAGTATCTGTTTAGGAAAGGCCTCATTCATTCTTGTAAACACACTATAGGCAACAAAAGCTGCTTAAATGATGTCGCAATCATTGGTTTGAAGTGCCAAATTTAACATGTTTGTGTCTCAAGTCGGTTTAAGTCGACTTGAGGTAAAAACAACTTCAAGTGACTTCTATCTACAAAATTCGACTTGGGGTCAGTTGCGGTGAGCAGAAACGACCCGACCCGACTTGGGATGGCCAAGTCGACTGGGGTCGACTTATTGGGGTCGACTCCCAGGTCTATCTGGCCTACATCGATCAATGGCCCAATGTTTCCGTTAAAGTAAGTCAGTCAATCAGTGCTGAAGAAGCCATGAAAGTGTATATTTTCACCACAAAATAATGCAGTTAAAGGACAAAACAGCACCCAAGGTTCTATGCTTATATAGTGCTAGTCTAACTCCTATGCATCCTATACTCGGGTAGTAAATTGCTTGATAAAATATAATTGCTCCTGAAATATAACCTAATTATAAAATGATTGATAAAATACATATGCTGCTACAGTTAAATAATTTACAACGCTAAAACGATTGATTGCCATATATTTGGGTTTTAACTAGTTATAATGCTTGCGTACACTACCACTTACTCACTCTCCAATTTACTTTCCTTCACCAAAATATTGGGCTATTGATCAACGTATGTCAGAGCGCTCTATTCTGTCCTTTTCTGGCGTGACCATGTTGTTTACTCGCTGCATATCGGTGACCGAGCCACTGTAAACCTCTACCTTTTCATCAAACCAATGCAATTTCCAAGATAACATATAAATGGCAATGGAGATTTTGCAGTATTCCCATAATTAGTACATAGAGGACCCACCTATGCATGGTAGATCGGAGTCAATATCATCATGACGTTAGTGGCCAAGGGCTAAAAGGGTCATAGACCAAATGAAAATACAGCCATTGATGTGCAATATAGCTTTAGCCAGGCTTGACTGTTCAGACATAGGCCATCATAATAGTGTAAACTGTAAAGGCATGTGCATTGTGCACTGTAGCCAGATGACTTTGTTCAATAATTTATTTTAAATGCCACATTGCCGGCTATGAATAAAAGTGATTCGTTCATTCATTCATTTCAAGAATTTAATATAACACCCCTTAAAGAAACCCGCTCCCAGTCCAACCACGGTTGTGCAAATAGGTCTTCAGGAACCGGTAAAACGCGGGGTATAGATCTTCACATGAATACTATTCCACACAGATGGAACAACTGAGAGCCGTTAGATATTTGGGGAAAGACCCGCTAAGCTTTGATGATCCTCACCCACCAAGTCGCACTTCAAACGAATCAAATCCCACAACCAACTTTGCCCCATCCCACCAACTCCACCCCGATATGGCAATATGACAAAATCAACTGTCATAAGGCACGTGGAATAGTACTGCGCTAAAACTTTAAACCTCGACTCAAAAGATAGTGGCTAAAGATTAAACAGGAAAAGAAAGTTGCGGAATCCCGATTAGGCTATTCATAACAAAAGCAAGTGGACCGCAAATTTTAACACAACAATATACACGATCCGTGCAGGGATGAAAATAGCGATTCAGACGATAACAAAATTAAAGATTTTCTTACTTTAGCAAAAATGCAAAAATCCATTTATTAGCCAAGCTGCAATAACAAAACTGAAGTCGACGTATACTCTACTCCGATTAAATCATTTATAGATATAAGCATGGCAATTTACATCATTTTATTTATTCCGATTAAATCCTCTGCTCCAGCTCTTCTCATTTACATGTCAATAAAACGATCAGTGTTGCCACTGAGGTTTCATAAATAAGCCCAGATTTTCATCGAGGAAAAAATACAGACAAACCCAGACTATATTTGTGTAAGCGATTTTTGACTCCCTCACTGTGACCAATAAAGTTATGTATCAATTCAATTCGCTTTATTGCAACCAGAAAACAAGATGACATCAAACACAGAAAATATGCATGCATTGGCTACAAAGGGGTCCCTAAAGGGATTGACATTCCGTTGGGGAGGGTCACCCAAGTAAAAAAAAATACCAAGAAATATTGTACAAGATAGCACAACCAAATTTTAAAAAATTAAATCAAATTAGGTGATGACAGATTGCAAAAAGTTTAAATTGTAAATAGCATGTAGAGGAACAAACTTAACTATATACTTAAGTAGAACCTTAACTACAAGTGGTCATGTGCACTTCTAAGTAGACTTAGTGGAGGAAAGAAAAACACGAAGTCTCTTTTTAAAAACCTGCATACTAGGCTACTGGATTGACGAATATCAATTGGTATTTTATTCCACATTTGAGCGCCATAAGATTTAACAGTAAAACGCCTAGTGTTAGATTGAGCTCTGACAGGGCGATATGCAGATGAATTCCTAGTGAAATGCGAATGGGTGTCAGAGGCGTGAGGGAGGTAGGGTGAGTGCATATAAACCGAAACAGCAGGCAGACCGAAACAGTCCAGCTTTAGGTGAGAGGTGTTCAAGTTCTAGTTGTCCAATAACGATCACGCTAAGTTGCTCTAAAAGCTATGAAAACGGACTACCTTATACATATTCATTTGTAACGCAGAGAACCAGTCTACGCTGTAGAGCAGCTGTTTTCGCATGTCGGTCGCGTGTTTACTTGTAAAATGTCTTGGTGATAGCCACGATGTAAGAAATACGATGGTGACCGCACTTCCTATCTATCGTGTGTATTGATTTTGGCTAGAATCTTTTTCTGTCGATGGTGTCGCTCGAGTCGCTACTAGGCTGGCGCATCGGCAGTGTTTGATACAGGTTTATACGGACTATGTTTGAAATCGTTTGAAATGAGTGCTGCACGCTATGTGACATTTTATTTTATATTATTTATTTTATCTTATTTATTTTCATTTCCTTAGCGCCACTTCAAGCTCACTACTCAGAGGCGCTCCCGACTACAGCGCGGACACTGCACAGGAGTTTCACACCGAAGCACCCGATTTTCTTGTGTGTGGTGTGTGTGGGTGTGTTTGTGCGTGTCTGTGTGTGTCTGTATGTGTATATGCATGCATGTGTGTATGTGTATGCGTGTGCGCATGTGCCTTTATGTGTGACCGTATGTGTAGGTGTGCGTGCATGTGTGCATATGCGTGCGCATATGTGAGTATGTTTGTATACGTGCTTGTGTGTGTGTATGGGTGTGCATATATGTGTGTGTATAATATTATATGTCTGTGTGTATGTGTTTGTATGCGTATATGTGTGTACGGATGTGTGCATGTGTGGGTATGTGTGAATGTTTGTGTGTTTTTATGTATGTGTAAGCGTATGTGCGTAGTTGTGCATATAATTATGCGTTTGTTTGTGTATGTAATTATTGCTACTTACTGAAGACAGATAGACGAGCACAGACAAACAGATGTAGACTCAGATATAAAGAAACGCAAACAGACATAGACAGGCCAAGACAGACATAGACGGGCATTAGCGTTAGACATACACTCATATACATACAGATAGACATATAGAAAGACAAACAGAAAAACATACATAGACACACATAGGCAGACACATACCTCTACAGACAAATGCAGACAGACATGAGAAGGCAGAGACACAGACAGGCAGATTTAGACAAACACAGACAGACACATACGGACATAGACGGACACGCATGCATAGACATAAGCAGATAGACACAGACATAGACAGGCAGACAGTGACATACAGACTGACAGACATAGGCAGACAAGCTGACAGACATAGGCAGACAGACATACCTGGACAATCAGACATAGACAGACAGACATAGAAAGACGGACACATACAGACGTCAACAGAAAAACTAACATAGGCATACATGGTCATAAACAGACATACTTACATGCAGACATACAGACAGACAGACAGACATAGAAAGACAGACACATACAGACATCGACAGAAAAACTGACATAGGCATACAGGGCCATAGACTGACAGACAAACAGACAGACAGACAGACAGACATATAGACATACATGGTCAGGGTGAGATACAGGCTGGCAATATAGGCAGACACAAACAGACAGATTGGATACATACAGAAATAAACAGACAGCCATAGGCAGGCAGACAGACATAGATATACACAGAAAGATATGGACTGTAGAAAAGAATGAACAGGCAGAGTCTTTGACACGCAGACAGACACGGACAGACAGATTGTTGCTGTACTTGTAGCCTTGAAGGTCTAATTAATCTACATTTACATTTCCAATATTGTAGTCATGCTGTGATAGTAGGCTAATACTGTACTCATTATACTGTATTTATTGGTACTGCGAGGGCTTAAAGTGTGCCTTGGCGGTCATGGACGGCTTCCATGCACTTATTTTAAAATCTGAGCACAGTCTTGCCACTTATTGGACAGCACAGTCTGGAAAGGTAAGAGGCGTCCAGGCACTTCTTTTGGAAAGGCAAGGGGCGTCCAGGCACTTATTTTCCCCTCACCTTAAACACTGGGTACTGTGTAGTACTGTATTGTACTCAATGTACTGGAATGGAACTATAGCGGTACCTTGCTTAAATATTTTGTACCGAGCAGGATTAGTAGATTTCTAACGAGTCTGCATTTATGATCACGTCTGCAATAATTAATATAAGAAAGGTGAAGGTAGTCTGTGG
This sequence comes from Lumbricus terrestris, assembly GCA_949752735.1. NCBI lineage: Eukaryota > Metazoa > Annelida > Clitellata > Crassiclitellata > Lumbricidae > Lumbricus > Lumbricus terrestris. Next base: position 34,371,440 of record OX457053.1, read on the forward strand.
TTGTACTGTTTCATGTATATATGGTACATTAGCGATAGGATACTGGTTTAGTGACAAAATACTAGTTCAAATGTGGTAAAGACGTATCAGAAGGAGTAATATTTTACTAGTAATAACATTTCCAAGTGCTTAAAAAGCGTACGAGCATATGCGTTAACTATACATGTAATGGATAAAGCCGGCCTAACGGCGCCACCGCTGCCATCTGGCGAATGTAATTAAATTAGCCAATTTCGAGAGGTGAGTGAGGTCACCATCCTATTTCCTACATCATGGTGATAGCAAACCTGACGGTACAGCACGCCCAACTTTTCTATAAAAACCCATGATACGATTGACTTTGCACATATTTTCGCTGCTAGTAAATAATGCATATCAATTGGCTATTCATTATTAAAAATAGTTTAGTATGAGCAATTACAGAGAATTTAAAATAAATTAAACAGTCGTGTGTTTCGCTCTCCATGCACTATGCTGGTAAAGCGAAACGGGTCGTTGCAGGTTGAGCGAAACACGTGCATGCAGAGCGAAACGCGTTTCGCTTTATATGCATTGCTGCTTAAACTGGCCAGTGCTTCAATGTGTGATGCTTTTACAACAGTCTGCATTGATCATTCGTTCGTTCATTTGAGGACTTATATAGCACCCGTTCCAGAAACCTACTCAGGAGCGATCCTAGTCCAGCCGCGGCTAAAGAAAAAGATTTGAGTGATTTGTAAAGTTCGGAAATAGGAGGCCTAATAGCACAGGTGCAATCACGTCCTAAAAGTTGGGGGACCAAATGAATCACGTCCTAAAAGTTGGGAGGGACCATAATGATAAAGTCAATGGGACCACTCAAAAGTTGGGGGGGACGCGTCCCGTGGACATAGACATAGACATATTTTTATTGATCCCAACAATTCAATTGTACATGTATGTTTAACAAAGTATAGACATAATTCGCAATAAGAAAATACTCCAAGTGAATAGGTATTAGAGTGAGGGAGCAAATAGGCACATCAAAAGGGACAAGTCCCGCTAAGCAGAGGCCTAATTAACAAAGTGAAAGGAGAAAGTGAAAGCTGAAGGGAGTATTGGAATGCAGAGATATTACTTAACTAGGGAAAGAAAGAAATATTATTATCCAAAAAAAACCTAATGTAGTTAACACTACATGAAAAACACAGAGAAAGAACAAAATAAAGGCAACAGCAATCAAACAATCAAATAAATCAGCATTAGCATGGGTAACCCCTCATGCTATTAAGTATTAACAGAAAACATTACATAATGTATACACACGTAATAGGTGTTTAAAGTGAGTTAAGTTAGTAGCCTTACGAATGTGAATCGGAATTTTATTCCATATGACAGGGCCTTGGAATTTAATGGAAAATTTCCGAACATTTGTTTTTGCAAAAATAATACTGAAGTCGTCGAATCTGATGAAACATTAACCATTACAGACTATGAAACTGCCATTGATGGAGTAAATCATTATCCATAGAGTCTGTCTTCCGCTGAACCTGAACCGAGTCCAAACCAGACAGGTTTTTTTGTGTCCAATTCCTGTTAAGGAGAGATACAGAGAGGCTAACACGGCTGCATACATGGGCGGAGTTTGGTTTCCGTTCTTGGAGGGGCTAAACCCAGGGCCTAAAGTGTGGCTGGACGGTCATGGACGGCGTCCGTGCACTTATTTTAAAAATCTGAATGCCGTCCAAGCACTTATTGGCCAGCAATGACTACAAAGGTAAGGGGCGTCCAGGCACTTTTTTGGAAAGATAAGGGGCATCCAGGCACTTCTTTTCCCACACTTTTAGCACTGGCTAAACCTTTCTTGGGGGGAGAGTTAAGCCCGGAAAAAGATACAATTTACACGGTAAAAAATAAATTTGGGTCTTCTTGGGGTGGGGGGCTTAGCCCCCCCCCTCCAGCCCCTGATAAACTCCGCCTGTGGCTGCATACAAAGCTTCCTTCGCATCATCCAACTAGAAATGTTCATCTCAGCTCTGTTAAAAGGTGTGTGAGGAGAAACAAGAGAAAGCAAATCATCAATTATTGGCAGCAAGAGAAAGGGAGTTGACCATTTGTGGAAGGATGTATGGAGAAATAAAGATCAAGCTGACAGAGGAGAGAGTTAGGCATACCACCGAGAAGAAGAGGAAATCAAGAGCCAGTGGGCTGAAATTAATCGAGAAAAGCCGGCAAAAAGGAGCTTTGGATGTATGATCATGGCAACTTTAAATATGGGCAAACAGAAAATATAAAAATGAACTAATGTTGGGTTTCAGGTGCTATAGTTGCCATAAACGATATCACGAGTCATGTGCAGAATTGTGTGGGACAGTAGGCCTACTGGAGGACAACATTCTACTTTAAAAAACACTTTAATGAACTTTCAGAGAAGCAGGCTACAATTAGGCTACATTACTTAATTTCATATTTAGACATCATCGGTTAGCCTAATAATCTTGCCAAAAAAATTTATCCATATAAAAACTGGCTCTCGTTATGCAACATAACCTACTGATCAGCTGTTTATCTGTATGAAAAATCTTTAAAGTGAATCAAATTACAATATTTCAAATGGCTCCTGAAATACCATTGATAGAGTTACTATATACAGGGTGGGCCAGCAGGAATGCAACAACTTTAACGCCTTATAACTTGAACAATTTTTATCTGAGCGTCTTGTCCAATATATCAGATTGAACGTAATTATCCATTTTATCATTCTGCAAAATATCTAAGAGATACTTTTACGACGGTTTGAGATAATGCTATTAATATTCGATGTGCCATATTTTGCCATAAAACTGCAAGAAAAAACAAGTCTGAAACTGAGGAAAAGACGGTTATCAGAAGCTGAAAAAGAAAGCACAGAACAGAGAAGAATGGAGAGTTGGAGACGTCAAACATTCGAACATTCTGCTTAAGGACAGAGAACGAAAAGAAGACCCGAGAGAAGGTGCCACTGATGCTTATCCTGACCTCTTCTATGTTAGTTTGGCAGGCTCACCACTGGTCTTTCCAATGATAGGGTATGGCCAATGTCCTCACTAGCACAGGTCCGTCCATGGTCCAGGCGCATGCACAGTGGACATTGTACACATCCATGGGCGCCGACTATGCGAGGCCCGTGAGTGCCCAGCACCACCAGAAATGGGCCATGCGAGACCCACATATGCATGGGCACCATCATAAATCAGCCAGATTACAAATTTTGGCGGATTTTTCCCGAAAATTGCTCGCATCAATTGCCAATTTTTGCGCTGCTGCGCAATATCTGGATTTTTGCACAAAAATTGCGCAACACATGATCACAAATTTCTGAGGGCCCTAATTGATCACTTCCTTGGCACATGCACTAGCACCCTGCCTGCCCTTGGACTCCTGAGATCCCATGGCCTTTCATGGTGTACCTATGACTAGGGTTATATCGCGACTTCTTTATGCCGTTCCTGCCTGATGAAGCCTTGCATCCAGGGCTGATGTCGCGTGACAGAGTCTCCCCCCCTAAAAGCCGGAGACTTTATTTCAAAACAGATTCTCCCCTGCTCCAGAATAATTTTCCCACAGAGAGTATATTCTGAAATAAAGTCTCTAGGAAGAGAGAATACTCCCTCCGTCCACCAAAATAAAGTCTCCCCCATTCAGCATGAAACGGGCTACAGTCGCATAAAATTTATAGATGAGCAGATTAAACTGTTAGTTTAGGTTGTTAAATTATTTAACAAGAAATTTATATATACTTTTACATCATAAAATTTCTTCCAGTACAGAGTTTACGCTAGGAGGAGACTCTATTTCGGGATGAGACTATGTATCGGGGAGACTTTATATCATGACAAAGTGCTCAGGCAATCGCCATTTCCACAAAAGTGTATTTTAATAGCTTTTTTCACTTCTAGCCATTTTCCACAAAATTGAATATTATACAGCAGTCAGTGTAGGCTACAAATCAACAAAATTATTATTCACTAGCTGTACCCCGCCACGCGTTGCTGTGGCTGAAAAGACTCTCCCTCCCACCCTCACTCCCTACTTCCCTTCCTCTGTCTCCCTTCCTGCCTCTGCCCTCCCGTCCCCTCCCCTCCCCTTCCCTGCCTCACACCCTCCTCCCATTTCCTCCATCCCTCTCCCTCGCTCTCTCCCTCCCCTTTCTCCCTCCCTCTTCCTCCCGCTCCCTCCCTTTCACACTCACCCCTCTCTTCCTCTCCTTTGTCCCTCCCCGTCCGTACGTCCGTTGTCCGTCCGTCCGTAAAACTCCAAGATCCTTGATTTTGTAAAAATCGAGATCGCTCAAATCGTTCGCATAGTTGTGTTTTTTGGTCGAAAAGATTGCGCTTTTTCCCAAAAGGCATTATAACAATTAACCCGCTTATGTTCGAATGGAACGGTTTGCGAAAATCTATATAAATAAAAATGTAAAACGTTATTTTTGTTACTGTAGAAATCAACAGCTAGATAAATATATGCGCTATAAAAAAAAGAACGCACGTAGCCTATATGTGCTATAAATAGACGGCCGCAGTCGGAAGCAACGTCGGTTTGAAAATGAAATCGAGATCGGTCAAATCGTTCGCATAGTTGTGTTTTTTGGTCGAAAAGATTGCGCTTTTCCCCAAAAGGCATTATAACAACACGCTTATGTTCGAATGGAACGGTTTGCGAAAATTTTGAAAAGAATCGGTGAAGAACTTATCGAGTTCTGAGGCGGGCTACCAACCCACTCGACCACCGAGGATCTCTCTTTGCCAAAGTGCAGTGCTCAGTTTAACTTTTTGTCACATAATGAGGGGCGTTTTGAGTCCTTGGTTGAGGGGCTGAGGGACGACTGCTTAAAGCTTTCATTAACAATGATTCACATGTTCTGCGAAGTTTGTTCCCTCCCATTGTTCATTGCCCTTATGACTTGCACCCCAGGTCACATTATTTGAAACTATTATTCCTAGATAACTTTATAGACAATAACTTCTGGCTAACTCTCATCTCTGTTTATTATTCATCTCAGTTGTCACTGACTCATGTTTCTAATAAACGAAGAAACATTACATAATATGTACCAGATCTATAAAATATTTAAAATATCATCTTTAAAATATCATCATCTTTCAGTCATACATATTCATGATCCTGCTACGAATTAATTATACAATTCAAATCCTGTTTCAACTTCTGAGACACTTGAATCACAACAACACAAGCGGCATCATTATCATGGAAAATGCTGCACTTCCATTTTCCAGGTCAAATGCATTCATAATGAGTTGGATACAACCAGTCAAGATTGAGATTGGGAGCCAAGTGAGCCACAGCAGATAAGGGGACAGATGAGAGTTGAACATGGCCATAAAACTGCAAGAAAAAAACAAGTCTGAAACTGAATGTGTCAAAAAGTTTACGCTTGCATACACGCGGTCGTTCTGAGTGTTTGTCGGTGTCTGAACCGTAAAGATCTTCTCGTCTGTGAACCATGTTCTGTCGATCTTTTCATCTGCCATTGCTTCTTGAATTATTTGGTAGCTTTAAGCGTGTGGTTGCGCCTGCTCGGCTTCTGAATGGCAGGAAGCACTTTTCGCAAAGTGTGTTGGTGTTGGCTGTTTCAAAGCTTGTTTCAAAGCCTTGTTACACCAAAGGCTAAGGTGTACAGTGTTTATTACTGCGATGAAGTACTCGCAAGGGGACTTCTACGTGATATTCGCCAACTGTCTGGAGTTGATTAGGTTACATCTTTCAGCAATATGGAGCGCTGGCGCATCGTTCACGTCATACGGTTGCCTATCTGAAGGCTATAGCGTGCCAGAGTTTATTGGACCTGATAACTGGCCACCCAACAGTCAGGAATTAAACCTGGTTGACTACTCGATCTCTGGTTGTCTTCAGCAACCGATCTATCATGAACCGTGACGTTGACCTTTTGAAAGAAGTGATTAAATAACCCATTGCAAGCACTGGTGGACTCGGCCATCGATCAGTGGTCGTCTCGCGTTGATGCAGTTATTAAAGCACGCGGTGGACATATTGAGTATTTGTTTGACTGACGGTAAATCCACTCAAGATATTGTGGCGAAATTGGGTTCGCCTCCACTTGTGTAGCGCCCACCCACGGCGCCGCCGGCCTTTGAAGATTTATTCCCCCCGCGCTAGTGTTCTTTCTGCTGCTTGTATACAGCGCGCGGTTGGTCGCCGGCCTGTTTAATTACTGTCGGCAAGCCTTTATGTGCCTCTCCCCCACGCGTCGGCAAATCCTTTATGTGCCTCTATTACCCGCGGCTTGTAGTATTAGCCGTATTGGCGGCGTCCTTTATGTGCCCCTCCCCCACGCGTCGGCAAACCCTTTATGTGTCTCTATTACCCGCGGCTTGTAGTATTAGCCGTATTGGCGGCGTCCTTTATGTGCCTCTCCCCCACGCGTCGGCAAGGCCTTTGTGTGCCTCTGGCCTCTCTTTGAAGTCCGTCGCCGGAGGGTGCATGCCTGAGTATATATAAGGGAGCCTGTTGCTCTGATAGTCAGTCATCGAGCCGCAGTCAGTCGTAGTTGGAGTCAGCGGCCAGTCTTCGAGTTAGTCAGCGTTACGTCAGCGGTCGGTGTGAAGCTCTGTCGTGTGCAGTTGATGACAGTCGTGTTGCCGTTTCGTGAATAAACTGTGTTTCCTTACTTCATCGTCGTGTGTTTCCTGGGTGAGGCGAATCGGTCGGAAGGGCTGCACTACCTTCGAAATACAACGAAGGCGGACTCGCGTCTCCCTCCTGAGACGACACGCGGGCATATTTGGACTGGCACCCGCCCGATCGGTAATCGGCCATCCTACGGACCGAGAGGGCAACTGTTTCTGCAGTCGGGGTGTTTCAGGGCTGATTTCCGCCACACTGGTACCAGAAGTGGGGTGTGTGGTCGCCTTCTGATCGACATTCGCAGATCGACCGACGATGGAAGAAGACGAGGAAGTCACAATCGCCTACGCCGCTGGAGGATTCGCCGACCTACGGGCGAACGTTTCCTCGCCATTGGCCGATGAGAGTGCAATGGCAGACCTGCGAACGGACCGAGGCCGACTCATCGAGGAGCTGCGGAGGCCGTCGAGGATGAGCTACCGAGAGACGTCTGACGATCGGGAGACTTCCCTGAGAATGCCGGAGACTACCGGAGGACGGCCGTGGACTCGACCGCCTCCTATGAAGCCGGGAAAGTTTGACGGCACGGGATCGCTGGAGTCGTTCCTGGTGCAGTTCGAAGTCTGCGCCCGTCACAACCAATGGACTGCCGCTGACCGAGTCGACTATCTTCGATGCAGCCTGGAGAAAGCTGCCACGCAGCTTTTGTGGGACTTCGGTGCCCGTCCGAACGTCGGCTACGAGGAGCTTGTCGAACGCCTTCGACAGAGGTATGGAACGGAGGGCCAGGCGGAAAGCTTTCGCGCTCAGCTTTATTACAGACGCCAGCGTTCCCAAGAGACTCTGAGTGACCTGCTGCACGACATTCGTCGCCTTGTCGTGTTGGCGTATCCGGTGCCTTCTAACGAGACCACGGAGATCATCGCCAAGGATGCGTTCCTTGAGGCGTTGAGCGACAGGGACCTGTCACTCAAAGTACGTGAGCGGGAGCCAAAGAACCTGGACGAGGCCTACAGGACGGCGCTTCGTCTGGACGCCTACCAACGGACGAACGATTCTGATGATCGACGGAGGCCTTCCAACCGCGTCAGGAGTACTCAAGAGTCTGACGTGAGTACTCAGATCCAGTCGACGCTCGACCGATTCCTGGAGGCTCAGCGTGCCGAGCAACGACGCTGGCAGGAAGATATGGAGCGACGGATCGATCGCCAGTTCCAGGAGCTGCGAAACCGAGCTTCAACCGACGACGATCTGGGGCGCAACGGTCGCCCCGGAAGCCGCAACGCCGACAACCGAGACCAGGAGCGCTCGAGACGGGGCGTGACCTGTTACAACTGCAACCGCACGGGTCACGTTAGCCGGAATTGCCGCCAGCCACGTCGCCCCTACGACCGCAGGGACGACGCCGAGATGATGGGCACGGAAGCGCCTACGCCACTGGCGTCGGTGGCCGTGAACCATACGACGCGTTCCAGATTGCCGGACCGAGCCAGCAGCAACGCAGTCTACATCCGAGGGAGCATCAACGGAAGACAGCAGATGTGCTTGATCGACACTGGATCGGAAGTCACCCTGATCCCATCTACGACTGTCGAAGGGTTAGCACTGCAATCTTGCTCTCGTTTTCTGATGGTTGCAAATGGTACTAGCATTAATGTCCTTGGGGAGGTCCGTTTGCCCATTAAGGTACGGGATGGATTTGAGGTTTCCACTGTATTTTTGGTATCTGACCAAATTACCGAGCCCATGCTAGGTATGGATTGGCTGCGGGAACACCGTTGTAGAATTGGCTTTGGTAACGGGGCACTGTTCTTAGGACGTAGGCGAATACCTCTTGTAAAAGGGAATGGGTCTATGTGGTGCCGTAGGGTGATAATTGCTGAAGAGGTTGTAGTGCCTCCTAAATGCCAGAGCGAAGTCCCTGTTAAGACGCTGTATGGGGATTTGACTTCTATAGCGCCGGCATGGATGACAGAAGCCCAAGAGACCCAGCCAGGAGTGCATCTTACTCGCGTTGTCGTCGGAGACCGCGCGGATGCTAGGCTGAGAGTAGTGGAGTTAAGCGAGGAACCCGTTAGGCTGACGGAGGATCGATTGCTAGGAGGATTGTATCCAGTGGAGGTGGAATTAGGTACAGGTGAGAGACAAGGGAACGCGCCGACTAATGAGATTTCGTCCCGTGACATGCTTATGGCAGATTTGCCGGAGGAGATTCCCTCCAAGATTCGGGAGCGTATGGATAAATTGTTTCTTGACTATCAGGACTTAATTTCCGCTACCGACCGAGATTTAAGTAAGACGACTGCCGCTAAGCATAGAATTGGGACAGACGAGACGCGCCCCGTTAGACAGCCGTTAAGACGCCATTCCTTGCCGCATAGGACTGCTATCGCTTGTGGACTTGATAGGATGCTAAATGACGGACTAATTGAACCTCCAGTTAGTAAGCATGCCTTTAGCGGAGTTCTGGTGCGAAGGAAACATAACGCTCGTAAATTCTATCTGCAGCAGAGGTTACGGTTTAAGCGAGGACGAGGTGACCGTGAGAGCGCGCGCCTTATTGAACGACACGTGTTACGACGGACGCATCAGACTAATTGGCTGGGGAGGGTGACGGGATTTCGTAAGTGGGTTACTATCTGTGGTCGACCCCCCACGCCCTGTCCCTTGTTGTTGTCGCCCGAGGTATACCCGTGGGATCGGTTAGGAGTAGTCGTGGGTGGCCCATTGCCCGTGGGAAAGTGCCTTAAGCAGCCGTCAGAGAGTTTGGGGCGGGGCTTTTCACTGTGTAACTGCTGCCCACCGGAGGAGACGAGCAACGACGTCGCTAGTATACCGGATCTGCTGTGCGCGACGTACATGACGTCACCAGCTGCTGCAGCTGGCAGCGACGAGTAGCTAGGAGTCTGATTGATTTGCTGATTGTGCCGTAAAGGTTTAACTCCTGATTTAGACAGTGTGCAGGAACGTTGTCCATGTCTGTTGGACGTAGGGATATCCTTGTTATGTGTTGTTCCATGTGGAACAAATTCCTGAAGCTTAATTGCCTTTGGGCGTATGTTTATTGTGTTTCGGGTGGAACGTCGCCTCCGCTCGTTTGAGTTCAAGCTTGTTCTTGTTGCCTCCGGGCGTAATTAAGATCGTTGTTGCCTACGGGCTTATTCGTGTTATTAGCCGCGAGACTATAATGTCGGACGCTTTGATGTCGCTGCTTGTGATTCGCTACAGCATTAAGTCTCGTTTATTCAGTTGTCCCATGAAGGACGCGTTTCTGTAGCCTCCGGGCATTGGTAGACTAAGTATGTCGTAACCGAACTAGGAGTAGACTATGGCTGTTAGAGACTTTTATTAGTTGTAGACTCTTAGTAGGCCCGTTGGCCGATATTTTCGTCGTTAAAATGAGGACATTTTATAATCGTAGAGGGGGGAGGATTGTGGCGAAATTGGGTTCGCCTCCACTTGTGTAGCGCCCACCCACGGCGCCGCCGGCCTTTGAAGATTTATTCCCCCCGCGCTAGTGTTCTTTCTGCTGCTTGTATACAGCGCGCGGTTGGTCGCCGGCCTGTTTAATTACTGTCGGCAAGCCTTTATGTGCCTCTCCCCCACGCGTCGGCAAATCCTTTATGTGCCTCTATTACCCGCGGCTTGTAGTATTAGCCGTATTGGCGGCGTCCTTTATGTGCCCCTCCCCCACGCGTCGGCAAACCCTTTATGTGTCTCTATTACCCGCGGCTTGTAGTATTAGCCGTATTGGCGGCGTCCTTTATGTGCCTCTCCCCCACGCGTCGGCAAGGCCTTTGTGTGCCTCTGGCCTCTCTTTGAAGTCCGTCGCCGGAGGGTGCATGCCTGAGTATATATAAGGGAGCCTGTTGCTCTGATAGTCAGTCATCGAGCCGCAGTCAGTCGTAGTTGGAGTCAGCGGCCAGTCTTCGAGTTAGTCAGCGTTACGTCAGCGGTCGGTGTGAAGCTCTGTCGTGTGCAGTTGATGACAGTCGTGTTGCCGTTTCGTGAATAAACTGTGTTTCCTTACTTCATCGTCGTGTGTTTCCTGGGTGAGGCGAATCGGTCGGAAGGGCTGCACTACCTTCGAAATACAACGAAGGCGGACTCGCGTCTCCCTCCTGAGACGACACGCGGGCATATTTGGACTGGCACCCGCCCGATCGGTAATCGGCCATCCTACGGACCGAGAGGGCAACTGTTTCTGCAGTCGGGGTGTTTCAGAGGGTGTCTTTCCGCCACAATATTAATTGTTATTAATTGCTAGTACTAATTAAGCGACCGTCTCAAAGCCCTACCTGCACCTCACCGTGGTGAGACGGTGAACAGCCAAGTAGGGGATAGCCTGGTGGGGCTATGCCATCAGTGGTGAAGACCTCGGTCGATGACCTTGGTCGAAGTACCACCTAGGGCGTCTCGCGAGGTGGAAAGGCTCACCAGGAACCCCGAAACGGCTGGCCAACACAGGAGACAGGTGTTGGAAGGACACCTCAGACCGGAAGAGGCCAAAATGGCCCAACGATCTCCTTACCCTACCAGGAGAGGACTGGTCACCGCCTGGCAAGAGACCAAGAAACTCTAACAAAATGAACACGAAATTAAAGATTACAGATAATGACGTTAACGGGGCTCCTCTGAAAATACAGAGGAGCACCGCGTCCGGCAGGAACGGAGGAGGGAACCGGGCCGTTCAGGTCGTCATCCCGAGAAATCCTGGAACCCAAGGGAAAAAGGAGATTCAAGAGATCAGATATTCAATAGTAAGGAAACCATGTTCGTGGGAACATGGAACGTGAGAACATTGTATGCAACGGGACAACTAGACATGCTACTGCACCAGATTAGAAAGCTGAGATGGAGCGTCATGGGAATAGCAGAGACGAGATGGACGGGGACAGGAGAGATGAACAAGGGTGAATATAAGATCATATACACAGGAAGAGAGGATGGGAGGCACCAAGAAGGAGTAGCGCTGATCATGGATAAGAAAGCAACTAGAGCCCTGATAGGCTACGCAACGAGGGGGTCACGACTCATCAAAGCAAGAGACGGCGATGGGAAAGACAACGATCATCCAAGTGTATGCACCAACAGCGGCCTCAACAGAGGAAGAGATAGAAGACTTCCACGAGAACCTACAAGAAATGATACAGGACATACCGAGTCAGGAGATCCTGATCATAATGGGTGACTTCAACGCGAAGGTGGGGAGTGACTGGGAAACGTGGAAGGGAGCACTGGGAAAATTCGGACATGGGGAGGAAAACGAGAGAGGCGAAAGACTGCTAAATTTCTGCACGAATAACAGCTTAAGAGTCATGAACTCAGCCTTCCACCAAAAGAAGGACAGTAGGAAATGGACGTGGGAGTCGCCGGACGGCAAAACCAAGAACAGAATCGACTACATCATCGTTAACAACAGATGGAGGAGCAGTGTAACAACCTGCAGAGCATACTCAGGACCGGATGTAGCGTCAGACCACATACTAGTAATGGCAGGGATACGAATAAAGCTAAAAACAGCAAGAAGACAGGAAAAGATAAGAAGATTTGATGTGGAAAAACTGGAGGAGACAGAAACGAAACAAAGGTACAAGGAGGGACTAAGGAGGAAATGGAAGAAGGCCATGGAAGAAGAGAAGGGAGTTGAAAACTCTGTGGAGGGAACATGGAAAGAGATCAGAGAAATCTACAACGAGACAGCAAGACAAGTCCTGGGTTACAGAGAAACAAGAAAAAGTAAGCCGTGGATAACGCAAGAAGTGCTTACGCTAAGTGACCAAAGGAGGGAGCTAAAGAAGGACCAAAATGGACAACGAAGTAAACAGGAAAAGATACAACAAAATAACCAGAGAAATCAAAAAGAAGGCAAAGCAATGTAAAGAACAATGGATAGAGGAAAAATGCGCAGAGGTGGAGCATAGTGCGGAGAGACAAGACACCAGAGGATTGTTCAGGATGGCGGAGGAAATATGTGGCACGGTGAGCAGCGGATCGTCGGAATTAAGAAACAAGGATGGGGAAAAGATAGAGGACAAGGAAGAGATCAGAGGAAGATGGAGGGAACTCTTCGAGGAACTGTATAACGAAGAGAATCCAACGGACATCACGGTCTTGGAAGAAATGCCACAGAATAACAACCAGGATAAACTAGGTCACATACTCAGAGGAGAAATTGAAGAAGCGATCAAAAACCAAAAAAAGAGGAAAGCACCGGGGGAAGACAACATCACATCAGAAATGATAAGGGAAGGAGATGAGTGCTCAGTAGAAATGATGCACACCCTGTGCAACAGGATATACCAAGAAAAGAAATGCCCGGAGGACTGGGGAAAGGCGATCATAGTCCCCATACACAAGAAAAAGGACAAAACCATCTGCAGCAACTACAGAGGAATCAGCCTTCTAAGCGTGCCTGGGAAGGTGTACACCAGAGTCCTGCAACAACGACTACGGAAGTATGTGGAGGAAATAGTAGGGGAGGAACAAGCGGGTTTCAGAAGAGGAAGGGGAACAGTGGACCAAATATTCACAATCAGGCAACTAGCGGAGAAATACTATGAAAAGAACAAGGTGATATATATCAACTTTATAGACTTCAGACAGGCTTTCGACAGCGTATGGCAGAAGGGGCTATGGAGAGTGATGAGGAACTACGGAATACCAGAGGAGCTAGTGGAACTACTGGAGGACCTGTATAGTAAGACGATAAGTGCAGTGAGAGTAGACGGGGAACTAACGGAATGGTTCAGAGTACATGTTGGAGTTAGACAAGGCTGCGGTCTATCCCCATACCTATTCAACCTGATACTGAAGGCAATGATGGACATAGCGCTGGCAGATACAGATATAGGGGTGAGAATAAATGGAGAAATAGTCAACAACCTAAGATTCGCAGACGATATTGATCTGATGGCGGAAAGCGAAAGCCAACTGCAGGAGCTAACGACCAGGGTACACGAAAGTAGTAAAAGATTCGGGCTTAGGATCAATGGAGAGAAGACCAAAACAATGACAATTGGTAAGAAAAAAGAGAAGATAACCATCAACTTGGAAGGAGAGGAGCTGGAGCAGGTGACGGAATTTGTGTACCTGGGGGGTGTAATTACGGAAGATGCAGAGTCGACAAGGGACATAAGGAAAAGAATTGGGTTGGCGTCAGCAATGTTTGGGAAGCTGAGGAAACTATGGAGATCAGGCAGCATCTCAACAAGAACAAAAACCAAGCTATATGAAACACTGGTGTTACCGGTCCTCATGTATGGAGCAGAATCTTGGTGCGTGAAAAAGGAGGACGAGAGAAGACTGCTGGTGGCGGAAATGGGATGGCTACGATTTGAGCGTCTAAAGTCGTCGGTAGTCGATATTCAGATAAAAGCTACATTTAATGCGGCGGTGCCGGTGTCGCGTGACAGAGTCTCCCCCCTAAAAGTCTCCCCCCGGAGACTTTATTTCGAAACAGATTCTCCCCCCGGAGGATCTGTTTCAGAATAGATTCGCCCCCCGGAGACTCTATTCTGAAATAAAGTCTCCGGGGGGAGAGAATATTTCCTCCCCTGCCGAAACAAAGTCTCCCCCGGGGAGACTTTATTTCAACGCGCGATTTGATAGTCTCATCATATTTATCTGTACCGAAATATGTCTGAAAGGTTGTCCGTCTGTTGGAATATTATTTTCAAACAATTTGCAAAACGTTCTCTTGCGAATTTGTAGATCAACGAAACTGTTTTCAATTCATAATTCACATTAATACCCGAGATACGGATATTTTAAAGTTCGATGTGATAATTATTACCGCAAACTTAAGACGCTCTTTCACCGTTATTATATCACCACGCCATTGCTGTTGACGTCATCTCGCTTAACGGAGGCGGGCTAAGCATGGATTTAAGCAGAATCGCATTAATAATAAGAAGAAATGATAGTTATGAATGGATCGCCGCAAAATAAGAAAAAATAATTTGACGCAGAGAGTAGACAAGCAAACCCAGACAATAACTTTTCCCGTAGGGAGTGCAGGTCATTCAAAGCAGGATGAATGGTCATAATATTATTTTTAAAAAGTTTTATTGTTTAATTATTATTATTATTAGTAGTAGTAGTAGTAGTAGTAGTAGTAGTAGTAGTAGCAGTAGTAGTAGTAGTAGCAGTATCATCATCATCATCATCATCGTCATCATCATTATTATTATTATTATCATTATTATTATCAACCGTCTCCAATTACCTTTTTGTAAGATTTTCACTGCACATAACTGCTTTTACAAAATATTATTATTATTATTATTATTATTATTATTATTATTATTATTATTTTTATTTATTTTTTTTTTTTTTTTTTTTGCCCCGAGGTAAACATGATCCCTCGGGGACTTCAACACTCTCGATAAAAACAAATTTGTCTGGAATGGACCCTATTCGTCAAGGTCCCAGTTGGAGAAAGTATTATTATTATTAATGTTATTGGTTATTCAAAAATCTTTCCATAAATCTAACTTCTATTTCATCAAGAATAATTGTTTTCGTCAATCCAGCTTCTATTTAATCAAGAATTATTTTCATGATTTAATCACGAAATGCTTCAACTGATCAATCCATGTTTGATATATTGAAGAATTTTTTCACCCATCCATTTATATCTGACTAAGCACTATTTTCATCAACACAGTACATATTTACCATAGACCTTATGTCTTAACAAATGTCAGCTAAAGTAGGCCTACCTGATTGAAACCATAGTATACCTGGGTCTATTCAAAATTTATAATAGTGACGTAGGCCTAAACTACGGTATTGAAAACATTGAATTATTTCAAAACATACATGTATATGCCTACCGTATACTGCTAGCAGTGAAAGTCTCCGAAAGGATATAAAAGGATGATGCATCTTTTATCATTCTTTATATTCTGTGTAACCGATTGTAACATATCGCTTAAGCTGAGCTTTGACTTCAGAAAATTATTTGCGGTAAAATAGAAGTTGAGTAATAAAAATAATTTGAAAATTTATTGCTTTAGCGTTCTAAATTATTCTCTTGGCGCTGCATCATTAGGGGAACGTACTTTAGCCTATTTTCATGAATCCCACTTCTATAGTAGGCCTATACATTGGCATAAATACGCTTCCTCAATCCAGCTTCTCTTTGAGAAATAATTGCATTTTTTCGATCGATCTAGCTTCTATTTTAAAAACAATTATTTTTCATGATTCCAGCTCCAATTGACCCAAGAATCCACTGATCGACCCTATTTAAGTGAAAATACTTTAACCAATCCGACTTCTATTTAGCAGGAGTTATTTTCGTCAATCCATGCAATGGTGAATAATTTAGAACGCTAAAGTGATATATTACCAAGAATTCTTCCTCAAATAGAATGGATTGATGGAGGTAAATTTAATAGCCCAGGACTAGGCCTACTAACTTACAGAGTAAGCTTAGATGCATAGGCCTAGATTGAGTAGCCTATTCATGACTTTAGCTTTTAATATTCGTAATATTCGTGAAGATTAAGATTTCTTAATATTCGTAAATATTCGCAAATATTCGTTAACAAATTAAGGTGAACGACCGAAACCGCAATGCTACTCGGTATTAAGCAGCTTAGGGCCTTAGGCTAAGCTTCTGCATGTCTCTACGACATTCACTCGCATCTAGGTCAAGGCTGAATTGAAAATATGCAATGCGCTTAATATGCTGAGATCGGGATAATTTTTGCTTGTAATCTGGCACTATTATTTACTGCGTTGGCATTTACATTTAGGCCTACTTATCCTGCTACACTAATATAAAACTACTTTATCAATTTGCAGTTACTATTATAGTCAGTCAAAGTTTATTTATAATTTAGCCTATAATAGGCCTGCTATTGCTGCTACTTGCCAACTGCCATCAGTGGCTTTGCCTCTTTCACTTGGGGAGGATGGTCAGAAGTCAGACAAAGGGACTGACATTAAGTATCAAATGTGATATGAATGGCGCATGACCATATTGGCCAGACCCAGCAAAGACTTTGAAGTTTTTAGCAATAGATCTATTAAAGTTATTGCCCCTTACTGTGCTGATATAGGCATAGGCCTACGCGTAGGCTAACTCAATTTTGTGCAATTTATTCTGTAAAAGTTAAACATTTTCATAAATAACAAAATAAGAATTAAGAATAAATTTAGAATTTCTTGAAAGAACATATTATTTTACGAATATAATATTCGCTGGAAGTTTTAATATTGGTTAATATTCGTGAATATTTGAAAATCTTAATATTCGTAATAAGCGAATACTCAATCTATACCTAAATGTATTATATGCCTACCAATGGGCGTAACTGTAGCATAGTTATAGCACCGCTGGGAAGTCTGGCCACTTATGTAATCTACCAATGAATCTAATTAATAGGCTAAATATGCATACGACTAATAATTATAGATTAGATCCATGTGCATTGTGTATACTGTATAGTCTATTTGAGCCTAAGCTCTCCGGTGCGCCTTAATGACATCCCGTGATGCTAGGCCTATAACTATGCTACAATTACGCCCATTAGTATAAAACATTGAAACTTACCCTACTTCATAAGATTCTCATTATTACTTCAAATTTATTAATGCCCAATTCCACTAAAGGACACAAAGTCATTTATTTAAGAAAATATACACTTTAAGTCCGGAAATATAGGGGGCGATTTTTAGTAGGGGGAGACTTTGTATCGTAGAGGGGAGATTCTATTTCAACGGGGGAGACTTTGTTCCGATACAGAGTCTCCCCCCGGAGACTCTGTATCAGCAAGGGGGAGACTCTGTTTCGGGGGGAGACTTTATTTCGTGACACCGGCTCTAACGGAAGCGTAGTGTAAAGGACCAGCCCTTAGCTCACGTGCCACGTGATACGGCCAAACGGTATAGTGGAAACCGCCGAGATTTAGCGGGCGCCAATTAATTACCCATAGCGACCGACTGATAGTTAACGCTTTAAGATTAAGATCTTCCCCTTTTCTGGTTGCGTTCTGTAATGGCTGACACGTTGTCATATGGCCGGTTTTAGTAATTTTAGTTGAATCGGACAGTTTGTTTGCGATTTTACATTAATGATAATACACTGCGAGTGGTGATTAAGTTTGCGAATCTTTGTGTGTTGTTTGTTGGTGAACTGATGCAAGATAAAATGGCAACCCAACAAAAACATTCCTCCCATGATTCAACCCTTAATACTGCCCACGTGTACTCGAACATTAATAACTCCGCCTGCGATCGAGCAGAAGACGCATTCACACGAGATCAGAGGGAAACTATAATTACAACCGCGGCGGACGACGAGGCCCGAGCGGATGCCCGAGTAGGACTCATGCAGTTGTGGCACGCTAGCGTGGTGTCAGGCCAATTAGAAGCAGACTACGGCAGGGAGCAGTCGGACCCAGCCCGACCCCTGGCGGCGGGCGTTCTCGGACAGAGAACCGGCGACGATATGTCCTTTATTCCACTCGAGCGGCGTCCTGGTAGAATAACCGCTAACTCTGAAATATACGACTCCTATTCAGTGAACCATTCTGATTTGCAACCTATTCCGAATTCTGACTCTCTAGATTATCAAGCTACAACGCCTCTTCATAATCATCCATCCATTGCTCCCTCGGCGTCCCCCTTCGATGAGATAGCGACGACATCAAGGGGGCGAAAGTTTACAAGTGATTCCAGAAGTGTGGGGTGTGTTGAAATGGATGAAACAGGACAGCCCAAACTTACAAGTGATTCCAGAAGTGTGGGGTGTGTTGAAATGGATGAAACAGGACAGCCCAAACTTACAAGTGATTTCAGAAGTTGGAGATTGCGCTTAAAAGATGATGAAGAGAATGAAAGGTGTTCGAGAGTTGATAATGAGACCAGAGACGAAATAGAGAAACGGAAAGATGAAAGGAGAGGCGAGATATTAAGAGGCAGTGAAGTGAAGAAAAGGAGTATATGTCAACAAGAGTACGCAAGGGGAATGGAAGAAGTTGATGGAACTAGCATTAATTCTTCACGACTAAAGAAGAACACGACGACGACCCAGACTGGACAATTGCAAGACCTTTTAGCACCACTACAAGAACTGTGTAGGCATCTCAGTGAGATTTGCGAGCAGAGTGGAAAAAGTGTAAGCAATGGTCCTGGGCTGTGCACGGAAGTCGGACAAACGTTAAGTCGTCCCTTGGTGACCAGTCCGTTAGAAACTCGTCCAGTGATTTTAGTTGAAGGCGATGGGTTGAGATATAAGCCGACCATCGAACCGAAATCATGTACGGAGGATGAAACGAAGAAGCAACCAAGAGACAGACAGCAGTGGCTGAAACTAGAGAAATTTGATGGTCAAACGCCTCTGGAAGCGTTTCTAGTCAAGTTTGAGATCTGTTCGAGACAGAATGGATGGGACGAGGACGAAAAGGTGAACCAATTGATGTGTGCCATGGTAGGACCAGCAGCGCATCTGTTGTGGGAATTTCACGCCTCAGGTCTGTCATCCTCGAGCGATCTGATAAAGCGACTTAGGAGCAGATATGGATGTTCGGACCAGACAACATTATATCGTACGCAACTTCGTGCGCGAAAACAGAGAAAAGAAGAGTCCTTGCAAGAATTAGCGCAAGACATCCGACGCCTGATGGTGCTGGCCTATGCTGGTCCGCCCACGGAGATGAGTGAGATGGTCGCCATCGATGCATTCCTCGACGCAATAGACGACTCCGAGCTTGCCCTATGCGTGAGAGACCGCGAACCGACTAACCTCGAAGCAGCGTGCAGATGTGCTATTCGACTAGAGGCGAATCGAGCAACTCGAGGTAGAACTGGAGACCATGAGCGTAGATCGGGACGAATCCAAGCGATCCGAACAGATGACAGTTCTAGCGAAGAATTGCTTCGTAGATTGTCGGAGCAAATGGCTAACATGGAACAGCGTCAACTGCAGATGGAACAGTGGTGATGTGGGCCAACGTTGCAAGCATCTGACGGAAGAGAAAGACACTCGGTAGAACCTCGATATGTGCCGATGGAAAATCGACAGAGATCGGAGGGAGGAACGAGAAACAATTTAGAGACGCAAGGTCGAAGGAATCGACGAAGTGGTGGTCGGTGCTTTCTCTGCTTGCAGCCAGGACATTTCCGGAAAGACTGTCCACAAGCAAGGACAGACGTACAAGGTCAAGAAGAAGGAGAAAGGATAGCTAACGCAAGATATATCCAAGGAAGTACTAACGCGTACTTGCCACTTCGGATAAATGGGCGCAAGATCCTCGCTCTGATTGACACAGGAAGCGAGATGTCGTTAATTCCTGCTTCGTTAGTACGTCTTCAAGACATGCGAGAATCGCGACAGCCCCTGAACGCGGCCAATGGCACCAGCATTCGTGTGCTGGGCGAGATTACTGTGCAAGGTGAAATCGCAGGCAGATCTTCCAGATTCCGTGCCTCGTCACCGAGCAGCTGAGCGAGATGATTCTGGGACTCAATTGGCTGGAACAACAGAACGCGAGTTGGAATTTCCGCGAACGGTCAATTCAACTGCAGGGACGAGACTACGCACTGTCTCGTGGAGCTGGAACGGCGCGATGTC
The DNA here is from genome assembly GCA_949752735.1 of Lumbricus terrestris. Lineage (NCBI taxonomy): Eukaryota > Metazoa > Annelida > Clitellata > Crassiclitellata > Lumbricidae > Lumbricus > Lumbricus terrestris. The sequence goes on from OX457053.1 coordinate 34,391,628, forward strand.
GGAAAATATCGTTGGCAAGAACTGTTGCGCCACCTACGAGCGAAGCGTATGGGGAGGTGTTTGCCGTTCTTCCCACCAAGAAGGACGACCTTCGACCCTGTCCTGTACCGACACAAGTGCTCGAATCTGACATTCTTGTAACCAGTGCGTCGCTACCTGCTCGAACCACAGAAGTCGATGTGTCTGGTGACCCAGACATCCTGCTGTCCTCTCCTCGGCAGAACGTGTTTGACGACGTTCCGCTAGAAGTTAACGATCGGCCGACTCAGACTGCGCCCTCTCAACTGCGAGCCCCGTGTCTCACCGTCGTTGAAGAGTGCGATTTCGAGAATCAGCCCCAACCCGACTCCGCGCGACCCTCCGCTGACGAACTCTCACGTCGACCGCATCATGTGGAGATGGTGCAGACTACGCGAATTCCTCTTCGACCGGAAGAGTCCCTTCCAGACGACTTCAGCATCCTCTTACCTGAAGTGATGGCTGCGAACCGCGCTACCGAGCGTTCGAGTACGAAATTCAGCCCCAACCTCCTGTTCGTGGGACGAGATGTTATCGCGCCCATCGGCCTAGTCTTTGGCGATGGTTCGGCGACAGAACTCTGCGACCAAACAGTGGACGAGTTGGTGGATCAACGCCTGCACCGGATGCAGGGCACCTATCGTCTGGTGCGAACTCACTTTCAGCAGTTCGTGCAGCATCGGACTGTTCGATACAATGGTCGAGTGCGCCCAGCCGCATTCGAACCTGGCCAATGGGTATGGTACTACTGTCCCCGTCGACACGCCGGTATCAAGACCAAGTGGACCCGTACTCTATCGAATACAGAAGTCGACCCGTGCCCAACCGAAGTTGGTTTATGTGGACAAACTGAAAAACTTTGGGGGAGACTGTCCGAAGGACTGGGATATGCCGATCTCGAACGATGTTACTGATCGAGACGAACTTTTGGGATTTGACGAACTTGTCCGAGACGAGGAACTGAACTCTGTCCCCAGACCAACCCGTCCCCATGTTCTTCCTGTTCGGTTTCGTTTATAAACCACGCCCTGACCAGTTATTCACCGTTGTGAAAAACGTATTATTCACCGTTGTGAAACCGTGTTGGTGATGTCAATCACCTAGATAAGTGTTTGTGTTGCCCGAACCCGAACTTCTGATTAAAGGATTGTGCAAGGAAACAGACGACCCTGGGTCGTGCGATAGTTAATCATGTAGCAGGCTAAGGATGATTCTACTGTTTCGTGTTAGTTTGTTTCTGCATTCTGTTGGAGCGCTTTGTTACAGTTGCGTTATAACATTGGGTGCATGGGTAGGAACAGTCGGTGACCCTGTAGTCCAAATTTACATTTGCCGGATGCTTTAGGCCCGAGGTATGGAAATTTGTAGAGGGGTTGACCGTTGTTTGAATGGTTCATCTACTGTTTGTTTTTCCCGGGTTTCACCATTTGGGTAGGCGGAACCAGTAGTCCAGATTTACATTTGCCGGATGCTGTATTTTGATATAGGCCCGAGGTATGGAAATTTGTAGAGGGGTTGACCGTTGTTTGAATGGTCCAGTACCGTTTGTTGGTTTCCCCGTGGTTTCACCACTTGAGTAGGTGGGGGAGAGTGTAAAGGACCAGCCCTTAGCTCACGTGCCACGTGATACGGCCAAACGGTATAGTGGAAACCGCCGAGATTTAGCGGGCGCCAATTAATTACCCATAGCGACCGACTGATAGTTAACGCTTTAAGATTAAGATCTTCCCCTTTTCTGGTTGCGTTCTGTAATGGCTGACACGTTGTCATATGGCCGGTTTTAGTAATTTTAGTTGAATCGGACAGTTTGTTTGCGATTTTACATTAATGATAATACACTGCGAGTGGTGATTAAGTTTGCGAATCTTTGTGTGTTGTTTGTTGGTGAACTGATGCAAGATAAAATGGCAACCCAACAAAAACATTCCTCCCATGATTCAACCCTTAATACTGCCCACGTGTACTCGAACATTAATAACTCCGCCTGCGATCGAGCAGAAGACGCATTCACACGAGATCAGAGGGAAACTATAATTACAACCGCGGCGGACGACGAGGCCCGAGCGGATGCCCGAGTAGGACTCATGCAGTTGTGGCACGCTAGCGTGGTGTCAGGCCAATTAGAAGCAGACTACGGCAGGGAGCAGTCGGACCCAGCCCGACCCCTGGCGGCGGGCGTTTTCGGACAGAGAACCGGCGACGATATGTCCTTTATTCCACTCGAGCGGCGTCCTGGTAGAATAACCGCTAACTCTGAAATATACGACTCCTATTCAGTGAACCATTCTGATTTGCAACCTATTCCGAATTCTGACTCTCTAGATTATCAAGCTACAACGCCTCTTCATAATCATCCATCCATTGCTCCCTCGGCATCCCCCTTCGATGAGATAGCGACGACATCAAGGGGGCGAAAGTTTACAGTACGCAATGGTGATTTCTGACAAGCTACTTAAATTTCAATCGGCTTGCCAGAAAATGAGCGTGGTGTACTAAACTTCTTGTATAAAGAAATATCTTGCACTATAAAAATGAAATTGATAGAATTGAAAATGCTTTTGAAAGAGCACGGTATTAAAACCTATCTCAACAAGCCTGAACTCATTGATCTATTGTTCGAGAAAGGTATTCTTTCGCGTGATATAGCTGAAAAAGAGAAACAACGGCAAGAACCGAAAGTGCCGTGCACGGATGCAAAATATGAGAGATTGAAATATATCAAAAAACAACAGAGACGAGTAGATATGTTATACCTTGAAACGGGTGAAGTAAGTTCGTATACATCGATTTACAAAGCGGGTAAAGCACACGGGCAAAGCGCGCGAACAATCTTAGCATTCGATGGCCGAGTATGGAGAACCAGATACGAAATTAAAGTTCATAAGAGAAACCGCGATGACCAATTTGTAACAGACTGCTAAAATGTATTAATTCGAAACTAAATGTGGTTTCGAATTTTAGAAAATCAAAATCAAGGTCGTAAGTATGCGGCAGAAAAGTCTCTACCAAATATGTTTACATCATTGGGCGCAAAAGCAAATATCTCAAGGTAATCGGTATTAGTTAAGTACACTATGCTATTACCCGTTGCATTATTATACGATCCAGCCGTACCTCCACCACCGGCAATCTGCATGTACGATGTTCCTTTTTTGTACAGGAAAACGTTACCAAAATTTCTATTACTATTGTCCTGAAATTCCACATACACCGAAAACGGTGTAATTCTTTCCCGGGCAAGAAACGATTCGAACTGACGAAGCAACGATTGGTATCGAATCTTATTGTATCAAATAATACTCGTGTGAAAACTACAGCATTTATAGTCTGAAGATTGGAAGCGTAAGCACTAATCGCTGGACCAAATGCAACCGTATCTACGTACTTTTTCGTAACAGCGCTACCATCGCCGGTGGGTTCGGCTAGACCAGTGATTCGAGCTCCGTGCATATAGATATCTATAAAATTAATTATTCTTCCATTAGGATCTTCGGTGGTTTTAACGATAACGAAAGCGTCTACACCATCTATTTGAACCTGTAATCCATTAGTCGTTTGGAACATTATGGGATTTTTGTTGTAATCGGCGAAAGTAATCCTTTTTCGTTATTACCGAAAAGTAAATTAAAATGTTGCCCTTTTCGAATATCAGCGCATCCCATGTTCCTGTCCACAGTCGGATCGGAAGAAGACGAAATAAAGAAACCTCCGCTCTTTGAAAGTTTATTAGCATCGACGTAATTCTTAGTAGCGGCATCTTGAAGATCGGTAGGATCTGCTACATTAATCAGCTTTTTAGAATTCAAATTGATATTTTCTGTCGCCGCGTTCGCTCCATCTCGTCTAAGAACAGTATTATTTACTTGAGTTAATGTGACGCCCCCTGCTATTACTCGTGGCGAGGATCCGCCGTTCATTTGTCCAAATATGTTTACTGGTATTTTATTAAACAATAATAGTTTTTGTTAATGCAAACTATCAATGACATTTTGAAATTTACAACCATCGTTCATCGTCTTCTCTAAGACATACAAACATAAATGGCGCAAAACACTTCGTTGTCGGGTTGTATTCGTTCACTATTGTAGTACACGGGACTCTGTAAATACTTTACGAGCTCTACGGGTGGAGTGAGACCGTAGCTATCGAAATATATTTTCTCGTTACCGTTCTTTAAAAAATTGCACCAATGCGTACCAATCCCATTAGAGCCGTCTAGGTTCAATATCCCACACTCATTCTGTCTAGGTTTCTTCGGCAGCCCGTCTCGTAAGAACACGCCTCTAAAATTCAGAATAGTCAGCTTCTTCGCAGCATCCAATAATTCAAAATTCGTTAACGGATGATTTGGAAGAACTACGCCTTCGACATCGATGTTTTTCACAGTTGCAGAACTCATTTTATATTTCATGTTTTACAAAGTAATGCGCTTTTACTTCCTGCATTACATATAGCCAGCGATCTATTTTGTTCGATTTTTGTATATTTTTAAGTGCGAGCAACGGGCGAATATTCTTCCAATTCATAGCTTTAAAAAGTTCTTCTTCATCTAGCAAATTGAACGATGATATTGGCAAAACATGATCGTGTTGCCAAACCGAACCGTATTTTTCTATAGTCATTCCTTCTTCTAACTGAAATTCAATCCATTTAGTAAATATTTCAAAGTCAACACCGATAAGTTGCCGCGTCGTTTGTGATTTTGACTTGCCTTTTAATACTTCACCAAGCCTGCTCCTCATATTTTTAAGTAGTTTAAACCCCGGGTCATATTGCTTTCGGGCTTCAGAATGCGCATGATTATATTTATATTTACATTCTTTACATTCCTTATCTAACCCATCTTTACAACATCTATTTTTTACATATTCTAATATTTTCCTTTCTTTCTTACAACGACAGCAAACTTTTTTGTCTTTTGTTTCCCTAGTCTCTAGTCTCGAGTATTTTTGTCTAAGTTCCTTCGCTTTGATATTTTTACACGTTTTACAACTAGAATCATACCCGCTCTTTTACATTTATCTTTGTAAAATTCGTTTAAGCTTTTTTCCATTTTACATTTGGTACACACTTTAGAGACTTCCATTTTATATTATTATATTTATTCTTTAAGTAGTTTTCAACAAATAGTATCCGTATGGTAACATGCTTGTTCCATTCTCCATTATCACTCGTTTATCATCGTCGGCGGACAGCGCTACTTTATTTACTTCTTCGGTGTAAATATCGTGATGATACGATCGAATAACATTCATTGGTCTCAACTGTTTTCTTTTCGTAAACACGCAGTCTTTATAATCGTCGTGGGTTATCGTTTTCTTAACGACGTTCTTCTTTACACCTTTACATTTCTTATAGTCTTCACCAGACATCCTGTACGAGTACAACTTGGATCGTAAACCTACGAATTCTTCGATTTGTCTACCTGCTGCCTCGTCCTTGAACATGCCTATAACTTTCTTATTTACACCCGTTTCTATACATGATGGATGATCTTTCGGATACTCACTCGTATCGAACATGCTTCGAACATCGTCGGCGATATCGGCGTAAAAGTCGTCGGTCTTTATTTCGTACGCCAACGAATCCGTATCGGTGAATAATAGCTTAGCCCTATCTCCGTACTTCGTCTTGATGTAATTGTAGTGAAAATCATAAATTAAAGTTTTACTCGAGTCTAAGATACACATTCCTAGATATATCGGCTTGTTATAGAACAACTTGGTCTTTTTCATGTGAACGGCGATTAGGTTTTCGTAGAATATAGTTCGACTGTCGTAATTAGGTTTAGCGGCGAGCTTCATTGCTTCCTTCTCTTCGCACACCAATCGCACATCAACTCGATTCTCGATAGTCTTGCCGAAGACGCTATTATTCATCAGCTTGAAAAAGTCTTTCTCGAAATCGTTTGTAGCTCTCGTTCTCAATCCTGTATTCAACTCGATATACTTTTTCAGCCACGCGCTTTCTTCGAATATTAACCCTCGGTGAATTTTAACGATTTTCAAACCGAGACTTTCGTACAACTTTAAATTACCGTAATGAACTACATACTTCTTTTTATCGTTTAAGTTTGGAATTAGTTTCGTTACGAACGATCCTTCGGGTTTTATACTCTCAGGAGCCAGAGGATAATATTCAGGTCGTGTAATTCCTTAGGATATTCTAAATCGACTTCTAACAAGCATCCCTCCCCATCTCGTTCGGTAACGCTTCTCCAATCATTCAATTCGTTAACAGTCATCCATTTAAACCCATGAGTTGGTAACGGCTTGCACATTACAAGTTATTGGCGTCTAAGTAAGGTATGAACGACCGCGGATGGCTGCAATCGAAAGCTTCTCCCATGTACTCGTTGTTCGCTTTCGCGTATCGATTCGAAATCGTGCTGACTCCTCCTCTTATTCCTTGCTTAATCATCAGTAACATGTCGTAGTCGCTCAACAACTCCAAGTCTACATCGGTCAACTTTAAAGCCGCGTCCCATGCTAGTCCGGGAGAAGTGTAATACCACGCGGGATCTAGGTTGTAGTTCTCCATACAGACGTCTCTAAAGTTTTCGAATACATCCGCTAATAATAGAACATCCGAAACATTGTACAAGTCGTGATATTCTCTAAGCGTTTTGAATCCGAACTCATTCCATACCGCTTTAGCGTGCTCGTAATCTTCATCGCTGATATCTGAATCGTTTAGTTTAGAATAGAATTTATGCTTCGGCGGCAATTCGGTTTCGTTTAATCTTTCAACTCTATCGATGTAATCGTACGGGTAAACGCCCTTTTTGAGCAAAAGATCTAACTTCCTGCTATTAAAAAAATCGCCCAAATTCTTACACTGGTCTTTACGAAGGTTCTTCGATAACGCATCAAGACTCGAAGGCATGAATCTACGATCTCTCGGCTAAACGATATATACTTTTCTTCGTTATTAGGAACACAGTTAATTTTCTCACCATTCCCATCTCTCAATTTCTTCACGAAATCGGGCTGTCATACCCGGATAGATTATGGAACACTACTGGGAAAAACTTGGGGACTTATAGTTTATATTGCAGCCGTTATGAGCGGCGCCTCTGAATTTACCGCTTAAATGGCAATGATCTTTAACTCGATCTTTACCCAACTCTTCTCCGCAGATATGACAGTTAGTAGCTTCATCGAAACATTTCTTCTCAGTTTTACCCAATATCATATTCTTAGGGAATTTAAACTCGTTATGTATTCGTTTTATATTTTCTACAAGAGAATCTACGAATATCTGAGCGACATCATCGTCTTCGTTTTCAGCACCAGATCTTGAGAATAAACGTCATCGTCGAAGCATTTTATGTGGTAACAAAACGAGCCAACTTTTCTGGTATTTATTGGTGTAGGACGTGCTGGGATCGGGCTGGCATGTATCGATCGGTTTAATGAAAGATTCGAAATCCGCATAGACGATAAAAGGCACTCTCATAGATTTAAAATAATGTTTAAAACTTAACATGGCTCCAGGCTCGGGCAATTCTATTCGTTGTGCGTCATGCTGCGAACAGTACTCGCTGTGTTTATTAAGCGAGTCTATCGATCTGTAACCGATTAAACATCTTCTACAATAGTGCATCGAATTTATAGATTTTTCTGTTCGTGCCGCCATTAATCTATTAAAGTTCTTGATCCAACAATAATGCTTCTTTTCTCCGTCGGAAATAAGCAGCAGATATACGCAGGTATCGCTTTCATACTTCGATATATAATTATAATGGGTACACGGCCTTTTCATAGCTGAATACGCTAACGCTAATGTTATTACGACGCTCAAACTTATTTATAATATTAGCATCAGCAGCAACCGGGAATTCAATACCACTCCAATCGAGTTTCTTAGATTGCTCTTTTATATCTCTCGTGATTCTATGCGGGTTGCTGTCCGTTGGATTTAGCGCCCTGGTAATTGACCACTTGAAACATTCAGCGTCATCATTTTTCATGTTAACAATAGCCTTTTTATTCACTAAATACTCGAGATGCGGAATATAAGAACTGCCTTTTAATGGTTTATATACCACTGTATCGATATCCAACTTCACAACGGCTTTAAACCTCCAATTGTGGCGGACAGGCCACAAGGCAAGTACACGTAAAATATAACTTGTTGGGTAAATGGCGGGAGTAACCCTGACTCTCGTTAGGTAGCCATTTGGCTTAGTAGAAAAGAAACTGAAACCGGTTTCGTTAAAATTTAGGTTTCGGTCATTGTATACGGAAGACCGATGGGGGCTTTTAAGCCAAAGTATAGAGTGTTGCCGGTGGAATAAAGCCTGCCATACGGTGCGTTGCTTATAACGTGGAGTAGTTGCCGACTACTCCATACGTACTGTGTTCGTGAATTCGTTCATAGTTAAATCGGTTGTGTTCGACTGTCTCTACAGGATTGGCATTGGCCATTCGAACATAATTGGGCGATCATGATATACGCAGTTGTGAGGGCTCGGGTAGATGATCTGTCGGGGTTCGTCACTCTGTCATCGATCTCTCGGGGTTCAATCTTCTGTTTCAGGGGTACGGGTTACTGGCCGGAGACGCCGCAGCTCCGTTGGTCTGCGGAAGTGTTACAGTTGTATAGGGTGAAATCCCCTGGTGAAGTATCCGGTTACCGTTTGGCTACACGTGTTAGTGATTCTGCAGGACTTGGGTTGGGCTCCTACCTGCAAGGGAAGCTACGTGTTGCATTCACGATCCTGCCGTCTTGGCGATCGTTGAGAGTCTTTTGAGCGTAACGTGAAGGTTACGGGTCTTCTGTAGTGGAGAGTGGTGACTCCACGGGTGCGCATGAAGCCGAAGATTCGGTGAAATACGTTCGATTTAGTAAAGCAGGGGCACCAAGTTTTTCGGGTAATATATATTGGTACAGCAGAGAGTTACCGCTCCCCTCGGGTAGAGGATAGTTTGTGGCCTTAGCAAACTAGGAGCGTGGGAAGCAGAGTAAATTCTGAGAGTAAAGACCAAGTGTTATCGAGGGTTTTTACCTGAGGTCCGTAACTGCTGAGGTAGGGCGAACGGCGCCAGTAGAATATAGCGACAATAAATAAGTCTCTTCGGAGACGGGGCTACCCGATACCTGTTCCCCAAGACCGCCAGGTCTTTTATTTTTTTCCTCCGTTTCCCGTGAAACGACCAGCATCCACCAAGACGCTCTTCCGAGCGCCCGAGAACGCTAAGTCTCGGTGAGGCGCCGGTTGTTGCCGTTGAACGTGGGACGAGTGAGGCGAGCACTCAGGAAGCGCGCCGCGTACGTGGTACACGGCGGCGGTGCGTGTTCCGTGGACAGGCTAAGTGTTAAAGTCGGGAGTTCGGCCGCTGCGGTCTCGATTGCTGCCGGGCTTCAGCTCGACTCTGCCCGGTAGCGTGTGAGCAGCGTGAGCCGTCTCTCCGTGGAATTCACTGTTACCGAAATGAGAACACGGTCGTGGCGCATCCTCGGCCTGGGGCCGTTGGATTGGTCCTGGTTTCAGGCACTTTGGTTGCCGGGAAAGGGCATGCGCTCAGTAGTCCCCGTCGGTGGCGAGGGCTCGGTAGCTGCCCGGTGCAGCATGGTACGCAAGAGTAAAGACGAACAGGGCAAGAAGACAAAGGCCGAAGGCGCGACGGGTGGCGCACGGCGAGGCCGCTCTGCCGGTGGGACAACGGACCTTGTGTTGGGAGTCGGCCATCCTCCATCTCAGGACGTCGCCTACTCGGCGACCGCGGTCTCGGCAGAGAGCGGGTCCGACGATACGGCGCTGCACACCCGGTCGCAGGCATCGGTGTCAGGGGCTTCTTCGACCGCCAGTGAAAGCGACAACGGCGCGCACGGCGCAGACAGCGACTCGGGAGATCCAGGCAATCCTGGTAAGAGCGCGGGTCTCTCGGGTCTTGGGCTGTCAGAGACTCTTGATGGTGCAGGGGCCACCGAGGAAGACCGACCCGGTCAGTCAGAGGCGTTTGCGGCCGACGGCAAGAGGGAAGCGGCGCAGGCGTTGTCTGCTGAGGGTCGGACGCCACACAATTACTGCCTCGCATCTGAAAACTTGCCATGCTCTCCTTAATTTTATCTACTGCGCTGCTATATATTTCGCTCACATCGGTTGCGTCTAAAATGATATCAGTCTTTGATTTAAAATTAGGTTCAGCCAGTACTACTTCGCCGGATTTCATATCTACTTTCTCCATTACGCACATAAGATTGAGTTGAACTTTTACACCTCGATTTTTCGCTAGCAGACTGACTACTTGTGGTCTTACGGCATTGAAAAAAGACGTTGCATCGATCCCACTAGTTCCATCGATCGTGTATCGCTTAGTAAATCCTTGAATAGCCTTCGCAGTCTCTCGAATTTCGAACTTATTTTGATTAATTTTACTAAAGATATTCGAAACCGCCAACTTCAGATAATCCAGTTTTTCGTTAATGGTTTTCTGGACTGGAGCAGGTACATGGCTGTTTACCCAATCTTCTAAAGAATTAAATTTTGACCTAACCTTTTTCTGCGCCTCGTTCAAAAATTACTAAAAACAGATTTCCAATTATTAGACGGTGGCGTATACTTACCTGGAGTAAGCGTTGGAACTTTAATGTCTGGAACTGGAGCGTCTAGCAGATTGCTTTCGTGTCCGGTCTTAACGCAATCTACAGGTATCGGCGATAAGAATGCTACGAGTTCCGCTTTTCGCAATCTCGAGTATCCTTTTAGACCTCTCTGTCTTGCAATATGTCGCAATTCTTGAACAGTATTCAATGTGTAACTCATTTTATGTACGATCGGTATGTCTTTATACAAGATAATTTTTTTTAAATTTATTACTCGACAACGACCGCGACTATGGTGATGAAGATATCATCATTGTCCATCGACAATATTGTCGATGTTAATAATTTGTCATAGAAAGTTTGGCCTACTTCCGGATTTCTTGTTGGAATATAGCGCCATTTAAATACACAGGTAGTATTTTGACCATACCTTTAGGTTCGCGAGGCCCTGGGCAAGGCTATTATAGGTCTACTGTTTCAAAGTAGTCTTAATCCATCTACTGAGGGACCTGTAAGTAACTATAGTAAGGGAGAGGTGAATCTGGTATTTTCTTTGCTAAAAAATGGGCTATGTTGGTGAAATAGTTATTGAAGCTATTGGCTATTTTTTCCGGATCTTTAATATTTTCTCCGTTCATTTTTAACAATTCGATTTGTGTCTCTCTATTCTCGAATTGTATTATGGAGCGAATGAGTTTCCAAGTCTTCCTTAGGTCTTCTTTATATTTGCAGAATTCGGATGCATAGTAGATTCGATTTGTGTCTCTCTATTCTCCAATTGCATTATGGAGCGAATGAGTTTCCAAGTCTTCCTTAGGTCTTCTTTATATTTGCAGAATTCGGATGCATAGTAATTTTTTTCTGCTTTGACTCTAATAGTCTTAAATTTATTCCTGTATACAATAAATTTATTTTTATTATGAGCATTTGGATTTTTTATATACTTTAAGTACAATGAAGCTTTCTTCTTGCTGGATTTGAGTAGCCCTGCAGTCATCCAGGTTGCTTAAACCTAGGCACCTTAGCGTTACTTTTTTTAGACACTTTCGGGAACGCCTGATCATAAGCGTTTTTATATTTTTCAATGAACAGTTCATAAACAGTTCATCATCTCCATTTTTGCATGCAGTCGTGACATTATCCCAATTACTATCAGCAAGTAGGGTTTTAAATTGTTCTGATCTTTCCTCGTTGATTATGCGATGGTCATATTAAGTATGACGTGTATGTATATTCGTTTAATATTATTAAATAAACAACGAGTAGGTTTGCATTAGCGCACGTAGCACAATTGACAGTAGGCCTAAGGTTGCTTAGAACTTATAGTCGAGATGCACATGTTTTTTAATAACATTCTTGGGATAAAGTTTGGGGAAGGTGAAATTGTGCCCTTTGTCAAGGCAACAGTTAATTATACCTTAATCATGGATCTCGCTGTAGTGGGAAGAGGTTATTCGATGAAGTTTGCTTTCCTGAACATTTATCAGTCTCCTGCACTAAAGTTTCTGCTGTAAGTGAATCAGTATATGTAAAAAAGTAAAAGTTAAGTCATCCGAGGGCCGAAGGCCCGTTGGTGAGGCGCTCATCTCTTTTTCTTGGCCATTGAGCCGGTGACACGAAACGGAGTATCCCCTCTGAAAGCTATCCGGGGGGATGAATTAATCTATCTCCCCGGATGTAATTAGCCGGTCTATTATACTCTCCGGGGGGATAAACCATTCTATCCAATTTTCTGAAAAATGCACATAATAATTTTTTTTATGCTGCAATCAAAATTTAAAGTGACTCTAATTGTTTTATATGTCCTAAGCAATGTTCAGATAAAGGCAAATAGAATTTATTTAGTGACCCTGAGTGTTCTTAAGTGTTTTAAATGCTCTAAAAATAGGGCAAAACAAATTATCTAGTAGGAATAAACATACCTGTTAGTGGCATTGTTCAAAACAAAGCAGATGAAAATTAATTTGCCCCAAAAAATATACGCGGAAGCGGTTTTTTCGATTTTTTTAATTTGGGGGGATACAATTAATACGGGGATACTCTATTTCGTGACACCGGTAATGGACGAATCCCAGGGTCCTGGACACGGGACAGGACTTGCCGTTTACTTCCTAGCTTATGCCGGTACCAAATTTATACTGCTTGGTGACAGAGGCACGTGTGCGTAAACAACTTGCCCAAGGTCGTTACCCGGAGTTGAACCCGCAACCGCCGGCTCCGTGAGCGAGCGCGTTACCGATAAGCCACCAGGTCGCACGAATCAGTATTTAAATAGCCGAATAGCTGAATTTTCGCTTGCTAGGGTGAGGATCAAGTAGGTAAGTAAACAAGTGAGTATTTTCTTTATTAATCCACTTGCATAGCCTATACGCACAATGGGACATAGATATTATTAGAAAAAAAACCAGGCCTACATCAAAGTAAATAAAAATTATATAAAGACAAAAAACGTAGAAATTAAAATCACAAGTTATACACTGAAATATAATATATAGGGCTCCCTACTAAAACATTAGCGTCAAACAATCTATTCTTTATTCTTATCTCGACCCGGACCATCTTACGGACAATTTACCTTTGACTCAAAGCAGCGCTCGTGAATAAGCTCGTGAATAAGCTGGTGCCCCGCGCTTGGCTTACGAGTAGCGCTTTATAAATTTTGAGATTACAATTGCGATACGATTACGACGACGACGATTCTGTTGATAAATCGCTTTCCAGTCAACGATTATGTGAACGGGGTCCAAGTTTACCCCACAGTCGATCAAGTCGTGCGCTACGATCGACTTGTCTCGCCAGACGATCGTCTTTGTCGACTCGCCGACCTCTCCATGGCTCGATCGACTTCAAAATTGCTGACGACGGCTGCATTCCTATATTTCAGCATCAAATTAGTCTATTCGTTAATTTTCTAGACGTGCAAATCATTCATCATCATCATCGAAATCCTTGGGCTAAACGCCCGTAGGTGTCCGGCGCCACTCTCTGTTTGAGTCTGTCTCGCGTCATGTTGCCCATCTTCAACCTGTCCGGTCTGCAGGTCCATACCATTAACATCTTGAACCAGCTAGACCACCTTGTCTGATGAAGAGAGTATGGGGAGAGAGGCACAAAGGACAACCTGGGTCAATGCCCGTATGTGTCCCAAGCTCTCTCCCCCCCACTCTCTCCATTGGTCTGTACTGACCGGCCTGTGCATGTCAGCTCCACATCATGACACCTTGAAGCATCTGGGTCGCTATGTCACTTGTGTCATGGTTTTTGCGGATTTCTATGGTCTTGGTCTTTTACTGCCAGTGTATCTCCACCCATCTGGCAAACCTTCCTCATTTTATCCGGGAAGTTGCTGGTTCCTTGTGGCAGAGGATGGATGCAGTTTAACGTCGTGCCCAGGACACGCAAATTATTAGATACATATATATAGTGCCTCGATCTTCAATGGCCTTCTCAGAGGCGCTCCCAACCTCAGCGCAGCCATATAAAACTGTCTTAAGATGAGAGAGGAAAGCCTGAGAAAGAAGAAAACAAAGAACAAAAGGAGCGGAGATCAGAGGAAGACCATTCCAGGTTGATGGTCCTACCACCGAGAAAGCACGGTTCTGCATAGTGGAAGTTCGAGCAAAAGGGACCGAGAGCAGACCTTGTTCAGTCGAACGAAGAGAGCGGAAATGGTGACAACTAAAAGTAGGGCCACAGTCCTCACAAAGGTAGGCAGAAACAACCAGAATAGAGTAGATATCCTATACTCAATTCGCTGCTTGAGTGTAGAACGTGACGTGACAACTGTAAAGTCGTTCGGCCATGTTGGTCGACGATCCGGTCTCTCAGCTTCTACAGCAGATTACTGTGTCTCGAGAGATAGTCGCTCGCCGGCATCTGGATTTGTAGATGACTTCGTAAGTCGTGACTGCGCCTCTGACTTTTTCGACTCCGATTCGTGGGTGTTTTGGATGGAAATTCATTTCATAAGCTCTTGGCCTGGACCATGCTACCGCCGATCGCCATTGGACGGATCTATTGCGAACAACCCACAACACCTCCGCCACCTTACGAATGATTGCCGTTTCCGCATACATGGATGGGACAAGAAAGAGAGATGGGACGCTGCAGTTACTGTCAACATCTAGCGAAGGACTCTATACATTCGGTCCACCACTCAACATCGGACGAGAAACTGTCGGCTGGACTCATAATAATATAATTATGCGCATTGGAGTTCGTCGGTGGTGACTCGATTTTGCTTTCGTGCGTCGTCTTTGCCCATAGATGTCTGTCATAGTGACTTTCTGTAACATCGTAAACTAGAGTTTCTGATAGGCGCCGTTCCTGGCTGCCAACTTTGTAATTAAATTTGTTTTGTATGTTGTGTCTTTGATGGCTGCCATATTTGTCTTGTATTTGTTTTTATGTATCGTGTTTTTATGTGCTTGTAATTCAGAGTGCGTTTGCAGCTGATACATTAAAGAATATACTTACTTATATAGCTGGAGATGTGACTGAGTTTAGGTATGCGGCCAATAAGGCGGGCCGCAGAGCGCAGGACGAGATCAAAGCAACTCAGACGAGCATTTGGTAGGCCAGCATAGATAGAGCAGCAGTAGTCAAGCCTGATGGTAAAAAAATACTGCAGTAACAGTAGGAGTAGCGAGCGAGCAACAGTGCGTAGTTGACGCAGTTTATAATAGCAGGCACGTCTGAGTGAGTGAAAGTGTGGAGCAAAAGTGAGCTCTTGGTCCAGAGTAACACCAAGGTCACGGACTCTGGTTGAGAAGACAAAATCAGTAACGGCATCAGCAATGGTTGTCATGTCTAGCTTTGCCAGCTGCTGGCGGGTGCCAAGCCAAATTAATCGAGTTTTTAAAGAGTTGAGACGGAGTCGGTTGGACGACATCCAAGTCCCCAAGGCTTCCATGGCAAAGCACATGGCCCGGACATTCGCAAACGGGTGAGAGGCGCGGTAATGCTGGTAAGCTTAGACATCATCTGCATACAGATGGGCAGGTATAGCATGGGAGGCAAGAAGAGGCAAGAAGCATGTACAGATGCATGCTCATTTGAGCTGGTCGCAGATCTGAGGTATAGATTATGAAGAGAAGAAGGCCCAAGACAGAGCCCTGTGCAGGACCTTAGTGAGCGGGGACCCAGAGGAACCTAGAGGACCGGTGGACCACGCAGAACGCTCACTAAGAAAGGAGAAGAGTATGAGAGAGACCAAAGAATACATGCGCCCGTTCAAGTAAAATGAAAATACAATGCGTCTGCTTAAATTACAAGTATTTCTTCGCGAATTCATGTGACACAAATTGTTTTATTTTCTTTAAAGCAAGCTAAATGGAGCAGATAGGTCGAAATTGTGACTACAGACTACTTGCACTCATTTGTGCTGCACACTTAAGGTCAATTCAGGAATGGTGGTGGTCAGCATTGGGGGCATGGTAGAGATTGGACACTGGACAGGATGTGTTTTGAACCGACGATTCTGGAATGGTATAATGTTTAATACCAATGAGTCAGGTCATGAATGTTGGTGGTCGGTATTGCAGACTCACTTTGAAGAGGGGGCTGATCATTACATCAATGCGGACGATCGGTAGGCCTAGTTTCTGCAACCGCGAAATTTTCATCACTGAAAATATGGCGGTCGAATGGATGTGCCACCTTTTCGAAATCCTGAATCTCCTTTTTGATTCTTGCAGCTTTCCCATATGCTATAAAACACCAAACAGTTCACCAACTTCGCGCTCTGAAATGGCTCTGACCTGGTGGTCTCGCGATCGAAGCTAGATTGCTACAGATTGGTAGTAAAGTACGTTGAGACTTTGAAAGAAATTATATATAACTAGCTGTACCCGGCCACGCGTTGCTGTGGCTGAAAAGACTGTCCAACCCACCCTTCCTAGGTCCCCTCCCCTTATCCCTCCCCTTCTCACTCCCCTTCCCCCTTCCCTCCTCCAGTTCCCCCTCTCCTTCCTTCCCTCCCCTTCCTCCCCTCGCCTCCCCTCCCCTTCCGTCCCGTCCCCTCCCCTCCCCTCCTCTCCCCTCGCCTCCCCTCCCCTCCCTACTTCTCTCCCTCCGTTTCTCCCTCCCTCCGTCTCTCCCTCCGTCTCTCCCTCCCTGCATCCTTCTCTCCCGTTTCATCCCCTCGCTCCCCTCCGTCCCTCCCCTTCCTCCATCCCTAGAAATATGCGCTTTAGAAAGACGCGCGGAAAACAGCCGCAATTGGACGATTTTGTAAAAACCGACAGTTATAACATATTGCGCTAGAGAAAGACACACCTTTTAAAACGCGCCCGAAAAATTAGCGGACGCCGCCGGACGGATGCGTCAAAGTTCAAATGGATATAGCTGGACTCCATCGACGTATATCGAATGGAAATAAAAGTTGTGTTTTGGGGTCGTAAAGATTGCGCCTTTTCCCAAAAGGCATTACACAAACCCGCTTATGTTCGAATGGAACGTTTTGGTAAAATTTTGAAAACAATCGGTTAAGAACATTCCGAGTTCCTTCATGTCGAACGGTAGCGTTTTACATTTTTATTTATATAGATAAGACTAGTACTGTTGTTTGCAGCCAGTGGGTGCTGTGAGACGACAGTGAGGGCAGGATGACGTTGTGCTCACGGGCTTCTAAAATGACTTTCATTACGCGTATGACTCGGATGTCCATCAAGAATTATCAAAACAGGCTGAGGACGATGGACGCTTGAATTAAATGGCCGAACCAGTTCTTTGATTGTTCCGCATTATCCTAACCACTTTTTCTACCGGCCATGTGGGTGCTCTGTCAATTAGGTGGTTGCTGACTTGCTGTCTTTCCTTCTCTGCGCTTGCTAAGGCGCCGACGTACGTTGACAAATCACATTCCCTGGAATCGAATGAGCTATAATGCAGTGAGACATCTCGCGCGCGCGCGCGCGTGCGCTATAGGTCGGGTCACGAAAGGTCGATTCTGGGCATAGAGATAATAAGAATTTAATGAAGCATTTAAGCTTTTTATAGACCCCTATCTGATTCCGTCAAAAATAGCAAGCCGCAAATGTTAATTAAGTTTTCGCGATTTTCATGCAACCAGGGCCGTTTTAATTAACTTTGGGGCCCTAGGCACAAAAACTAGGTCTAATTCTAAGCGTAACTATATAACTTCTGAGAGAAATCAAGGTTTCTGGATAACGAGTAGGCCTATTTGCCGGTTGGTCACTGAGACGCGTAGCGCCGAGTGAGGAGGAGCAAGGGGAGGGAATGTACTCCTCCCCACCAAATTGTTTTGAATTTTCACATTGCAATGTCAGAATTATAAGCTGCCATTTTATCAAAATTCCTCAGCTATTGCAGTGCTGACCTGAATAGTCTAAGACTTCAATAAATATTCTTACAATTATAATAATTTTTTGTATCAGTTTCCACAATGTAATGGTAGCATATTGTAAGTTGCGAGCTTAACAAAATTACTATATTATTTAAATGCTGATAAAAAAGAGTGGTTGAAAATTTTCATTTGTATGATATTATTATTACCATAATAATTTCTTTGCGTATCAAGTTCTGCAACTCAGTTCTACCTCTTCTGTACTACACCATTTGTTTGTTTGTTTGTATGTACACTTGTTATAGCGCCCCTTCAAGCTCTCGCTGCTCAGAGGCGCTCCCAATGCAGAGTTTCACGCCGAAGCGCTGAGCAATTGTGAGTGAAGGACTTGCCCAAGGTCCTTACGCGGCGAGGTGGATTCGAACCTCGAACCTTCCGGCTTCAAGGCGATGACGCCACCACTACACCACCGCGCCCCACATACCATTGCAGTATATTGAATAACTGCAAACAGGTGTATAGCCCAAGCCCGACTTCCTTGTAGACCCTACTAGAAATCTTATTTCCGTTGCTCAAAAAGGTCCTACATTGCTGACCAGGACACAGTTAGGCCTATCAGAATTGCTTAAAGTGTTACGCAAACCAAGGAAGAACTACCAAAATCGGGAAGCCATGACTATGGCCTAATGATGCTATTTTACTAAGTGTTGGTTGTACAAAAATAGTCTTTGTAAAAATATTAACAGCAAACTATACTCATTGTAATGTGATAGTATCATATATTATATTAGTATATTTTATCATCATAATCACATGATAGTAAAAAATATCACGGTAGCCTATACTATTAGAGCTCATGTATTACAATAATGTAAACAGCAACTAAAAACTATTACTATTTGGTCAAATTTTAGGGTAGTCACTTCTAGGTGGAGCTCCCCCAGAAAGATGCCTAGATTAAACACTGAACGTAACACGATTTCGGTCTCAACTCTCAATCTTTCAGTGTCAGAATATACACTGTGAGCCATAAAAACCGGGCCACTTTATTTTTAGCTATATCTCGGTCGGTATTTTAGTTTTATAATTTTTGTGTCGTTTGAAAGAAAAATTAAATCTCTACGATTTACTTATTTACTTGCGCGATGATGTCATATCCGTTTCGCAGCATAATGTAAATAAAGTTGATAATAATAATAATAATCTTTTTCTTTAATTGAGCGCCTGCAAGACGCACGGCGCTTTACATTTACAAGTTATGCAGTAATCTTAATTAAACTTAACTGAACAGACAGCTTTGCAATTACAACGGCGCTAATAGCAACCTACAAAGCATATCCGCCTAACGGGGACTCGAACCTGCTACCTCTCGCACTCTTGGCCAGCGTGTTAACCATTACTCTACCGGGCTTGAAAATTTTAGTTAAAACTTTAAAATGTTGAGCTTTGAGGATAAAATTTTAATTAAAAATCTGCGGGAATGCAAAAATTATTCTTCTAGAGTCTAGACGATTAATTAAGGAGTTTCCGAACAAGAATTGGAAAAGAAAAACATTAGATGACTTTCTGCGAAAGTTGAGAACTACCGGTTCAGTTGAACGCGCTGCGGGAAGTGGTCGGCCAAAATCGTCGCGAACTGAAGATAATATCGCCGCTGTCAATGAATTGGTTCAGAGCCAGGAAAACAAGCCTAAAACACATCTTTCAACCAGACAAATCGCGAGAGAGCTGAATCTTACACAAACGACGGTCAGACGCATTATTCATAACGATTTGGAACTGAAATGCTTAAAAAGACGACGGGCTCAGGAACTGACCACCGCGAATCGTCAATCTCGTTTGGTACGAGCTAGACAATTGCTGCACGTTTCTCAGTATCGGATGTCGGTTTCATTTTCTTCACTGATGAAAAGTTATTTACAGTTGCTGCGCCGTCAAACACTCAAAACGATCGTCTTTATGTGCCTTCGTTCTGTGTCTAAGAAACAGATTTCATCAGACCGTCTGTTGCGTACCAGGACAACATTCAGCAAGTCGCTCATGGTTTCCGTGGGAATTTCAAAACTCGGTCGCACAGAGCTGATATTCGTTGACCCGGGAGCCAAAATCAATGGCCAATATTATCGAGAATATTATTGTTGCCACAAATGCGCCATGGCGCATTTCGTTTTCCAACAAGATTCAGCTCCGGCGCATCGGGCTCGTGAAACAATTGAGTATCTGTCTCGCAATGCACGAGATATGGCCACCCAATTCGCCTGACCTAAATCCACTCGATTATTCCATCTGCTCCATTATGGAACAGCGCGTGTACCAAAAGCGCATTCAGAACACTGATGAACTTCGGCAGTGTCTCGTATCCGTCTGGAACGATCTAGAACAACATCTTATTGACACAGCAATTGATCAGTGGCGACGTCGCTTGGCAAAATGTGTACGTGAAAAAGGGAGTCATTTTGAACACAAACTCTAAACAAATAAAGGCACTGAAAAATTGTTTGCATTTAAGTAGTAAAAATGCAGCATTGATCGATTCTCAGGTGTTTTTTAGTGTCTTCAGTTTCGCAAGACAAGTTTAACATACATGTAGGATGAAATCGATAATGTTTATTTCTGCTCTTTAGAGTATTGATTCCTGTTTAAAATAATGCAAAAGGTGTAAAAATCGAAAAAAAAAATGACAGAGATAAAATATTATAGCTAAACATAAAGTGGCCCGGTTTTTTATGGCTCACAGTGCAGCTTTGCATTCATGTCATCTATGTGCGCGCGTGTAATTTTTTACATTTGTTATTAATAGGTTATATAGACTAGTATGCTGCTGACACGGCAATTTTTGTACTAGGCAGTGTAAAACCAATGTAAGTTTAACATAGTACGCCAAAGTTCGTATAACATGTTGCTTAATTTGTTATACAATAAATTATAGTATGCTTGGGTCGCCGCGGCCCCCCCCCCCCCCCAATTGCGCGGGGCCCTAGGCATGTGCCTCGCGTGCCTATGCATTAACGGCTCTGCATGCAACTTCACAATTAATCAATAAACTTGCCAGCAAATGTCAGTTCATTTTTGTCAGTTATTTTGCAGTAGTAAGTTGTAGAGACAGCGGAAAAGGACTAAGACTAAATCTTTGGGTTGCATAATATTAGCTTTTTATATGCGAACCGCCGTTAAGAATATTTGATTTTCCTTCGGAAAGCAAAATATATCCAGATGGAAGAAGACGGGGGAACGACGGTGTATGTAATCTTGCATGTAGATTGAGTACAAATGTACAATTCTATAGTTTTACAATGGCACAGTATTCAACAACCACTTGAAGAAATGTTTTGGATAGCACGTAGGCTATCCATGAAAATCTCGCCATCTGCGCGTTGCAGCTAATGACCTCAAATACCGTAATTTGGTCGTATAAGATGTAGGCTTAGTTGTGTCGTCTTATACATGGTCTTAACGCCGTCAACCGTCGCGGATGCTTTTTCCTGGTGATTGTCTTTAATAATACCACTGTACCAGATTAACAGCTATGCTACAAGCATTCCCACTCATCCAAGAAATCCTCACAGAAATACTGCTGAAATATTTATGACTCGCTGAGGTACCCGCGTTGCCCGGAAATTTTAGGATTCGGTCCGTTCCCCGCATCTCCGTCCCTCCCACCCTCCTTCCATCGCTCCCACTCTCCCACTGTCCCTCCCTTCCCTTCCTCCCTTCCTCTTTTCCTCCCTTCCTCCCTTCCTCCCTTCCTCCCTTCCTCCCTTCCTCCCTTCCTCCCTTCCTCCCTTCCTCCCTTCCTCCCTTCCTCCCTCCCTCCCTCCCTCCCCAAAACAACCACACCCAAACCCACCACACTCGGACCTCTCGACGGGTACGCGACCCGTGAAATCCGGACTGGCAAAGCGCTGGCCTTAAACACCTCAAAAACGGTGTCAACCTCTGCTTTTATGCGTATGGCACCAAAAGAAAAGTGCTGTCGTAAGCCTGTGGCCAACAGGAAAAATGAGGGGTTTGCCCCCACCCTGGCCTCAAGGTGGCAGAGATTCACCGACCGCCGCCCCCCCCCCCCCCCCCAATGACCAGTGTC
This sequence comes from Lumbricus terrestris, assembly GCA_949752735.1. NCBI lineage: Eukaryota > Metazoa > Annelida > Clitellata > Crassiclitellata > Lumbricidae > Lumbricus > Lumbricus terrestris. Next base: position 34,413,587 of record OX457053.1, read on the forward strand.
GTGTCGACCGCGACCCCCCTGCGAAGGACTGGGATCGATTGCTTCAAAACTTTGGCCGTGCATACCTGACAACAAATAAGCCAGCATGCGGCCGTGAGAAGCATGCCCTATTTGCAATGTATTGGCGACCGTGTGCATGCAGATCCATTGTTTCAAAACTGAATTTGTGTGAAACAATTCTAGTCATATTTGTCCGTATACATTCATAGCAAGTCTAGGACATCATATTGTACGGGCACCGTCTGGCAGAGATGACAGTGAAATGGTTGGACGGTAGTCAAAGATATTATCATGCAAAATAAATGGTGCATATGACGAGTTTTGCTTTACCTCTCACCAGTTGCAATGATTTTTTTCTGCTAGAATTGTCGGTCACCTGTGTGACAGGTGTAAGCGAATAAGTACATCACAACTCCCCAATTGTAATCTCCAAGTTTCTAAAGCGTCACAGAAATCCAAGCGCAGGGCACCCGATTATTCACGAGCACTGCGTCTAGTTAGAAGGGTTGTTAAAAAACGTAGCCCGAAGGAGGTCTGAGTAAAGACTGTCCAGTTACCAAAGAATAAATGCCATTATGGTAGCTGTTGAGGTGGGTGCCGCTTATTTTGAGAATTGAAAGGTGCAGGATCAGAAGAGACCTTCTTGAAAAGGTATGATATAAAGGCAGTTTCAGGTCGCAAGACCAAGGGGTGATAGATTGAGGAGCTTGAGGAACGTGATGTCGTTAAGCAGCATTTGATTTCAACGTTCGTCAAATATTGAAGTTGGCTTTGCATGTAAGACAACTGTGTTGAAAGATTACAAAGAATTGTTTCAGCTTAGTCTAATCCTTCTTGGACATTTCCATCACTTGGGACGTATTTGTGAGTGTCGAGTGCACTTAACCATGCACACTGGATGGCTGAACTTAAATCAAGTGAACACAAAATGAAGCCACTGGTTGTTTAAAATATGGATTATTTTAAACTTTATAATTTTATCTCAATGCATATGATGCACTGTTGCTCCATGTAGTGATTTGCACTTGATACAAAACAATACAATATTTTATCGGCATCCAAAGTAATTTCCAACTTGTAAAATGTATATTCGTTTAATGTCAAAGACAATCAAGGTGACCCAGTGACCCACCGCTCCAAGTTTCAGGTCAGAGATGCAAAATTATACACAGAAGTAATAATAAAGCTTAGTAATAATAAGTAAGTACAATGTACCAGCTGCAAAAAGCGCACTCTGGCTTCATCATCATCAAAATCCTTGGGTTAAATGCCCGTAGGTGTCCGACGCCACTCTCTGTCTGAGTCTGTCTCGTGTCATGTTGCCCAGCTTCAACCGGTTCGGTCAGCAGGTCCATACCATTAACATCTTGGAGCAGCTAGACCACCTTGTCTGATTGAAGAGAATATTGGGAGAGAGGCATGAAGGACAACCTGGGTCAATGCCCGTATGTGTCCCATGCTCTCCCCCGACTCTCTCCACTGGTCTGTCCTGACCGGCCTGTGCATGTCAGCTCCACATCATGACACCTTGAAGCATGTGGGTCGCTATGTCACTTGTGTCGTGGTTTTTGCGGATTTAAATCGTCTTGTTCTTTTACTGCCAGCGTTTCTGGCAAACCTTCCTCCTTTTGTCCGGACTTAGGACCGGCACATAGACGTTGGTTCCATGTGGCAGGGATGGATGCAGTTTAACGTCGTGCACAGGACCAAGACTCTGGCTTACAAGCGTATATAAGAAACAAATCACGACGCATAAAAAATAAAAACAAAACAAATGAGGCAGCCATCAACGGCGCCAATCATATAGCTCAAGCCAATTGATGGTAACGTCACGACAGAGTCATCCTTAGGCGAAAAAAAACACCGCTCGAGAAGCACAAGACACCACAGTCGAACTCCTGCGCGTAGGCTACACGAAGAGACAGTTCTCGTACCAATTCACGATGATGGTAGTTTAACAGAATTTTCAGTGTCTACTGAGCAGAGAAGCATAAGCGAAGAGCAGCGACGGGCAGCACAACGCTGGAAACGTGGCACTACCACGGCACAGTTTTCGGTTGCTGAATAATTAGATCCTTTCTTTTCCCATTCAAGTGTGCAATCGTTCGGTTATCAATAAGGACGAGCCAATTATGACGAACTTGGAACCCTATTTGATGTTAAGCGTAATGGACGAGTCCAAAGAGGAGAGAAGTATGGCCGGGTTGAACGTCAAAATTTGTAATCCATATACCGTCGGCGAATTCGTAGAACATACATGAATACGAGTCCAAGGCTCCGACGACCCAATAGGAAAGCGAGTTATAAATAGCGTGGCCTGATTTGTAACTTTCGTACGCGAGTAAGTAAATATATTCTGATAATTCTTATAAATATAATCATATTTCACATGGTAGTATTCACAAAAATACCTGGTTTAGTAATATTATTATATTTCAGTAGCGCAAATTTTGATGAGATGGATAAGAACGGAGCGCGTTTAGAATTTTAGTAATTAATTCTAAATCGAAAACAGGTTGGTGATGGCCTCGCTGCAAAAAAGACCGAGGAAAAGAGCGTTTAATCGGTAAATTGAAGCTGGACGAATGAAACTGTTCTTGCTTACCTTGGAGCTTGACGGATGAAAATGTTCTTGCTTAACTTGGAGCTGGATGGATGAAAATCTTCCTGATTAAATTGGAGATGGATTGATGAAAATAACGCTTGAGAAATGGAAACAGGAAAAAGTTTGTATTTTTACTTGAAATAGAAGCTCGATTGATGAAAATGCCCGTCCTTGAATTGGAGCTGGATTAATGAAAATATTCTTGCTTAAATTGGAGCCTGATTGGTGAAAATGTTTCTGCGTATATTGGAACTGAATTAATGAAAATAACTGTTGGTTGAACAGAGGCTGGATTTTTGAAAATCATCGCTTGATAAATGGAAGCTGGATTAATGAAAAACGCTTGTGTAATGGAAGCTGGATTAAGGTATTTTTATATCTGAAGTGGAAGCTGGTTTAAGGAATTTTTATATCTAAAATGGGAGCTGGATTATGGTATTTTGTATCTGAAATGGAAGCTGGATTAAGGTATTTTTATATCTAAAATGGAAGCTGGTTTAAGATATTTTATATGTGAAGTGGAAGCTGGATTAATAAAAAAAGCTTGGAAAATGAAGCTGGATGAAGATTCCTTATAGGTGAAATAGAAGCAGGATTGACGTATATAACGTTTGATAAATGGAAACTGGACTGTTGATTTTCATTCATGTATTTCAACATGCATCCAGCTTCTATTTAAGCTGTAAAGCCGTATATCCAGCTTTCTTTTATCAAGCGACTATCAATCAAGCATTTTTCATCGATCCATCTTCTATTTCAGATATAAATATACCTTCATCCAGCTTCCATTGAAGGCGTAAAAATATCTGATTCCAGCTTCGATTACTTAAGCGTTTATCATTAATCTAGCTCCTATTTCAGATATAAAATTACCTTGATCCAGCTTCCATTTAAGATATCTTCTTCTTCTTTTCTCTCCTCCGTCCGGTCGCGCCGATGATGAGGCCCTTACATGACGTCTTCACCCTGGGTGTAGTTATCATCCTTGTTCTCCTCCGTCCAGTCGCGCCGACGATGAGTCCTTTACATGACGTTAATCGTCATATAAAAGTTTCTTGGTCCTTTTACCAGGTGGTGACCATTCCTCTCCTGGTAGGGTAAGGAGGCCGTTGGGTCCTATTGGACCTCTTCCGCCTTTAGGTGTCCTTCCAGCACCTGCCTCCTGCGTTGGCCAGCTGTTTCAGGGTTCTTGGTGAGCCTGTCCACCTCGCGTGACGCCCTAGGAGGTCCTTCGGTCCTTCTCCCCTGATGGCATAGCCTCACCAAGCATTCCCCTACTTGGCTGTTCACCCTCCCACCGCTCTGAGGTGCAGGTCGGACTTTGGGGGGCATTTAAGATATAAAAATGCCCTAATCCAGTTTCGTTTCACAAGGGTTTTATCATTAGTCCTGCTTCCATTTCTTAAGCGTTACTTTCGTCAATCCAGATTCTATTTCACCTATAAGGAATCTTCATTCAGATTCCATTTCTCAAGTGTTTGTTTCATCATGCCAGCTTGCATTCCAGTCATAAAATATCTTAATCCAGCCTCCATTTATCAAGCGATATTTTCATAATTCCAGCCTCTGTTCAACCAACAGTTATTTTCATCAATTAAATTCCAATATAGGGCATACAAAGAAACATTCTCACCAACCAGGCTCAAATTTAAGCAAGAATATTTTCATCAATCCAGCTTCTATTTCAGGTATAAAAATACTTATTCCGGTTTCCGTTACTACAACGTTATTTTCAGCGATCCAGCTCCAATTTTAGCAAGAAGATTTTTATCAATCAAGTTTCTATTTAGCAACGCGATTGTTTCGTGTGTCCATCTTCAATTTTTAAAAGCATTAATTTCATCAATGCAACTTCATTCAGGAGACGCTCTTTTCCTCGGTCTATTTTTGCAGCGAGGCCATCAGCAACCTGTTTTCGATTTATAACGAGTTATTTTCATCAATGCAACTTCTCTGGCAAATGGACGACTTTTGACTATCTTAGGGGCAACCTCTGATCATATGCCGCGCACGCTAATGCACTTCGTCTGGCCATCGATTAGGCCTACAATGAACCTTCTTCGCAGTGCGTATGTTTATTTCACGTTACTTGAATAATCATTAGGACTAATTACTAAAATTTCTAAACGCGCTTCGTTCGTATCCATTTAATCAAAATTTGAGACACTGAAAATAATAATATTTCTAAACCAATTGCATTTAATAAGAATATTTACTTACTCACGTACGAAAGTTACAAATCAGGTCACGCCATTTATAACTCGCTTCCCTATTGGGTAATCAAAGCCTTCGACTCGTATCCATGTATGTTCTACGAATTCGCATACCGTCGGAACGCTTACGAAACTTATGAAGAAAATTCAGACACTAGATACTCGACATCAGTAAACATCAGAAAATCCAAACAAGAACGGGCGAATTTCGCATATGCCATAACAACAGAAAGGCACAGTTATCGGCAATATTGACCAACGACCATAGAATTATCTCAAAGATGAGTGATCGTGATCGGAATCGAAGGTGGGGAATCGAAACGATCAAGAATTCAGGAGGCAGATAATTCCTAAGGCGTGATGCTGTGTTGTATATGGCTCGGTTTGAGAACATGAGATGAGTATATTGACTAGGTCCTCTACAGCCCACAATTCAAGGCGCTAATAGCAGCTTTAAAAGCACGTCCGCACTAAGGAGCTGGAACTGGGGTCTGCTCTTCATGCCAGTATGCGCTACGGTCCTCTCCCCAATAATAGATATGCCTACTTACGAGGAAGCAAGGCAAATTATTAAATAAGTGAAAGTGACAACTTTACAGGCTACCATCATTTTTCAGTGGCGCTGCCATAATTTTTTATTTTCCCCAATTTCGATGAGGGTTTTTGTTTGGGTGGTGTTGTGGGACTCCCATTTAGTCTTTCAGATTGCTCAAACAATCAAGTTCAAGCATTCATCCATTAGAATTTTGGTGAAATGCTAAGGATTTCATGGACGGAGAAGAGAACACGAATCGGTGCGCGGGGAGCTCGGAATAGAGAGGGAGGAGACACTGCAGCAAACAGCAACTTGGAGGAAATTGAGCTACTTCGGCCATGTGATGAGATCTAACGGTTTGGAAAAGGAGCTGATGACGGCAAGCGGTGAGGGAAGGAGGAGACGCGGAAGACCAAGGAAGAGATGGTTGGATGAGGTACAGGAAAAGTCTGGCATAATGCACCAGAATTCAGTGTTTTGTTGATCTATCCGAGTTTGTCTTAAAAATAATTAATAATTGTTCGCCAACGATGGACAAAACTCTTAGCGATAGGCCTTTGCCTTTACATTACATTACTCTGATTTAATCTTTCCAGTAGACCTACCATTTTTAGACTGTTCGCAGTGCTAACTCTAGGAACCAGTAAATAATCCTTCGTATGCTCCCAACCTGAATTTTGCAGAAATTTTGCAGTCCATTTCTTCTCTTTTATTTTCTTTACGTAATAAGTTGTGAGCTGTCAATTTAGTTTTCTTTAATAAACAAAGAATAATTAGTATATATATATATATACTTTTTCCTCAGCCAAAAATAACAAACAAGCATGATACAATAATGATGAGTGATAATAATTTGGTGAAGGGGAGACCCAGAATGGGTGGGCAATCCCGCTAATAAGGCCACCAATTATTCATGTAAAATATTTTTTAAAAACATGACAGCACATTCATTTGTATTATAGCCTAAAGATTATTATATGGAGACACAGGGAAATTTTAAAAAGTGAGGCAGGGGTGCATTCTGTCCTCTTTCCTGTTCAATCTGTATGCCGGGAGAATTGTGAGGAGGGCTGGATTGGAGGAGGCAACAGAGTAAGCATAGCGGGGAAAATACTGAATAATTTGAGGTACACCGATGATACGACATTATTGGCGGGGAAGAGGGACGTCCTGGCCGAGTTAATAAGAAGAGTCAGAAAGGAAAGCGAAAAGGTGGGACAATACTTCAATGTAAAGAAAACAAAGGTTATGACAACTGCAACATGGGAAAACTTTGAGGTGGATCGAGAAACGATAGAGGTACTATCGAGCTTCACATTCCTGGGGTCTATGATAGAGAAGGAGGGAAGAAGTGATATGGAAATAAGGCGGAGGGTAACAATGGGGAAAACGGCAATGAACGGTCTGGGAAGGATTTGGAAGGATAAATACGTGAGTAGAGAAACAAAGAAGAGACTGGTAAGAGCACTGATCTTCCCAGTGGTCCCATATGGATGCGAAACAAGGACAAAGACACAGGATATGGAAAGGAAAATCAACGCGTGCGAGATGTGGATTTGGAGAAAAATGCTAAGGATTTCATGGGATGGAGAAGAGAACACGAATCGGTTCGCGGGGAGCTCGGAATAGAGAGAAAGACACTGCAGCAAACAGCAACTTGGAGGAAATTGAGCTACTTCGGCCATGTGATGAGATCTAACGGTTTGGAAAAGGAGCTGATGACGGCAAGCGGTGAGGGAAAGAGGAGACGCGGAAGACCAAGGAAGAGATGGTTGGATGAGGTACAGGAAAAGTCTGGCATGAGCCTGGAGGAGCTAAGAGAGGCGACAAGAGAGAGGAGAAACTGTAGTGGATACATCAAGACTGTCGCCAGAGCTCCAAGAGCTGACGGCACCAGGTGTGAAAGATTATTAGGGAGGGAGAAAAAAATTATTAAGCAATTGACAGATAGAGTAGGCCAACAAGAAAAACAACTCTTAACTAATGACTGAACTAAGGACTTAACTAAGGGGGAGCCCGGTAGCGCAATGGATAACACGCTGGCGTAGAGTGCGAGAGGTAGCAGGTTCGAACCCCCGTTGGGTGGATTAGCTTTGTAGGCTGCTATTAGCGCCGTGCAATTACAAAGTTCTGTTCAGTTAGTAGTTAAGTTTAATTAAGATTACTGCATAACTTGTAAAAGTAAAGCGCAGTGCGTTTGCAGGCGTTGAATTAAAGAAAAATATTATTATTATTATTAACTTGGCGAAACCACTGAGCAGAAACCATAACTATTACATATCAGGAAGTGTTTAAGTAGATAAAAGCGAAGTTTATGCTAAAATAATCTAGCGCTAGGCTGGGAATGAAGATATGTAGGGAGAGAGTTCCAACATTGGGAGCCAGTACATTGTATAGAGAATCGACGAGTATGTGTGTATGTGTATGTGCGTAGGGAAGAGTTAATTTTCTAGTAATCTAGAGTGGCGATCAGAGGCAAGGTTAAAGAAGCCATTAAAGGCCATGGTTATAGCGGTATAAACTCTCCTATTTGCAAGTGCCTAATTTAATAGATTTTGAATAATCAAAATTCCTTGAAATACAGAGCGGTGCGGGCTCGGCTCGGAATATTAGCGATAAAATGGATTGCATATTTTTTAAGGGTGACTAGCCTGTCAAAATCAGATTTGTAAGTTAATCCAAATTTGTTAATCCAAATTAGATTACTATAGGTTAAATAAGGATAAATAAGAGAATTGTATAGCATAGACCGGATAGAGATAGGAATCAGTTTAGACGAGCGAAATAGCACACCAACAGTCTTAGCAATTTTGCTAGAGATAATATTGATGTGCTCCTTCCAATTTAGATGCTGGTCAATGTATACGCCCAAACGTTTGGTGGATGTCACTTGGGTGATACCGTCAATAAGTAGAATAGGGAGTTCATTGGGATATTTTTTTCTTATGGGATCTGAAGAGGATGTAGTTGGTTTAATCCAAATTTAGAGTAAATTTATTTGATCGTTGAAATTCTTTAATTGAAAATGAATTCCTACTATTTATCTTTGAATACGGAAAGTCAGAGAGCGTTATTTATTCAAGCTTGTTAGTGTCGGTTGGCAAGTTGACGTTGATTACCCATACATAGAGGAAATGGATGCATCGAAGTGGGTCAACGACGCACGTTACTCGACCGGGTAAGAGTTGTGATTATAATGTTCTGTCAATTGTTTGTTGTTCCCAATCATATTGATGTAAGCCCAAAATGTTATGCTTTGTCTTGGTGGACAATCTAAAGATTTTGTTATAGCCTACAGCCCGGCAGGATCTATGATCAAAATGTCACTGGTTATCAGAAAAATTTAATTTGCATTACATGCGTGGTATTATAGTCAGGATCAGCCTTAAACACAGGCAAAGCAGGCCTGGGGTGCAACAATCTAGGGGCGCCATTTCCCCAAAAATGTATTTGACAGTTTTAGATTTTTAATTTCTTCGCGTTTTTTCAATTCCAATTATTATTATTTTCAAGACATTTCCAGAGTTTAGTCAGCCGTATCGTGGATTTCTATTATCTGCTGAACTGTCTGTAATGTTAGTAGTGAAGATATGTGTATTCTGTTACATGAGTTCTTGTAATTGTTTCAACTGCATAATTGTTCACTGTAACCGGTGGCGGTTTGTCAACTGGATTGTTGAATAAACTAAACAATTATCTATATAAATAAAAATGTAAAACGTTACTGTTTGTTACCTCGGAGCTCGGAAAGTTCTTGACCGATTGTTTTGAAAATTTTACCAAAACCTTCCATTCGAACATCAGCGGGTTGATATAATGATTTTTCGGGAAAAGAGCAATCTTTTCGACCAAAAAAACAACTTTCGCATTTATTTTCGTATTATATATATATTTATATTTATATGTACAGGGTGGCCCAGCATAAATGTCCCGACTTTGCACGCGTATAACTTCGCCAAATTTTAACATTTGTTTATACTTAATGCATCAAATTAAAGATATTTCACTCTAGTATTAGCTCTAAAAAAGTCGAACTGATACTAGTTTAGGTTTTAATTATATGCTCGGAACCATATAGCTATTATATAGCTACCATATTTTGTTGTAATTTGTTACGCAATATTGCGCCGTTGACAGACGATGATCGCGTTTTGAACTTAATTTTACGAACTGATTAGGGATTTAATTCGTTTGAAATGAGTAACAAATTTTGAAGCAGAGGATTAATAAACAATACCTTGAGCTATGGAAAATTGATAAAAACAGGACTTTCTACTCGCAAACCATGGGGATCGGTGCGCATGGCGCTCACATCCGCTAACATTGCTCGTGTGTCCGAGTAAATTTGCAGTCAAGACAATGACCAGGGCAGGCCCTACATGCAAATCTCCCAGGGAAATTCAGCGCAAACTGATAGAAGCACTGCATAACGTATTGGAAGAGATGATTTAGGCCTAAAGTTAAAGTAATAATAATAATAATAATAATAATAATAATAATAATAATAATAATAATAATAATAATAATAATAATAATAATGGATGTGACGTCACCAGCGGACTGAGTAGACTGTAAAATTTGAACGTCCGGCGGTTTTACCTAAATTCCGCGGATTCCGCAGTTTTTCGAGAGGGATTTTTATACCATCTGTTTGCGCTACGTGTCGTGATTCGGATTGTTATATTCATTGCAGTTGATCAGCACAGATCGGTTAGAGCAAGTCTTTTTTTCTAACATGTTTAATAGAGACGCCTTTTAAAATTTTCGTTGATGGCCGACCGCAACGCTTTCAGGCCGACGACGTCACAGTCGTCAATGGCAACGCATTGTTGTTTGCAATGGCGGCGCAAACTGTAAACATTCTGATTTGAATCGAAAGGGTCGATGAACGTCACATTTTCACGAACGAGTCAAAAACCTTGTAAGGGGCTTGGGGTTTGCGGGGTGTGTTGGTCGTCATTTAAGACGCATGCTTCCGACGGAACCATTCACCGGCATGGTCCGCGATCCGCCCCGTGTCCAGGCTCTGACCAGCCACCCGCAGACTGCCTCACAAAACCTACGTCCACTACACAGTCATCTTCCACCGCGAGCAGTCAGATCGCTATCTCACGGTCACAAATAACGGACGAAGCAATTCCACAAATCGTTTCGCGCCTTTCACATCCTGTGTCAAATGGTCATATCATTAAAAGAATCCCGAAAGCCGCAAGACCATCCTGTGCTGCTCTACTGGGGGACCTAATTCAAGCAATCTTACGGGAGCCAAACCGTGTTGATAACTGGTCTGACCTCCTCGTCTTCGGTAAAACTGTCCTGGCTAAACCAAGGAGAGGTGGAAGAAAACACAACATCACTAAGTCGATTCTATCCCGTATTGCCGATTGGCGACTGAAAGGACCAGACCATTCCACGAACGATGGGTCAGACCCTACGTCAGTTTGCAAACCCAAAACGACGAAATATGATCCTGCCAAATTTTTGGCGTCGAAAGTATCTATCAAGCTCGAAGAGGGCAACTTCAAAGCAGCCATCCGTCTTATAGTCAGCGAGGATAAGCCGGCACTAGACACACCAGAAACGCTGGCCGCGCTTAAGCGTAAGCATCCGTCAGCCCCGGCGGACAGAAGGTCTCCGTGCGATCCAGAGAGTTCAGACCGTTTCATCGCGTTGCAAGTTTCCAAAGAAGAAGTCGCGAAGGCGATCTCTTCTTTTCCAGCGGGTTCAGCCGGCGGTCCAGATGGTATAACTCCACAGCACCTGAAGGATCTCGTGTCATTTGGGGTGGACGACAACATCGAGCAACATCTGTCCGACCTTGTAAACCTGCTTTTAAAGGGAGGTCTTCCTGAAGAGGTGAATGAGGTCATCTACGGAGCAAACCTTCTAGCCCTAAGCAAAAAGGATGGAGGCATAAGACCGATCGCGGTGGGCTACACATGGCGCCGCCTGGCAGCGAAGTGTGCTAATTCATACGCCGTGACAAGACTGTCTCAACTGCTCGTCCCCATTCAACTGGGGGTAGGTGTTTCTGGAGGCGCTGAGGCAGCTGTTCACGCGACACGCCGATGGGTGACAGCAATGCCCGAAGACAACGTCCTCGTGAAGCTGGATTTCACAAACGCGTTTAACACTCTGCGCAGAGATTGTCTTCTAGAGGCAGTGGCTAGAGACATTCCAGAGCTCTACCGTTTTGCTCACGCTGCTTACTCGAACCGTCCGCTCCTGCGTTATGGATCGAACACCATACGATCTGAAGAAGGGACACAGCAAGGCGATCCTTTGGGTCCTCTGGAGTTCTGCCTTGTCTTACAACCACTTTTGGTCAAACTGAGATCAATTCTGCGTGTTGGTTACCTGGATGACCTGACATTGGGTGGTAGCAGGGAGACAGTGGCCGCTGATGTCCTTCTGATTGCGCAAGAATCGAGGAACCTTGGTTTGACATTAAACCGCAGCAAATGTGAAATCGCCTGCCACAACTCACATGCACTACTTGATGACCCGGCGTTTGAAGGTTTTACGAACATGACCTTTGAGGAGATGACTTTGCTGGGTGCACCTCTGATGCCAGGTCCAGCCGTGGAGATGGTCGTCGGATCGAAGGCCAACGATCTTGATAGGGCAATCGCAAGGCTCTCCATGCTGCATACACATGATGCTCTGGTTCTGCTCAGAAACAGCTTAAGCGTTCCAAAGCTGCTTTACAGCTTGCGCACAGCTGTATGTACTGACTGTCCGGGCTTGGCTCGGTTCGACAACTTATTAAGAGTAGGTCTGTCAACCATCTTGAACGTGGACCTTGACGACGACCGCTGGCTCCAGGCTTCTTTGCCTGTCAGAGATGGTGGCCTTGGAGTTCGTTGTGCATCAACGCTGGCACTTTCTGCCTTTCTGGCTTCCGCCGCTAGCACGAGCGAACTGCAGGCCTGCATCCTACATACAGAGTCAGCTGATGTTCCATATGTTCTTGCAGACTCAGCTCTCAACGCTTGGATTACCCTGACAGGCGCAGACCCACCTACTGGAGCAGCATCTCACAGCCAAAAGGAGTGGGATTCTAGATTCACTGTAAAGGCATGGACCGGTCTGCTCGAGTCCACCAGCGTCCCATGCGACCGCGCTCGTCTGCTAGCTTCGAGAGCCCCTCATTCTGGAGACTGGATGCTCGCTCCCCCTGTGACTGCGCTAGGCCTGCGCCTCTCAGACGAGGAGATACGGTTTGCAGTTGGCGTGAGATTAGGAACGTCGCTTTGCGAGCCTCATGTGTGCCACCACTGCCGAGGGACTGTCGACGCGAGAGGGTTGCATGGACTGGTCTGCAAAGGAGGAAGCGGCAAGCACCAAAGACATAACATGATAAACGATGTCGTGTGGAGAGCTCTTGGACGGGCGAAAATCCCGTCCCACAAAGAACCCCTCGGTCTGCTAAGAGAAGACGGAAAGCGACCAGACGGTGTGACAATCATCCCTTGGTCACGAGGTCGATGCCTGGCATGGGATGTGACAGTGCCCGACACCTTCGCCCTGTCTCACCTTCCACACACATCCATCGAAGCTGGCAAAGCCGCCGAACGCGCAGCTGCATCGAAAACTATCAAGTATTCCACCATCACCAGTACCCACGCGTTTGTTGCGGTCGCCTTGGAGACCGGCGGCGCTTGGTGCAAAGAAGGACTGGATTTCATTTCTGAGCTGGGGAGGAGAATTGCTGCTGCTACGCATGACCCTATGGAAACGTCTTACTTATTCCAGCGGATTTCGGTGGCTCTTCAACGGGGGAACGCCATCTGCCTCTCCGGAACATTGCCACCGCTCCCCGATCGACACGAGAAGGAGATTTACAATCCGGCAAAACGAGCCGTGGAACGACAGATGGAAGCGACCTGCAGCAGATGAGACTGTGTGGCACATTAATATGTCGATAGTAGCCTAGACATTAGGGTTGTTCGAATGTAATGGACAAAAAAACTTTGTCTTGAATAAAATGTATAATAATAATAATAATAATAATAATATTTTCTTTTTAATAACTCAATCTGACACACCGCAGAACGATCACAAGTACACAGGGCCTGGGACAGGGGGGGCCACTGGGGCCATTTGGCCCCAGGCCTCACTTTATAAAGAGCCTCGGAATTTTGGAATTATGGACTTTTTTATAATAAATAACTCCTTAATTCCCCATTTCAATAAATAATTTATTGAAATGGGAAATCACGGAATTAGGGAGTTATTCGCTTAAATGTACCATTGTGCAAATTCTAATTATTTCGTGACGAAATCGTTGACTTTAGATAATTGCAAACTGTAAATTTTTTCGTAAATCTGTTATCAGTTGTAAAATTGAAAAGTTGTCAAGACTCAACGGTATTTATACTCTATGGCAACTCGTTACTTGTAGGCCCTAAGTCGTATGTCAAACACTCAAACCTAAAAAATGTTTTAATATTCATGATTATAATAATTATTATTGTTCTTATCATCGGATTCGCTGTGGATAGTGTTTCCTACAGACCTACACAGTACACTATATACATTCTTACTTTCTAATCTCTTAGAGCGGTGGTGTAGCCAGGATTTGGAGTTTGGGGATAGTGTAGAAAATGAATGGGTCCTGGTGTGGTGGACAAATTCGAGCGGAACGAGTGCACGATTAGGGGTTTGTTTTTAGCTTTTGAAATTGATATTTAATCTACATTAATTCATTAAAATAGTTTTAACAATATCAGTCATTTTGACAAAAATTACCATATTGTCAATTTTTATTGAAAAAATAGCAAATATTCCCTCCGGGGACATAACTTTTAGTCTATTATATTATATAAATTTTTTATTTTAATCCAATCTCTTACAAAAAGCTCGAAGAGGTCAATCGAAAATTGAAAATAAGAAACGAAAGAAATTGGCTCGACAAAAGCTGCTTCAACAAGTCAAAAGAGTCAAATTTCGTTGTACATCCTGATAATAGCAATAGACTCAGCCAGACTGAAGATCTTCGAGAAACAAATTAATGAAAAACAGAAAGTACCCTCCAAGAGACTTTGACGACTGTAACAACTGTGACTGACAGAGAATGGAGCTTTGAACCAAGAAGATGTGAAATTATTGTACAGCATTTAACAATTGACAATGAATCAGGTATTTCATGTAATTTTCTTTTAAAATCCTTCAAATATTATGAGACATTTTGACTTTGGAGCAGGATCTCATAGCAGTCCAGAATTTCGACGTAGATTCTTGAGTGAGAAGGCCTTGAAAATAAGTTGTGGCCCTGGGCCTCCAAATCCTGTCCTAGGCCCTGCAAGTACATGTTATACGAAATACGACCCACTGTAGCACGACACGCTAGGGTGATTCAAAAAATAAAACATCGAATTTTGTTGGTGCTCTCGATTTTTTATGTTCCTTTTGATAATAAAATATGCCCCCCAAAATTTGAATGAAATCGGATAATGTTTAGTTCTGCCTCATCGACCTTGAAATTATTTAATTTTATTGTGATTTGTCAAAAAATTGCATTTGAGTAAATAATTTTTTCCGGAAAAACTTAATAATATAATCTAATAAAAACGATGCAACACTACATAAGAAACTAGTATCTATTGTTTTAAATGCCAATATATCTTAATTTATTAAAGGTTTAATTGATTTTATTCGAATTTGATCTTCGCGCTTCGTCAATGTGGAGTCGAATGTTGATCCCTTCTTCCTAATTGTAACCAACAAGTTAAAGAGTGTTAACAATCTTATTAGCATCCTAATATTTGGAGATTCTTGCCATTTGTCATCATCTTCTTGAATAAATGACGTATCTGACTGCAATGTTCAAACGGTTTACGAAAAGAAGCCAAATGGTGGCAATTCCTCACCAATAGGAAAAGACCCATAAGTTTACCTTAAGTAACAGTCAACTGCTTCTGAACCAGTTTTACAAGTTGGAAATTACTTTGGATGCCGATAAAATATTGTATTGTTTTGTATCAAGTGCAAATCACTACATGGAGCAACAGTGCATCATATGCACTGAATTTTCACGAGGTGGCGCTTCGGCGTGTGAACACCGGCTCAGTATCGGACAGGTTTTTCATTTTTTTCGTGAGGATTATGTCTACAATCTTACTCGATTTTTTTGATATTCTACTGGATTATCATTCTAGGTCGGACTATACCAACTTTAGAATTGCGTAAGTTAGTTTTACGGCTACAATTTAGCTGCGTATACGCCTGATTTTTGTCATGTTGACAACGCATGATTTTCAATATGGCCGTGACCTAATTATGTCGCTCCGTGATACCTCGTGCCGTCTTCAACGTTGTACACCTAAATTACTTTTCTTCTACGGTTTGTGGCGTCCAGTCTACGCTCGTCGTCGGGAGAAGCCTGCTGAGCCGCCAGTCTCACAATCGACGCCTAGTCAACCCCTGAGTGGAGTGGGTGTAGGACATTAGCCCCCCCGGACAAAAGCCCCCCCCCCGGACATTAGCCCCCCCGGACATTAGCCCCCCCGGACAAAAGCCCCCCCGATTTTACCTAGGACATTAGCCCCCCCGGACAAAAGCCCCCCTTTGTGCAAGTCATGGAATAGTGCCGTACTTGTCACTGGCATTCACATGCAAACGAAAGTTCTTAGAGTCATTTAGGTCCTAACTGTGTCAGTAGGCCTAAATTTATAGACTTAGATTCGAAATGATAGGGCCTATACAGTCTATTTGTTTAGTGTGCTACAATAAAGGCTTGTTAACATCAGTTAGGCTACGTCTCAACTTCGTAGGCTTATTAGTGTCGTTTCAATTCAAAATTAGATTCAATACATTAGAGAAATGAACGAATGGGAATCCTATACAGTAGGTCGGCCTATACTTACTTGTTAGTGTCAGTTTGGCTACAACGAAGGTTTGTTAAAGTTGTTGACGAACGATGTATGGCAACATCAGTTGTTGGAGTGGAGGCATTAAACTTTTATCTATATTATCACAAACTTTTAATCTATATTATCACAAACGTTTTACTTAGAATTTCCTACATTTATGTCGTTCTACAATTAATGCCTTTAAATGTTTTATAATGTGCATAATGAACCTTCAATTAACTTTGCATATTCTTACAGTGTTAAACTAATGTGCAATTTAGGCCCAACTTAACTTAGGTCCATTGTTACATTTTGTGCATCATTTTTAGGTAATGACATCATAGACTGGGGGGGCTAATGTCCTACCTCGGGGGGGCTTTTGTCCGGGGGGCTAATGTCCGGGGGGGGGGCTTTTGTCCGGGGGGGCTTTTGTCCGGGGGGCTAATGTCCGTTCCCCGAGTGGAGTACGGCTAGCTACTTGGAACATTCGTTCCTTAACCAACAAATACGTGGCAGTTAATGATACTATTCTCGCGAACAACATAGACATACTTGTTGTCACTGAATCGTGGCACCGACTGTCAACTGATGTTGCCATACATCGTTCGTCACCACCAGGTTATTCTTATGTCGACCGCCCAAGGCCCGGAGCTTCCGATTCGGACCACTGTGGGGGCGGACTAGTCATCTTCCATCGAGACTCGTTCAGTCTGAAAAAGGTCGACCTCTCATCATCTCCGACCACCTTTGAAGCTCTCGCGGTGACTGTCTCGACGCACCGGGGACCTCTAGTTGTCCTGGCTGTATACCGACCGGGCTCTACTCCACCATGATAGAGCAGTTTGCTCTATACAACTCGCAGGTAATCATCACTGGAGACCTTAACTTACACCTAGAGAACCCCACCTCGTCGACTGCCGCAGACTTTCGAGACATTGTTGAACAGTTCGGGCTGATACAGCATGTGGCTGAGCCAACGCATCAGTATGGTGGTTGGCTTGACCTCATAATCACAAGAGACGATTGTGCGCTGACGGATCTACAAATCTTTCCGCCGACCATCTCAGACCATGGACTGGTTATGGCTACAATTCCTTATCCTCATGATGCTCCTTCTACCCTCACTAAACTCGTCCGTGGATGACGGAGTTTGGATCGAGAGGCTTTCACAAATGCGCTGAAGGAGATGCCCGCTGTCGCTGATCCAACTACACTCGCTGACCTCTCGGTGGAGGAGGCCTTTTCATGCTACGAGACGAGTATGTCGAATCTGGTTGACAGGTTCCTTCCTTTACGTACGATAACCATCCGTTGAAGCCCGCTATCACCATGGTTTGACGGAGAATGCCGATCAATGCGACGCCAGGCTCGACGCCTTGAGCGGAAGTACAGACGCACTGGACTTCCATACGACTGCTCGACCTGGGTGCATTTTGTGCGTGACATGCACTGCAAATATCGTGAAAAGGAAGGAACATACTGGGAAACCAGAATTTCGTCTCACGTCGGAGAACCTAAGCGTCTGTGGGCAGCGTTCAACGATCTTCTGGGTGGTCGGCGTGACCGCACTGGTCACTCATCAACGGAGTTTACAGCAGACGATTTCCTGGCGTCATACACCACCAAGATCCTCGACGTTCGTCACTCCACGGAGAATGCTGCTCCTCCTCACTACCCTCCCACCGACTGTTGTCTGCCAGATCTGGACGAAGTCACCAGTGAGGAAGTGCGTCGCCTCATTCTTGCTTCTCCTGCCAAGTCATGTGAGCTGGACCCTCTACCGACCTTTCTGCTCCAGGAGCTAGTTGACGTCTTGTTACCACTCCTTACGGTCCTGTGCAACCGATCAATTCGGGAAGGTATCCTGCCATCGTCACAAAAGCAATCTATCTTGATCCCAGCATTTAAAGAAGACGACTTGGACCCGGTCAACCCGGTGAACTACAGACCGATTGCAAACGTTTCGTTCTTATCCAAGATCATTGAGAAGATGGTGGCGGGTCAGCTCATTGCGTACCTGGAGAGAAACAAATTACTTACACCTTTCCAATCCGGCTTCAGAAGGTTTCATTCCACCGAAACTCTGTTGCTCCGACTCCTATCTGACATCTATGGAGCCATCGACAGATCGGAACTGACCTTGCTCGCCCTTTTCGACGTCAGCGCAGCTTTTGATACTGTAGACCATGACATCCTACTTAAGCGGTTGAATGTTTCGTTTGGGTTGTCTGGTAATTTTCTGGAGTGGATCGGCTCTTTCCTGCATGGGCGCACTATAAGTGTGGTCCATGGCTCGACTAGGTCTCGGTGGGTCCCTGCTCCATATGGTTTACCTCAGGGTTCAGTTCTTGGTCCACTCTTATACATAATTTATACCACTGGTCTCGAACAGAACATGGTGCCTTTAGCCAACTCTACGCTGACGACACACAGGCATACATGCACTGCCTCTCATCTAACGCTTCCTCTACAGTTAGGGCTATGAGTCAGGTGCTCATTGCCCTGAGAGCATGGATGGCATCAAACCGTCTTAGACTAAACCCTGCTAAGACTAAATTCATTTGGCTGGGCTCCAGGCAGCAGCTGTCTAAGCTTGATCTGATTCACCTCTCTGCTGAATTTCCCGACTATACTTTCTCCACCTCAGTCCGTGACCTTGGTGTTGTGCTAGACCAGGAACTTACTTTTGTACCTCACATTAATCGTCTCAGTCGCTCCTGTTTCTATCAGCTGCGCCAGCTTCGCACTGTCGCTCGCTCTCTCTCAACTGGTGCTGCAACTACGCTTGTACATTCCTTTGTCTCAGCTCGTCTTGACTATTGCCTATCCCTTTATGCTGGTTTACCATCTGGTCGATTATCTTCTCTTGACCGTATTCTGCGCGCTGCAGCACGCCTCATTGGTCATCTGCCCAAATTTGGTCATGTTACAAATTACATGCTGGAGGTTCTGCATTGGCTCCCAGTCCGTCAGCGCATCGAATACAGAATCTCGTCCTTAATATGGCGCTGCCAGCTAGGTCTTGCTCCATCTTACCTACTCGATCTTTGTCGGCCTGTGTTAAGTGCTCGGACTGGTCGGTCTCTACGCTCGGCTGTTAGGGAAGTACTCTTTGTCCCATTTGCTCGTACCTCCATCATGCAAAGTCGTGCTTTTTCTGTGGTTGGCCCAGTGGTATGGAATGCCCTCCCACTTGAGCTGCGCCTGTTCCCTAGATCACTCTCTGACACATTCTATGAGCACTTAAAAACTGTTCTGTTTGTCCGTACTGGAGTCGGGAGCGCCTCTGAGTAGTTTCCTTGAAGAGGCGCTATATAAATACTTGAATGAATGAATGAATGAATGCATTGAGATATAATTATAAAGTTTAAAATAATCCATATTTTAAACAACCAGTGGCTTCATTTTGTGTTCACTTGATTTAAGTTCAGCCATCCAGTGTGCATGGTTAAGTGCACTCGGCACTCACAAATACGTCCCAAGTGATGGAAATGTCCAAGAAGGATTAGACTAAGCTGAAACAATTCTTTGTAATCTTTCAACACAGTTGTCTTACATGCAAAGCCAACTTCAATATTTGACGAACGTTGAAATCAAATGCTGCTTAACGACAGTGGAAACTTGGATAGGCTACTTTATCTTTGCAATTAACCTCCTGCTGCTAAAATGCAATCTGCCTTTCTCCTGGTGAATGGTGATATTTGCTAGACTTAAGGCAGAAGCACGATTTGGTGGAATGATATTCAAAGAACAAAACTTCTCTCGTTTTCTCTTATTCTCATAGTCAGTCGTCAATGGATATTGAGTTTCCGCAGCATGTTTCTCCACAAAATTTCAGAACTGTTCATTCAAATATGCTACTCATCTGCTTAATCACTATGATTTGATTCACTTTCAAAACATGATGCTCGTGACTTAGATTCCAATGCTTCTTGTGTTTTCCATTTTTTACGCCGTATACGTATTTCTTTCATTTCTTTTCTTTTTTCTTTTCTTCTTATTGGCCAAATTTGTATCTACATGTAGTCCAACTGCACCATTGCATAACTTGTTCCTGATTGCTGATCCACAAGAAATATTCTCATAGCCAAGTGTATTATCTTCTTAAATTTTAATTATAGGGCTTACTCATGGCCTCACAATGACCAATATGAAAGAGAATATTTATTGATTGCAAACAGTCATCTTTTGTCAGTTGTCTGTGTTCCTCACCTACAATTCTTGTTACATCAGATGCATCTGTATATTTTTAGTAGGCCTCATGCATTCAGTTTCCGAACAATGTTTCTTAGAACTGCATTTGGAATAATCTTACTTTAGCCTTTCGCACAGATTTCGATGTCTTGACCAACATTTTCACTACCACGTAGGCCTACTGAGAGTTTCTCTTTCTTTTGAAAGAAAACTGTAAATATTCAAGATTGTATGCATTACTCTACCTCAAAACGTCTCTTAAGGTTCTCTATTAAGATGAATGGAAGTCCTTGGCCTGGTTCCAGCCAAAATATTGTTGTTGCTATGTATTCAAAATGCTAGCAAGCATTTCGCATTTTGAATAGTTTTGCAATATAATTTGTTTTGCCTAAATTATAATGATAAATTAACATATATTTGGTTGTTTACACACTTCACAATTTTGTTTATGCTCAATTTATAAACTCTTCTAAGTTCTATATTATAAAAAATTAAGTAACTAATTTAAAATGCTTTTCACGCAAATAATATTTAGTTAAATAAATCTTTGAAAACTTTGAGCTCCGTGAGGCAGAACTAAATACAACCCAATTACTACAATATTTCACAGTTTTGCTCCACGAACTAAAAGGAACACAAAAAGTAAAGAGCGTCTTTTAATTTCCAACTTTCATTTTTTCCCCACAGAACTTGAATCACCCTAACGACACGCAGATCGGCTTTACAGCAGTGGGTTCGGTAACTTAACTAAAGTAATTTGTCGACGAGAAATCCAACGAGCTCTCGCAAGGAAACGGCTGGCAGCGTGCAAGCGTCTGAAGCAACGCATGGCAGGGCACGGCTGTTGGCAAAATTGGATAGACGTGGTTTTGTGATGAGAAGATATTCATGGTAGGGACCCTACAAACACCCAAAATGATCGTGTCTACGCGCGTCTTAGCAAAAAACAATAGAATTTCCCGGGGAAACGACGTCATATTGCGTCAGTAATGACAAAAACTGGTTGCTAGCGCTGATCCAAGTATATAACTAAAACCTAAACTAGTATCAGCTCGGCATTTTTAGAGCTAATGCTAGAGTGAAATACTTTTAATTTGATGCATCAAGTATAAATAAATGTTAAAAATTGGCGAAGTTATGCGCGTGCAAAGTCGGGACATTTATGCTGGGCCACCCTGTATGTGTGGCGTCCGACCCTCAGCAGACAACGCCTGCGCCGCTTCCCTCTTGCCGTCGGCCGCAAGCGCCTCTGTATTACCGGGTCGGTCTTTCTCGGTGGCCCCTGCACCATCAAGAGTCTCTGACTGCCCAAGACCCGAGAGACCCGCGCTCTTACCAGGATTGCCTGGATCTCCCGAGTCGCTGTCGGCGGCGTGCGCGCCGTTATCACTTTCACTGACGGTCGCAGAAGATCCTGATACCGACGCCTGCGACCGGGTGTGCAGCGCCGTATCGTCGGACCCGCTCTCTGCCGAGACCGCGGTCGCCGAGTAGGCGACGTCCTCAGATGGAGGATGGCCGACTCCCAACACAGGGTCCGTTGTCCCACCGGCAGAGCGGCCTCGCCGTGTGCCACCCGTCGCGCCTTCGGTCCTTGTCTTCTTGCCCGTTGCGTCTTTTCTACTTTTCTACTCTTGCGCACCATGCTGCACTTGGCGGCCACCGATCCCTCGCCACCAACGGGGACTACTGAGCGCATTCCTTTACCCAGCATACAAAGTGACTGGAACCATGACCATTCCAACGGCCCGAGGCCGAGGATGCGCCACGACCGTGAGCCCATCACGGTAGCAATGAATTTCACGGAGAGACGGCTCACGCTGCTCACACACCGCCGGGCCGAGTCAAGCTGAAGCCTGGGGAGCGATAGAGACCGGCAGCGGCCGAAACTCCCAACTCCACACACGTAGCCTGTCAACGGAACACGCGCCGCCGCCGCCGTGTACAAATTACGCGGCGCGCTTCCCTAGTGCTCGCCTCACCCGTCCACCAGCCAACGGCAACAGCCGCCTTCACCGAGACCTGTCTTCTCGGACGCTCGGAAGAGCGTCGTGGTGGATGCTGGTCTGTTTCGCGAAAACAGAGGAAAAAATAAAAGACCTGGCGGTCTTGGGGGAACAGGTATCGGGTAGCCCCGTCTCCGAAGAGACTTATTAATTTCCGTGTATTATACTGGCGCCGTTCGCCCTTAAATCAACAGTTACGGACCTCAGGTAAAAAAAAACCTCGATAACACTTGGTCTTTACTCTCAGAATTTACTCTGCTTCCCACGCTCCTAGTTTGCTAAGGCCACAAACTATCCTCTACCCGAGGGGAGCGACAACTCTCTACTGTACCAATAATAAACCCGAAGAACTTGGTGCCCCTGCTTTACTAATCCGAGACGTCGGCTTCATGCGCACCCGTGGAGTCACCACTCTCCACTCCAGAAAACCCGTAACCTTCACGTTACGCTCAAAAGACTCAACGATCGCCAAGACGGCAGGATCGTGAATTCAACACGTAGCTTCCCTTGCAGGTAGGAGCCCAACCCAAACCCTGCAGAATCACTAACACGTGTAGCCAAACGGTAACCGGATACTTCACCAGGGGATTTCACCCTATACAACTGCAACACTTCCGCAGACCAACGGAGCTGCGGCGTCTCCGGCCTAGTAACCCGTACCCCTGAAACAGAAGATTGAACCCCGAGAGATCGATGACAGAGTGACGAACCCCGACAGATCACTACCTGAGCTCTCACAACCGCGTATATCAGGATCGCCCAATTATGTTCGAATGGCCAATGCCAATCCTGTAGAGACAGTCGAACACAACCGATTTAACTATGAACGAATTCACGAACACAGTACGTATGGAGTAGTCGGCAACTACTCCACGTTATAAGCAACGCACCGTATGGCAGGCTTTAGTCCACCGGCAACACTCTATACTTTGGCTTAAAAGCCCCCATCGGTCTTCCGTATACAATGACCGAAACCTAAATTTTAGCGAAACCGGTTTCAGTTTCTTTTCTACCAAGCCAAATGGCTACCTAACGAGAGTCAGGGTTACTCCCGCGAGTTACCGGAAAATTATATTTTATACGTAGCTCTCTTGTGGCCTGTCCGCCACATATGTATATATATCAAGGAATTAAATATTGGTTTCGTATATATTTATTTATTCACAGCGTAGTACGTGCTGCTCATCTTTCTGAACCACTCGCATTTAGTTTCGTATTCTATATATATTTATATATCAAGGAATAAAATATTAGTTTCGTATCTCTCTATTTTTTCACAGCGTAGTACGTGCTGCTCATCTTTGGCCTATCTATATAAATATAAAAATGTAAAAGCTAACCTGCTCTCGGAAAGCTCTTCACCGATTCCTGTGAAAATTTTCGCTTACGATCAGGTTTGTAAAATGCTTTTCTGGAAAATTTTACTTTCATTCCACTCGACCCATTACGATTTCAACTTTCACAAATCCTATAGCGCGTAACTGTCGGTTTTACCGACTGCTTTCAAATTTTGACACAACGTTCGAGCGGACGGGTTTTTATATCCTTCTTTTGAAAAAACACAACTTTGCATTCCATTTAAGCGATTTCAATTTGTTTGCATTTGTATGCGGCCGTGTGAAAGGAAGGGAGGGGAGGGAGCGGGAGGAAGAAGGAGGGAGCGGACGGGATGGAGGGGAGGGATGGAGGAGGGGAGGGACGGAGAGGAGGGAAGGAGGGGAAGAAACGGGAGAGAGGGGAGTGGAGGGGAACGGGAGGGGGAGGGAGAGTGGGAGGTAGGAGGGGAGGAGAAGTAGAGGGAGAGAAGGGGAAGGGGATGGGAGGGGTAGGGGAGGGGGACGGTGTGGGGAGGGTTGGACGGTCTTTTCAGCCACAGCAACGCGTGGCCGGGTACAGCTAGTTTATTGATAAAAACAAATAGACCTAAGTTGAGTGTAATGCTCTTGCTTTTTTAAAACTTTTGTGTTGTGACGTGGGGTGGACCGTGCAGTAGGGTTCAAACTGCATATGTATGTTTTGCCTGGGGTGCCAAATGCAACCTTTGCCTGGGGGTGTCATTTTGACTAGGGCCGATCCAGGTCAAGATATCTGTATAGTGATTGATTTCTTTTTCCAGATTGCTGTTCAAGATCGAGACCACCGAACTACTGCGTTACTACCAGAAGTCGTGTACATCACCAGTGGAACCAATCTTTTATCAGAGGAGTAAGTCTTGTGTGATTATTTGCACGTTTGTCATAGAGCACAAGGTTTTGTGTCTCACCTTTTCATATGTGCTATGTCATCTTTGAGGGTCTGAGATGCTACATGTAATTTTCAGATACATTGACAATTTGTATTGTGTACTTGGATCATTGAGCTGTAATGTCATGGCAGCAGTCGCACAGCAATTGAATGTTCCAAAAAGTATTAATTGTCGATATGTTTAGTTTATTCAGAAGGGTAGAAGGTACAAGAGAAAATTTTAGTTAAAAAGATACAAAACTAGCATGCATGATCAATTCTGTGCATGTGATCTCATTAGGCTCTTTTGTTCAATAGAACTGTGTACACTTAATTTACAGGAATGTACACAGGATGAAACATTTTGATTTCGATATTATGAAGAAATGGTACAATTAAAAAACCTGCTCTTGCACATATAGCAAGCTACTTAATTAATTATTCAAATCTTAAAATTGACAAATACTTTATTCAGCATTGGTAGATGACAACTGATGACCTGTCCTCTGGTTTACTTATTTTCAGTTTCATTTAATATATCTAGACGACAAAGTATTTTGGTTTGTTATGTCCTTAGGTTAAAACCAAGGAAAGTAGTGACCTCGACTTTGATCAACTGCATCGTGGAATTCTCTAGCACCAATCGTAACTCCTCGTCCAGAACACTTGCCTGGTGAACCGAAATCAGACATTCCAAACCACAAACCACACCTCGACATTCCTGGCAGACTTGAAAGGCTGTGCTCAGGAAGCTATGATATTTACTGTACTAGAACCTAAACTTTGCAGAGTATCTGCTCCTAGGTTCAGGGCTGAAAGTGGTTTGGAAAAGTTGACGGGTCGGACTTTGGCAGACGAGCTGGCGCTTTTTGAGCCAAAAATTGTCTGACAACCTTTTTAGTCATTTGCCATTTGTCATTTCTTAAATAAAACCATTTTTACCTATTTTTGGTATATCATAGCCTTTTTTAAAAGTCGTTTGCCCACAATTTTTAAACACGCGACCCGGCTGATACCCGGCACCAGCAGGTCACGAAAATCAATGCCGAGTCGCAGAGTCCGATAGACCCAGCTCACTTTCTGCCCTGCATAGGTTTGCAGTAAGCATTGGACAATTGTATAATTATAGTTATGAAATGTTTTCAGAAACAGAATTGAAACGTTTATGCAAAAACACGTTTCAGAATTTGGTTGTGACGCAATGGGAACGCAGTGCACTGGAAGCAACCGCAAGATTGCAGTGTGGCATGAATGTCGAAAAGGCCGCATTGGTGCGTCTCTCTTTCACGATGCCATGCATGCAAAATCCACCTAAAAGCCTCCTTCAGAAGACCGTGCATTTGCAATTAACCATTTAAAAATGATGCACTTGAAAGTGAGAATATAGCAGCTCAGCAACATTTGGCGAATTTGTATGATTTACATGTCAATCTCAAAATTGAAACCTTTTGATTTTTAATTAATCCTATAATATTATATCCAATCCTGGTTGTGCTTTAGACAGGTATGTTACATGTGACTGCTATGGAATGTGGATCCTCTGCTGTTAGTTTTTTACCATTTGTGAATGATTACCATACAATTCAAAGTCAAACTTTATAGTATAACCAAGTCTGCTAATATAATATTACCTGGATGAAGCTTGATTAACAGATAGGAATCAATTACTATAGCACGAGCACTCACACAATATTATGTGGCCTGTGGGACCAATTCCTTTTATCAGGCGAGCGGCCGTGTGTAGTACGTTTTAAACATGACAGGGGTTGAAGTGTTGATGATAGAAGACCAGATAGGACAGAGTTGCGGTAGTCGAGACGAGAGGTGACGAGGGCTTGAGAACACGAAGGCAGGTTTAAGATATATGTTGATTCATCTTTAAACTGCAGTCCAGGAGCACATCGAGATCACAGATCACATCAAATGGTGGAATGGAGCAGTCTGGGTCAAGGTCGAGAGATTTCATTAATTTATTGTCATTTCGTCCACTTTGACGGTCAAACCAAATGAGCTCTGTTTTAGGTGGCATTTAATTTCAGACACATGGATGCACATATCATTGACGCATGCCGCAATTTTGACTTTGATGTTTCCAATGTTTTGTCCAGATAGCTTTATGTAGAGCTGGGTATCATCAGCATATAAGTGGATCATGAGACCATGATGCGAAGCGATGTTAATGATGTTGGAGGTGCATAGAATAAACAGGAGTGGGCCGAGAATGGAACCTTGGGGCACACCAAAGAGGACAAAAAGCATCCACCAAGTTTAATACTGTGAGACCTTGAGGAAAGGACTGAAGCAATCCACTGAATAGCTGATGCAGTCACGCCAAATTGAGTTTGAAGTAGTTGGAGGAGAATGGTGTAATCCACACAGTCGAAAGCCGCAGAGAGATCCAGAAGTAAATGAAGTATGAATCCAAGGCCAGAACAATGTCATTGTAGACTTTAATGATTGCAGTTTCTGTAGAGTGATGGCGACGTGGTGAGGGGGTGAGGGGGTGGCAACATCGTGGTGAGGGAGTGGCAACAGCCAAGTATGGGAATGCCTGCTGAGGCTATGTCATCAGTGGTGAAAGCTCAGGCTGAAGTACCACCTAGGGCGTTACGCGAGGTGAACAGGCTCAGAAGAAACCCTTGAAACAGCTGGCGAACGTGGGCGACGGCATCGCAGCCTCTGTTGTCATAACAGAGCCAGTCCCAAGCCTGGAACTCGCTATATGTGTGGAATGCGAGGGTTGAGCGGATGGGTGCAGATACTCCGCTTGTAAAAGAAAATACGAAAGAAATCCAATGCAGACGACAATCACAGACAGAAGATACCGGCTCGGACGACGCCCGGGTAAACAAGGTCCGCGTCCCCAATCGATCGACCGGGGTTGGGTCGAAAAGTTGGCTACCGGAGAGGAGAGTGATCAACAGAGAATCAAAATTGCGAAACGAGGACTGACAGTCGGAACATGGAACGTGAGGACATTGTGGGCAGCAGGGCAACTGGAGTTACTAAAGAACGAAATGAAGGCATATCAGTATGACATCTTAGGATTGGCAGAGATGAGATGGACAGGGTCTGGAGAGTTGAACAACGGAGAAGTGATTTGGTCCGGAGAAGAGCATGACCACAAGAAAGGAGTGGGATTCCTATTGAACTCAAAGGCGAAGGCAGCACTTCTAGGGTACAAGCTCTAGGATAATGGCAGCTAGATTCAAGGGACAACCACTGAATATATCAGTTATCCAGATATATGCACCAACCGCGGATAGTACAGAGGAAGAAATTCAAGAGTTCTTTGAGAGCCTGGAGAAAACCATGAAAGAATTGCCAAGGAAAGACATCAAAATTATATGTGGGGATTGGAATGCAAAGATTGGCAAAGACAATACAGGTTGAGAGCATATAATGTCAAAATATGGTTATGGAACAAGAAATGAGAGAGGAGAGAGGTTGCTCGAATTTGCAGCGAAGAATGAAATGATGATTTGCAACACCAAATTCAAACAGAAAGATTGCAGAAAACATACCTGGATATCGCCGGATGGAAAATACACAAATATGATAGACTTAGTATTGATAGAGAGAAGATGGCAAACAGCAGTAAAGCTATGTAGAACATTCCGAGGAGCTGACATATCTTCTGACCATTACTTGGTGCTCTGCAACCTGAAGTTGAAACTAAAGAAAGTACCAAGTAAGAAGAACGAACATAAAAGAGACATCAAAGCATTGGAAGATGAGGGAATAAGGGAATAATACGAAACACAAATAGCGGAAAAAATCAGTGAGACAGCAACGGAACATCTTAGCTTGGAGGGAAAGGTGAAGGCACTCGAAAAGATCATACAACAAACTGTTGAAGCAGTAATACCTTTAGCAGAACAACCGAGGAGGAAATGGATAAGCAAACAAACATTAGACCTGGCAAGGGAAAAAAGGGAGATGAGATTGAGAGCTAAAAAATCTGAACAGGCAAAGACAGAGTATAGAAAACTATGCAATGCTGTGAGGTCATCAGCTAGGATGGATAAACAGAACTGGTTGGAAAGACAGTGTGTTGACATCGAAAAGTACGCAGGAGAATATAAAACAAGGGAAGTGTTTAAACTGATAAAAAGTATAAATAGGAAATGGCAACCAAGACAAACAGCAGTTAGAGATAAACACGGAAACATCCTGATGGACAAGGAAAAGATAAAGGAAAGATGAACAGAATACTGTAGCGAGCTGTATAGTGAGACGGAACAAACGAACGAAGAGCTGCTTGAAGAACTAAGAGAAATAACCCCACCGAATGAGGAGGACGAGAAGGATAACATCTTATATGAAGAGGTGGAAAAGGCGGTGAATCACTTGAAGAAAGGTAAAAGCCCTGGAACGGATGGAATAACAGGAGAAATGATACAAGCTGGAGGGAAGGACATGATAAAATCAATCCACGAGGTATGTAAACTAGTATGGCAAGAGGGAACAGTACCAGAGGAATGGACAAAATCCATACTTGTAACAATACCAAAGAAAGGAGATCTAACCCTATGTGCAAACTATAGAACAATTGCACTGATAAATCATATGGGGAAGGTGCTCATTATAATTCTCCTAAATCGGCTAAAGGCAAGAACGGAGCAATACATGTCGGATGAGCAGGCAGGGTTTAGAAAGGATAGAAGAACTGTTCAACAAATCCTGATGTTAAGATTAATTGCAGAAAAAGCCAAAAGGAAAAACAAACATGTCAAACTGTTTTATTGATTTTCAAAAGGCATTTGATTCCATCAAGCATGAGGTAACTTGGGCAATATTGGAATCCTATGGAGTAGGCAAGAGACTGATAGAAATCTTAAAGAGTATTGCAGAGAAGTCTGCAGTAAGAGTCGGATGGGATGTAGGAGGGTGGTTTTTGACTACAATAGGCACAAGACAGGGTGATCCAATTTCACCAAACACATTTAATAAAATTTCAGTAGGTTTTAAATATGGAAAATGCAAAAGGATGTAAAAAAACATCGTTAAATCCACGAAATGTCTATTGTTCTCGTTTTATAACTCCAAACATACGATTACGATTAATGTAGAAGACTTTGCAAGCACAGTGTCAACAGCAGATTTCTTTGTTGATTGAGTGGGGACATCTTTCCTATTTTCCTCAACCACTTGGAGAAAATACTGCTTTCTTCTTCATCAGAGATGAGTCAGTTTAATTCCCTGAACAACTTCACACTTCCCTCAGCCGTTTAGCACTCTCAATTGCTGACTTCAGTCTATACCCTGCTGATAATCATCTTCGTCAGGCTATTGATCTGGTGTAAATATACAAAGGAATCACTAGACTTCAGGCGTGGCAGTAGTGTCAGTGTTCTATTCGCCCAGGCAATCCCCTTCCTGTATCACAGCACTACCACCAGGATTTACAGTCATTCTGTGAAAAATCCTCACCTTATCTGAAACAGGCAGTTGGCAACATAACAGACCTTCAGCATCGTCTGAATGGTACTAAGTACTGCTAATTTTCTAGAACCTTAGAGGCAGCAACGCTTAGATCCTATGGGTAATTATAGTTAACTGAATCATATTTTCAATCAAAATTGGCATTTCTTGTCCTGGAGTTTCTGCCTTTGTCCTGGAGTTTCTGCCTTTGAGTGAAAAAGAGAAAATAATCACACAAATGAGGGAATCTGAGTATATTCCTTCTTCCTTAGACTGAATAAATGATTGATAAATCGGTATATTTTGATGGCATACAGTAACCTGGCCATTCAACGTGCATGGTCAATTGGGCTCCCGAGTTTCTTATTGAAGGCTGACTTCCAAGGACAATCATTGACACCTCAATGATTTTTTGGTGGTCATCTCTCAAACTTACTTTATTTTCAGCAGACTACTTGAGAAAACTGAATGCTATCTCTCATGGAAGAATTCAGTAAAAGAAGCGACTTTTAGTATTCATATGCTATGTCGTGTCACCCCATCCCACACAACTTTAAATCTGTTAAAGATTGGATTATATTTTGAATTAGATTATATTTTGAATTAGATGGGTCACAACACAAGATAAAGATTTTGGCTAAAATCACTCCATCACATGACGACAGCAGGCCATCCACAGAATTTTTAACCTATCCGGTCTTCCTGAAAAATGTACTATCCGCTAAAAGGGGAACGGACATTTCCCCCCTGGACATTTCCCCCCCGGACATTTCCCCCCCGGACATTTTCTCCCCTGGACGTTTCCCCCTACCCTAGGACATTCCCCCCCGTATGCGGAAACCATTGCTTTTATCGTCTTCAACAATTTAAACCAGAATATTTTCATCAATCCAGCTCCAATTTAAGCAAGAATATTTTCATCAATCCAGCTCCAATTTGAACAAGAATATTTTCATCAATCCAGCTTCAATTTAAACAAGAATATTTTCATCAATCCAGCTTCCATTAATGCAAGAATATTTTCATCAATCCAGCTCCAATTTAAACCAGAATATTTTCATCAATCCAGCTCCAATTTAAACCAGAATATTTTCATCAATCCAGCTCCAATTTAAGCAAGAATATTTTCATCAATCCAGCTCCAATTTAAGCAAGAATATTTTCATCAATCTAGCTCCAATCTAAACCAGAATATTTTCATCAATCCAGCTCCAATTAAAACCAGAATATTTTCATCAACTTATTGACAATATGTTTGTGCATTTTAAACGCATAGCTATCTAAGTGGATTCCTTAGCATTTACTTCAAAGGAATCGTTGTAAAAGTTTCAGATTTAATTATACAGGCCTAGGCGTAGGTCTAGAATTCAGGGTAGGACGTGTATGGTCATTTGAGGTGGTATGCACAGAAGGGGGAAAATGTCCGGGGGGTAAATGTCCTAGTCGAAATCAGTGGGGAAACGTCCAGGGGGGAATGTCCAGGGGGAAATGTCCAGGGGGAAATGTCCTACATTCCGCTAAAATGCCCGGTGTTGCATCAAAGATCAAGACTTGGGCATGCCAGTGAGTCTCCATAACTTCAGAAGATAATGAGTAACCTTGGATTTAAATTATATCCTGTCATAGTGGAAAATTCGCGCACACCAAAGAGCTTATCCACACCATGCATCACCTGAAACTAGCACTGACAGGCGGTCAACATTTCCAGTGTGCAGCAAGTGCTGCACACTGGAAATGTTGGTACAAATTCAGATCTTACAGCTTCAGCATGCTCCATCCTGGTTTCTTAAACACTCCATGTGAATGGTATTCCGTGAAAGTAGCAGGACAAAAGGATCGCAAGCAAGCGCTGCAATAATTGGCACAAAGAATCACAATGCTTTGTGATCAGGTCATCTGAAGTGGCATAGCTATCAAGTTCACTTGTTACTTGATGGCTAAATTTTTATAGCTGTCTAGTCTTGAATGTGGTTAAGAATAATAGCACAACAGAAACTATTTCAAGCTCATCTACGCGACAATGGCTGAGGTTTTTGATCGAGTTATAAAGCATCAATATTTCTACCTAATGCAACTACATGGCAGTATTTCGATGTCGTTGAGCACCGCCTTCCAGTTGGAATAGAAAAACTGAAATTTGGTCTCAATTGACAGGTCTAACAAACTGAGAGGGTGCCCTGGTATCTAGCTTGAACTTTAATTTTTTGAACCACCCTAATGTGCACTTGATATAGGTCACCTACTACTCAGAAGCGCTATCGACTACAGTGTGGACAGTAAATCTGAGATTCACGCCGAAGCGCATTAGCAATTGGGAACTTACCTTAGTAATACTACTTATACTACGAGGCGACTTGAGGTGAATTTGAATCTGCAACCCCTGGCTGCAAGGCAAGGCAAGGCTACCACTTCACCTCCGTGCCCCACATGTCTACTTTGTAACTGTATATTTATTTTAAAATATAGTACATTACTACATGCAGGAACATTTGCCATAGACAACTTTAAAAAGTGCTATATAAATTATTGGAATGAAGGAATAAAAGTGAATAGAAGGCTCACTCTTTCAATAGTTTGAAATTAGCTAATTAATATAGGAATTCTTTAATAATGCGAATGGCATATGTTTAGGCAATAGTGCTAAAACTTTGTCATCGAAGGGCAAACTCTAAATACTATCCGTTTCAGACCAAAAAGTTTTTTAAAAATTTCTTTATAAACCGAACAACTCGACAGGGTGAGAGATTGAAAATTTATACTTTCATTTTTGAGAGACACCCTACTGAATATTAAGAAAAGTTAAACTATTCAAAAAAAATAGTTCTCCACTAAATTACTATCTAAAAAGATGCAAATTTTATCGTAAACTGGGCATCTTTTTTGCAGCATCTATGTACAAATATGTGCATCAAAAATTACAATGTGGCTTGTCGTCAGTTTTTCTGAGGTTCTACAATGAGAAAAGTTTCTATATGTTTTCTGTAATTAGTATTATATACAGGGTGGCTCAAAAAAAAACGTACCACCGGGGAAAATGCGATATCTTCGCAGCCGATCGAACTTTTTCTGCGAAAATTTTCCAATTTGTAGGGGAATGAATTTCCAACAATACCTGAAAGTTTCATTTGAAACTTTTCATGTTTGCAAAAGTTACAGCTGTTCAAACTTAAAATTTCGTTTTTTCAATTATCCGCGGAAAATTGACGTCACTTGTAGATTTCCAAGTCAAATGATATCACTTTTCACTACGACCTCAGCATTCCGTTTTGCAGTTTATTGTAAGGTATAATGAGAGTGTCCACTCCCTGCCTTAACACAAGCTCAAATTCTTTTTGTGAAGTTCAGTATGGCCTTGTTGGTCGGGTCCTGCGGCAACTGACCCCACATTAGCAGCAAGACTTGCTTCAGCTGGCCAATGTTCTCCAACTTGGGATTAAATGTCTTGCAGCGTTCCAGCATAGCTCCCCAGACGTGATAAACAAGAGGGTTAAGGTCTGGCGAGTTTGTAAATCATCTTTGCCAATGCATTTACTTCAGTTGATGTCAATAAGGTAGCGCCATCATAATCAACCTTGCCGTGCGAGCAAGCAGGCGCACTGTCCTGCTGCATAATAAAACCAGATGTTAGAGCATACCTGGTCTTCAATGAGTCTGGGTAAGCGAGTTCAATGATGAGTTTGACATCTAACCTACTGAATGGGATTAATTGCAGTCTTTTCTTGCAGCCGCAACACACGCCGGCATATCTGATGCCGAAACCACGATTTGCTTTGCAAACTTGACCTTTCGATTACCAAGCGAATTTCGTGAAAATCGCGCTTTTTCCGTCAGATCAAGCGACCACTTCCTGCCTCTCTTCTGACATCTGATCTTCGTTACATAAACACGTTTGCAGATAGTCTTCAATGTGCTCAGGCTCCACTTTTCACTGGGTATTTTGCTATGATCACGCGATGTCTCAGTCTCTGTTCATGCAAAGTCCGAGTTCCCATTTGATCTTTTGCAGAAACTTTGCCCATGACGTTCATTGTTTGGGTTCACCAATTGAGACCTTAATCTATAAAATATCACCAAATACCAGCAGATTGCTTCATAAACAGCTTCTTTACAGCTCATAGTGAGGTCGTATGACATCATCATCAATGTGTGTGTGTTGTAATTTGCCAAACATCCTAATGAAATCACTTGTATTGGAGCATGATTCTCCGGATAATTGAAAAAACGAAATTTTAAGTTTGAACAGCTGTAACTTTTGCAAACATGAAAAGTTTCAAATGAAACTTTCAGGGATTCTTGTATATTCATTCCCCTTCAAATTGTGAAATTTTCGCAGAAAAACACCAATCGGCTGCGAAGATATCGCATTTTTCCCGGTGGTACGTTTTTTTTTGAGCCACCCTGTAGACAGGTATGTTGTCCTGTGAATACTGCATTTATTTTATTTTATTTACAATTCCTTTGTCTTGTTACTGTGCTACAATTATTTGCCATTCAGATTTCTTACAAAATATATTATTCACATGAGAATTGCCAAGATGATGATAGGATCCCATAGTAAAGTCTTCATTGCACAACCAACTCCACATAAAGCAATGTCTGACATATCTGCTAATTTTTTACCACTCTCATTATATATATTTTTTGTTTGTCTGAAACATCAAAGACTCCATATCTAGATCTGGTGTATGAAGACCACAATCTTTAAAGAATGCTACAACACACCTTCAGAAATCCTTTGGATCTTCCTTTCGAAACTTCTTTGTTGGCTGTAGAACTGATCGCGTGTTTGGCAGCTGTCGCTTTTGCGTTACAGTGACCTCATAGCCTGTGTGCAATCATCATCAACATCATTGGGCTCAATGCCCGTAAGAGTCCGACGCCACTCTCTGTCTGAGTCTGTCTCGCGTCATGCTGCCCAGCTTCAACAGGTCCAGTCAGCAGGTCTGCTCCATACCATTAACATCTTGGAGCAGTTAGACCGCCTTGACTAAATGAAGAGAATATTGGGAGAAAGGCATGAAGGACAACTTGGGTCAATGCCCGTATGTGTCCCATGCTCTCCCCCGACTCTCTCCACCGGTCTGTCCTGACCGGCCTGTGCATGTCTGTAGCATGTCTGCTCCACATCATGACACCTTGAAGCATCTGGGTCGCTCTGTCACTTGTGCCGTGGTTTTTGCGGATTCCAATCGTCTTGGTCTTTTACTGCCAGCGTATCGCCACCCATCTGACAAACCTTCCTCACTTTGTCCGGGCTTAGGACCGGCACAGGGACGTTGTTGGTTCCCTGTGGCGGAGGATGGATGCAGTTTAACGTCGTGCCCAGGACCTAGCCTGTGCAATAAGATATACAAACAATACATACATTATTTACTATTAAAAGGGACTTCACCCAGACAGCCTTATTAAATTTAATTATTCAGTTCGTCAATTCTTTGTGCTCTGCAGCTATGTGGCTGAT
Source organism: Lumbricus terrestris (assembly GCA_949752735.1). Classification (NCBI taxonomy): domain Eukaryota; kingdom Metazoa; phylum Annelida; class Clitellata; order Crassiclitellata; family Lumbricidae; genus Lumbricus; species Lumbricus terrestris. The sequence goes on from OX457053.1 coordinate 34,449,101, forward strand.
TATGGAATCCAAGAGTGTTGCAAGCTAAAAAGAACCGTTTGTTTCTATCATTTATATTGAACTATTTTATGGTAAAGGTAGCGCCCATACTCACTTCACAAGCGTTGATGTCCACTGTCCTTAGGTGGCATTGCCATACATGGGTGTTAGGTGGCAAAGGTCTTTTCAATTTCTTTTCGGAATTTCAACAATATAAACTATGAAACATGGAAATTAATCTGACTACGTTAAGCATACCACGCTCGCGTGTGCGTTACGACAGCCAATTCCTACGTCACTTGCAAACATCGTCATTTTCAAAAGTAGTCCCGGCGGCCACCCGGCATAATGTTAAGCAGATTGCACTGCAGCGTCGGTCTCGGGGGCGAAGAGGAGGGAGTTCTGTTCAAGCAAGGAGAAATGCTACCTCACAAGCGCTGTACGGTCAAAAGATCACCGTGCGATCATGCGTAGGAAACGTACAGGAGGAAGACGAGGATATGCTTCCGATTGGGATCATTGTCAGTAGCCATAGGAAAACTCCAATCGTTCGAAAGCCAGTGAAGATGCCTTGTGCTCTGATTAGGCCAAAACTTATCAACCAGATCTGCCTAAAGCAAAGAAACGATTATACTCTGTTGAATGCCCCATCAATCTACTTAATCAATTCGACGAGCCTGGCGAAGCCCCACGCAATTGAGCACTTTACTGCAGACATTATAGCCTACAATCCTGATGTCGCCATAGTTGTTGAGAGTTGGCTGAAGGAAAAGCACACTGACTCTTCAATGGCTGTTGCTGGTTATCGCCTCTTTCGACGGGACCGGCTGAGAAGGCGTGGAGGCGGAGTATCAATTTATTGCAGGGATCAACTACTCCCCTCAATCTTCCGACCCACAACCATCTATGAGAGTGATTTTGAGCTCTTGTGGCTTAGGGTTAAAAAGGGTTCGCGGCCTTACTACCTCGGTGCTGTTTATCATCCCCAAAAACCAACATACTGCACTGACCTCCTCATTGACAGTATAGACTCCACGATTGAGGAGAGCTACGCAAAACCGGAGGACATGACAACTATTATTGCGGGGGACTTTAATCAGCTTCCATCTTTGAGGTTTCTATAAATGGGACTTTCCGTTGAGTTTGATGGATCATCGCATGAGGGCCATTCTCTTGACCGAATATACGCTTCAAGCATCAAGCATCTGTATAAAGCATGTACTGGAGTGAAGTCAACAATAAAAACGAAGCACTTGGCAATTCTGGCAACTCCACCAAACTCTGAAACCGTGGGATCTGGAGTGCGGGTTGATTGACGGCAGGTGAAGTTCTATCGTCCGAGAACGCCAAATCAGAATGCATCCTTCCAGTCCCATCTGATGGAGCAAGATTGGTCATTCATCACAAAGAGCTCATCTCCAGAAAAGGCCTTCGAGGCCTTCTACGATTACATCAATGCGTCCACTGACCTCTACTTTCCAATCCGGAGTATCACAATTAAAGAGAGAGACCCGCCCTTCATGACTCCGATTGTCAAGCACCTGCTGTTGAGGAAACGGAACAAGCTGCATAAGCTGCGTCATCTTTATCTGAGAGGATAAACCGAATTATCTTCATCTTTAGGTTCTCTGCCCTTCGGCAGGTTCCAACCTCCAATGACGCCACTCCTCTCTGTGCTGTGCCTTTTCCTTCAGTTTGCTGTATCCGTTGGCCATCATCCATCCCAGCATCATCTGCCGCGGTCTTCCTCTCCCTCTCTTTCCCTCCATTCTCCCCTCTATGATTTCCCTCAGGAGGGTGTCTCCTTTTAATACGTGCCCAAACCAGTTCTTTTGTCTTTCTCTTATTGCTGTTATTAACAATAAGAGAAAGACAAAAGAACCGAATTATCATCAGAGCTAATAGCAAAACATTTGACAGAGCTAAACGAGGGTCACGTGAGATGTGGCAGGAGGTAAATCGGCTGCGTGGAAGCGTGAATACTCTCCACTCGGATTGTAAAGTCACTGCAGAGACGTTGAATCAACACTTCTGCTCTATTTCTACAGATGAACATTACGAAATTCCTCAGCTAAAACCAAGTCATGGACGAAACAAGGGAGTATGACATTGTGGATGCACATACTGTTTACAGGTTGTTAGCATCGACTGGTGCAACAGCTGCGCGTCCATGGATGCTCAAGGGAGCGGCACACCTACTTGCTGAGACTGTCGCAGTGCTATTCAACTCGTCGATCCACTATGCATATGTTCCGCCGCAGTGGAAAGCAAGTACAATATCACCGGTACCTAAGATCTCGCATCCTGTGGAAGCTGTCGACTTTCGCCCGATATTTGTCACGTCGATTCTATGCCGACTCTTGGAAAAGAATATAGCACCGTTTCTTTTATCCTTTTCTGACGGTTCCTTCCTCAAACCATCAATTCTCAGATCATCATGCTTTCCGCCCCACCGCCGCCATTATATCATTGACTGAGAGTTTCTGGAGCTTCTCAAAGACAACCTTTACGTTCACTTGATAGCTCTCGATTTCTCAAAAGCTTTTGATATGGTCAGACATGCGTACCTTGCGGAGCAATTGGCCGAACTGCCCATTCCGGACTGTGTACACAACTGGATTGTGACCTTCCTCACTAACCGCAGACACGTAACAAAATACAATGGATTGGTCTCGGATGCAGTGGACATCAACGCTAGCATTGTTCAAGGATCTGGTCTGGGTCCTTTGAACTTTCTAACGGCCATTTCGAAACTCAAACCAGTACGTCCCCGAAACCGCATGGCCAAATACGCTGACGATACTTACCAGCCATCAACATGACACGATTAGGGAAGAACTAGATCATGTAACGGAGTGGGCCAAACACTGCAACTTGACTCTCAATCAAAGAAAGACTCAGGAGATGGTTGTTCACAGTCCGGGACGAGGAATGCTACAGTTCGCTCCAGCAGAGATTCCGGGTTTTATTCGGGTCCAAAGTAGGACGATTTTAGGGGTTGTCATGACTGAAAACCTAGGGTTTGAAGCCCATATAAGGCGAATAAGCATCCAGGCAGGACAGTCGCTTTATGCCTTGCGAATCATGACTGCACACGGCCTGAAGGGACCAAGACTGCAAGACGTTGTTAGGATGACCACAGTGGCCCGCATGTTATATGCGGCCCTGGCATGGTGGAGATTTGCAGGGCAGCAGGAACGCGGCAGACTGCACGCCATATTGGAACGTTTGATCCGACTGCACAACCTTCCTGAGGACAATTCTACATTCGAGGCTCTGTGTAGCACGGCGGACGGTAGGCTCTTCGCTGCCCTCCTACTTAATCCAGGTCATGTATTGAACCCTCTCCTCCCACCATTGAGGCCCCAGCCTTATTCCATTAGGCCAAGACTACATGACCGAATCATTCCTAGGGCGGACAACCTAACGAGGAAATCATTTTTAACGAAGATGCTTTATCATATTTAAATGTAATACCATATAAACCAAAGAGCAGCATAAATTGTTGACCATTAAAAGAACTTCTTTTTATAAATTTAAAATTTATATTGGATTTGGACTTAGGATTTTATGCTATTCTAAAACACTTTAACATTGATCGGATATAGAAATGATGTACGTTTGTTTATTATACTTTGTATGTACACCAAAATGCGGATAGCAATTGGTATATTAAAGAATATTCTTATCTTTTCCACTTTCAACTTGTCTGCGCATTTTATTGAGCAATGTCGACTCCGGATTAGAAGACTGTGTCAACAAAGTTGGGCCAATTGTGCCATTTGTGCTTAAAATTACCTCCTTTTGCTCTTCGTGCCAGTATGTTACCTCTCAACTATGCCCCCGTGACATATACGTAGTACATAAAATTGTAAGTATTAGTTTTGTTTACATTTAATTTTCTAAGGAAATAACAAACAATTAGATTCTAATTTGACTAATTAAAAGCAATACAAGAAATACAAAAACAGTGTGTGTATATATGTGTCTGTGTGTGTATTGAATAATTACTAAAAATAGTTTACCCAGATTTAGTGAAGGATCCGGGTTGCACGATGAAGGAACTCCATCTAAGAAATGGTGCGATCATACTTTGTTTGTTTGTTTGTATGTGCACTTGTCATAACGCCCCTTCACTCTCTCTACTCAGAGGCGCTCCCGACTGCAGAGCCGACACTGCATCGGAGTTTAACGCCAAAGCGCTGAGCAATTGCGAGTGAAGGACTTGCTCAAAGTCCCTACGCGGCGACGTGAGGTGGATTCGAACCTCGAACCTGTTACCTTCAAGGCAACGACGCCACCACTACACCACCGCGCCCCACAATCATATAAGATTATATTATTTCTTATCTGTGAGACTTCTTATCAGATTAGACTTGCGGTACATCGTTTCTGTAGTGTAAAACGGCCTTAAAGTAGTTCTGTAGATTCTCGGTAGATTCACTGTATGAAGATAAGCAACCCGGTGCCTATATTTGAAGAGGATAATGAGATAGGTAGTGAAATCCAGATCGAATACCAGACGAGACAATAGTCAATATTTCCGTAGCGTCAAATAATCGCCAATCAATGAAAAATCCTTCTCCCAATTGAAAATATGACCTTGAAAGTCACCAGAGGAAACGAGATCCAATATCGTTTCTCAACACACGAAATAACGTCTCTCCAACCGTTCCAAATCACAATGTAGACTTCACGGACATTAGAGTTCGCAATTTTGAACTTCTAAATCGCCTTTACTCTCACGCGGATGCAACGTTCTGTTTTACAACGAGAGACGCGCATAATGCTCATACCCACATTGTTGTTTTTAGTTGGCTGCCAGTTTTGACCAGTTTACTAATCAGTACGATTCATCTGAAAATATAGCAAAAAGTATAGAAGATATATCTCTTCTTCAGTGAATTGACAACTATTCTCTTTAAAACTAATAATAAACATTTAAGCAGTATTTTTTGATGATTTCTTGGATGAATGGGAATATTTGTTTATAGCATTTCCTGGTGTTAGGAGCATAACTGTTTGCCTGTTACAATGGTATTAGAGATAAAGAATCAACAGCAAAACCATCCAATAACGGCGTTAAGGCCATGTAAAAGGTCATTGTAATAAATAATACAACTACATCTATGTCTTATACGACGAAATCACGAAATCACGGTCTATGCGATCATTAGTTTTTAATCTACTTCTACTAACGTACAGATGGCGAGATTTTCGCATAGGCTAAAGCCTAGGTAATAATTATACAAAGCATTTCTTCGAGTTGCTATATACGGTACCATAATATAATTATGGAATTGTACATCTACGCCTACCTACAAGTGCAACACAGTCAACTGTGGTTGTCCATGCTGGACACGGGGTTCTGACTGGTTTCGCGTTAAGAAAGGCGTTCGGCAATGCTGTAACATCTCGCCTTGCCTATTTAACATCCTGGCGGAACAGGTAATGCGTAAAGCGCTTGACGGGTTTCAGAGGGAGCTTCAGAATTGGAGGTAGGACCATCTGTAATCTTAGATATGCGGATGACATCCTCTTGATCGCTACATCGTCAGAGGAACTCCAGGAGCTCGTCAATCGGGTCGAATCCGGTGCCAATGAGGACGGATTAAAGATAAATGCTGCAAAGACGAAAGTTATGACCAACACTGTTCATCAAGATTTCTGTCGCAGGCGGTGCACTCAAACAGGTGGATAACTTCACATATCTGGACAGCAAAATTTCTAGCGATGCAAAGTGTGCAGACGATATTAAGTCCAGACTGGCCATGGGTATGGCAGTCATGGTGAGGCTTACGAAGGTCTGAAAAAAACAAGTCCATTAGTACCCAAACCAAACTTCTCTTGATGTGACCGAAATAAGGATTTCTTTGTCCATTAGTCCATTAGTGCCCAAACCAAACTTCTCTTGATGTGACCGAAATAAGGATTTCTTTGTCTGGTCAGTCGCAACATACGGTTATGAATCGTGGGTGCTCAAAAAGGCGGAGAAAAAGCAGATCCAGATCCAAAGTTTCGAGAAAAAATGTACCCGTAAACTTGAAATCCTTGGTCTAGTTAGTCGCAACCTATGGTTGTGAATCGTGGGTGCTCAAAAAGGCGGAGGAAAAGCAGATTCAAAGTTTCGAGAATAAATATACCCGTAAACTTCTGCGCATTTCTTGGACGCTCAAGCTTACTACAGAACAAGTTTATCGGCGCGCCGGAACGTGCGTCACCAGAGCTCTTGAGTTCCATCAAAGCTCGCAAACTCTCCTATTTTGGTCACATCATCAGGCTCCCTCAGGATTGCGTGGAAAAAGCCATCATGCTGGGTCATGTGGAGGGATATCGACACAAGGGCAGACCGCGTATTAGCTGGATTGACAACGTTCTTTCTTGGTCCCACCTTTCCGGGTCTCATCTCCTCGCCGCTGCACGCGATAAACGACAGTGGAGAGCTATAGTCCATGCATGCGGCCAGCCGTCGGCGATTGACATGATATGACAAGTGACCTCGACCTACCAGATCGATCCACCGTCTTCTTCCATCTGGATCTTTGCTTTTCGAAGGAAAATTAAATAGTCTAAACGGCGGTTCGCATATGCAGTGAACAATAGAGGTAAAGGTAAAGGTTTTGCCCATACTCGCTTGCGAGCGTTGGGCCCGGTGCTGATCCCCGGTGTTAAGCCATCAGCCCTTAGGTGGCAATTGCCATACATCGGCGGTAGGTGGCCAGGTCTTGCCGCCGAACCCAAGGTTACCTGCGCAGTGACACTGCTACTCATTTTCACACTCCCAGTGGCGGCTGAGTCAACCTTAAGGGGCCGCCGGGATTAGATCCCGGTTCCTTCTGTTCTTCGTGCCAGCGTGTTACCAATCAGCCACCGCACCGCCCCTTCAGTGAACAATACCAAAGTTAATATTGTGCAACGCACAGAACTGCTCTCTCCTCAGTCTTAGTCTCGTTTCGCTGTTTCTACAATTTACAACTGCACAATGAACTGACATTGTTTCTGGTAAGTTGATTGATTAACGGTAAAACTTATAAACCTTATATTAGCGCGCTTACAATATTGGCAGAATCATTCTAGGGAGTCTATAAATAGCCTAAATGCTTCATTTAATTATGACCTCTATCCCCAGAATCGACCCGACCCACTGCTATTCCGGCCATACGGCCAGCTTCGCACGACATGCAGGTCGTCTACAAAACAGGCTCGGTAGCTTAACACTAATGGAACTCTGGAAATTCAGGGCATTATTTCTTTGAGCAAATCGCAGGAAGTGTTTAAATAGACTATTTGTACTTTCGGTTTAACAAGAAGTGCCAGTTTCCTTGTAGCTCAGGTCAAGCAGAACAGCGGCTGCTTTCAGGTCCCATTTTTCTGCAATCTCAGTTTACACCGTTTGTGTCTGTCTCAAACTTGACTGGCATATGGCTGTAAGCCAAACAGAAGATCATTGAAACATAATCAATGTTCAGTTCGTCATCTGCTGGTTTACCAGTTACAATAAGCTTATAGGCTTATATGGCTTACTGTCAATACCGCGCACACAAAACCCCGCACACAATACCGCGATGTTCATTACCACGCACGATCGTTACCGCGCACGATCGTTACTGCGCATCTGTTGATTTTATATAATATGTTATCGTAGTAGGTGGCTTTCATAGACATTAAGTGTAGAGTAATTAGAACCTTTACAGAAGGACCTTCTATTTTGCCAATTTTCTAGGCATTTAGCTATTAAGCTATTAAGAACATTTGGTATTAGTCAGTTCATGGTACGCCATAGACTGTTCAACTGTTATACTTGTCACTCTGTATTTGTACCAATAACCTTGTGCTAATAGCAAAGAGCGATTAAAAGGAAATCTTCATGCTAATATCACGACGTGTCTATCAATGAATCAACAGATGCGCGGCAACGATCGTGCGGGGTAGTGAACATCGCGGAATTGTGTGCCCGGTATTGTGTGCGCGGTATTGTGTACGCTGTATTGACCGGATACCGTGCAATATCTACTGTATTGTATAAATACATGTTTTGTTGAATAAAATTTTCTGTATAAAAACTTTTTACTGGCCTTTCCAGCAGTTATTTTTGATGCCCTATCACTAACCAAACCTCCCAACAGCACAGCCTGCCAAAATGTCTTCTTGATGGTTTCACCATCCAACCAACCCATTCCACCAATCTCCACCATGTAATAAATATAGCCTATCTTCAGACAGTCATATTATAAAGTGTCAACATTCAACAGTTCAAAAGCCCCTCAAGAGATTGATAAAAGCACACTAAGCGTAGACAATTCTTGTAGTGTACGAATTGTTCATTGATGTTTACGTTTAGCGTGCTTTATATATCATGCGAGGGGGCCTTCAAATGAGCTGCAGTTGTCAAGATGCTAACGGCGATATCAAAGTGCCGGTATAGTCAACATGAAAGTAGAAATAATAGGCTATATGATGCATCCCATCGGGTCGGGTGCTTCGTTCCGTCGGCGGGGACATACGTACAATTTCTACAATCCAGCTGTATTAGTTAAAGGAAAGCGAATATGTTTTACTTTACTTTCCCTAGAAATACTTTTAAAATTGTCAACAACGAACAGCACCTTTTGCCCTACTCGTAAAAAATGCGGGAGCCCTGATGCCATGGATGACTCGGGCACTGGTCAAATCTAGCACTATGGGACAGCTTGTCCCATAGTGCCATGGTAACTGCGCCATGGTAACTGTTCGCGCCTGAAAAGGTCTATAGATCAAAAATAAAAGAGGTCCAAGACCTTGGCAGTTTTCAATGCAGAGGGAAATACTCCAGTGGTAAGCGAGCAGTTAACAATCTCTGATTGCAATTTTAGGCAATGTTTTGGCAGGACCAATTCCATCGACTCCTTTACAACGCGTAGCGCGAATGGTATTCGCAAGGTTCATTATTTCACAAGGTGTAGAAGGAATTAATACTATGGAATGTGGAAGGAGTTGGGATAAGTAGGAGAGAAAAGAGTTAGTCGTATTTTATTAACAAGAGATTGTGCAGTGCCTGTGAAGAAATTATTGAATTTAGTTGCTTATAGTCTGAGGGTCAGTAATTTGTTCACCATTTACATTCAAGGCAGTAATTACAGTTTCTCTGTTAGTATCTCTATCCAGTATATTCCTCAGAAGACCCCAGGTTTTTCAAAGGTTATTACTGTGGAGTGTGGATTAAAAATTCGGATGCATAATAATATTGTTTGGCTTGCAATTTAGCTTTCTTAAACCAGTTTCTATGTAGGATGAATCTTCTCTTGTTGACCTCATTTGGATTATTGCGATTTTTTTTATATAGTTTCGCTTTCTGATTACTAGATTTGACCAGTGCCCGAATCATCCATGGCTTTTTTTTGATTCGTTCATAAGTCCTAGTGGAAATTCGAAAAGAATAATCATAAAGCTTCCTATAATTCCTAAGAAATATGTCATAGGCCTTTTCAGTGTTCTGCACGGACGTAGAGTCTAAGGATTGCAAAAATTTGGCTTTGCTTTATGGTCATCTGGTTAAATGTCAGTGTTTTTGATCCATTTTAGGGGGTTTATCAAACCATGCTATGATTTGTAAATGATCAGAGTCTTCCATGAGAATTGAGGAATAAATAGGTTTAGGCCAAATGTTAGTGAATATGTTATCTAGTAATGTGTCAGTGATCCTGTTAGGTCTGGTTATGAGGGGCAATAGATGATGGGCAGTAGCCTTGTGGCTATTAATTTTTAAGAGATCCATGTTAAAATCACCTAAAATTACTATGTCATTTTATTTTTTAGCATCGATATACATGACCCCCAACTGAGGTTGCCCAGTGTTAAGTGCTAGGGGAATAAAAAGACCCTTAGAAATTGAAAAGTAGAGAGTCAGATCATATCGAGTCTAAGATTTGGTACAAGAGTTCTTCTTTAATCAAGAATACCACTCCTCCGCCTTTTCGAGATCCTCTGGAACGACCAACAAATTGATAACCAGGCACCTTTAATATCCGCCATCAATTTTATTGCGAGATATGTGTTTGGTTATGCATAGCTGGGCAGTCGCGGCGTATGAACCTCGGTTTATATGGGGAGTTTCAGCTTCGGTTGGAGGCAAACTCCCGAGCCCAACGTCACTGGACCTGAAAAAGGGCTTGTGCTCTTGTTTCACACATCATCTGTGATTTCCGAACAGCAAATAGCGAGAATACGGGTTAGGCATAAAGATTTGTCAGAGTAAAATTCATATGTAAAATTTCGTAAATCTATCACCTCTGAATGAAAAATTAAAGCACTGTCTTTCAGCGTTTACTGGTCCAAAGCAGAATAAGTCAAGCCAGCCGATTCTGAGGGGAAAGAAGTGAAGGTATCGGTGACTGCGTGTTACAGTCAGGATTACGTACACCGGTGTCGACGATTCTGCAGGACTGGATTGAAATCATTGAAATCTGGGAAACAGAACAGTATCGACCGATCCGCTCTTCCGAGCGGTCGAGAAGACCAAGTCTCGGTCAAGTGACGGTTGCCGCTGACAGTTTTACGGGTAAGGGCAGCACCCAAGGCGCTCGCCGCGTACTTTGTACAAGGTGGTGGCGCGTTTTACGTTGGGATATTTTGGGCGGAACAAGTAGGAGTTTTAGCCGCTGACGGTATCGATCACCCCCGGGCTTCAGACTGACTCTGCCCGCTAATGTGTCCGCAGCGTTGGTCATCTCTCCGCGTGATTCATTGGTGACGAGATTGGAAAAGGGTCGTGGCGCGGCCTCGGGTTAGGCCCGTTGGAATGGCTTTGGTTCAGGGCACTGTGGTCGTCGGGAATTGGACTATGTGCTGAAGTCCCCGTTGGTGGCGACGGTTCGAGGGCTGCCAGATGCAGCGTAGTGTGCAGCGCAGTACCCACAAGTCAGACAAGAAGACGAAGACCGCAGCCGGGAAGAGTGGCGCACGGCGAGAGCCCTCTGCTGGTGGGACAATGAACCCTGTGTTGAGAGTCGGCCATCCTACCGAGAGAGAACGATCCGGTCTGACAGAGGCGCTACCAGTAGGGTATAGTGACCAGAAAGGATTATGTTTGGGATATAATTTTGTTGCTCCTATCTATTGGATAGTGTCTGGTAAAGAAATTTTGTTTCTGACGTGCTGCTTAACTTTGCCGCCATGGCCTTGAAGTTATTCAAGTATACCGCACTATTGAGCATTGCTTTAACTCTGCTGAAATTTGACTATTTTCTTATCTGCAGCAGTAATTTGGCCTAAAAATAGGAATATTGTGAGCCACATTTTATGGCACGGCAGGTAAATTTGTTTGGCAATTAGATGTCGGCATCTATGAGCGACAAACAAGGGGTCGTCCATAAACGACGTCACGCACCATAGGGCGATTCCTTTTAACCCCTCGTCACACGTTAAAACAAAAGTCATATGATATATAGCAATGGACCGTCACAAATCATACCGTCATAGATGTGTGACCCTCTCCCCTCCAGTTTCGTGACGTCATTTATGAACTGTCCCCCAATGCATTAGTCTAACTTTAAAAAATGGAAAAAATCATTCAGGTTGAAAAAACCTCGTGGTCCTTAATTACGCTTCACAAAATGTTCATAGGCCCTATGCTGACAATGCGTTTCACTCATATTATATAGTCCACTCATTTTTTGTGGTATATTTGACCATGTTTTTTAGGGATTCGCCCTTTGTTCGAATGTGGCCTTCTCTACGCTCTTTGTCGCAAAGTGACCTTGCTGCGTCTGTACTAGACCTAGGCTACCTGTAACAACTTTGACTGGCTTGTGGCAATAGTATTCTTCAAGATCTAACATACTGCCAGTTGTAATGGACCAACAGAAGGTCATTTTTCTTAAACTTGCAAGTTATTGGAGGTTCAAGTCTGGAAAAATCCAGCCAGTTAACTGGAACACAATAGACAGTGGCTTCTAAATTCAGTTTTGGGATTGTGAATGTTCAAGTATCACCTATGCATTGCCTCAAAAATTCCAGCGGTTAATCCACTCCTTGGTGAGATATGCCCTATTTTCGTTTCAAACATGCATACTCTTCCATTATTTGATATCTATGACTGGAAACATACAGTATTACAGTTATATCTGTCCCACCATCAAAATACAATGCTGCAGCTTCACGCTTTTCTCCTCTTCCATCGGATAATGTTTTACGAAAGCTTTCTCTCTCTTCTCACAATCTGTTAGTAGCTGAAATCGTCAGTAGTCACAATTGCTTAGGAAACTTAGGAATAGTCCACAGGTAGATCTACTTCTGCATTGCAGAAACTATTATCTGTCACATTCCCTTGACAAAGCTGGAATGACTTGGTGTAGCGAGAGCGTGCTTCTGCTTCAGATCGCATATAAACATCCTCAATGATTCTGACGCTGTGGAATCGGAGTCAACTGTATCACGGCTGGAATCATTGTCTGGTGTATCATCTATACTTTACACAGTCCTTGAGATTTATAATACTTCTTACAATTATTCTCTTTTCTTATAATTATTCTCATTCTTTTCTCTTTCTTTTCTGTCTGTTTCTCCATGACAAGTTCGCATGTTTGCACAGTGCGTGTTTCTGCCATGGTTTGGAGCCGCGAAAGTAGACTAAACTTCAGGTACTCGGCGGCAAAGTTAGATGCAATATATTTGATGCAATTTTTTTTCAGTTCTTTCATTTAGGACCTGGAGCAACCATTTAAGTTAACCCAAAATTCATTTTAAACGAAAACAGTTTTCTTGCTATACCCTAGCTACTAGGCGATAGCATAAGAGAAGTGTCACAAGCGTTGTCCGTTGGGGGATCGGACGCCACAGTTATAACGGAGTGCGGTTCAAGTCCCGGGCTGGGAGTTGACATTCTGAGATTTAGATATCTCGAGCTAGCACACCTGGGACGCGGTGGCGCAAGCTGCTGCAGAGCGACCATGGGCAAGTTGCTTACCCGTCATTGTTTGTGGGGAAGGCAACGGGAAACCACTCCACTCATCTCATCCCCGGGTGGCGCAAGCCACCAGGCATCGGTGTCAGGGCCTTCGGGCAGAGAACCATCATCATCATCATCATGTTGATCGATAAATCGATATCCTATGTCTAAAATACGATTGGGCTAATCTCAATCTCTGCCACTAAATCTCGGGTTGAATAAAATTGCTCTTTTTGTTGAGAAGCCAAGCGTTGTCTTCAGGGTTGGTAGGAAAAGTGCATTTGAATGCAAATGAGTCACGGGTTGAATACAAACTGACAGACGGTCCCGTTCGCTTAAAAATAACTGTGATTGAAATGGCCTCTAAGTCATGATTGTTACCGGCTGAAATGTATGAGATGAAATTTTCGTATTTTTGCGGTTGGTCGCCTTTACTAAAGTGGGTCAACGGAGCCGGTTGGTTAGCTCCAACATAATGGTCGCAATGTGTGGACCCATTGCGATCGGATTGTGCCGTGCCTTGGACTTCGAGGGATGTGCCTCATCCCTCGAAGTCCAAGGCACGGTACAATCTAGTCTTTTTCCATATAATGGGAACAGGAAACTGGGACAAGAAACTTGAGTAGGGCGAACCATATGAAATCATTATTGACATGGCGCCCATATATATCACATAGTTTTGATGACCCTGCGAGCCGAACAAGTCGCCACTATGGCACGTGCACAAGGCGAAATCGAGTGTAGGACATTTCCCCCCTGGACAAACCCCCCCTCCGGACAATAACCTCCCCGGACAATAACCCCCCCGGACAATTCCCCCCCTTGCTGCGTAAATAGCCTATTTCTGTAAGTATTATTTGCTCAAGTTTAGGCTAATAATTCAGTTCGCGGTGCTGGGTCAACTAGTTAGTGTCATACGGGTAAACACCTGTCACTGTCATTCAGGCGTGAACTTAAATAGCTTGTTAGTGTCGTTCACTAACTCCGATATGAAGCTAATACCTGTTGGTGTAATTTAGGACAGCATGAATCCTGTCATCAATCCAACTTCCATTTAGGCAAAAATTCGTTTCATCCAACTTCTATTTAAATAACAATTATTTCTATCCATCCAGCTCCAATTTAAGCAAGAATATTTTCATCAATCCAGCTCCAATTTAAGCAAGAATATTTTCATCAATCCAGCTCCAATTTAAGCAAGAATATTTTCATCAATCCAGCTCCAATTTAAGCAAGAACATTTTCATCAATCCAGCTTCCATTTAAGTAAAATTTATTTTTTATCAATCCGGCTTCTATTTAGCGAGAATTCTTTTCATCAATTTAACTAGCGTACCTAGTACAGCCACTTATACGCAATCTGTCGTAGCTAATTTAAATTATAGGCATAGGGATTTTCTGAAAGCGCTAACCAGCGGCATAATTTTTAAGATGCAACTCGACAAGTGCGTGTTGCACAAGAAATTCGAGCGAACCAGCTTAACACACGAGAGATGCGAGCGACAGCGATTGCTACGACTCATGCAATCAGAGAAGGGAAACAATCTTCTGACGAACTTATTCAACTTAGTCAACAGCCAGGCGAACCCGATTGGTCATTTGTCTCTTCAATGACACCCAGTTTGAGCATCTTATAATCCGGCGATCAGCAGTTCTGGCATCTAAAGAGCTATGATGTATTTCGATTTGAAGCCTGTTCACAACAGCCTGTCAGCCTAGACACGAAGCTACTATTACACAGGGCAGCAAGAACACTTGGAACATTCTGAATTCTCTCCTCCATCCAGCTCCTCCAGACTGTCAAGCCGGTGTCACGAAATAGAGTATCCCCCGTATTAATAGAATTCCCCCAAATGAAAAAAGGTCGACAAAGTCACTTCCGCGTGTGTTTATTTTTGCAAATTAATTTTCATCTGCTTTGTTTTGAACAATGACACTAACAGTTTATTCCTGCTAGATAATTTGTGTTGCTTTGGCTTTTAGAGCACTTAAAACATTTAAAACACTTAAGAACACTCAGAGTCACTAAATAAATTCGAGTTGCCTTTCTCTGTGCATTGCTTAGGACACTTAAAACAATTAGAGTCACTTTCAGTTTTGATTAGAGCATAAAATTTTTAATTACGCGCATTTTTCAAAAAAATAATGGAAAAGAATAGAATGGTTTATCCTCCCGGATAGTATAGACCGGTTAATTCCATCCGCGGGGAGATAGATTAATTCATCTCCCCGGATAGCTTTCAGGGGGATACTCCGTTTTGTGTCACCGCCACGACGGATGACCGACTAAATTCATTCTTAGATAAAGTTAATAATGTCAGAAATAGTACTGCAAACTCTCCTCCTCCTGAAATACCGCTGCTTACTACCGCCTCTCTGTCAACCTTTGATCCTGTCACTCCTGTCTATGTTGCTGACCCACTGATGAAATCCACATCCAAACTCTATGAACTTGACCCTGTGCCCACCTAGATTCTAAAATCTCAAACTCACTTTTTTGCTATTGTCCTAACTTTCCTGATCAATCTTTCTCTTTCCACTCGCACACTTCATGAGTCTCAGAAGAGAGCGGTTATTCGTTCTCGTCTTAAGAAAAGTTGCCTTTACCCAGCTCTCTGTTCTAACTATAGACCAATGTCTCCTTCCTATCCAAAATGATAGAGTAGTTCACATTCAGCTATATTCTTACCTGTCTGCAAATAATCTGCTTCCATCTCTTCAGTCGGGATTCAATGCAATTCCACTCCACGGAAACTGCCATCGTGAAAGTTTACGATGACCTTATTCTTGCTGCTGATTAAGGATATGTGACTGCTTTAATACTCCTTGACTTCTCCGCTGTTTTCGACTGTGTTGATCACTGCATACTGCTTAAAGTCTTGCAAAATTCCTATGGCATCTCTGGCACCATCTTCAACTGGTTCTCTCTGACCGCACTCAGTATGTTCGCATAAACCTTCTCGTATAATTCATTATATCTATGCTCTTTTGTGTTCCACAAGGTTCTGTTCTGTTCATTCTCTATACCTCTGCACTGTCAGCCATTGCATCTCGTCGTGGTATAGAAATTCACCTCTATTCTGATGATGCGCAGCTCTATGTACATTTGCGCTTAAATGACGTTGTAGAATGTAGATGCTACAAAGACACTTCGAGCCTGCATTGATGACATCATACTATGGAGTCTGTCTATGCGCCTTAAACTTAACCCTGGCAAATCTGAGCTAATTTGGTTTGATCGTTCTTCCAGGCTTCTACAGCGTGCCGAACTCTCGCTATGCACTTCCTCTTCTCTACTCTCTCCATCATCTACTGTGCGGGATCTTGGAGTAATCCTTGACTCGGCACTTTTCCTCAAACCTCATATAGTAGCTATCTCTCAGGCATGTTTGCTTCATCTAAGAATCAGACATCTCCGCTCTACTCTTGGCTCAGCATCACTGAAAACACTGATTCACTGCCTTATTCTGACCCGACTTGATTACTGTAACTCGGTACTTTACGGTCTCAATAAATGCTTTACGGTCCCGTTAGCCCACGTTAGCTACATCGGTAAGAGAGCTGGCGGCCGCGCGTCTGTGGAAGGGAGCGTACCGGGCCCCCACACAATCTTGCAAAAGTTGTAGGCAGTGGATGCGTGCAGTGATAGGTAGACATGCAGTGCAGCATTCAGTGGCGTAGCTGCTATGTGTGCAATGTGTGCAATGTGTGCAAGGCACACGGGTCCACGACCTCCAGCCTGTCCTGAACCCACACAGATTTGTTGAATTATGTGTCCTAATTTGTAGTTCACGTTATTTTGTGACATTTACGTTTACATTTACGTTTACATTTACATTAACATTTACGTTTACGTCTACGCTTACGCTTACGCTTACGTTTACGTTTACATCTACATCTACATCTACATCTACATCTACATCTACATTCACATTAACATTTACATTTACATTTATCTGGTCTCTGACATAGCATCCCGTCGAGCATTACGCTCTTCGGCCAATGCTGGTCCCTCGAACTCGCTCTGCTACCAAACAGCGTCGAGCCTTTCGGGCTGTCCATATGGAATTGCGATATGACCAAAAGACCAGATGGATTTGTATTAAATTTCGAAGTATGATAAGCCCTCGGGAATCAATCTTATAGTAAAGTTGCTCCCGATATCTGAATTTACGACAAATGTCATGGACTGCGTCACAGTGGACCTAGAGACCGTAGTGAATGCAACTGATGAAACACTACATGATCATAATCTATTCTCACTTCCTGGACTTGCCAGAGGTCATGAGGGTTCAAGCCCCTAGTCTTTCTTGAAAACCCGCATTGTCTTCATTGTCCATTCAAACTCTGTAATCAATGCCATACTCCAGACCACCCTCTTACTTTTCTATAATCCTCCTACTGCAACAGTCCACGCCCATCTCAAGTTTTCAAGTTCTTAAACCAAGATATATTATATTAAGGAACTTTATAAAAGAAAACAGGGTGTAAAACGGATATAATTTTCAATTTGTTAACATACATGTACATTTCAAACACATCTGTCTGACTCCACCACTGGTTGCACTCTGCAAATGTCAGTTCCATAAAGAAGGAGGGCGTCGCTAGTGAGCTTTGTTATAACAAAGTGACGTTGAAATTGAACTTCAAATATTTCTAAAGCGAATACATCTGTCTGTTCATGTTCTGTGAATCGAAACAACTTGATCTAACTAACCAATCTGATAATCCATTTTCAAAACAACTTATCTCTCGGCTCTTGTCCCCCAACCCTTAACTCTGGTAGCTATTTATCACTATTTTATAATGCTTTAAAGGCTGGTCCTGGGCACGACGTTAAACTGCATCCATCCTCTGCCACAGGAAACCAGCAACTTCCCTGTGCCGGTCCTAAGCCCGGATAAAATGAGGAAGGTTTGCCAGATGGGTGGAGATACACTGGCAGTAAAAGACCAAGACCATAGAAATCCGCAAAAACCACGACACAAGTGACATAGCGACCCAGATGCTTCAAGGTGTCATGATGTGGAGCTGACATGCACAGGCCGGTCAGTACAGACCAGTGGAGAGAGTCGGGGGGAGAGAGCTTGGGACACATGCGGGCATTGACCTAGGTTGTCCTTCGTGCCTCTCTCCCAATATTCTTTTCATCAGACAAGGTGGTCTAGCTGGTTCAAGATGTTAATGGTATGGACCTGCAGACCGGACAGGTTGAAGATGGGCAACATGACGCGAGACAGACTCAAACAGAGAGTGGTGCCGGACACCTACGGGCGTTTAGCCCAAGGATTTCGATGATGATGATGATGATAAATCTAAACAACCCGGCTCTTCTTTTCCGCAAGAAAGCAACCCGGATCATATTTGTCAACGAAAACGAGGCAGTGGCGTCCAACGTTGCTCTCTGACGTCATATGTCACGCGGACCATTGACAGAAGGTTTCGGACCGTTTTTGTTGCCGGACTATTTATCGCACTACACCGGAATCAGTCATTTGTGGCGATCCCTTGCAGACACGTAGAATCATACCGCTTAATCCCGTCAACAGCTTTCAGATAGTGTGAATGTTCAGAGTCTTTGATAAGATTGCGTCAATAGAGTAGAGCGGCGACAGGTGACAGGGCTCGCAAACACGAAACGCTGACGAAACTGAAGCTACTCGCTGTTTGAAGATGATGCGCGCGGCGGCCAATTGTCAGGTACAAGATTTGCAGAGTAGAAGGCATTTGTCGCTTGTCGGTCGGTAGTTCTGAACGCCACCATCTGATCAAGTTAACTCCACTGACCTGCGTGAACGGCGAGATGTAAACACCAGACAACATCGGTATAGTTTGCACGGTCATCAAGACCGTTGAGCTCGACCGTGTGCATCAAGAGGCGTCGATTGTCAACAAGTGGGTGAAAGACGACTTGCGAACAAAATCCCTTCCAGCGCAAAATCCTTGACGAACCCGACGAATAAGTTCGGTACACGAACCTAGAACCATAAACTCCAACGTGTGTGAAATTATTGCGATAATTCTGCATAAAGTTGAAATAATCCACCGAAATGACTCAGTGGTCTAATAAACAACCAATATGGCCGCTCACCTGCGCAGACCTTTTTGTAAAGTATCAAAAAACTGCTTGTTGAAACCGGGGTAAAGGTTGCAATTTTGAAGGGTTCGCTGCAGAGTCCTTTTTGATGGCATGCAGAAAATATTTTGCAGCAGACCATAAGATTTCCTGCTTTTATAAAAAAAGAGACATAGGAAACATTTTCTCGTCAATTGTCCAACGTCTACTCTGCTTTGAAACAGAACCTGAGTCTTAACAAAAGAGACAGCAGATGGTGGAAGATGGTTGGGCAATTCTGCCATAAGACGATAACAAGAAGCAGCTTCTTGCTTCCGTGTCAAGCCCTTTTCTGCCTTTCTTTCATTTTTATGTCCTTATATTCTTTTCTTTTCTTCTCCGAAGTTGATTTCGTAATCTGGTGAACGTCGTGTGTTGACTCTCCACTTCTTACAGTTGTTCCAACATAATGAAATACAAACAGTATATGACAGAGGCATGCAATTTCAATCAAAGAATTTTGCAGGTCCTTTCATAATAAGGAAATTGATTAATTTACTGAAATTTAATGGGATGGAATGGCTGGAACGGTACTCTAGCTAGTCATCCTTAGAATATATTCCCTACAAAGACGACACATCCAGTAAAGAGTAATTCAGAGGACTGCGTGCCTGTCCATGTAAACAGTATGGCCACCCAAAAAATCGCTAAATAAAGCGCTGCAGCCTTATAAGCCTTATCCAATGCGGCAGTGCGCTAAGTAATTCGGAATTTGACCAATGCATAACTCTAGAGTAAGTATTCTTATAACTTCCATAGAATCATTTTCAACTATTCGAACAGACCGCGTCTTGAGAAGAGCATCGGTTAATCAATTAATTTCATTAGTTTATTTACGTACTTAAGATGACACACAGACACAGCTTGAATCTACAATGAATGAAAACTGTGTATTTTAGCGTTGTAAATTATTCGCTCGTTGTAGCATTGTTATTTTTAATAAATCCAACTTTCAGTTTGTCGGAAATCCTCTCCATTGACCCAGCCTCTGTTTAGACAAAATTCGTTTCATCAATCCCTCTTCTATTTAGGCGGCGATCATTTTTTCATCAATAGAACTTCTATTTAATTAATAATTTATTTCAAGTATTTATATAGCGCCTCTTCAAGAAACCTACTCAGAGGAGCTCTCTGCGCTAACTAGCCGAAATGATGTTAAGTGTCATAACAACAAGAAAATTCCATCAATTAGCAAAATAAGTCACAGTGAGCCGGAAACAGTCATCAGTGGCGATCCCTCGCAGACACGTAGAATCATCCAACGGAATCCCGTCAACAGCTTTCAGATGGTGTGAATGTTCAGAGTCTCTGGTACAGGTTGCGTCAGTAGAGTAGAGCGGCGACAGATGACAGGGCTCGCAAACACGAAACGCTGACGAAACTGAAGCTCCTCGATCGCTGGTTGAAGATGATGCGCGCGTCCGGCAATCGTCGGGCACAAAGTTTGCATAGTAGAAGCCATTTGTCGCTTGTCGGTCGGTAGTTTTGAACGCCACCAGCGACAATGACTAATAATTGGGTACAAGTTTAGCGTATTTAATTACTGGCTCGTTGCAGCCTTATTATTCTTAATCAATCCAACTTCTAGTGTGGCAAGAATCATATTCGTCAATCCTGCTCCCGTTTAGACATGAATTCGGCAAGAATTCGTTTCATCAATCCCGCTTCTGTTTAGGCAGGGATTATTTTTCATTAAAGTCACGTCTATTTAATTAAAAATTATTGTTCATCAATCTAGATTCAATCTCAGCTAAATTGTTTCGATAAATCCCGCCTATATTTGAGTAAAAATTATTTTTATTAATCCGAGTTTTATTTTGCCAGAATTCTTTCTCGTCAATCCGATTTGCATCTGATAAACACTGAAACCCATGCTATGGCAAATAATTAAATACGCTAAATTGCACTTTTACCAATTATTGTTGCTCATCATTATTAGATTTCAGCGTAAAGGTTTTAAGAAATTCCGCTTCTATTTCGGTAAAATTTATTTTCATAAAACCGGCTTCTAGTTGTCTAGAACTATACAAGTCGGATTGACTTGTATTCGACCAACGCTGAAACCCATGCAATGGCAAATAATTTACGACGCTAAAATACACGTTTCACTGAATATTGCTACTGGTACAGTTTCAATGCATATGCAAAGTGAATCACCGGTGTCACGAAATAGAGTATCCCCCGTATTAATTGTATCCCCCCAAAATTAAAAAAGTTGAAAAAACCGCTTCCGCGTGTATTTTTTGGGGCAAATTTATTTCCATTTGCTTTGTTTTGAACAATGACACTAACAGGTATGTTTATTCCTACTAGATAATATATTTTGCCCTGTTTTTATAGCATTTAAAACATTTAAAACACTTAGAAACAATCAGAGTCGCTAAATAAATTCGAGTTGCCTTTATCTGAGCATTGCTTAGGACACTTAAAACAACTAGAGTCACTTTAAATTTTGATTACATCATAAAAAAATTTATTATGCGCATTTAAAAAAAAGAGGATAGAATGGTTTATCCCCCGGATAGAATAGGCCGGTTAATTCCATCCGAGGGGATAGATTACTTCATCCCCCCGGATAGCTTTCAGGGAGGATACTCCGTTTCGTGTCACCGGCAGCAGTTATGGAACATTTATTTGTTAATAGAGTTCTTTATACATGTAAGTAAGTAAGTAAAGTAAAGTCCACCATGGGCCGAAGGCCCGTGGGAGAAGACGCTCATCCCCTTTTCTTATCCCTGAGCCGGCAAGGCATGAAATTATGTCCGGCATGAAATCATGTCCGACTCCGCCCACTTGCGTTGTCATGACAGTATTTCATACGGTAAGTATGAAATCTTGTCCGGCATGAAATCATGTCCGGGTCCGGCCACTTTCGTTGTGGAAACAGTGTTTACTATTACAAACGTGAGATATTGTCCGCGTTGGGGTTTCGTCTCAACGTAATTCAATAAGATAATATTATGCGAAATAATGCTTGTTGAAGCAGATGAGAAAACAATGGTGTGAGCAGTGGAATCATGGTTTTAATGCGCGCATCTTGTAGTCGGGTACGTCACGATGGCGCTAGTTCTATTTTTAGAAGGAAATTCCCATCGTGGAACGGGGCGAACGGGCGATATGTTGAGACGTATGTAAACAAGTCTTAGAGTTGCACATAAATACGAAATTTAGACTTTCATTTATTCATATCTATCTTTTCTTGTCTACTCCAGTCATCGAGACAAAGCAAAAGGGCTTTTGGCCAACACAAATACCTCAGCGGAGTTAGCTGCGTTAGGTTTTGGTCTGTATATTTTTCCGTGACATAGTGGTCATTATTGGAAGATGCTTAGTTTTTACAAAGCACAATTTGACCTGTTGGCGCTGCATCCTGGTTCAAGCTCCATCCTACCTGTGTGAGCTTTTTTACTCCAGTCTCCGTTTCTGAAAATAGAAAAAGTAAACAGTCCAACGCCCAGAAACCCTGCGGCATATTCGTATTCATATTCGTATCCCGTTTCTCTGAGCCGTCATTCGATGCGGTCAGCTGCCCGCGGTGATTACCTTGTCCCTTTTTGTCGTACCGCTACTATGCAGCGAAGACCATTTTCCGTGGTGGGTCCAGCTATATGGAATGGCCTCCCTGCGGCTCTCCGTTCGCTTCCCCGTGACTCTGCTGGCTCGTTTTATTGTCTTCTCAAGAGTTTTCTTTTTGACCAGGCCTGGGTTGGGAGCGCCTCTGAGTAGGGATCTTGAAGGGGCGCTATATAAATTTATGTAATTGATTGATTGAATAATAATAATAACGAGATTATAATAATACCCAATGCAATGCAAGACATGTATAATGTAGCGGAATCCATATATACGTACGTAGTTCACTTGCAGTTCTCCTTTTTGTCAGCTTACGCTGTTGACAAATATTGATGCTGTTAGTAAATGCAAACTTATAGGTCTACTATAGATAATAGATTTGATTTGTCTGACTGTAATTAATTAATTAATTTTATAACTTCATCTAGAAGAAAAAATATTCCGCAGCAAAGCGCAGCAAATTGCTTCTGTTTGCTATCATACTTTAAGTACTTAAAACATAATTTTTCGGTAGTATCGGAAATCATAGGTCTGCATTATTACACTTCGTATCTTAGTCGTTGATCTATATTTTTATACTATTATATGTACCTAATTATAGAGTTCGATGCCTCAGTACGTCGTATAATTATCTTGAATATTTGTGTCTTTCCCGGACAAGATTTCATGATGCTTTAGCTTGACAGTTGCTATCTGATGTCATCGGTCACATGAACCAATGACACCGCTTTCCGGACACAATTTCATGCCGGACAACATTTCATGCCACACTGGCAGTGGACGAATCCCAAGGTCCTGGACACGGGGCTAGTGTTTTCCAGGATATGCCGTTTACTTCCCAGCTTACGCCGGTACCAAATTATACTGCTTGGTGACAGAGGCACGTGTGCGTCGCACTCTTTATACATACCTTTCAGCATCTTTCGGAAATCTAAAGAGTGATAGATTTTTGTTTATTGTACGAGGTAACGCAACAATTTATGGTAGCGCAACAATTTCCTCTTGGCCTAAAAGCCATGTTTATTGCACTAAAAACCCATTGCAAGGTAGGTGAGGTGAACATTCAGATACATTATTATACATTATGTGGCGCATCATAGTAAAATTCTAATATCTTTGGCCTAACTGTGTTGGACCTATTGTTAATATTATTATCATTCACAAACTTAAACACACTAATGTCATCTTGCAATTTGACAGTCTTAATTTAAAAGGAGTTCAGACTCAGTAGGCTATAGTTTTGCCTGGCGGTTGACAGGAGTCATTAAAGTAACGACGTAGCCTGATGCATCTATATTCACAAAAGCCACATTTGTCACAAAATAACGTGAACAAAAATTAGGACACATAATTCAATAAATCTGTGTGGGTTCAGGACAGGCTGGAGGTCGTGGACCCGTGTGCTTTGCACACATTGCACACATTGCACACATGGCAGCTACGCCACTGAATCCTGCACTGCATGGCTACCTATCACTGCACGCATCCACTGTCTAAAATTTTTGCAAGATTGGGTGGGGGCCCGGTAGAGTAATGGTTAACACGCTGGCCAAGAGTGCGAGAGGTAGTGAGTGAGTTCGAGCCCCCGTTGGGCGGATATGCTTTGGTATTGAGTGGAATGCCCAGGGTGAAGGAAAAGAACAGATAGTTTAAGAGATGGTATATACATACCTTTGTTTAATATAATATATATATATCTTAATAATGGATCTTGTTCTCAATTGAAACCTAGGCTAATGCATTTGTACAAAGCTGATTATTAAGGAACTTCAGAAGTGTAGGGTTTTATAAACGTTATGAAGCTGAAGAACTGTTTATTTTCTATAGTCGCAGCACTGAATATGTGTAGTCTCACGTTGCTATGCCGATTTAAAAGTTAGGCATAGACGATATAAATTATGTCGATTTTGATAAATAATTTAATTTCTTGTCAATTGGTTTCACATATTAATTTTTACACTGAATTACAACAGAAATGGCACTGTTTTATGTGAGCTGCTGACTCTTGCAAGTTGCAATAAGGCCAGTTTTTTATTTATTTTTTTAAACAAGGGCTGGGATGCTTTTCAAGTCTTAAACGACGACAATATCGAAAAAATGACAGCCTAAGATGCTACCAGATGCTAAGAGGCTAGCATGTAAGGCAAGAAAAAAATCAAAATGGTTAAGAGCACATCCCTCCCCAAGCCTCTTCGGCCCTTCCGTGCTCGGCGATCGTCCTTTGATCGTCCCTTAAAACTACCCCGCCTATGAACAGAGGTAATTTCAATAACTCCTATAAAAAAAGGCTCAAAAATTTATTCTCGCGCTGATTTCTTTCACACTCGTTTGGGCAACCCGGCGCCTATTTGTGTGTGCACATGCTCATATGATATGTATGGTCGCTGCTGCAAACATCAAGTAGCAATGTAGGCCTACTTCAAAGAGTCCTTGCCTAATATTCCACCAGTCACAGTATGCAGAGTGTTTTTTTAGCTACTCTAATAAGATTATTATATTCCTATATTGCATTCACATACGTTGTTCCAAGCGACTTAAATTGTCAATTTTTCATTGAAGGCTAGCTAAATATGCATTCACAAGACTATGAACTACATTATATTTTGAAACTGAAATAAGAATAGCAAGGTTGGCAGAACTACACCTTCTGATTAGGAGTAGCCTAATCGTTAGACCTATATTTGACTTCTAAAGCGCTAATCGGACTCCGCCACTGGTTGCACTCTGCCAGTGCCAGTCCCAAGCCTGGATAAAGGAGGAGGGCGTCGCTAATGGTTATTGATACCACACAGTGGACGTTAAATAGCAACAGAAGAAGAAGAAAGCCAAACGTAAAAATTACTGAGGGGTCAGACGTTGATTTGGGTCTATATTGATTTTGTTGTGGCTATCTCTGGCATGAAACCAATTCACTTCTTTAATCGGTTGCTGAAATACGCTGACGACAGCTACATTCTTATACCTGCCTCCGCTATAGATACCACTTCTTTTGAACTTGAAAATATTGCAAATTGGGCACTTTCTTGTAATCTCAACAACAATAAATCCAAAGAGATGATCTTTAGGCGTCCGCGCTCTAAATTACTCAACCTCCCATCACATATTCCGGAAATAAGTAGAGTTTCTGAGTCTCTTATTCTTGGAGTAACCTTAACGGATAAACTTAGTTTTGACCCCCATATTGACCGGATTTGCATCAAGGCTTGTCAATCGTTCTATGCGATACGTGTCCTTGTAGCTCATGGCCTCTTCGGGACACGCTTGCATGATGAAGTTCAGGCCACCACATCGCCTCGCCTTATGTATGCCTCTCCTGCTTGGTTTGGCTTTGCTAATTCTGGTCAGCGCGCGCGTATTAACGCAATAATACGGGAAATGGTGCGGCTCCACTTTCTTCCTGCCGACCAGAAGTCGTTCGATGACCTCTGTGGTCACACTGATTCCTCCCTCTTCTCTTTTGTACTCTACAACCCAAGCCCCGGTTGGTGTGCTTTGATTACCACCATGACCAAATATACGGCGGAGATAGGTGTCATGTCTTAGTCGTAGACTATAAGGTCTTGTGTTAGGTTATAAGTTGAGAACATGAAACGAATCATACTGACATAATATTTTCATTTCGCTGAGTTGCTTTCCTAAGCAAAGGTGCGTGCATATGCTATATAAGGATAGGTATGATAAATATTTATCCGTCTATCTGTCACACTACATTGCAATTAAACGGTGATCTGCAGAAACCTCCTACGTCTCACAGGCATGCTCGTGTATTCTGGTCCTGTGCTGGATTTGGGCTAGACATCTCCCTTAACCAGATTGAGCATTGCCGGGGGTTAGAGATGGTTCAACCCTCGCTAGTCTTTCTTAGGGTCGCATAGTTGTCTTCGCCTTTTCACGACCAAACTCCACGTGGATCAAATAGTCTGACCCAGTTATTTTTCTACAATTCTCACACTGCTCTTAACTCCTTTCAGCTCTCACTCCAAAACCAGAGAGACCAAATTGAGCACGTGTGGACCAGGGTCACAGAGAATCACGTATTTGCCGCAATTTTTGCACTTGTAAAGAATATTGCTAAACTTATTTTTAGGTAGCCTACAATGAAAAATTGAAAATTTTGGTGTACAAATCATTGGCCCATGATTCATGGGCCAGAATTATTGATACATGATTGACATTTTTTCCTGAGAAAAATGGTATACTAATAATAGGCCTAAGTGGATAAGTATGTAGCGTGATTGATTTTAAATTTCGACTAAGAAATCACTGCATTTATAACACTTTAAATCATGTCTCATTCGTGCAGCATTGATGTTTAGTCTGTGAATTGTAGCCTATTGCATGGGCTAGTTATAATAGCAAAAGTCATTGATCGGTTTTGGTTATCTTAATTGCAAGAACGCAAGGATGTCGGATCTACATGGTCAAACAGGGCCCACGAAAAGCTAGCTACGCCACTGGCAGGATTTGTAGCTTATAAAGCATATGCCTAATATCAGTAGGCCTACTTGATACTTGTAATATATATTTCAAGTATCAGCAGCCCAATTGATCAACAGTGTGCAAACTATACATACACATATAGGTTTACAGCCATAGCAACTAGGTGCCAACGACAGAACTGAAAACTGATAAATGGAAAACCTAATTTTTTAAGGTTTTAAGAACTCCTTTCGATGCTCTGAAAGCGATCTTACTCCTCGACTCATCGCCAGCTCGCCTCGTTCCGCGATGGAAATTTCTTTCTAAATATAAAACTAGCGTCATCGTGGTCGCAACAACAAGCATCGCACATTAAAACAATAATTCAACTGTTTACATCTTGATTTCTCGTCTTATATATAAAATTATATTACTGGTTTTATGTTAATAAGATACTTTTACGCGGATAATTTATATAATAATAGTTGGAAATACTGTTTCCACAAAGAAAGTAGTCGTGTCCATTTCATACTGGTGTCACGAAATAGGGTGTACCCGTATTAATCGTATCCCCAAAATGAAGAAAAGTCGAAAAAGTCACTTCCGCGTGTGTTTATATTTGCAAATTAATTTTCATCTGCTTTGTTTTGAACAATGACACTAGCAGGTATGTTTATTCCTACTAGATAATCTGTTTTGCTTTTGTTTGAGAGCACTTAAAATATTTAAAACATTTAAGAACACTCAGAGTCACTAAATAAATTCGAGTTGCCTTTCTCTGTACATTGCTTAGGACACTTAAAACAATTAGTCACTTTAAATTTTGATTACAGCATAAAAAATTTTAATTATACGCATTTTCCAAAAAAGGAGATTGAATGGTTTATCCCCCGGATAGTATAGACCGGTTAATTCCATCCGGGAGGATAGATTAATTCATCCCCCGGATAGCTTTCAGAGTCACCGGATAAGATTTCATGCCAGACAAGATTTCATACGTATGCAGTATGAAATACTGTCTTGGCAACGGAAGTGGGCGAAGTCCGGCACAATTTCATGCCGGACAAGATTTCATGCCACCCGGCAGTCTGAACTCCACACGAATACGAGGAACACCTCGAAATCCTGCTCATTCGATCTTCAGTCATTTTTTTACGGACGAAGGCGATGATTTGAATGACTATTTCTTTTTATTGAACATGTTAGGCCATATACAAATATCCTAACTGCGCGAGAATCACCTCCTAGCATCACTAACGCTGGATATTGTTTTGTCTGCGTAAATAAACAAATCAGCATTGACTAAATTGTCTGTGAATACTAAATGAAAAACTATCTTCAACAATGTTAATAATGGCTCACTAAATAGTAGTTAATTTTAAAAGAATTTTTAAAATTTATCGTGCAAAATTTCAGTCTGTTGAGTGTTGAACTAATTAGATGCTCATGCTAGCGAAGATTGTACTTTTTTTCTGCGTGGATTCCAAGAGAAGCACATGTTGACCCAAAGAGCAGGGCTGTAATCAAGGGTATACGCGGGTATACGGCGTATACTCACCTCACAAAGAGCGTGTGGTGTGGGTATACGCATAGAGAAGGCGAAGGATATTTTATTTAGGCGTATTTTCACGAAATCAGGAGCGAATGACTAAAAACAAAAAGGTCATCAGATATTTCGGACGGAAAAATCGGAATTTTTGGGCCGGACGGCAGTCGTGGGAAATTTTTTTGCCAGATTTTTTTCCCACGGTCAGCGTGTACTCACCTGAAAATTTACCAATACAGAACTGCCAGAGAGTGATCAATTTTTTTGGCAATTGGGATGTCTTGAATCATATCTTTAAACAATGAAATAAATTCAATCAATGGGAGATTTTAATGAGATAACAGTCTAAAAGTCACTATTTCATGTTGTGTGGAATTTTTTAAACAACGGCTGGGATGCTTTTCAAGTCTTAAACGACGACAATATCGAAAAAATGACAGCCTAAGATGCTACCAGATGCTAAGATGCTAGCAGTAAGGCAAGAAAAAAATCAAAATGGTTAGGAGCACATCCCTCCCCAAGCCTCTTCGGCCCTTCCGTGCTCGGCGATCGTCCTTTGATCGTCCCTTAAAACTACTCCGTCTATGAATATGTGCATGTCAGCTCCACATCATGACACCTTGAAGCATCTGGGTCGCTATGTCACTTGTGTCGTGGTTTTTGCGATTTCAATCGTCTTGGTCTTCTACTGGCAGCGTATCGCCCCCATCTGGCAAACCTTCCTCCTTTTGTCCGGGCTTAGGACCGGTGTGGCATGAAATGTTGTCCGGCATGAAATTGTGTCCGGAAACTGCTGGCATTGGTTCATGTCATTGGTTCATAGCTCTATGGTCGTGCGGCCATGTTGGTCGATGATCGTGCCTCTCTGTTATTATGGCAGATTTTTACGTCTGTGGCTTAACTCGCTCGTTTTTGTTCGGGTTTTCTGATGTTTACCGATGTCGAGTCTCGAGTTTCTGACTTTTTTTCATCAGTGTCGTGAGCGTTTGGACGGGATATTGATTATAAATTTTGACGTTCAACTCTCGCCATGCGGTTCCTCTTTGGACTGGTCCATTGCCCTCAACATCAAGGGGTCCCAGGTTCGTCATTATTGGAGCGTCATTATCGATGGCCGAACGTTTGCTCACATGAACGGGAAAAGAAAGGATCTGCACTTTTATTAACAACAACCAAAGACCGTACCGTAGTAGCGAAACGTTTCCAGCGTTGTGCTACCCGTCGCTGCTCTTCGGACTTATGCATCTCGACCCTGTAAACACTGAAATTACTGTTCAACTTCCATCATTGGCACGAGAAACTGTCAGCTGAACTCTTCGTGTAGCCAACGTGTAGGAGTTCGACGATGGTCACTTGTGCTTCTCGAGCGGAGTTTTGCCTAAGAATAACTCTGTCGTTGTGACATTGTGAAGTTCGCCCCTTTCTACGGACGACACGTTCGCCTCGGGTCTGGCACTACCGGGAGGGAGCCCCCCTTGCCCCGGTTCTGTTGTTGTTTCCCGGTCGCCAGACCTTCCGCTCACGGTCAAAGGGGTTGGCCCACGTTGAACTTCGTTGTAGTCCCAGAGATGACCAACGGGGGTGCTAGGTCCCGCTGTTTGGTGTACCACCCCTAGTCCTACGGTCAGGGCCCTACTTCTCTCCGCTTCCTACTTATTGACAAGGTGCTACCGAGCTTGGCGCGGAAGGACAGTGTCCTACGATTGTTTTCTTTCACAACTTGGGTCCGTTTAACCTCCTCCTCCTTTGTCCTCGTCCTCCTAGATTTCTTCGCCGTCTTGCCCTAACGTCCTCTTTTGTCCTTCACCTGGCTCTCGTCTAATTTAGTAGTCAAGTCGCACACTGGTCTCTTCCTTCTCTCACGTCGTCCTTCAGTCATCTCCGTCCTTAAACTACTCAGTCACTAAATACAGTATTAACAGACATGGTATTTGAATAGCTTTCGCTATATATCTTCAACACAAGATACAACGATTTACACAAAATACCATATAGCGCTAGAACAATCTTAAAGGCTAAAAATGCACACTCGCTCATTCATTCATATAGCTTAACTAAAGCAGCAAATAATAAAGTGGGAAATTTAATGTACGGGTTTTCCCCATTATAATCAACACTCTTAGGTCTTCGCTTCTAGAGACACATACCATGCTGTAGTCGCCGTGCACTGTCTCCCACGCATCTCGATTTCAATGTCCTCGTTCTTCAGCTGACTCGCAGAAGTTTCCTTCCTTTGTTTAATCGCTTTCAGCTGCGACGCCATTCCGCTCCATCCCGTTTCCGATTCCTTTTGCAGCTTCGTCAGTTTCGTTTCCTCGCTTCCTTCTTCACTAGACTTCAAAAGAGCACAGTCTTTACGTAACTCGCCCCATAATCATCGCAGACGATCCCGATCCGTTTGATCCCAAAATAATCTGCTTCACTTCACTCGTGGACTGTCTTTCCACGAAATCCTCTAATCCCTAAATACACCAATCTCAATCCTCGTGGCATGTCACCTCACGGCAATCCTCTAAACTCTCGTCCTCACTGGACCTCTAAATCCTCGTGGAATATCACCTCACGGTATCCTCAAAATCCTCTGTTTCCAATAACGCTTCCGGTCCTGATCCGTTTGATCCAAGGTCGACGTCGTCACTGCTTCTTTAACTTCACGGCAACTTAATTCCTCTCACGAAATCCCGAAGTCCTCATCGTCATGGGACGTTCATCCACAAAATCCTCTGCTCCTCTACGACTCCTCTGCTCCTCTACGACTCCTCTGCTCCTCCAGAAATCTTCAACGTCTCTACGGATCTTTAAAACATCGTCCTCACTCTGCAGAATTACTCTTCGCATAAACTCCACGAAATCTTTAGCTCCTATACAAATCTTTAACGCCTCCCTGGTCCTTTATCGCCAGAGCACGGCGGGCCGTACTTCACATCATCTCCGCGGTCGAGCACAACGTAAAAGGCATTCGTCTGGTAGCGTCACTCCCTTTTATACTCTCTTCCCTCAGCTCTGTCTATTTCATGATGTCTCTCTCGTTGTCTGTCTGCGTCTCCTTGAAATCTGTGCCTGTGTTTCTGTCCGTATGCCACGCCGTCGACGTGCAAAGACGCGATGCTGACAATGCAGGTCTAAGTTCTCCACTTGCAGCTGGGCCTACTTAAGCAGGGCGCAGTTCTCCCACATATTACTCACACGCATACATACATATACTCTCATAACTATACACGCAGTTAACCTATAATCGATGTCAGAAAGGCGCTGTATAAATGGGATCCTGGTTCCACACAACATTACCATCAGTAGGCTAGAGCTATGAGTGGGCGCCGTTGATGGCTGCCATATTTGTCCTGTATTTGTTTTTTATGTATTGTGTTTTTGTATGCTTGTAAATCAGAGTGCGTTTGCAGCTGATACATTAAAGAATATACTTACTTACTTACTTACTTACTTATGTGACCGATGATATCAGGTAGCAACTGTCAAGCTAAAGCATCATGAAATCTTTTCCGGGAAAGACACAAAATATTCAAGATAATTATACGACGTACTGAGGCATCGAACTCTATAATTGGGTACATATAATAGTATAAAAATATAGATCAATGACTAAGATACGAAGTGTAATTATGCAGGCCTATGATTTCCGATACTACCGAAAAATTATGTTTTAAGTACTTAAATTATGATAGCAAACAGAAGCAATTTGCTGCGCTTTCGGAATATTTTTCCTTTTAGATGAATTTATAAAATTAATGGTCTATTACAGTCAGATAAAATCGAATCTATTATCTATAGTAGACCTATAAGTTTGCATTTACTGACAGCATCAATATCTGTCAACAGCGATAGCTGACAAAAGGAGAACTGCAAGTGAACTACGTACGCATATTTGGATTCCGCTACATTATACATGTCTTGCATTGCATTGGGTATTATTATCTCATTATTATTATTCAATCAATCAATCACATGAATTTATAAAGCGCCTTTTCAAGATCGCTACTCAGAGGCGCTCCCAACCCAGGCCTGGTCAAAGAGAAAGGTCTTGAGAAGACAATAAAACGAGCCAGCAGAGTCACGGGGAAGCGAACGGAGAGCCGCAGGGAGGCCATTCCATATAGCTGGACCCACCACGGAAAATGGTCTTCGCTGCATAGTAGCGGTACGACTAAAAGGGACAAGGTAATCACCGCGGGCAGCTGACCGCAGCGAACGACGGCCCAGAGAAACGGGATACGAATATGAATACGAATATGCCGCAGGGTTTCTGGGCGTTGGACTGTTTACTTTCTCTATTTTCAGAAACGGAGACTGGAGTAAAAAGCCCGCACAGGTAGGGTGGAGCTTGAACCAGGATGCAGCGCCAACAGGTCAAATTGTGCTTTGTAAAAACTAAGCATCTTCCAATAATGACCGTTATGTAACGGAAAAATAAGCAGACCAAAACCTAACGCAGCTAACTCCGCTGAGGTATTTGTGTTGGCCAAAAGCCCTTTTGCTTTGTCTCGATGACTGGAGTAGACAAGAAAAGATAGATATGAATAAATGAAAGTCTAAATTTCGTATTTGTGTGCAACTCTAAGACTTGTTTACATACGTCTCAACATATCGCCCGTTCGCCCCTTTCCACGATGGGAATTTCCTTCTAAAAATAGAACAAGCGCCATCGGGACCCCGACTACAAGCTGTGTGCTTTAAAACCATGATTCCAATGCTCACACCATTGTTTTCTCATCTGCTTCAAAAACATTATTTCGCATATCTTATTGATATTGCGTTGAGACGAAACTCCAACGCGGACAATATCTCACGTTTGTAATAGTAAATACTGTTTCCACAGCGAAAGTGGCGGACCCGGACATGATTTCATGCCGGACAAGATTTCATACTTACCGTATGAAATACTGTCCTGACAACGGAAGTGGGTGGAGTCGGACATGATTTCATGCCGGACATGATTTCATCCCACACCGGCACAGGTACGTTGTTGGTTCCCTGTGGCGGAGGATGGATGCAGATGAACGTCGTGCCCAGGACAGTTTGAAGGTAGAGAGAGAATTTGAGCAACGAAGAAAGTGGAAGTAAATTCCATTGTGACACCGTAACATTTGTCGAGCGTATTGGAGAGTGGAAAAAGGCATTCGATTCTTTGGAACCAGAGGCATGGAATGCACGTGAGCCCATACCAGTTCTGCACCGAGGCTCAGCTTGATGATCGCAGGCAACGACAATGAATGTAAGGAATAAGCAGTAGGGAGACGTTCCGGTGGAGAGGGATTTGTGGGTTAAACAGGCCAATTTCAATTTTATTCTGAACTCGACAGGAAGCAAGTGCAGCTGATGAAGTAAGACTGAAGAACTTGATCGTAGTGGGACACGCAGCACAACCCGAGCTAAAAAAATTGATGCATTGCAGCCTATGTAGCTCATAGTCTGAAATGCCAACAAAAATCGCATTATCATAGTCAAGACAAGAGAACAAGCTAAAGTCTTCGACATATCCTTAGTCAGAGCCGACCTAGTGTGGCGTATTTGCCGTGATGTGATAAAAGCAAGATCCACAAAGGTTAGTTACATGTATCCGAAAAGTAAGCATGTCTAGGGTAACCCCAAGAGTTTTAGCAGAACCTAATAACGGTACCGCAGAGCCTGCGAGGTCGATGCTGTAAAGTGAAGGCAGTGCAGGCGTTGGCGTGACGCGAACAAAATTGCCTCATACTTGTCTGGGTTTATAGCCAAATCGTTAAAACAGAATCAGGCATACAAGGATGAAAGGCACTCCTCAAGTTTAAGTTTACCGGTCTGATCAGTTATATGAATCAAACAGAGCAATATGGAGCTGAGTGTCGTCCTCATTCTGCTGTAATTGGACACAAAAGTGATTAGCTATGCGACTAATTGGGGAGGTAAAGACTGTAAATAATAAAGGATCAAGGATAAATCCAGTCCGAGCGATATTGATGCCCACCTGTTGATTCCGGCCACCCAGATAAGACGCTAAACAGTTTAAGGCTGTACCAGAGAAAGCTGCACTGAGGTCAAGACATACATAAAAGTAGGCTTTTCCATTGTCAATGGACGAAAAAGATGCTAGATGCTGTCCAGCGTGGTGGTAAGGCAGTCTCAGAGGAATAGCCTTCACGATAAGCGGACTGAAAAGGACTGAAGTTTGGACAGGAGGTGATGTGTTTCTTAATGCTGGTAAGAAACAGACGTCGAAGGATCTTGGAAATGTGTTTTAGGTTCGAGATAGTTCTGAAGTTGGAATATAGGTCAGGTCTTTTAAGCAATGGTGTAACTAAAGCAGACTTGAAGCATGACGGGAAGCATCCTTCAGCAAAGACAAGTTGGCCAGGTGTACAATAAGGTGGGAGAAAACATCAGAACAAGAAAACACTAAGAGCTGTTACAGTATGTATGAAGTCCATAATGGACGATTTAGGTACCAAGCTACTGAGAAGATTACATACTACGAAGTAGGTAACAGGAGGAAGGTCGTTAAAGGTAGATTCAGAGAAGTCAGAAACAGAGAAGTCATACCATACTAAATTAGAAGTGTCTCTAGTAATTTTACATTAAAGGTCGACAATCAAACTATGTAGCAAAGCTAGAACACAAAGACTGATTCTCCGAGTCTGAGCGTTGGAAGCGCAGAAGTTGGTTTTTCAGCATGTTCAAGTATACTTAACAGACATATATATAACATTATAACATTATATAACGCTATATAAATTTTTGAAATGAATGAATTAATAAATGAATGATCCTTGTACGAAAAGGTTGAAAATTCAATGAACGAATTCACACCACACGTGACCTGCTTTAACCATTCTAATATATTTTTACACCAATGGCCAGGGAAGTACAAATTACGAGATTTACACAAAAAACATTACCATGGCAGCTTCCATGAACAAACTGGTAAATTTAGAACAACCAAGAAGATAAAGTTTATTCTAATTTGCCAAATATATCCCCCATGATTTTACACACAACAGTTTTTATTGGGCATATGAAAATATGCGAGTAAGAGGCTGGAAAGTCGAAAAAACGCTATATTTCTAGGTTGTTCCAGACTTTTGCACGCTACTGTAGCAGTCAAGTGAATACTTATTTTGATACACTGTAAAGGACACTCGACTGTCTAAACTGCATCCTTGTACGAAAAGGTAGAAAAACACGACGAACAAGCCAAGTTAACAGACATGGCAAGCCGATAATGGCGAAAACCAAACTAGAGGCAAGAAGCGGAAGAAAATGAAGTACCGCAACGGTAGGCCTATTGTCTCGTGTCTGCTGCTTCTGTGCAAAGTAAAAACTACTGCCGTGCAACAAATAAGTTAATAAACGATTCACGAACTTCTTACTTCCTCAGTATATTGTATTGTATTTAAACATTTATAAAGCGCCTCTATTAGGGTGAACCGTTCAGAGGCGCTCCCAGTGCGCAAGGCCCCGCGAGAAGAAGCAGGTTTTGAGAAGTGACAGAGCAGAGGAGAGACTGACAGAAAGAAGTGTGGAGCGAACAGAAGGAGAAAGAGCATTCAAGAGAGAAGGACCAATTGAGACAAAAGATCGAGACTGAGCTATAGCAGTTCTAGACTATGCGCTCCCTGCCCAGCCACAGCTAAAAATATCGGTCTTGAGCAACTGGTAGAAAACAGGCAAATTATTCCGGGGTAGTAAGTAAGGTAGGCCTACTAATCATTTAGTTGGCATTGAAAATGAAGTTTTGTGGACAGTTATGCCTCAGCATTTGCTGAGTCAACCCTTATTCTTGAATTTCTGGCACTAAATAGCCTTACAGATATCAAAGAAACATCCCACCCACCAGTAATTGCGAGCTGAGTGACACGCTCATCGCCATCAGGCACCGTGTCGTTGCCCATGACCACCTTGTTAAGATGGTGTACTCCATGCAGACACGGTGCAGACAGGTGATCAAGAATAAGGGGTGGCTCATTAACTAATGTCTGATCGTCCGCCCTTGGCAGCATATTTTAAAATGTACATGGCAGCTGCAACGGCAGGTTTTTCAGCCAAACAGGTCAGCGTGCTTAAGTCGGTATAAGTGTGGCGGACAGGCCACAAGAGAGATACGAGTAAAAGATAATTTTCCGGTACATAGCGGGAGTAACCCTGACTCTCGTTAGGTAGCCATTTGGCTTAGTAGAAAAGAAACTGAAACCGGTTTCGTTAAAATTTAGGTTTCGGTCATTGTATACGGAAGACCGATGGGGGCTTTTAAGCCAAAGTATAGAGTGTTGCCGGTGGAATAAAGCCTGCCATACGGTGCGTTGCTTATAACGTGGAGTAGTTGCCGACTACTCCATACGTACTGTGTTCGTTAATTCGTTCATAGTTAAATCGGTTGTGTTCGACTGTCTCTACAGGATTGGCATTGGCCATTCGAACATAATTGGGCGATCCTGATATACGCGGTTGTGAGGGCTCAGGTAGATGATCTGTCGGGGTTCGTCACTCTGTCATCGATCTCTCGGGGTTCAATCTTCTGTTTCAGGGGTACGGGTTACTAGGCCGGAGACGCCGCAGCTCCGTTGGTCTGCGGAAGTGTTACAGTTGTATAGGGTGAAATCCCCTGGTGAAGTATCCGGTTACCGTTTGGCTACACGTGTTAGTGATTCTGCAGGGCTTGGGTTGGGCTCCTACCTGCAAGGGAAGCTACGTGTTGCATTCACGATCCTGCCGTCTTGGCGATCGTTGAGAGTCTTTTGAGCGTAACGTGAGGGTTACGGGTTTTCTGGAGTGGAGAGGGTGACTCCACGGGTGCGCATGAAGCCGAAGATTCGGTGATATACGTTCGATTTAGTAAAGCAGGGGCACCAAGTTCTTCGGGTAATATATATTGGTACAGTAGAGAGTTATCGCTCCCCTCGGGTAGAGGATCGTTTGTGGGCTTAGCAAACTAGGAGCAAGGGAAGCAGATTAAAGCTTGAGAGTAAAGACCAAGTTTTGATATCAGGGTTTTTTACCTGAGGTCCGTAACTGTTGAGTTAAGGGCGAAGGCGCCAGTAGTGTACAAGGCAAATAATAAGTCTCTTCGGAGACGGGGCTATCCGATTCCTGTTCCCCAAGACCGCCAGGTCTTTTATTTTTTTCCTCCGTTTCCCGTGAACCGACCAGCATCCACCACGACGCTCTTCCGAGCGCCCGAGAAAGCTAAGTCTCGGTGAGGCGCCGGTTGTTGCCGTTGGACGTGGGACGAGTGAGGCGAGCACTCGGGAAGCGCGCCGCGTACGTGGTACACGGCGGCGGTGCGTGTTCCGTGGACAGGCTAAGTGTTAAAGTCGGGAGTTCGGCCGCTGCGGTCTCGATTGCTGCCGGGCTTCAGCTCGACTCTGCCCGGTAGCGTGTGAGCAGCGTGAGCCGTCTCTCCGTGGAATTCACTGTTACCGAAATGAGAACACGGTCGTGGCGCATCCTCGGCCTGGGGCCGTTGGATTGGTCCTGGTTTCAGGCACTTTGGTTGCCGGGAAAGGGCATGCGCTCAGTAGTCCCCGTTGGTGGCGAGGGATCGGTGGCTGCCCGGTGCAGCATGGTACGCAAGAGTAAAGACGAAGACAAAGACCGAAGGCGCGACGGGTGGCGCACGACGAGGATGCTCTGCCGGTGGGACAACGGACCCTGTGTTGGGAGTCGGCCATCCTCCATCTCAGGACGTCGCCTACTCGGCGACCCCGGACTCGGCAGAGAGCGGGTCCGACGATACGGCGCTGCACACCCGGTCGCAGGCGTCGGTGTCAGGGGCTTCTTCGACCGTCAGTGAAAGCGACAACGGCGCGCACGGCGCAGACAGCGACTCGGGAGATCCAGGCAATCCTGGTAAGAGCGCGGGTCTCTCGGGTCCTGGGCAGTCTGAGACTCTTGATGGTGCAGGGGCCACCGAGAAAGACCGACCCGGTCATACAGAGGCGCTTGCGGCCGACGGCAAGAGGGAAGCGGCGCAGGCGTTGTCTGCTGAGGGTCGGACGCCACAAAGTGGTACCAGAAGTGGGGTCAAAACTTCTGAGGTACGCACTGTTCCGTTTCCGCATTTGAATGTTGACTTTTCAACCGGGATTCTTTCCATGGATGTTTCTCGACCTGATTGTGAGTACTTTGGCGCTCGTCCAAAAATTTGTTGGCCTGATTTGAACGTAGCTGGTGGTTTTGCTCAATCTGATGTGGCTGTGCCGGTTGATCTAGCTACTGGTGACCCAAGGGAGTTTGTTGATTTAGAAGTTGAAGATGTTGGTATCCGGTGTAAGACTTCTTCTTCTGTAGCTGGTGTTGAGAATTGGCTGCGTTCTGTTACACGAGTTTCTGAAGCTGTTCGGGACAGCAGACCCATGTTTTCTGAACGTGTAGTCCCATCTTGTCCTGACAGGGATGTGTACCGGTTACCTGAGCGATGTGTGGAGGTACTCTCCGTGCGAGAACGGTCGAGTCGAAGTGCTGGTGCATCTTGCAGGCATGTTCCTCGACCTGAGACGATTGAGAGCGTCTCCGGAAATGATGTAGCTGTCGACGTAAGGAATGAATTGTCAATTCTCCGACAATGTGTGACGCTGCTCACGCAGAGGGTGGAAGCCTTGTCAGTTCCTGGTGAACGTAGGCAGGAGTCATCGCCAAAGCAGATGGTGAGACGTCCGGATAAAGCACACAGGAAAAAGGACAGTAAAGAAACAGTACGACAGAGTGATTTACCGGAGCAACGAGTGGCACAATCACGGCATTGTGAGTCTCCGAAAGTCAGACGACTGGTACAGCAGGATGTCAGGGTGAAGGAAAAAAGGGTGTCATCTGACGATGCATCCACACAGACGGACCAGGATGAGCTGAGAACAAGGACGAATGACGGAAGTCATCGTCGTCGGGCAAAACGAAAAGTGAAAATCACGGTGCCGACACAGCGTACTGAACCGTCGTCAAGTCGGTCTATTCTAAAGAAGAAAGACCAAGGACAACGACGTGTGGCAGTGGTGACAGGCGACGATAGCAATTCGTCGGGTGAAAGTATTCGGTCTCCCGTAAAGGCAAGAGTACACAGAGACAGAGGAGTTGCCAGAGACCAGGTTAACACTCGTGTGAAGCAACGAGTCGGAACAAGGACCGGGGAGGACGACGAATCAAGTGATAACAGTGATTCGCCTCGACGGAGTTCCGGGGATGACAGACGGTTCTGCCAGTCAGACGAGAACCCGAGCTTCAGTGGACCATGGGATCCGGATCAAACTCGAAAAGTATGACGGGAAGACCGCGATCGCTGCTTTTCTGGCCAAATTTGAAGTGTGCGCCAGATGCAACAATTGGAGTGACCGTGAAAATCTGATCAGCTCATGTGTGCTCTCACAGGGCCGGTGTCGCGTGACAGAGTCTCCCCCCGGAGACTCTGTATCAGCAAGGGGAGACTCTGTTTCGGGGGGAGACTTTATTTCGTGACACCGGCGTCACAATTGTTGTGGGACATGGGTGCCCAAAAGAACGTGTCTTGGCAGGGTCTGGTAGAGAAGCTGAAGGCGAGGTATGGTTCAGAGAATCAAACGAATCTCTTCCGAACCAAGCTACGGACATACCGACAGGGTCAGTCTGAGACGTTGAGCAATGTTGTGCAGGAGATCAGGCGATTGATGGTCCTAGCATATCCTGGACCGACAAATGACGTCGTGGAGTCGATCGCTTGTGATGCCTTCATTGACGCTTTGACGAATCAAGACTTGGCTCAGAAAGTACGCGAAAGAGAACCGGTTGATCTGGAGACCGCGTACAAACATGCTGTCCGGTTGGAAGCATACGGTCGTCAGTCAACGTCTGGTGGTGACGTGGATCGTAGACATGGTCGAGTGAAAGCTACCAGGTCGGATCGAACGACTCCGGTAGTCGGGGATCCACAAGATCAGCGAATGGTTGACCTGGAACGTCAAATAGAGAATCTGACCAAGGAACTCGGTCAGCTCAAGCCGAAGTCAGAGTCGGGGTTCGTTGCAAATAAACCCTGCGAGCGATGGAATCGTTCGGACCGGACAAACAATGGATCGTTTCGGACACAAGGATTTCAACCAGGAGGTTGGAAGTCCGACAACCACAAAAGAGGACATATCCGCTGGAATTGTCCGCAGCTGAGGACGGAAGCTGCTGAAGATCCGGTGAGCACTGAACCTATACCAGAACCGTCACAAAACCGTCTGGTAAAAGGAAGCAGTATGGCGTACATTGTCACACGCTTGAACGGAGTAAGACGTCAATGTCTTCTTGACTCAGGCAGTGAGATGTCGCTGGTGCCTAAATGCTTCGTGCCAGGGAGTAAAGTGGTACCGTCAGAGCAACGACTGTTAGCCGCGAACGGGAGTGAGATCCGAGTGGATGGTGAAGCCATGTTGACCATTCACATTGGCAGGAAGTCATTTCCGCTGCCTTGTCTGGTGACTGACCAAGTGACGGATGTCATCTTGGGGCTGTCGTGGCTCGAGGCCAATCAGGCGAGTTGGGACTTCGCTGGTCACTATGTTCGCTTGGGTGAAGTGAACGTCCCGTTAAAAACTACATCTGCAGAACTCAGGTGCAGGAAAATTGTGATCCGGAATGACACAGTGATACCGGCCAGATGTGAAATGGATGTCCTGGTTTCGGTGGTGTATCCGCATCTGCGTGTCGATACAGAGGACTGGATAACTACTCCGAAGGAACTGTCCAAAGGACTGGTAGTTGGGCGAACCCTGATTCCGGGGAAGGAGTCAATGGTCTGGGTCAGGATGGTGAACGTGGGAAACAAAGACACCACGGTGAGGCAAAGTACTGAATGCCTGTTGGAGCGAGTGACCGTATTACCAGTCACCAAGAACATGATGGCACAGAAGCCAGGTTACGGTCGACAGATTCCGTCAAGGATAGGCAAAACATGTCAACCCACGGTACTGCCGGAGGAAAAAGTGAACACAGGGAGCGCTTCGGATAAAGACACTGAGAATGCTTTGATGAGAGTGATTGGACCCACGGTACTGCCGGTGACACGAAACGGAGTATCCTCCCTGAAAGCTATCCGGGGGGATGAATTGGTCTATCCTCCCGGATGGAATTAACCGGTCTATACTATCCGGGGGGATAAACCATTCTATCCCCTTTTTTTTAAAATGAGCATAATAAAAAAAAGTTATGCTGTAATCAAAATTTAAAGTGACTCTAATTGTTTTAAGTGTCCTAAGCAATGCTCAGATAAAGGCAACTCGAATTTATTTAGTGACTCTGAGTGTTTTTAAGTGTTTTAAAAGTTTTAAGTGCTCTAAAAACAGGGTTAAACAAATTATATAGTAAGAATAAACATACTTGTTAGTGTCATTGTTCAAAATAAAGCAGATGAAATTTAATTTGCCCAGCAAATTACACGCGGAAGCGGTTTTTTCTACTTTTTTTAATTTGGGGGGATACAATTAATACGGGGGATACTCTATTTCGTGACACCGGCGGAAAAAGTTAATACCGAGAACGCTTTGGATAAAGACATGTTGGAGCGGAAGCAGCAGGCTGAGGACAAGATCTGGCCTGTGATGATCAGTGACAGCTGGCTAAAGGATGAAGAGGATGACAGTGACTCCTCTCTCGACCTCGATCTTGAGAGGGTGTGTCGACGTTTTCCGTCATTAAGGGAACACCTTGGAGGTTTTCCTGTGTCCAGGGAGGACAATACCGTCGAAAGTCCCAGTCGACGAAGTGGTAGTCGGTCCCCAGAGGATGACTAGCCAAAGTCGTCGCGTAATGGCGATGTGTTTCTGGCAGGGGTTGAGAAAGATTTCTGTTTACATTTGTCGGTTTCCTTTTGTTGAACGCCACAGTGGTACTTGTGGGTTGCGAGACTTGAACTGGGTCTCGACACCGCTTCAGTGTGGTGGGTTTTAGATCTGTCGGTAGACAGTGTTCCTTTTGATGTAGCCTTTTTCAGTGCAGGTTAAAGTGGTACCTGATCATATTGAGAACGCGCCCTGCGTTTTCTTGTACTCGCGTGATGGCGATTGTTTCTTGGTACTGGTCAAGTTCCTTTGAATTTCGTTTCATTTGCTGACCGCTTAATTGTGGTGGGACTGTCCACGCAATTCGCGAATAACTCTTGTTGAGTAGAATCACTATCAGACGGTGATGTGTGGGAACAACGGATATTCCCAGGACAGTGGACCGAGTTGGTAACTTTTCTCTCCTTAAGGTCCCTCAGCTTCGGTTGAGTGGAGCTCGGGTAAGAGA
Source organism: Lumbricus terrestris (assembly GCA_949752735.1). NCBI lineage: Eukaryota > Metazoa > Annelida > Clitellata > Crassiclitellata > Lumbricidae > Lumbricus > Lumbricus terrestris. Next base: position 34,491,884 of record OX457053.1, read on the forward strand.
CAGAGTGCTTATGAGGTTGGTGATCTCTCACGACAGAGGGATGAGATGCCAATAGAGTGAGGGTGGAATTACTCGCACCTGGCAGGCTGACGTTGTAGGTAACGTTCGGGCGGGGTGTTGTAAGTCGGGTCTCCTCGAGGACGTTAGTCGCACCTGTTCTAGCTATCGCTACCAGTTAGCGCATGGGCGGGGTTCCTTTAAGTCGAAGTCCTGGTTCTGGTCAAATGACCGTGTGGAGGATGTACTCGCACCTGATCTAGCTATCGCTACGAGTTAGCGTATGGGCGGGGTGAAATAAGCCGAGGTTTCTGGAGGACGCTAGTCGCACCTGTTCCAGCTATCGCTACCAGTTAGCGATGGGCGGGGTTCCTTAAGTCGAAGTCCTGGTTTAAATGACAGTGGGAGGACGCTAGTCGCACCTGTATTAGCTATCGCTACCAGTTAGCGATGGGCGGGGTTCCTTAAGTCGAAGTCCTGGTTTAAATGACTGTCTGGTTCGCTCTATAACCGTGGTGGTTTCCGGTTTCTTGCACTCTAATCGAGCTCGGGTTGGAGATGTTCCTGTTACGTTTATGTTTCCCTGATCTTGCAGCCGATGTTTACATCGATGAACGGTACGTGAAAGGATGTGTTGGGCTACGGAAAGACTGTTCGTGAATCTGCGGCGGATTCTTGGATTTTTGCCGGAGCGCAAACTTCCGATTTTTGGTTATTACAATAATATGTCTGTTCTATTCTGTCGTTACTAGCACCAGCTAGTTGCGGAGGTTCGATTTGCTGTCGTAGAGTCGATCCTTGACTGCAAAGTCTACTCCGATGTGCCTATGTATTTGTGTTAGTTGTTGTTATTTTCAGAGTTGGTGGGAACTGACCAACAAACGACGCTGCTGGACGTCGTGGCCGTGACAACGAGATTCAGACAGAGAATCTTTGACACTGTGATCATGGTGATGGAGTATGACTGGTGCGAATGAAATAATAAGGAAGCATATCTGGTGTGTGTGTGCTTTGTGTTAGACTCATTTTTGTGATCGGGAGACAGAGGGGGGTAGTGCTGTCTCCCAAGAACCTAAGTAGGTAGGTTAGAGGACGGGCCCATAAAAATGGGAGGGTCCTGATAATATGGTCCATGTTTCCTAACGATGCTCCGCATCAAAGAAAGGTGGAAAGAGTGTGGCGGACAGGCCACAAGAGAGATACGAGTAAAAGATAATTTTCCGGTTCATAGCGGGAGTAACCCTGACTCTCGTTAGGTAGCCATTTGGCTTAGTAGAAAAGAAACTGAAACCGGTTTCGTTAAAATTTAGGTTTCGGTCATTGTATACGGAAGACCGATGGGGGCTTTTAAGCCAAAGTATAGAGTGTTGCCGGTGGAATAAAGCCTGCCATACGGTGCGTTGCTTATAACGTGGAGTAGTTGCCGACTACTCCATACGTACTGTGTTCGTGAATTCGTTCATAGTTAAATCGGTTGTGTTCGACTGTCTCTACAGGATTGGCATTGGCCATTCGAACATAATTGGGCGATCCTGATATACGCGGTTCTACAGATCTACAGATCATCTACCTGGGCCCTCACGGCCCAGGTAGATGATCTGTCGGGGTTCGTCACTCTGTCATCGATCTCTCGGGGTTCAATCTTCTGTTTCAGGGGTACGGGTTACTAGGCCGGAGACGCCGCAGCTCCGTTGGTCTGCGGAAGTGTTACAGTTGTATAGGGTGAAATCCCCTGGTGAAGTATCCGGTTACCGTTTGGCTACACGTGTTAGTGATTCTGCAGGGCTTGGGTTGGGCTCCTACCTGCAAGGGAAGCTACGTGTTGCATTCACGATCCTGCCGTCTTGGCGATCGTTGAGAGTCTTTTGAGCGTAACGTGAGGGTTACGGGTTTTCTGGAGTGGAGAGGGTGACTCCACGGGTGCGCATGAAGCCGAAGATTCGGTGATATACGTTCGATTTAGTAAAGCAGGGGCACCAAGTTCTTCGGGTAATATATATTGGTACAGTAGAGAGTTATCGCTCCCCTCGGGTAGAGGATCGTTTGTGGGCTTAGCAAACTAGGAGCAAGGGAAGCAGATTAAAGCTTGAGAGTAAAGACCAAGTTTTGATATCAGGGTTTTTTACCTGAGGTCCGTAACTGTTGAGTTAAGGGCGAAGGCGCCAGTAGTGTACAAGGCAAATAATAAGTCTCTTCGGAGACGGGGCTATCCGATTCCTGTTCCCCAAGACCGCCAGGTCTTTTATTTTTTTCCTCCGTTTCCCGTGAACCGACCAGCATCCACCACGACGCTCTTCCGAGCGCCCGAGAAAGCTAAGTCTCGGTGAGGCGCCGGTTGTTGCCGTTGGACGTGGGACGAGTGAGGTGAGCACTCGGGAAGCGCGCCGCGTACGTGGTACACGGCGGCGGTGCGTGTTCCGTGGACAGGCTAAGTGTTAAAGTCGGGAGTTCGGCCGCTGCGGTCTCGATTGCTGCCGGGCTTCAGCTCGACTCTGCCCGGTAGCGTGTGAGCAGCGTGAGCCGTCTCTCCGTGGAATTCACTGTTACCGAAATGAGAACACGGTCGTGGCGCATCCTCGGCCTGGGGCCGTTGGATTGGTCCTGGTTTCAGGCACTTTGGTTGCCGGGAAAGGGCATGCGCTCAGTAGTCCCCGTTGGTGGCGAGGGCTCGGCGGCAGAGAGCGGGTCCGACGATACGGCGCTGCACACCCGGTCGCAGGCGTCGGTGTCAGGGGCTTCTTCGACCGTCAGTGAAAGCGACAACGGCGCGCACGGCGCAGACAGCGACTCGGGAGATCGTAATCGTAATCGTAATCGTAATCTCGAAACTTCTACAGCGCCCACAAAAGCCAAGTCGCGGGAACCAGCTTATTCACAGGCGCTCAATCAAAGCAAAATCGATAGGCAGCGGGTCAAGTCCGGAGAGTCAGGCAGGCAGATAGATGGACGGCTAAGGTGGGTGATGTTTAGAGTTGAAGTGGCGGGGGATGTAAGGAGAAGAAGAATCAGGATAGGATTTTTGAAAGAGCAATGTTTTCAGTTTTGAGTGAAAGACCTGTGTGGAGATAGCGAGAGGTGGAGTTTTGGTGAGTTCGTATGATGGGTCGGAAGTTTGCCGAAGTGCTGGCGGAAGTTTGTTCCAGAGAGGTGGAACGGCAATGGCTATGGAGCGGTTTGCAAATTTCAGTGATGAAGTGATGGGAGGGCGAAGCAGTGTAATGGAGGATGAGGAGCGTGTTGAACGAGGTGGCTGGATGGTGAACAACTGACGAAGGTAGAACGGCTGGGATGATTGAAGTGTATTGTAAGTGAGTGAGAGGACTTTGTATTCGATGCGTTCAGGTATTTTGAGCCAGTGAAGTGATTTCAGGACAGAAGTGATGTGGTGACGTTTGGGGGTTTTCGTCACTGCACGGGCGAGGGCATTCTGGATAGCTTGGAGGCGGTTAATTTGGGTTATATCAATGTTTAGGAAGAGAGAGTTGCAGTAATCAAGTTTCGCATGAACTATGGATGTGGCTATTGTGGATGCAGTTTTAAAGTCAAGCATAGGTCGGATTCTGCGGAGATCTCGTATGTGCATGAAACAAGTGCGGGAAAGTTGGGTTATGTGGTCGGAGAAGCTAAGATGCTGGTCAAAGATTACACCTAGGTTTCGGACAGGAGAATTTGCGGAGAAAGTGTGGTTGGAAGAAGAGTCATTGTTGAAGGAAATAGAGGGATCAGGAATTTTCTTGAGTTGCTCTCTGAGGCCAATTAGTATAAATTCTGTCTTGGAGGGGTTAAGGCAGAGGAGATTTGAGGTCATCCAAGAGGTGATTTGGGTGACCACAGAGAGAAGATTATTTATGGAGTCAGAGAAGCTGCTTGGAGAGAAAGAGATGAATAATTGGGTGTCGTCAGCATATAGATGATGGTCGACTGTGGATGCTTTTATGAGTGAACTGAGTGGAGTGGTGTAGAGGATGAACAAGAGGGGCCCGAGGACAGAACCTTGCGGAACACCACAGGTGAGGGGGCGTGATTGAGATGATGTTTCAAGTGTTTTGACTGAGAAAGTGCGTGATGAGAGATAAGACTGAATCCAGATCCAGGCAATCCTGGTAAGAGCGCGGGTCTCTCGGGTCCTGGGCAGTCCGAGACTCTTGGTGGTGCAGGGGCCACCGAGAAAGACCGACCCGGTCATACAGAGGCGCTTGCGGCCGACGGCAAGAGGGAAGCGGCGCAGGCGTTGTCTGCTGAGGGTCGGACGCCACATAACCCTCATCCAATGAGAATCATCGCAACTAATCGTAAATAAAGCATGCTTTAAAAGGTTTCCGACTGTTTTGCGACTTGCAGCAATGTCCCCTTCAAAATTATTCCTATTTAGAAAATAATTTTATGAAATCGAATTTTGCGGGCCGCCCCCATAATTATTAGTGCAATGGATTGTTAGCGCAACTCGCTGGCGTCGAGTGCAAGAGGGAGCAAGTTCGAGCCTCCGTTGGGTGGACATGCTTTGTAGGTTGCTCCGTGTAATTGCAAAGCTGTCTGTTCTGTTACTAGTAATGTTTAATTAAGATGACTGAATAACTTGTAAATGTAGAGCGCAGTATTGCAGGCGCTTCATTAAAGAAAATATTATTATTATTATAATAGAAGTTGAATTGATAAATAGTTATTGCTCTAACAGAATCTTGATTGATGAAACGAATTTTTGATTAAACGAATTTTTGCCTAAATGGGTCACATAATACGCATGTCAGATCTCTCCATTTCTGCCAAACTGCTTTTATCCTATTCTTTGCATCTTGCTCACATCCTTCTTTGGCATTCATTACCGACCTTAGATATTTGAAAGTCTCCACCTACCTCAGTGTATTTCCTTCACCATCAACAATCACCAAGTCCTCATCCGTCCTTGGCGAACCAGGGCTGAAAGTGGTTTGAAAAAATTGCCGGGTCTCTTTGGGCCAAAGTGTGCTAAATAACAGTGTTTATTCAAGCGTCAACAAATGACAGACCCGGCTCACTTTCAGCCCTGCCTTGAACACACCATGGATTCCGTCTAACTGGCATTTATTTTGAGGCCCTTCCTCTCCATTGTCGTCTGCCAACCAGTGAAGCTTACCTGGCCATTTTGTGCCGATTCATACGCCACAATCAGGTGATCAGCATTCAGCAATGTCCCAAGCTCTTAAGTGCTGTAATACGCCAAGCAAATTTCTGTCCCGGGTAACGACCTCTGTTTAGTGTCTAGTGATATAGACCCTGGTCAAATCGGATCCATACATCCGAGGTACCTATCTAGTGATATTCTTCGATTACAATGGTAAACAGTATTTAGGTTCAGGCATGATCCCTGATGTACTCCAACTCGTATTTCATATTCCATCGTACCCTGCCAATGCTGCCATGCATCTCACCGAAGTGCGTGCCCCATCGTACATGAAATTTACTAGTCGCATAATCTTCTCCGTTACTCCCTTCTTCCTAAGACTCCAGTATACATCCTCCCTTGGCACTCTATCAAAGGCCTTCTCCAAATCCACGAAGGTCTCTTGCTGTTTCCTTCCAAGACTTTGTCCTGCATCTGCCTCAGGGTGAATATTGCATCTGTTGTTTCCCTACCTTTCAGGAAGCCAAATTGATTATCATGTATCTGAACTTGCTGTCTAAGGCGCCCTTCAATCACCCTTTCAAACACTTTCAACCCGATCTCCAGGAGCTCCCTCTGTAGCTACCGCAATCCAGTGCATATCCTTTCTGATTGTAGATTGTTACCATGGGTTGTAGGCTATCAAAGTCCTTTTGATAGCCTACAACATCCGACAACACGCCATTCATTAATGGCGTTCACTCTGGAGTGCAGATATACCAGGCACAAAAGACCAATGGCAAAGACCCGACGATACCATACTGCTTCCCTGGTCTTCTGGCAAATACATGACAGCTTCTCAGACAGCTATTTCGGCAGGTTCTGCAGCTGAACCGGGTGCTGTTCATAACCGAATATGCATTGCTGTGTGCAACCCACATGTTTGCTCACATTGCATTTGAAACACTTGGACCTGTAAATGCTGAAGGTGTAGAATTTCTTTATGAAATGGTATGTCGCAAATCGTGAACGCAAATTCCTGTTTCAATGTTTTCCATCAGTGTAGCGAGTCACAAATTAAGAGGCACATTTCAGGATGGTTGTAAAACTTGAAGCGAGGCCTGATATATCGGAGATTCGTTTTTACTAATAGCGGAATGTAACCGACTCAAACGAATCGGACACGAATCGGACATTTATTCCAGAAATAAATAATCTCAACGTCTCTGCAGGGATTAGGTACATCACGGCGAATACATGTAATAATAATAATAATAATAATAATAATAATAATAATAATAATAATAATAATAATAATAATAATAATAATAATAGTAATAATAATAATAACGACGGAACTTAACAGCCTAGACATTGAGAGGCCTAAGGCCTAACGTTGAAAACGATTATTTTTACTTGTCTGCGTGTGATTGTGTTAGTTTTTGAAGAAATAAATGTTTTATAATAATAATAATAATAATAATAATAATAATAAATGTTTGGTCGGGCCTGCATCAGTGCAGGCGGCCATCCGCAAAGAACAGAAATACGGAGGGTTGCCCGCCTCCTACATCTTTCAGCCGGTGGCCATAGAGACATTGGGTCCATTCAATCCATCAGCCTCAGACTTCGTAAGTGAAATTGGCAGCCGCATCTCTTCTATCACTGGCGACAGACGTGAAGCTTTCTTTCTTTTTCAACGTCTGTCCATTTGCATTCAACGCTACAACCTGGTCGCTTTCAATGGTACTTTTGCCTCATACCCTGAAGACGAGGCCTGACCCACCAGACATACATTCTTTAGTTAATAATAGTCCATAAGTCCCTGGGGGAATTAAGTACCTCAGGGCAAAAAAAAAAAAAAAATAATAATAATAATAATAATAATATGCCATCTTATTGACTGATTCTTTAGTTTTTATTTACATGTCTGCGTGTGATTGTGTTAGTTTTTTAAGAAATAAATGTTTTATAATAATAATAATAATAATAATAATAATAATAATAATAATAATAATAATATGCCATCTTATTGACTGTTCCTTCCTGATTCTTTAGTTTTTTATTTACATGTACATGCGTTGTGATAATTGCCTTTGTGTTTCGAACTACTTCGGAAAATAATAATAATAATAATAATAATAATAATAATAATAATAATAATAATAATAATAATAATAATAATAATAATAATAATAATAATAATAATAATAATAGGGCCATTCCGGACTGGTTTTATAGAAATAGTTAGGAGATAAGTCCCCGAGGGATCCTAAATACCTCGGGGCAACAACAAAAAAATAATAGTAATAATAGTAATAATAATAATAATAAAAATAATAATAATAATAATGACAATAAAAATAAAATAAAAAAACAATAATAATGATAATAATAATAAAAATAATAATAATAATAATAAATCGGCTGTTTGGAGCAACAGCAATAACCCAACTGACCGAGCACGCTTGCTGGCTGTGAGTTCCCCTCACTCCGGCGACTGGTTGACAGTCATACCAATCCCATCCTGCGGCCTCTGTCTCAGCAATGAGGCAGTGCGCGTGGCAGTTGGCCTTCGGCTGGGTCTGAGTCTCTGCAGCCCACACCAATGCGGCTGCGGTGCTCTGGTGGGCCCTGATGGCCAACACGGCCTCGCATGCAGGCTGGCTTTTGGACGGTCCCTTCGTCATCACGCCATCAACGATATAGTTTGGCGGGCTTTGCAGAGAGCCGATGTCCCAAGCGCCAAAGAGCCCTCTGGTCTGTCTCGCATAGACGGCAAGAGGCCTGATGGGGCCACACTGATCCCCTGGGCAGCAGGCAAACATCTGGCCTGGGATGCCACAGTGGTCCACACCTGCGCGGCATCCTACATCGCTCACACAGCGAATGCGGCGGGAGCTGCTGCAGAACAGGCCGCCGTACGTAAAATCGAAAAGTACGCGGGGCTGCCATCATCACACCTTTTTGTTCCAATTGCCCTGGAAACACTGGGGCCCATCAACTCTGCCGGGGTCTGCTTCATCCGCGAGGTTGGTCAGCGTCTCTCGGTCGTTTCTGGAGAGCCGCGAGAAACGACTTTTCTCTTCCAGCGCATTTCCATCTGCATTCAGCGCTACAATGCCATCGCTTTTCGTGGTCCTTTTAAAATTGTTGCGGAGGACGAGGCCTGAATTTCTAGACATTGAACAACAGCTCCAAGCATAATTTTTTGAAATCCCGAGAGATCCTAGGTACCTCGGGTAAAATTTTTTTTAAAAAATAAATAAATTTAAAAAAATAAATAAATAATAATAATAATAATAAGCCTGGAAGCAGACGAATAGGACCATTCCGGACTGGTTTTATAGCAGCAGTTAGGAGATAAGTTCCCGAGGGATATTAAAATACCTCGTGGCAAAAAAAATATAAATAATAATACTAAAAATGATTGTCTGGACTACCCGGGACCATGGACCGGCCACCCTAAACAAACTAAAATTACTCTGTAAAAACTAAATCGAATTCAAAACCTAACATTCCAGTTATAGTAATAATAATAATTAATAATAATAATAATAATAATAATAATAATAATAATAATAATAATAATAATAATAATAATAATAATAATAATAATAACAACAATAATAGTAATAATAATAAGTTGCTTTATATAAGATGGATGAAATGCAGGTTTTGACATGAATATAAAGGCCGAAATTATTGTATTTATGGAAAAGCAGTTACGCAAAGTGACCGCCATGAGCTTTGCTATTGCAATAACTCTCCTCGCAAACATGTTTTGCCAAACAGAGGGAAGACTTTGGCCAAGGGTGCGGCTTCTAGCTACAAAGGTTCTATCTATAACTCGCCTCTCATGCTTATTTTTACGAGTCGGTATTTATTTTGGTAGTTCATGCAGGATATGCAAGAAGATATAGATAGTCTCTTATGAATCGATTTATAGAGCGAAAAATCTCACTTGATCTATCTGAATATCTATTCTGAATAACTTTTTAAAGCTAGGATGAAGAATGGTAAGTTTCGAATATTCGCATTAATCACTATTATTATACAGACTCGTAATAGAACATTGCCAGTTTACTATAAACAGCATTTTTATTTGCATATCTTTATGAGCATCACATTCATCATCTCATCATCATCGTCGTCGTCGCTGTCTTGTCGTTGTCGTCGACGTAGTTGTCATCATCATCATAAGCAGCATCAACTCCGACGCCAATGTCGCCAAATTAGCCTTGGTCCCCGTCATTGAACGATGCAGACATTGACAAAAAGGATGCCGACAGAGTATTGTAATCAGTAATTTGCAGCGCTCCTCGCAGTCGTGGCTATTCAGTAGCACTCCCAGTGCGATAACTCCACGAGAAAATTGAATCTTAGGAGTAGAGAGAGAGAGACCCAAAGTTGAAGGAAACATTACGAAAGCCGTAAAAGATCGAGTGTGAGCAATTGTCGTTCTAGTATGTGGAACCATCCAAAGAACGACGAGAGAATGCAGGAGGAGAACGAATCAAATCCATTAAATTTTTCTTCGCAAGACCATGGCAGTGCTTGAGTGCTTGAGTGCCAGATAAAGGATTTTGTATTGAATGTGGGCTGAAAGAGGGAGCCGGTGTATATGGCTGACTATAGACAATAACCGGAGTCATCAATGGGTCCCCTACAGATAATTACATGTTAATCTGTAGGAAACCCATTGTGTTATCATCATTTCCTATTTTCTGCATATTACGAACTTTCGTAGCAAACTTATAATGAAAAAGGACTGTTTCCTTAGTTTTTGCTTTTCAGACCTTTAATTAGATGAAGGTGTAGAATTTTACAAAGATTTAATCTTCTCTTTCGCATTATCGTGTCAAATTTATTTGTCTACAAACTTTACATTGCCTATTTATTAATTGGTCTTTGTGTATTTTTCGCTTCGGCTCTTATTCGCCCTTGTCTTAGAGGATAAACGAATTGTTTCACTAGAGGGTGATTAATTTCTTTAAAATGCCCATAGAAATTTTTCTTCAATCGCCATCGATTTGGTTTTCGCTGCGAATAATAATAATTAACGACATTCACCGTCAATCAGCGTCGTAACTCTGCCATTTAGGGCGTCGATCATTGATTTCGCCACACATCCAAACATTTTAAAATCAGCTTATATTTGCTGGATTCGCGTGACATTGCTGCGTATGAAATTGGTTGAGTGAGATTATATTGTTAGTGTGGTTCACAGATACATGGTAACAAATAAAGTTCAAGCTAAAAACCAGGGCGCTCTCCCAGTTTGTTAGACCTATCAACAGTATTATTGAAGCAAAATTTCAGCTTCTTATTCCAACTGGAAGGCGGTGTTCAACGACTGTGTTACTTTGCATGGGCCAATGAAATGACATTAACCCATTAACTACCAACTTTTTTTCTCGAGGAACACTAACTTTTTTCAACATACCCTTGCATGTATACATGGGAACCAGGTTCAAAAAATTAATTGTAGGTACCTCCGGGAAAAAACTGGTGTCAAAGTGGTGCACCCTGGGAGGGTGCGCTAGTAGTTAAGCAGTACTTTACATGCTTAGTGTCTAAGGATGCAAAGCACGTATCATTTGTCATAAAATTCAGTTTTTAGCTAGATTATCAAGCAGTGCCACGACATTCACTCTTACTGTCTTATGTTTTGTCTTCAAATTCATTGAATCAGTGCATGTGAAGTCCAATATCACACTTTTATACCCATTTTTTGTGTTTTGATACAATGCGCACTATACCACTGAGTCGATTGTATCAGCACTAAATGGATTGGCATTTAGTCATTCCCCGCAAGGATATGTGGGTTCAATGGTTGTGCTCTGCCTGGGTACCTGCTCTGGTCCGGTTGAGCATGTTGCATTTGGTACCACACCACTACCCCTCCACAGACAGCAAGAGGACACGGTGGCTGCTACTGGTATGACATTGTCTTGCAACACAAGAACAATGCACTCGACATCATTACATCAAACACGAATGCAAACAGTGGAAGTCACTATTTCCTTGTCGTCACTGTAGTTCTGTTGGTTGTCACATTTGCTAAACTTCACCAACATCGCCTATTGTCACACTGTGCTGTGCAATCTAACAAATTCATTTTGGCGGGAAAGTTTTTAGATGGTTCTGTCAAGGCATCCAACATGTTCAGGCAGTCTCACTGAAGCGAATAAGTTATCAAAAGCATGATTTGGAAGCATTGATGGTATCTCAGACAGTGGTTCAAGTACGTATAGCCTACGAATGAATGGGCGAGGTTATCATACCCCAATGTCATCTGCCTGGCTTTATAGAAATTGAAGATGACCTCAACAGTAAGTTCCAACAACTATTCGGAAGTTCAGGAACTAGCATTTCCAGTCCAATAGCACGTAAACCTGATGGTTAGGAACAGTCAATTTACGCTGTTCACCATTATAGAAAACCTGTACCCATTCGCTACTAGCGAATGTCAGTTTAGTGTCAGTTTTCACCCTCACAGGGTGCAGCAGTAATATCATCATAATTCTTCAATAAATAGCAATATTTGTTATATTTTCTCTAATTATCATACAAACAGATGTAATTCTATCATATTTGATGCTTGCAATTGAATAATAATAAAAACTTAATTCTTTATTCCTTGCAATTTTTCATAGTTTTGCGATGACGTCACTTTCATAATAAATCACCTACATTTTTCGGATAAAGATATTAAAACTAGAAAAACTCTGCATGAATTGTTTAATCAACTCAATATAGATCAGAAAAATAAATAAAATATTTAGTTCAAACCGGATAAGAATTTTTTTAGCCAGTTTTTGAATGCACCCTCCCAGGGTGCGCTAGTAGAAAATGGGTCAATTGTAGAAATAAACGTGTTGAGCATATTATTCCAATGCAATTGTGCTTTATTTCAAGATAGATCATACATTACTTGGCACTGTAACATGACAATATGTGTGACAATTAAACAATTGGTGAGCTTGAAATATAAAATTTCAGTAGGTTTTAAATATGGAAAATGCAAAAAGATGTAAAAAAACATCGTTAAATCCACGAAATGTCTATTGTTCTCGTTTTTTAACTCCAAACATACGATTACGATTACTGTAGAAGACTTTGCAAGCACTGTGTCAACAGCAGATTTCTTTCCTATTTGCCTCAACCACTTGGATAAAGTACTGCTTTCTTCTTCATCAGTGTCAGTTTAATTCCTTGAACAAGTTCACATCTTCTCTCAGCCGTGTCGTTTAGTACTTTCAATTGCTGACTTCAATCTATGCCCTGCTGATAATCGTCTTCGTCAGGCTATTGCTCTGGTGTAAATATACAAAGGAATCACTAGATTTCAGGCGTGGCAGTAGTGTCAGTGTTCGCTGGGTTGCAAACTTCCCAGGCAATCCCCCTCCTTCTGTATCACAGCACTACACGTCAACATCCTTTCACCAGGATTTACAGTCATTCCGTAAAAATCCTCACCTTTTCGGTAACAGGCAGTTGACAGCATAACAGTTGATCTTCAGTATCGTCTGAACGGTACTAAGTACTTTAAAACTGATAATTTTCTAGAACCTTCATGGCAGCAACGCTTATGGGTATTTATAGTTAACTGAATCATATTTTCAATCAAAATCGACAGATCTTGTCCTGGAGTTTCTGCAGCAAGAGGAATGTAATGTAATGCAATGTAATTAGTAATTTATATAGCGCCGCTCACAACCAAGGCCATTCAGTAGCGCTCCCAGTGCGATAACCCCTAGAGAAAAATAGGTCTTAAGAAGAGAGAGATGTAGATAACGATCCTGAAAGTAGAGTCCCACGCAGAGTGGAGGGAAGAGAATTCCACAAGGAGGGCCCAATGATGGTGAAGGATCGAGTTTGAGCAATAGTGGTCCTAGCTCCTGGAACAAACAAGTCAACCCTGTCGAGAGAACGGAGAGGTCGATGAGAAGATGCTGATAGAGGAGAACGAATGAGATCACTGAGATACATCGGTGCAAGACCCAGTTTGGATTTGAGTACCAGAGAAAGGACTGTATATTGTATGCGGGCAGAGAGGAAGCCAGTGTAGTTGGTTAATCATGAACGATGATATATGAGAGTACTTAGGAAGGCGCGCAATTAATCGAGCAGTAGCATAAAGGACAGATTGAATGGGAGATAGGCGGACCTTTGGAAGACCAATAAGAAGGGAGTTACAGTAATCAATTCTGGAACAGACAAAAGCATGGACTATTGATGTCATGGTTGAAAGGGAGACAGATCTGCGAATGGACCTGAGACGACGGAGGTGAAAGTAAGAGGAGCGCGTAAGGTTGGTTACATGTGTTGAGAATGTCAGCGAGCAGTCAAGAGTGACACCTAGGTCACGAACAGAAGTTGAAAATGTAAATTGAGGAAAGGTCTGAGATAGAAGCAAAAAGTCAATTTTTTTAATTTGCTGGGGAGTGCCAAGCCAGATGAGTTGAGTTTTGTTGGAATTGAGTGAAAGGCGATTTGAAGAGAAGGCCTGTATCCATGCCTTTGAGTGAAAAAGAGAAAATAATCACACAAATGAATGAACCTGAGTATCTTCCTTCTTCCTTAGACTAAATAAATCGGTATATTTTGATGGCATACAGTAACCTGGCCATTCAACGTGCATGGTCAATTGGGCTCCCGAGTTTCTTATTGAAGGCTGACTTCCAAGGACAACCATTGACACCTCAATGATTTTTTGGTGGTCATCTCTGAAATTGACTTTATTTTCAGCAGACTACTTGAGAAAACTGAATGCTCTCTCTCATGGAAGATTCAGCAACAGATACTCATATGCTATGTCGTGTCACACAATCCCACACAGCTTTAAATCTGTTAAAGATTGGATTATATTTTGAATTAGATTATAATTGTGTTGTATCAAAGATCAAGACTTGGACATGCCAGTGAGTCTCCATAACTTCAGAAGATAATGAGTAACCTTGGATTTAAATTATATCCTGTCATAGAGGAAAATTCGCGCACACCAAAGAGCTTATCCACACCATGCATCATCTGAAACTAGCACTGACAGGCGGGCAACATTTCCAGTGTACACACGTAGAAGACCACTTACTTAGTCAGCAACTAAAGCGTGGTTATGATTAGCGCGTATGCGCAAAAGATGTTAACAGGCAGTCGTCCCATAGACGTTATATAATTATATAGTCTGTCGGCATATATGGAAATAAACATGGACAGTACATCGCCCGCGGAAGATTTCTCAGAACGGTACATTTTGCGATCTAAAATGCGTTTTGTCACACATTAAAGGTATTTTCTTATCGACCAACGAAATTAAATGTGGTGTCTTTAAAACACCATGTTTTGCCTTTAAGACAGCGGCTGGAGTCACTAGACGCTTAAACGACCCTTATAGTTCGACTAGCGCTAGTCGTCACTTACGCGGCTAAGAGGTCGTGGTGAATTCCGATTTATCCGTTTAGATGCCAACTAGCTCGATTTAGTCAATGACTCGGAGATAAAGCAAGGACATAAATGACAGATGACTTTAAAAAGGTCCTCAGTTATTTCGGAAGGAAAAATGGTATATTTTCCATACATTTTAGCTACATCACTAAAAAAATGTCATCAGATTTTTCTGACAAAGAAATTCTGCCTCCCCTTCGAAAATATCATAGAGTGCAAAACAGAGAGCAGTTAGTGTGGAATGATAAGCCTTGAAACCGGACTGATATGCAGTGTAAGGATGTCGTTACCCATACATTCCTTATTGATATAAAATTATGTTGTTAGCTAGCAATTACACATGCTAAAGTTAAGGAGAGACTTACAATTAGTAATTAAAATTACTGCAATGATTTTTGTAATTAACTGATCAGTACTACCGACCAGTACCTATACAATACGATCCATAGAAACGATTTGCAATTGCATCCTCTATGAAAGAAGTACTGGTCTAGCTCTGTAAGACATATAGAGTTATAGACCACACTTGGAATCTGAAAATTACACCGTTAGAGGCAAATAATGTAACAATTTGCTAACCGGTGATTATAGAATAATTTGACCCTCCTGAAAACGAAAATCGCTGTCAGCAAGCTGAATTTTTAGCGGTTGCATGGGAATACAAGATGGTGGACAAAATGGCTGCAATTGCTTAAAATGATTAAAAGTAAATTATTGTTTGTGATCGGAAAACGGGGTGCACGGTCAAAAGCGCGCAGGACAAAAGCCCGCAGACAAATGCGCGCAAACATACTTACATACATATGCATACATATATACATATGCAAACATACATATATACATATGCATACATATATACATATGCAAACATACATATATACATATGCATTGCATACATACATAAGCATACATATATACATATGCACACATACATATATACATATGTATACATACATATGCATACATGCATGCATGCATACATGCATACATACATACATACATACATACATACATACATACATACATACATACATAATACATACATATATGCATACATATATACATTCATAAAACATTAGTGGCGTGCTTTTGTCTGCGCTATTTTGTCTGCGCGCTTTTGTCGGGGGTGTTTTAGGGGGTCTTTTGTTGCGCGCATCTGTCTGCGTGCTTTTGTCTTGCGCGCTTTTGTTGCCGTGCCGGAAAACGGTTTTGGACTCTAAATTAAGATCATAGGGTTCAATGAAAGCAATGGAATAAAAGACATAATATATATATATATATATATATATATATATATGGCGGCCAGGATCTTGAATGACTATAAATTAAGTTATGTTTGAGATTGAAACATTTTCGAGGTCAGGGAATGCGATGAAACCAAGGTCACTCATTCACTCATTCATTCATTTCGAGAATTTATATAGCGCCTCTTCAAGAAACTACTCGGAGGCGCTCGCAGCCCAACCACAGCTAAAAAAAATAGGATTTGAGATACTTGAAAAATGCAGTGGAATTTAGCCTAGTCATAAGTCGCAATGTTAGTGGGAGGCCATTCCAGATAGCGAGACCAACAACAGAAAAGGCTCGGCGCTGTCTGATAGAAGTGCGAGCCCACGGAGCCAAAAGCTCACCCGTTCCCGCCGAGCGAAGGGTTCGACGGGCTGCAAGGTCTGAGACAGGTCAACAGAGGCTAGACAAGTACGATGGAGCACAAGAAAGACGGCATCGCCAAACAAGTGCATCAACTCGGTAGGAGATGCGCTGTGAAACAGGGAGCCGGTGGTGTGCAAGCACTGCACGAAAACCAAAATGGTGTACAAATCTTAAAATGGCTATAGGTGACGTCATGTTTGCAATGGAATCATGATTTCAGAGTCTAAGTCAGAATTTTCGAGGTCAAATAATATGATGGACAATGGTCACACATGTTGCACTACACGAAAATTCAAAATGGTGGACAAAATGGCGGCCAGAATCCTAAAATGGCTACAAGTGAAGTTATGTATGCAATTGGGACATTTTATTTAGTTTTTTTTACCCGGTCTTTGAGAGATGGCATCTGGGGCATGTGCTGTGGAAATTGTCTACAATGTTTCCTTATTTGGCCAAATTATAACAATTCCCTCATACAGACACTGTAGCCACTAGGCAATACACTGCTGGAAACGGTGCCAATGCAAGACATCTGCATATAATATAATACATGACCAAATTTTGCGATATGCCCAATAAATCGTGTCGCAATTCATAGGACCAGTTCCAAATAAATTACTGATGGTACAAGCAGTGGTACAAGCAATAAGGACCCTCTAAAGGCGAAGACATTTGATGATTTGGCAGATACAATGGTTGCCCGTGTAAAGGTACTTTCGTTTGGCAACAAGAGGGTAACTAATTATTGTCTTGGACCTAGAAATTGCTTATAAAAAAGTGGTACCATACAAAAATGGTGACTATGACTATAACTTCGTCATTTTATTGAATCTTGAAATAGCGGTACTCCGTTGTGGGAAATTGACTTAATTGTAAGTATTGATGCTCAGACACCATTCTCATCGGGACGGAGTGCGGTGGAGTAAGTAGTCTTTTCTAGTCAATTTGCCTGAAAGCAAAGGTGATCTGGCTTCATTCCTGTCCATTCAGCTCTCAACAGCCACATATAGATGTAGCTGTTGTTGGTGGTTCCGTGTAAAAAGAAAAGGTGTTACCTACTACCGAGTCAGAAATGTATGCCTTTATATTCAACGATGTTTGGGTGATGGCGGAAATATCAGCAAAGCAGAAGTTCATTCAATTCACGCAACTATGAAGAAATATATTGGCTTTTCATGCCATAACTAGATATGGCTTATTTAGCAGGAATCAACTGAAATAATGCATGAATAACCTACTTGGAAACTTCTTAATTGTAAGTATTGATGCTCAGACACCATTCTCATCGGGACGGAGTGCGGTGGAGTAAGTAGTCTTTTCTAGTGTGGCATTGTTCCTGCACCACAGATTTTGTCTGGTGCAAATCATGCGAAGTTAACAATTAGCATCGAGTCCTGCTGCTATCGAAGTGTGATCTCGCCATGTACATAATTGCATGAACAGCAACAATTCCTCAATTAACCACTCTGCACGTCATGAAACATCGGAGCAATTGATAGGACAAGTTATGAAACATTGAAGCATGAACTACAGTGCAGCTACTAAAATATTTCCACTAGACAATTTCACCGCATTAAGCTCAATGGTATGCATATAGAAGATAGAATGTGAATTTCTTGCAATTATTCGACCAAGAAAACACCTGTCCAATCTGAAATCATGTCCTTATTACATTATTCAGTATATAATTTATACCCATTAAAAGCTTTTGTTCACCATTTTCATTTTTGGTTTCTGGCAGTGTCACACAATACAGTGGTTATCAAACTTTTTCAGGCCACAGACCGGCAATAATTCTTTGCTGAAGTTCGCAGACCGCTAGCTTAAATGTCGAGCGCAAACAAAAGCGACCATTATATTCTAAAAGAGACTATTGCAGAGCTGTTTATAATTAGGAATTAATTTCGATAATTAAGACATATATATGACAGCGTTTAATATATTTATCAATTTTATTCCCATTTAATTACATTTGTAAAAACTAAACTCAAAGCTTCAAACTAGAATAACCTATAGATGTTAATTTTACTTTGTTATAGTAGGCCCAAGGCCGAATTAAGCGGCTCTGCAGATATAAATAGACAGATGACACAGTATAAGATTGTTAATGATGGAAATTAAACACCGAAACCCGGAGTAAAATACCCGAATAGGCCTAAATTTGAAAAACTAGAATTTATTTCAACTCTACTCCACGGACCGGCGCCGGTCTGCGAACCACCACTTTGAGGACCACTGACATAAGTGCCTTTAATTAAATCGCATTCCTTGACTCGGACTTTTTTTGATTTACATTATGGAATCATATTTCCATTAGACACAGAACTTGACTAACAGCATTTTGCCCACCACTTTGATTTAATTTCAGTGCTGCATATAATTTTGACAATTATGACATTGTTTCAATCGCATTCTTTGACCTCGAAAATGATGACTTATACCCTGAAATCATGATTCCATTGCATGCATGACTTCATCTATAGTCATTTAAGATTCTGGCCACCATTTTGTTCGCCATTTTGATTTTCTGGCAATGCTACATACATGTCTTTGTCTTTTTTGAACCTTTTAATCCTAATTTAGAGTCTATAACCGTGTTCCTATCACATGCAATACTTTTCTTTTAGTAATTTAAAACAATTGGCAGCCATTTTGTCCGCCATCTTTTTTTGAACCGTTAAAAACAGCTTGGCAACAGCGATTTTCGTTTTCAGGAGGGTCAAATTAGTCTAGAAACACCGGTTAGCAAATTGTTACTTGATAACATAATATGCTTCTAACAGTGATTTCTAGAGCCTTTTTAGAATTCCAAGCATTGTCTAATACGCCAAAGATAAGTCAGACATTTTTCATACCCAAGACTGTATATTGACTATATGTTGATACATGTTGATATTCATTTATTTTAATATAGTTTTTATATTAAACTTGTCGATCAGTCGGCACTTGAAACAGCAACCTTAATTTCCGCAAATGGGAAACAATATGCAAATCTCAGATCCGCGGTCTGGGAATCGCCTTCACTAATCAATTAGAATTATTAGATCGTTGTGTGGGTTGGTCCTAGACCTCCGAAATTACTGAGTAGTGATTCAGACGGTCGTGGTTGGTCCCGTTACATGCGGGAAAATTGCTCTTAGTCTTGAAAAGGAAAGGTCTGAGATAGGCTGGTAGTTTGGCAAAGTCTGGTAAAGCTTTTTGAACGGAGACAATAAATTAACTGTCATGACCGTTTCTGTGCGACTGTTGCTGTAAACTTCCTATATTAAAATGCAAAACAATTTAGCAGATGCAGGTCGACAACCGACGAAGACAGTTGACGTCGATGCTAACGCTAGGATGCTACAGCACATGATATTTTCCAGTGTTTACTTGTTATCGTTTGGCGTCGCATTTGACTTATGTAATTGTGTAACACTTTTATTGCTCTTTTCTACTCTTTCTCTAATTGCTTCATGACGCGTTTTCGAATTATCGTTAAGCGATATTTTGCTTTTGTCCTGGGCACGACGTTAAACTGCAACCATCCTCCACCACAGAGAACTAACAATGTCTCTGGGCCGGTCCTAAGCCCGGACAAAAGGAGGAAGGTTTACCAGATGGGTGGCGATACGCTGGCAGTAAAAGACCAAGACGATTGAAATCCACGACACAAGTGACATAGCGACCCAGATGCTTCAAGGTATCATGATGTGGAGTAGACATGCACTGGCCGGTCAGGACAGACTGGTGGAAAGAGTCGGACTAGAGAGCATTGGACACATACGGGGCATTGACCCAGGTTGTCCTTCGTGCCTCTCTCCCAATATTCTCTTCAATCAGACAAGGTGCTTCAAGATGTTAATGGTATGGAGCAGACCTGCTGACCGAACCGGTTGAAGCTGGGCAACATGACGCGAGACAGACTCAGACAGAGAGTGGCGTCGGGCATTGAGCCTAAGGATATTGATGATGATGATGATGATACTTTGCTTGCATTAGATTCAGATTAATCGTAGGCAATTTACAGGAAAATCGTGTTGATCTTTACTATTGCATTTATTCATTAGAATAATTATTGCCAACATGACATAGACGCTGTTTGACTTCACTACAGATAAAGATAAAGATAAAGATAAACCAGATAAACCAGATGAATTTGGGATCAGGGCATCTCTTAATTCCGCTGAAGAGTCTACAGAAAGTGATCTGACTCCATTTGCCAGATCTTCCCAACTCGGATTAAAAGTTAGTGCGTTCACAAAGTGATTTTGACTTATTATGCATCAAATTATTGAATTTCGAAAGACTAGTTTAAATGCATGTTTCTCATATTTCTCGTAGAAAATTAATAAATTCGTTATTAGCAGCTGTTCACTGTGAAGTTTTTTTCTCAAATACTATTTTCTGAAACATGATGTCAAAAAATCGCGGTTGATCTAGAAAAATACCCGAGTATAGGCCTTTTGATTTACATTATGGAATCATATTTCCATTAGACACAGAACTTGACTAACAGCATTTTGCCCACCACTTTGGTTTAATTGCAGTGCTGCATATAATTATGACAATTATGACATTGTTTCAATCGCATTCTTTGACCTCGAAAATGATGACTTATACCCTGAAATCATGATTCCATTGCATGCATGACTTCATCTATAGTCATTTAAGATTCTGGCCACCATTCTGGCCAGTCCAAGTCATGTACTGGAATGCGATTGAAGACTCAAAATTTATATTGTTACCGATAGTTGTGCCATATTCTTCATTTACGAATGCATTTTAATACTACTGTATACTCTAACATAATTGCAGGTCAGAGCTATTTTACAAGACGACGAGAATGCCGCTTGCGAGACAAACATGCTTTTTAGACACAAACTGTTTACCCAACTTGACATTCTCTGTCATGTGCAGCCAGATACTACAGGTTGGAAAGAAATGTCAAGGCACGTACACGTACATTGCTTAACATTCCTTCTGACATTCCAACTTTCGTTGTTTGCATATTCAGGAAAGAACTCCTGCTCATTCCATATTTGCATATTCAGGAAAGAACTCCTGCTAATTACTTATTCGTCTTGTATGTCTCAATGCGGGGCGCGGTGGTGTAGTGGTGGCGTCGCTGCCTTGAAGCCGGAAGGTTCGAGGTTCGAATCCACTTCCCCGCGTAAGGACCTTGGGCAAGTCAGGCACAATTGCTCAGCGCTTGGGCGTGAAACTCCGTTGCAGTGTCCGCTCTGCACTCGGGAGCGCCTCTGAGTAGAAAGCTTGAAGAGGCGCTATAACAAGTGCACATACAAACAAACAAATATAAAATCAATAAAAAAACCGGGTTGATTGTTAACGTTGCTGTTAAGATTACAACATTTGTTATTTACCATGCTTCCTTCTATTAAATCTGTCTTCGTTTTGTATGTATAAATTTTAATTTAAGTCAGTAAAAACGGATTGATTTAAGGTGGTTGAAATATGAAGAGAAAGTTGATGCCGGAGGACGCTGGTCGAAGCCGCATGTTAGCACAATGTCTTTCCGCGGACTATCTCATCTACGCTGGACGCTAGCCGAGCATAAGTGTGTGCTTGCACTGGATGTTTCTGCAGCTTCAAAGACGTCGCTTGAAGTTTATCGTGAGGATAATTGCAGTAGTTATAGTAATAGTAACAATAATAATAATAATAATAATAATAGTAATGATAATAATAATAATAATAATAATAATAATAATAATAATAATAACGATAATAGTAATGATAATAATAATAACAATAATTAAAAAATGATGATAATAATAAATTTAATAATAATAATAATAATAATAATAATAATAATAATAATAATAATAATAATAATAATAATAATAATAATAATAATAATAATAATAATAATAATAATAATAATAATAATAATAATAATAATAATAATAATAATAATAACGGAGGATAGCAGCAGCTCAGATTACATGAACGCTGCGTAACTCAAGCAAGGCGTCGCCAACGCAAGGCAGTAAACGTGTTTATCCGATAGACCCAAAGGCTACGCTATGCTGGTGAGGAGCTGCCGACCGCTGCTGTAAGCTCCAGCCAGACTGCTCTGCCTGTTGTAATAAACACTGCTTGTACAACTGTTGTTTCAAAACCACACAGATTCGTTTTATATGAAAACAGTTAGCCGACGTTGTACTGTTAATAAAAATGATGTCATAAATATAAAAAAATAAAAAATAAAAATAAAATAAAATAATAATAATAATAATAGTGTCTAGCCTAGTGCTCACCGTTAATCAGTTCCAGCCAGTTGATGTTGCTCTGTTGGTTTTGAAAATAAATGATGGTTTTTTCATAATAATAATAATAATAATAATAATAATAATAATAATAATAATAATAATAATAATAATAATAATAATAATAATAATAATAATAATAAGAGAAAACAGCGAAGTCATTGCTTGAAAACACAGTGGATGTATATAACATAATAAGAGCAGTCTCATCACCCCACGCTAGCGATTGGCTCCATGCGTTACCGATAACTGCATGTGGTCTACGACTGGACAACGAGGACGTTCGAGTGGCAGTCGGATTGCGACTTGGAGTCGCAATATGCGAACCTCACACTTGCGCATGCGGAGCCCAAATTGACGCCAGAGGCAACCACGGCTTGTCCTGCTCTCTCGGTTTCGGTCGAATTGCTCGCCATAGCACCATCAACGACATCATACACCGCTCCCTTTCAAAAGCAGGAATCCCATCCATAAAAGAGCCACCAGGGTTACTACGCACGGGTGGCAGAAGACCAGACCATGATTCCATGGCGTGCGGGTCGCCATCTTGTGTGGGATGCAACTGTAATTGACACTCTTGCACCTTCATATCTCCAGGCCACGGCAACGACGGCGGGTGCTGCAACCTAGATAGCAGCGGACAGGAAAAATACCAAATACGTCGATCTTCTAAACACACATTTCTTTGTCCCTCTAGCTCTTGAGACCTTAGGTCCAATTTCGTGGGGTGAGAATCATAAGGACGTATCGTAAGAGAAGTCATTCTTGGCAAAACGGATTTTTATATTGCAACGCATATATCAATTCACACAGTCACTCTGAATGCACTTGTTTTATATATCTACCATCAAAGTAATGTACTTAATTATGTAATATGTATGATCTGATAATATTTTATAAAATGACCCTATAAAAGCCCAAAAGACTTTGTGATCCTCACTCAAAGTGAAAAGGTCATTAGTATGCGAGGATCACAAGGGCGTATCATTTGTACTTCATTCAGTCTCACTGTCTTCGTTAGCATCTGGCTCAGTCAGCGCATCCCTCATGGCACCACTGTGTGGAAGATTGTGGTAGAAGGCATGATAGTCTCTTGGTATTGCAAGAGAATCGCATAAACTGACTAAGTCCAGGAACTTGGCCAGAGTAATGGCGGGTGGATTGACAAATATCGGAGTAGCCTCAGGAAACCACACTGGGCGTCTCCCACGAGCTCCGGTGTTAACCACCATCTTACGAAACTCTCCGTCATATCCATTGCGAAACTGAATCACATTAGGTTGCAACTTGTCATATCTCAACCACTTAATGTGCATCCAGTTGACCTTTGCACCGTTCAGGTCTTTGGAACGATTTCTGACATAGGCAGTAGACATACTTCTGTAGTTAATAACATCAGCAGTTTCCAGCTGTACTACTGAGTAAGGATCATGACGACGTGCCAAAGTGACGATTCTGTAGTAGTTGGTGGGACTGTAAATGTCGACATTTTTGTAAGCAGACTCAATGGCGCTATGTGCAGAGTCACATTCCATCTGAGAGTGACCAGATTCCATGAATATATGTTCAATGGTAACTATAGGCAACTCGCGTATGGCACGAAGACACATATTTGCAAAGTTAATGTTACGGTTTTGTCCACCGCATGTGTCAGAGTACATGACAACCTTAGTGACTTGTTGAGACAGACTACCCAAGTATTTGAAAATACATGTTGCTATCTCACAACTTCCCCTCCCAGCCTTTGCTTCGTGCCTCATATAATTTACGCACTTCTTATCGCTCAAGCTGTAGACAGTCAAATTGTAAGTCGACAGCTTCCGCTTATAGAACAGTGAGCTGACATTTAATTTAGGCGATTGGAGAACTTGCTGAAGATCAAATGTCACAGCATGCACTGTGTCACTTGTCTTTGCCTCATTTTTGTGTGCTTCCTTCTGTTCCATGACTCTTTCTTTTCTTGCATGCTGAGCAAGGTGTTCCACTTCTTTGTCTACTCTCTCACGTTCTGTCATATTTTGAAAGGCAGAACAAAAGTTACAGGCATCCTTCTTTGGCTTGTGGAAAGATATATTGAAATCTGTATTAAAAATATCTCGATAAAATTTAAGATTTTCTGGTTTAACGTTTTCCAACGAACATTTCTCAGTGTACAGTTCGTGCATTTTCTTTACAGAAAGATTTGAATCGAGATATTTTTTCTGTGAGCTAGCACGACCATAGTGTGATTCTAAAGCAGGGAAGCTACGAATATGTTCCCGAATCTTCTCTCTGACATCTTCCGTCTTCTTTGATCCAGGTTGATGTCTTCCTCTCTGATCACTAACAGCAAAACCAGTTTCTTTTTCTTTTTCCTTGGCTATTTTAACAGTTTTCTCACCTATATCAAGTGTCTTGAGAAACATTTTCTTACACACCTGTATCCGCTGATCACTGGTACTTCGTGAAGTAATACAGGAATGTGTTCTTGCGACGGCTTAGTTTACGTCTGTGTGTTTGTTTTGGTATAACCACAACGTGAAATCGAATAAAGTCCATCTGCCTGGTTTTGTCAGCAATTTGCCAATAGTTCTCAAATATTGTTTTTCGTATAGATAAAGCCATTTTGTCTGAACACATGTGTTTACATTTAGCACAATCAACGTCTTTCATAGCCCTACCTGGCACAGACTTGCCACGTGCACTTATGTATGCTTTCCCAGACTGACAGGACTGTTTTCTTACATTTCTCTTCCAACCGGATGGATCTCGCTTTCTTTTCCTTGACAGAGATACGGAATTTTTCTCTGAAGGAACAGGCATTATCGTGACATCAGCCGAAGTACCAGTCGAGGGCTCTGAAGGGGTCGTGACATCAGCCGAAGTACCAGTCGAGGGCTCTGAAGGGGTCGTGACATCCGCCGAAGTACCAGTCGAGGGTTCTGAAGGGGTCGTGACATCAGCCGAAGTACCAGTCGAGGGCTCTGAAGGGGTCGTGACATTGGCCGAAGTACCAGTCGAGGACTCTTTAACTGAAACCATGTAATATACAAGAATAATTTATTTCACATAACAGTCATTGTTGTATTGTTTAAGACTTAGTATTAGTAATGTTGATCTAAGTATCCTGTACCGGTTTAAAAAAATGAAAAGTTCTCATGAATCTTATTCAATAGAGTTTGGAAAATGATATGCCATGCTGTCATGCAGGAAATATAAGATGGCCATTTAATTAATTATAATCATTAAATTAACTTCATAATAACTTAATTAATGATTGTAATCCACTCATAAAATAACATAAAAGGAAATTACAGCCTTGTCTTCTGTCGACCACAATGAAGGTGTTGGTTATACGCAACGGACGCCGGGGTCGGTATTTTTGTCGTCCCTTGGACGCATCGTTAATTTATTTTGGCGTCCATTCAGAACTTGGGTGCGTCCGTGGACGCAGCACCTTTATTTTTCAGCGTCGAGCTTCAAAATTTCGGTGTCCCCTACGCCAGGACGCACACTAACCGAATCACTAATTATGAAAATTTATATAATACATACGTAAGATCTGATCCATATCATCGGATTCTTCCGATGACAGTGCACTCGATGGACAATAATCTTCATCTCTTGAATCATCCAATTCATCGGAATCGGATTCTAAACACTGTTCTTGAGCTTGTTTCAGGGAAAATGTTTTCCGCAACGATCTGTCAGCCATTTTCTTTGTTTACCGTTATTATGAAAAGTGATAGCTTCCAGTTAGTTACGACCTTGTGATCCGCAGCTTCTCACATACGACCTTATGATTCTCACCCAAACAATATAAACGTCAATACGACCCTGTTGCTCAAGATGTATATCGATCATTACTGCATATACATACGTCTTTGTTGCACTAGATTGTGGCCCTTTCCTTGCTTAATCAATAGAAAATAAAAAAAGGATTTTTTCAAAATCTACACGATACGACCTTGTGATTCTCGGCAGACGATTTGTTCTGATGGCCTAAACTTCTTGTCAGACTTAGGTCGCATCCTATCTTTGTCTTCGGGCGAACTGAGAGAGACCTGTTTTTTGCTGCAACGGCTCTCTATAACGATTCAGCGCATCAACTCGGTGGCCTTTCGAGGCACTTTAGCTGACCGGGTTCTAGAGGAGATGTAACAATAGCCACTGCTTCCCTAGTAAAAAAAATAAATAAATAATAATAATTTTTTAAAAAATAAAATAAAATAAAAAAATAAAAAATAAAATAATAATAATAATAAAAAAAGGAATAATAATAATAATAATAATAATAATAATAATAATAATAATAATAATAATAATAATAATAATAATAATAATAATAATAATAATAATAATAATAATAATAATAATAATAATAATAATAATAATAATAATAATGATGATAATGAGCAGTCGTGACCAACGGACTCCAGTTCGGACGTCAACCTCCGGAACCTCACAGAAAGCGAGAGGAATCTCTAGAGTTTGTCACGTGCAGTCTAGACTGCTCCACCTCAAAGATGGAAAAGTCCACCTGCACGGTCCATGCCCAGGTTCTAACAAGTCAGTGATTCACTGACCATCAGACGGGGTCAAATAGAACTACGCTCATCACATCACAACCTGACCAGCGTTACCTGTCTCACTGACCATCAGACGGGGTCAAATAGAACTACGCTCATCACATCACAACCTGACCAGCGTTACCTGTCCGACCGGACCAATTCGTGCTCTAGTGAAACAAGCGGTTCGGAGTATTATAACATCTGCATCCAACGACGAGCAACAGCCACCGTTATCCAGCCTCAACGAGGATGCCAGACATCCTTCTCTACAGGCAAAACTTCTCCGCCACATACCGAAAGGAGCTAGAACGTGCGCAGGCCAACTATTAACCAGTAGGGTGTGTCAATTTTTTTAAAATCAATATTTAAAAAAGCCTTAGGGATAAAATAGTACATTTTCATGTGAAAAGTCGAATTATAAGTATAAAATTTGTCTGCAATGGGATTTAGCTACTTCAATTTGCACGTGAATTATCGTTTAAAATACGCAAATTAGCTGCTTTAATATGAAGTTATCAGAAATGTTTTAAAATGCTTTAATTTAAGTTTTTTGCTTGTTAGAATTTTATATACAGCCTACTGTTTGATATTTAACCTTGTTTATTAGTGATCTGTACCCATTAATTAATTATCAATCTGTTGTACAATGTGTGCAACATTATTGCAACTATTGCATGTTAGATTGTTAGAATAAAGTCACTGTTTGTGTCAGAATGCCCAATATAAAAACAAGATTGCTAATTTGGACTCACTTACATCACTTAGTCGGTTCAGGAAGACAGCTTCCTACAGTTGAGTTACCAACTGTCACGGATGTCATTAGATATGGGTTGTACCGAAGAGGGATGAGTGACCAAGACAGTGGAAATTGCAGCAATGACCAACTTGTCACTTATTAATGACTGGAGTCCTTTCTCAGTGGTGCAAGGCAAATTCTAAATTCACTGAGCTAGTCATAAACAGTCGTACGAGAATCAAAGCAAAGTTGAAATTCACGTGGGAGCAAGGAAGCAATGTGTGTTCTGGCAGAGCGAAGTTGGAGGAGATATGGGTTTGTGGAAAAACTTGGCAAACTCATAGACATTCTAACCTCTAAGTGTGACATCAGAAGTTGCACTGATGTGCAGTTCTCCCTGTCTTGGTGGAGTGCACATATTTTGTGACTGCAGTAGAGAGAAAAAGATTCCCGTCATTGAGTTAGCTTTCATCAAAGGTGAAAGAGAAAAAAAATTGGAAGCATTGGACCTCATCAGATAGGGCCAGTTGACCTTCAGGAGACAAGATAACAATTGTTACAGAAGGAAAGGATAGAAAAAAGATGGATGAAAAAGAGTATCAAAAGTAATAAACAAACCACAGAAGAGAAGATGACAGAGAGATCCATATTTTATGTTCAGCAGAAAGACTTTGATGAAAATATGGAAGAATCGGTGAGGGACAATAATAATTATTGTAGTGATGAAGACAAAAAACTACTTACAAGGTGAAGGTGTGGTCTTTGATGATTTTGCGAAAACTAGGAAGAGAGCTACGAGATAACCAATATAGTCGCAGCCATTCTAAGAAACCACAACTCCGAGTTGAAATAGACAGTGGAGATTGCTACTTCTGCCTTGATTGATTACTAACTTTGACACTACTTTAGTGATTGATCACAACAAGGAGAAGAGAGCTCAGGAGAGAGTTGTGAGGGAACTTGATGCAAAGTTTGAATACAGAATTCAGCATAATGGATTCAGTTTATTTCTTTGATGGACATAAACATGAAACCATTGCAAGGTCGGGCTGACTGAAGAACTTGAGGATGATTGTCAAGTTCGGCGTTGGGGTGCATTGTTAAGCGATTC
This sequence comes from Lumbricus terrestris, assembly GCA_949752735.1. Lineage (NCBI taxonomy): Eukaryota > Metazoa > Annelida > Clitellata > Crassiclitellata > Lumbricidae > Lumbricus > Lumbricus terrestris. Next base: position 34,520,730 of record OX457053.1, read on the forward strand.
AATGTAAATAGAAATCACAACTGGACACAGGATCCAGGCATCCTTTTTGCCAGATACAACTGATCAAGGACCAAAAAGAAGAGGGGGAAAACGATTGTCATGCCTACAATGAGAAGGCCTGCTTGGCATAGTTCTAGTGAGTGTGTGCTCAAAGAAAAGTTGTGCAATGACGAGGAACAGGAAAAATATATGCAGTGGAGAAGATAATGAGGATCAGAAGTAAAGGAGATGACATGTCTTGGAATTAGTCGGGTGAGACCAATGAGAGCCCCAGACATCAACACTGAAGCGATTACAATCTCGCAACTGATTGACTAGAGCTCTAGTATAGGGTTTGCGAACCCCCTCGTACCTGCTCCCTATAGCAGCAGCAGCGATCAAGGCGATTTATGGCAACCCAATGGTTGTTCCAGACTGGCGTCGCTGCGGTGGTCTCTCGCTGCGTTCTTGGCTGTGCTCCATCTTACTTGTGTGATCTTGGCCGCCCAGTGTCCGACGTTGCAGCGCGTCTGGCGCTTCGCTCTACAGCCAGGGATGAGTTCCTGATCCCGCGGGCTCGATTGCATGTAGCTATATTAAGCATTGCCGTGCTTTTTCGGATGTGAGACCTATAGTCTGGACTGACCTCCCGCTTTCGCTTCGCTCGCTACTTGTGGCCAGTGGCGTAACTACGAAGGGGCAAAGGGGGGCAGCCGCCCCCCCCCAAATGAGAGGGCTGCCCCCCAGCTTCTCCCCCCCAATCCCTGCGTTTGTTTTACTTTTTACTTTTTACGAGTGATAAAGAATTAAAGAATGTTATATAATTTCTGACTTATTTTATTTTTTATGCAACTTCCTGTACAACTTCTTATAGGGTGGGTGATGGGAAAGTGGGACAGGCCACTACAGTGCACTGTGGGACAGACAAGCTAGTGAGGCTTGCATGCGTATTATGTCCAATACTGTAATACATCCAAAATCTAAAAATACATAGTCTATGGCAATATACCGATGCCGATGCACGCTTTAAAAAATACGCCACTGCTTGTGGCTCGTCCGGTGGGATTCTACAAGTCTCTCAAGTCTTTTTTCTTTGGTCGTGGCTGGGCTGGGAGCGCCTCTAAGTAGTTTCTTGAAGGGGCGCTATGTAAATGCTCTGAATGAATGAATGAATTAATGACTGAATCGCACGCACAGTCTATGGAAAGGTTTGCGAAAATGACAACCGAGACTGCTTGCCATGCGTACAACGATGAGAGGAGGACAAAAAAACAAATCAGCCAGAAGCGACCACACTACATCGATCAGAGGTAAAATGGTCAGCAGAGAGGTAAAAGGTCGAAACAGAGGCAAGCAGGACAATCATGATGCCTTTGGTTTATTTTGCACAATTCCATTAATTTGACTTCATAAATGGCATTTGATATGGCACTATGTAGATATAGAATTTCTTCATTTCTCTTGTACGTTTAAATCAATTGTATGTAATTATAGCTAATTTCAACTGTAAATTGAAGTAGCTAGCACTCCATAAAAACTGTTTCTGAAGTCATATTTGGAATCAGCATGCAAAACTGCACATTTTCATCTCTAGGCGTTTTTGAAATTCAAATCTTTTTGATTTGACCCCACAAATTGACACACCCTAATTAACCAGCATCATCAATCGGCTGCTAGTGGACCCCACACGACCCGAGCACTAGAGATGTCTTCTCTGTTTCGCCGCAATCATTCTGGAACAGCCACGGCATGGAGGAAAAAGTCACAATCTAACGTCCACTATCAAAAAGAGAACATATTTTTGACACATGGAGCAAAAGGGCGGAATCGGTCATCGGGGATGAACAACAGCCTTTCGCAAAAAACAAATCAGCCAGAAGCGACCACACCATTGCAGCGGCCGTCTCTGCTAAGCTCGAAGACGGAAATATCAAGGCAGCTGCAAAGATACTCTGCTCAGGGGAGGCACCTGCTGAAATTTGTGAGCCAACTTTTGCAGAACTTCAGTCGAAACATCCGACTCCTTCATCACACCGCCCTCCAACCCCGCTTTCAACAATCAGCGAACCACTCCAATTGTCAGAATCGGACGCAAGAGACCTCATTCGCACGTTTCCAACAGGATCCTCGGGCGGCCCGGACGGATTACGGCCACAGCACCTTCTTGAGCTGACGAAATCGATGGAGGCTGGTCCAGCCCTCGTCTCAGCAGTTACAGCTCTTACCAACATACTACTGAAGGACATCTGCCCGCAGGAGATGAGACCGTTGCTTTTCGGTGGCACCCTGTTTGCTCTCAAGAAAAAAACAGGTGGTCTGCGTCCAATACCTGTGGCGCAGATTGGCATCGAAGGGAGCAAAAAAGCGCCTTACCTGTCACCAAGGCAACTCGGAGTGGCAGTGTCGGGGAGGGGCGCGGAGGCGGCGGTGCACGCATCTCGTCGTTTTCTGGCAGCATTGGAACCGGACTCATTCTTCGTTACACTTGACATCTCAAAAGCATTTAACAGTCTGCATCGAGATCGAATGCTGTCTGCCATCAACACTCTAGATCGCTCCATACTGCCATCTGGCATACGAGGAACCGTCTCAGCTGAAGCCTGGCAGTTACACCATCTACTCCAGAATGGGTCCACAGCAAGGAAATCCGCTTGGCCCTTTGCTCTTCTGCCTCCCACTTCAAACGGCTCTCCTCAAATTGACCTCTCCTCTCGCATTCGGTTTTCTGGATGACATATCGCTGGGTGGTCCCACTTGAACGGTCGCAGCAGATATGGCTTCATTAGAGGCAGACTGTGCAGACCTCGGCCTCACCCTCAACAGGTCGAAATTCCAGGTTACGGCCAAGGATCTTCGGCAGATAACCAACGATACATTCAGTCGATTCGAGCGAGTCGGCCAGGATTCGGGGCTGGGCTTCCCGCTTTCCATTGGACAGGCTCTTCAAGACGTGCTAAGCGCGAGAGTGGAAGAGTTGAGCAAATCGCTGAACCGACTGAGTCTGATTGCTCGCCAGGACGCGCTGCTCATCCTCAGAAGTTCACTGGGCGCTCCAAGACTCATTCACTGCCTCAGATGTGCGCCGTGCGCAGAACATCCCTCCCTGGCCGTCTACGACCAAATCCTCCGCATGGGTCTGGAAGTCCTGTTAAATTTCAACCTCACAGAGACTCATCGGATGCAATCTACCCTCCCCATTAGTATGGGTGGACTGGGAATACGTAAGGTGTCGTCGCTGGCGCTTCCCGCCTTTCTGGCATCGGCCGCGGGTGCCCTCGTTCTACAGTCAGGTATCCTCAGACAGCTGGAGGGCAACACGGACCCACACGTGAAAGAAGAAGCAGGGCTTGTAACAACAGAGTCTTTTCCAGCTCACCGTCAGTCTGAGTTGGATCAACCGCTTCTCCAACGGACTTTCTCAGATCTATCCACACAGTTAACTGAGAAATACGACCAAGCTAGATGGAAGGCGGTGACTACGCAGCATGCTGGTGACTGGCTTCATACTCTCCCGATCACGTCATGCAGCCCGAAACTAAGCGATGAGGCAGTCAAGGTGGCGGTGGGACTGCGGCTGGGAGCGAACATATGCGAACCACATGCTTGCTCTTGTGGCGCACCAGTCACCGGCAGGGGTGAGCACGGTTTGGCATGCACGCTGGGCCTCGCCCGAGTGCCGCGCCACGGTGCTATTAACGACCTGGTCTGCAGAGCTCCAACGAAGGCTGGCTTCCCAACAATTAAGTAGCCGCATGGATTGTCTCGATCTGATGGGAAAAGACCCTGATCCCCTTGAAAACCGTAAAGAGCTTGGTGTGGGATGCTACAATAGTCGACACACTGGCACCATCATACCTAACAGCAACAGCAGCCTGTACAGGGGCAGCGACGTGCATGGCAGAGGAAAGGAAGACACAAAAATACCAAGCCTTCCGCGACACTCACATTTTTATCCCGTTGGCTCTGGAAACTATGGGCCCCATTAATACCGCAGGCCTTGATTTTATTTCCGAACTGGGTCGCCACCTCACGCTAGCTACGGGCGAACCCAGAGAGACAAGCTACTTCGTTCAGAGAATGTCTATCACAATGCATCGCTTTAACGCCGTAGCTGTTAGGGGCACCTTCATCAGACCCACGCCCGATATGGATGAGGTGTAATCGTTCCAGAATAGATACATTGCTTTTATACACTCTAAGTCTCTGGGGGAACGAAGTACCTCAGGGCAAACAAAAAAATTTAAAAAAAATAAAAATAAAAATAAAAATTTAAAAAAATAAATAAAAAATAAAATAAAATAAAATAAAATAATAATAATAATAATAATAATAATAATAATATTAGGGCGGTGTCTGCTCCGCACGCTGGGGACTGGTTGTTGGCCCACCCTATCACAAGCTGCGGACTCCGTCTTGATAACACTGGACAACAAAATTTTACAAAAGTCATGTTACTGAAATGAAATTTTGGTTCTTATCAATTTTTATGTGCTGAACACGAATATGACAGTGAAATTGCTTAATTGGCTCTAGTTTTTTTGTAATCTCAAATGAAGTAATTTTATATCGCACAATGCATTCCAATAGTGATACACTTACGGTTAATATTTGTAAAAATCAGGTCATAGACTAGTTCTTAGATTTTTTGCCTGTCTCTTGTACAGCTGTTTGGGAGCATCTCTGCGGAGTGTCCAGCAGTAGTCAGCCAACATTGTAGTGGACCATTTTCCCTGGTACCATTGCTCCATTGTTGCGATATCTTGATGAAAGCGTTCGCCATGTTCGTCACCAACCATACCACAGTTGTCAGGGAAGAAATCCAGATGGGAGTGAAGGAAATGCATCTTCAGCGACATATTGCAGCGAAATTCCTGGTACTGCTTGAGCATGTCTTCTACTAGTCCCTTGTATTTTTCTGCCCTAACATTCCCCAGAAAGTCTGTAGACACTAGACGAAAAGCATTCCATGCTTGTTTCGCATCACCCTCCAGCAAGTTGTTGAAGCGGACATCTTTGAAAAGTTCTCTAATCTGAGGACCCACGAAAACTCTTTCTTTAATCTTTGCTTCGCTGAGTCGAGGGAATTTTTCATGCAGGTATCGGAAAGCTGGCGAAGTGCGGTCCATGGCTTTCACGAAGTTCTTCACCAAACCTAGTTTGATGTGAAGGGGTGGTAGTAAAATTTTGTGAGCCTCGACCAGAGCTGGGTGCTGGATATTCTTCTGTCCAACTGCCATGTTTTGTCTGGGAGTCCATTCCTTCCGCACGTAGTGCAACTCTCTTGCAAGACTATCCCACTCACACAAGAAACACATATATTTTGTATATCCTTGCTGCAGTCCCATTAAAATGGCAACTACCTTCAAATCACCACGCAGGTGCCATTTGTACCTGTTATAGTCAATGTAATGCAGTAGCTGTTTTAGGTTATCGTATGTCTCTTTCATGTGGACAGCATGCGCTAATGGAATAGATGGAAGACGGTTTCCATTGTGCAAAAGCACAGCCTTAAGACTCAGTGTCGAAGAGTCTACAAAGAGTCTCCATTCTTGTGGGTCATGAGTGATCTGTAGGGCATTCATTAGGTCGTCAATATTGGAACAGAATACCAGATTACCTTCCTTCATGAAGAAAGGTTCCAACTGCTGATGGCGCTTTCTATATGAAGTGATTGTGACATCTTCTTCTAGAAGATTTCATTGTTGGAGTCTTGATCCTAGCAGCTCTGCCTTGTTTCTGGATAAGTCCAAATCACGAACAAGGTCATTTAGTTCTTCCTGTGTTATTCTGTGTGGGGTTGATGATGCACCACAGTGAAAATCGGGATCACTGCACGCTGACGGACCAGGAGAAGAACATGTCGGCTCACCCTTGTCCTCATCAGATGAATCGACGAAAATATATTCTACTGGAGGTTCTTGAATAGGAAGTCCATCACCATGTGGAGCTGGTCTCAATGCAGACGGAATGTTTGGGTAGACTATTGTCGACTTCTTTTGCTTCGTTATTCCACCGGAAAGAGGAGGAACCAAGCAGAAGTAACAGTCATCTAAGTGGTTGCTTTGCTCTCTCCACACCATGGGAACTGCAAACGGCATTGATGGTCTTTTGCCATTCAACCACTGTGAAAGCTGTGTTGTACATGTAGCACAGCATATATGCGGGGCCCATGGCTTGTCTTGGTCACCAACCTTGCATCCGAAGTAAGCATGACTTATTGACTTATTTACGATATTGTCGCAGTTCTACTGCATAAATTTACATGGTGAAACATAAGAAATGAACCATATGAAATATTTTCAAAACGAGAGCCAATAAAAACTTTTTATGGTTATATTCGTGTTCAGCACACCAAGATGCTACACATTAGGGCCTTTTCCAGTTAGTAACGATTTCTATGTTGACCAGTGTAATGAGTCGGTGAGGGTTGCGGCGGGTCTGCGACTCGGGGTCCCGCTTTGCGAACCGCATGGGTGCCCATGGGGAGCCCCGGTGTTGGCGGATGGCCACCACGGGCTTTCCTGCGGGCTGGGTCCGGGTCGCTTGCCTAGACATGCCTCCATGAACGACCTCATCTTTCGGGGCTTGATACGTGCCGGCAGGCCCCATTAGAACCGATGGCAGGAGACCCGATGGTCTCACCCTGTTCCCATCGCGCGCCGGGCGATGTCTCATCTGGGATGTGACCGTAACAGACACCATGGCAGTTTCCTACATACCGGACACCAGTCAAACGGCCGGCGCCGCGGCAGAGAAGGCGTCGGTTCGCAAAATTGACAAATACAACGAATTATCGTCCACATACTTTTTTGCCCCTTTGGCTTTCGAAACCCTGGGTCCGATCAACAACGAAGGATTGACGTTCCTTTCGGACCTGGGACAAAAGCTAAGCTAAGGCTCGGGGGAGCCACGTGAAACAACATTTTTGTTCCAGCGAATCTCGCTGACGATACAGCGTTTCAACGCAGTTGCCTTTAGGGCCACTTTCGCTGATCAGAGCACAGAATATGAATAGGGCCGTTCCAGACTGATTTTATATTAGGCGGTAGCGAAGTCCCTGAGAGACATATATCCTGTATACCTCGAGGGAAAAAATAAAAAATAAAATAAAAATAATAATAATAATAATAAGAATAATAATAATAATAATAATAATAATAATAATAAATAATTAAATAAATAATAATTTTAAAAAATGGATAATAATGATGATGATGATGATGATGATGATGATGATGATGATGAGGAGGAGGAGGAGGAGGAGGAGGAGGAGGAGGAGGAGGATGATGATGATGATGAGGAAGAGGAGGAGGAGGAGGAGGAGGAGGAAGAGGTGGTGGAGGAGGAAGACGACGACAACGACGACGACGACGACGACGATGACGATGACGATGACGATGACGATGACGATGACGATGATGATGATGATGATGATGATGATGATGATTATGATGATGATGATGATGATGATGATGATGATGATGATGATGATGATGATGATGATACCAATCTACATCATGTGACTACTACTGCTACACTAGTACCTACTACTACTACTACTACTACTACTACTACTACTACTACTACTACTACTACTACTACTACTACTACTACTACTACTACTACTACTACTACTACTAAAATAATAATAATCATTAATCATTCACGCTGACATCGATCGACCCATGCGTGGAGATGACGCAACGTTGGTGCGACGTAAGGAACATCACACAGCTAGTCGACAGTGTGGCCCACAAACAGTAGCACTGGGACAGAGCACTTGTCATCAGGGTGGTCGAATCACTGGACATGATGATGATGATGGCTTTATTATTATTGCATTATTAAGAGTCTCCTGTAGTAATGGAAAGAGTTGTTACATGATTAGTGTCGTCCTTCTCTTTTATCCAGGCTCTGGCACTGTATTATTTGCGGTATTGGTGTGGGATGCTGCAATAGTCGACACACTGGCACCATCATACCTAACAGCAACAGCAGCATGTTCCCTTGCGGGGCGGTGGTTATCGCGGATAGATCGCATGGTCTGCCTCGGTCCTGGTAGGATTGCCAGACACGCCGTACTGCATTATTATTATTGCATTATTAAGAGTTTCCTGTAGTAATGGTAGTAATGCAATGGCGCAGTGGCCGCAGTTAGAACACTTACCATCGAGCAAGCCAAAACGCCTCACAGCGGCGATTGCTGACCATATGATTCCATGCAGCGGAGGTCGAAGTCTTGTTTGGGACGTTACAGTGAAAGACACCGTACCCCATCGCATTTGAATTCAGCGTCTGGCGCAGCAGGAGGCAGTGCCAGAGCCGGGATAAAAGAGAAGGACGACACTAATCCTGTAACAACTCTTTCCATTACTACAGGAGACTCTGAATAAACAGGTTATCTGTTCAAGCGCTTATCAATCACAATCGAGTGCTTTAATTCCGTGGCCTTCCGCAGTTATTTTGTTCAACCAGAATTTGTTGAATAATAACTTGCTAATTTATAATAATAAATAAATAAATAAAATAATAATTAACCATTATTATTTTGCGACTCACAACGGCGACTGGTTGCAATTTCGACATCGTCATGTGGTCTGCAGCTGGACGATAAGGCGTAAGGACTGCGGTAAGCCTCCGTGGTGTGAGAATATGCGAGCCACACGCATGTTCCCTTGCGGGGCGGTGGTTACCGCGGATAGATCGCATGGTCTGCCTCGGTCCTGGTAGGATTGCCAGACACGCCGTACTGAACGACCTGATCATCCGCAGCCTGACTCGTGAGGGCGTCCCCAACATCAAAAGATCCAACCCAATGCTGAAGAGGAAAGCGTACCGATGGGATGACTCTAATTCCATGGCGCAGTGGCCGCAGTCTTGTTTTGGATGTAACATTGTAACAGTGACGGACACCGTGGCTAAAACGTCTGGCGCAGCAGGAGCGGTGGCTGAGGTGACAGCCGCCAGAAAAAAAAACGCTAAACACAGGGAAGTGTCCAATAAAAATGATAATAAATAACGATTATTATTATTTATTATTAATTTGCATGAAATAATAATAACACTGCGGTGTCACATTGAAATTATGCAGTAATCTCAATTAACATAAAACTTAGCAACTAACAGAACAGACACGCCGTACTGAACGACCTGATCAGCCGCAGCTTGACTCGTGCGAGCGTCCCCAACATCAAATACATGGCGCTTAATAGCAGCCAGCAACGCATGTCCGCCCTACGGGGCGCGAACTCGTTTACATCTTACCAGTTGGACAATATACAATTATTCGCACTTTTCTGGCAGGTTCAGCGGGAGGACCAGAAGGACTACACCCACAGCACATCCTGGATTTAATCAACTCTCAAGATGCATTGCCCGCTTTAGTCTTGGCCATAACTGTCTTTGTCAACTTACTGTAATGGCTTCTGCCACGGGTTTGTGCCTCCAATGCTGTTCGCCCAACGCAGTTGCTTTTAGGGAGGCGCGGACATTTCCCCCCTGGACAAAACCCCCCCGGACAAAACCCCCCCGGACAATAACCCCCCCGGACAATTTCCCCCCGATTTAGTCTAGGACATTAATCCCCCCGGACAATTCCCCCCCTTTGCTTCCATTTAGGCAAAAATGCGTTTAATCAAACTTCTATTTAAATAACAATTATTTTGATCCATCCAGCTCCAATTTAAGCAAGAATATTTTCATCAATCCAGCTTCCATTTAGGCAAGACTATTTTCATCAATCCAGCTTCAATTTAAGCAAGAATAGTTTCATCAATCCAGCTCCAATTTAAGCAAGAATATTTTCATCAATCCAGCTTCAATTTAAGCAAGAATATTTTCATCAATCCAGCTCCAATTTAAGCAAGAATATTTTCATCAATCCAGCTTCCATTTAAGTAAAAATTATTTTGTATCAATCAGGCTTCTATTTAGCAAGATATCTTTTCATCAATCCAACTTAGAACACGCCGTTTTATAGTAATACCACTTACACGCAATATGTTCGAAAGGGGGGGAATTGTCCTACCCTGGGAGGGGAATTGTCCGGGGGGTTTTTGTCCGTGGGGGGTTTTGTCCGGGGGGGTTTTGTCCGGGGGGGAAATGTCCTACACTCGCTTTTAGGCGTGCTTGATATCAGTTTGGGTGATAGTCAGTGACTCACTTTGATGACAAGAGGTCTGTCCCAGTGGTTAAATACATTTATAAACGTCACTGAAGGTTAGGGTCTGGGTTGCCACAATTAGTTCTGTTTGTGGGACTCACAATTGTCTGGCTGTGAGAACTGGCTCTCGGGGCACCGACACGCAGCCCTATTAGTAATATTAATAATAGTTTTATAGCAATATTCCTTTCAGATGAATATTACAAATGTTTCTTGATTTAAAGTTTTGCAATTTATAATAAATAAAAGAATGCTGCAGTTTACCTTGTCATAACTACAATAAAACAATTGACTCCATATGATCCATAATATACTTTAGAGCATTATGTTTCCGTTCCAGTAAAGTTTGGTTGAATATGTATGATCACTATTGCACATCATGCCACGAATAGTTCCTCAACATTTCGGCGCATGCTTACTCATTTCATAGTGTTTGAGCAGGAGTTGCATGGTGAGTTCGATATGGTGTTTATTTTTTCTTTGTGGCTTCCAAGAACTACTCGGAAATGAGATTGCGAAAACTTGCAACTTGAACGATTGGAGTGTTTCGAAAATTATACAAGTTTTGCAAAGACCTCATAAACATAAGCACCGGAAGGCTGCAAAAAAAGAACTTATCCAGCAAAGCAGTGGTGAGTTATCATTGCATACTCTACGGGTAAGTATGTCCGGGTCCTGAACCGTATTGACGAAGGCAAGACAAAGGAATTCTAAAGTTATTATATTACGGTGTCCATACGTCCCGGTTTTTCGGGACATGTCCTGAATATTTGTGGTGCGTCCCTTTGTCCCGACGACTTGGGCAAAATGGCAAAATTGTCCCGGTTTTTGACCAGAAGGAAACTTGGATATTGAAGCGGTTTGTTTTGTGTAAAATCTAAGTGAAGTTTTTTACCCAAAAAAGGCGTAGCGAAAAGGTTGTCAATTAACGTGGAGTATTATAGGAAAGTGAATTTAGTTATAGATTTATCAAGGAGTAACATGAAAGTTTTAATAATTCAATTTCACTGGCGGCACCAGGTCTAGACCTATATCGATCGCTTTCAGCAGGTCCTAGGAGGGTCGTAATGGGAGGGAGTTAGACAACTAATGTCAGCAGTTAAATAGTAATGTGGATGAGTTCGCTGAGCAGCTGAAGAAACCTGTAACTTTGACATTGGACAAAGTCGCTTCGCTTTCGGCGTCTGTCACAAGAGATGGCTTTCTACAGAGGCAATAAAGGAATACATCTCTGAACTATTGCACATCATGCCACGAAGTTTCTCAACATTAGATTAGATTAGAGAGGAAATGGAAACAATCTGGGCTAGAAGAGGACGGACGAATCCACATACCCACATCCATTCTCATAGATAAGAGATTAGCTTGTATGTTGCACGGCAGTGGTCGCTGCGTTTATCGTAGCGACCACTGCCGTGCAACATATAGGCTAATCTCTATCTATCAGAATGGATGTGGGTATGTGGATTTTTCCAGAATGCACGCTTACAGTTTTGCAGCTACTGACTACATAAATAAACGCTCACTCGACTCATCCAGGCACGCTATTTTCAGCTCCTTATTCACTTTAGATATTTTAATTTTCGCCGTGGTATTTACGCTATCGCAGCAATTGCGACGCGATATTTGAATCGTTGTGTAATAACAAATGCACGTTGCTTTTGACGTCATTATTCGCCAAAACTTAGCATGAAACTCGAGCGTTCTCAGCGCAACCACCCTGGGAAAGATAAATACCTTCGGCTAAGGAGTATGTACCCCATGCCCCATGCAACATGAGTTTAACCAGCAGAATTGGGGAAGACCTTCCAAGCAGAGGGGCATAAATTACCATTTATAAACCCCATATGGGCTGGGAAGCCGCCCATTACAGGGGCGTTTGGAGCTGGATTTGGGGACGAAAAATTAAAATTTCCCGGGCAACGCCGGGTACCCAGCTAGCAAACGATAAACGAAACTTCTTGCTTCCACAGCCTACTCGAAAATGCTGAAAATCCGATGGACCGCATCTACCAACGACTTTTGCACTAGACTCTGAGAATCAGTCTTTGTGCTCTAATTTTCCTACATATGTTGTTAACAAGATTGATGACCTTAAATGTACTGTATGGCTCAATAAAAAAATACCCCACCGGATAAAAGGCAATATCTTCGCAACCGATTGAAACTTTTTTTCGAAAAATTAACATTTTGCACGGGAATGAATTTTCAACAATCCCTAAAACTTTCACTTAAAATATTTCATGTTTGCAAAAGTTACAGCTGTTTAAACTTTAAACTCCGTTTTTCACAATATCCGCGGAAAATGAACGTCATTTGTAGATTTTAATTTCAAATAAATTTATTGTAAAGCACTCCCTACTTTAATGCGAGCTCGAATTCTTTTTGTGAAGTTCAGTGGGCTTGTAAATCCTGTGGCAACTGATCCCAAATTACCAGCATGATTTCATTCAGTATAGAAAATGTTCTTCAACTTGGAATGAAATGTCTTGCCGCGTTCCAGCATAGCTCCCCAGACGTGAGATTTAAGGGGGTTAAGGTCTGGTGAATTTGTTGTTAATTAATCTTTGTCAAATAAATTTAGTGCAGTTGATCACAGTAAGGTAGTGTCATCATAGTCAGCCTTGATGTCCGAGCAAGCAGGCACACCGTCCTGATGGAAAGTAAAACAGGATGTTTGAACATGCCTGCAGTCTTCAATGAGTAAGAGATTTCAACGATAAGTTTGACATTTAGCACACTGAATGAAGTGCAGTCTTTCGTTGCAGCCGTGAAACACGCCAGCAGACCTGATATCGAAACCACGACGTGCTTTGCAAGCTTGAACCTGTCGACTACCAAGCGAATTTAGTGCAGTTGCGCTTTTTTCCTCGACATCTGACCTCCGTTAAAAAACACGCTTGTAGATAGCCTTTATTGTGCTCAGGCTCAACTTTTCACTGGGTATTTGCCATAATCGCGCGATGTCCCAGTCTCTGTTCACGCAACGTCCGAGTTCCCATTTTGTCTTCCACAGAAACTTTGCCCATGACTTTCAGTAACGGATTCACAAGTTGAGAATGTCATGTCATGTCATGTCGCCATGGTCGCATCGCGACGGTTGGCTACATGAATGGATCTTTAATGCCCAGAGTCTTCTGTCTCTTGTCGCGCTCATTAAGTCAGAGCCTACAAGTCCTGTCCAGTTCAGAACGTTGTCGATCCAAGATATCCTCGGCCTTCCTCGTCCTCGGTTCCCCTCCACAAAACCCGTCATGATGCTGCTTTCAATGCTATCGTTTTGCTGTCTCATGCCATGACCAAAATATCGAAGTTTTCGAATTTTGGTGTGTGCCAATAGTCCTCTTCTGGCTCTCGCTGACATATACACTTGTTCGTTGGTCATCATTTTTGTCCATGGAATTCTCATCAGCTTTCTGATACACTTGTTCTCAAATGTTTGAATTCGCTTTTCTTCATCCTTCTTCAGAGTCCATGCTTCGCATCCATACGTCGCTACTGGCCACACCAAAGCCTTCATCAACCGCAATTTGGTGTCGATGCTGATTGATTTGTTCTTCCAAATCTTCGTCAATTTGGTCATGACAGTCATCCCCATGGCTAGCCTAGATTTAACCTCATTAACACAATTCCCATCTTTTGCTATCCTGCTCCCTAAATATAAAAATGAATTAACTTGTTCTAGTTTTTCCGTGCCCACCACCGTTTCGAGCACCTCCTCAGTGTTCGTCATAACTTTCGTCTTTGTTACGTTGATCGACATGCCATATTCTTCTGCAGCACTTGCGACTTGTTTCACGAGTTCTTGCAGTTCTTCTGGTGTTGTGGTCAGTAGGACGATATCGTCTGCATATCTCAGATTGTTGATGGTTCTTCCGCCAATCCTGAATCCACCGGCGAAACCTGCTAGTGCCTTTCGCAAAATTTGTTCTGCTAAAATGTTAAACAGACATGGGGAGAGGTTGCAGCCCTGTCGAACACCTTTTTTAACCTTGAACCATGCCGAAGTGTGGTCGTCTGTTCTGACATTTGCCCGTTGTTGTCTGTACAAATTTCTTAGCAGCTGGACTAGATGAGGTGGAACGCCCATTTCGAGCATGGTCAGCCATAGCTGATCGTGTCGGACCCTGTCAAAGGCCTTAGAAAAGTCAATGAAACAAAAGTAGAGCGGTTGATTTCTTTCACTTGCTTTCTCTATTATGATCCTGAGTTTAAAAATCTGGTCTCTTGTACCTCTTCTTGGTCTAAAGCCCGCTTGTTCCTGGGCAATCTCCATTTCGAGCTTGTTTTGCCTGCGGTCTAGCATAACGCGCAGCAAAATTTTGCTTGCGTGCGAGACCAGTGCGATGGTTCTGTAATTGTCACACTGGAGCGGGTCACCCTTCTTGGGAAGTGGGATGAATGTTGATTGAGTCCATTCTTCCGGCCATACTCAGTCTTCCACACCTCCGTGCATATCTCATGTAGTTTGGTCACTGTCATCTCTACTCCAAACTTCAGTAATTCAGCTGCCACGTCATCCGGACCTGGTGCCTTTCGTGACGCCGACTTCATTACTGCACGCCTGATCTCTTCCTTCAGCGGTGGTGGTTCCCTTTCTTGGATGTCAATCTCTATGTGCTCGTCTTCTTCGATGTATAGTTCCTCGCAGTATTCTTTCCATCTTTGATTCACTCTCTCTGGTTCGACAATTTTCTTGCCGAAGGCATCCCTGATGGCCGTGGGACGAGGGACGAACGATCCCGTAAGCTGCTTCACTGTTTGAAAGACTGGTCTACTATTACCCTTTTTTGCGTTTTCCTCTAATTCTCTACACAATGTCTCAAGCTCTTGCTGTTTATCCCACCGCAGTCTTTTCTGTACCTCACTTCTTAGTTTTTTTGTATTCTGTGGGGGATTTTGTTTTGGCCTCGCGTTTCTTTCCAATCCATTGAGAATAAATACATAAAATAATACATAAAAATATCACCAAATACTAACAGCTTGCTTCATAAACAACTTCTTTACAGCTCTTAGCGAGATCGCACACCATCCTCATTTTGTGTGTTGCAATTTGCAAAAATCTTAACAAAATCACATGTATTGGAACGTGACTCTCTGGAAATTCGAAAAAATGGAAAACTGTTTTTACACAGCTGTAATTTCTGAAGTAACGCGATTTCATTATTGAGATTTCAGAGATTGTTGCAAATTCTTTGCTCTATAAATCCTGCTATTTTCACAGAACAATCTCGATTGGTTGCATTTTTGCCGGTGGGACATTTTTTTTATTGAGCCACCCTGTAGATGCACTGCTAATTTAGTATGGAATGATCTACTTCTACTTCTTGATTCTTTAATGACCTTCCTTCTGTTAACTACTTCGAAGTATAAAATCTTCTCATAAACTTGGAACTCCGCCACTGGTTGCACTCTGCCAGTGCCAGTCCAAAGCCTGTATAAAGGTGGAGGGCGTCGCTAATGGTCTTTGTTACCACACAGTGACGTTAAACTGCAAATGCCGCTTGGTACCTAAATCATCTCCAATGAACTTCGCACGTCTTATTGTTTCTTGATCTGATGTTTTCTCCCACCTTATTGCACACCTTCTGTTGAAGGATGTTTGCGTTATGCTTCAAGTCTGCTTTAGTTACACCTTTGCTTAAAAAGCCTGACCTAGATTCCAACAAACTGGAAACGGGTTGTGCTGTGCGTCCCATTACAATTTAGTTCTTCAATCTTACACTGATCAGTCCGGTAAACATAAACTTGAGGAATGCCTTTCATCTTTGTATGCATGGTTTTGTTTTAACGGTTTGGCTATAAACCCATACAAGTATGAGGCAATTTGTTCGGGTCACGCCAACGCCTGCGTTCCTTTCCTTCACTTTATAGCATCGACCTCGCAGGCTCGACGACAGGTTCTGTCAAAACACTTACTTTTCGGATGCATCTAACTAGCCTTTGCAGATCTTGCACATCCACATCACGGCAATACGCCACATTAGGTCGGTTCTGACTAAGGATATGTCGAAGGCTTTAGCCTGTTTCCTTGTCTCCTCTCGCCTTGATTATGCTAATGCGATTTTTGTTGGCATTTCAGACTATGAAGTACATAGGCTGCAACGCATCCAAAATTCCTTAGCTCGGGTTGTGCTGCGCGTCCCACTACAATCTAGTTCCGCAGTCTTACTTCATCAGCTGCATTGACTTCCTGTTGAGTTCAGAATAAAATTGAAATTGGTCTGGTTAACCTACAAATCCGGAACACCTTCCTATCTTCTGTTGCCTGCCGTCATCAAGTATGGGTCTTTTAGCTGAGCCCCGATGCCAAGCTGTTATGGGCTCGCGAGCATTCCATGCGTCGTTACCAAGGAATCTACTTCCACTATCTCTTTTCGTTCCTCAAATTCACTCCCTGCCTTCAAATAACGGCTCAAAACTCACTATTTCTCATTTAAATAGAAATAGCGAGTTAAAAAGAGTTTGGCTATCTAATTGCATCTTCCACTGGTGGCTGACAATCGGCGCCTCTGATTCACATTTCAGTTTGACCTTACGCTCGTAAGAATTTTTTAAAATAATAATACTAATAAACAGTAAAGCAGTTTCTGTCAGATGACAGTTTTAATGCTGTCATTGTACTGTAAAGGTTAAATTTTAATAAGTTCTTATAGAAAAAACCCTTTTCCTGCTCGTTTATGCCCAAGACCTTAAACACCGATTAAGAGAATGTTCTCAATCGTGAAGGATTGCTCTACTCAGTGCAGTGACAACAAGAGTAGGTTGTAGATTTCTACACTGAAATATACTTAACATTAAATTTTACTGCGATGACTCTTGGTGCTTCGATATATTCGAAAAGCGTACGGAGAACAGAACTTAACTAAAAAATGCCACTATTCGGTGAAATAACCGTATTATAACTGTGAACTTTGTCAAAGTAATATGCGAGTATAAGAAACAATAGCCTGCTATGATTCGTGTACACGCCTATAATTGTCATAGAGAAAAGAATTACATTTGGCAGTAACCTTTGTCCAAAAAGTGTCCCGGTTTTTGATGGCCAGAAAATGGTCACTTGAAAACACTGTTTGAGTGTTAGAATCAAATCATGTGGCAATTTTTTAACAGACGTTTCTAGACTAATTGACCATGCTGGGGGAAATAATCTCCGTTATACAACTAGATTTTTAATGGTTCCATGAGAGAATAAGATGGGGGAGAAAATTGCTTCAAATTCCTTAAGTAAAAGTATAATTACATGCTCTAAAATAAGACTATGTGTGACTGTTGCGCATGCCATTTTGGTAAAATATTATTTTCGTCCACTGCATGCAGCTTTAGTTTGGTTATGAGCTTATAGCCAATTTTGAAAACAAGTGGGAATTACTAGGAGGTTTATCACATCCAATTATGTTAAATCCTGGACAGTATGCTTACTTTTCGGATGCATGTAGATCTTTGTAGATCTTGCTTTTATCACATCAGGGCAATACGCCACATTAGGTCGGCTCTGATTAAGGATATATTTAGTTTGCTGACTTGTCTCCTCTCGCCTTGATTATGCTAATGCGATTTTTGCTGGCATTTCAGACTATGAGTTACATAGGCTGCAACGCATCCAAAATTGGGTGTAGGACATTAGCCCCCCGGACAAAAGCCCCCCCGGACAAAAGCCCCCCCGGACATTAGCCCTCCGAGGTATGACACTAGCTCCCCCCCAGTCTATAATATCATTACCTAAAAATGATGCATAAAATGTAACAATAGGCATAAATTAAGCGAATATTTATTTATTCATTGCACATTAATTTAACATTGTAAGAATATGCTAAGTTAATTGAAGGTTTAATATGCATAGCCTATCATAAAACATTTAAATTTTAAAGGCATTCATTGTAGAACGACGGAAACAACTCATTGTGTAAAGTCTCTCATAAATGTAAAGAATTTTAAGTCCAAAGTTTGTGAAATCTAGATAAAAGTTTAATGCCTAACTGACGTTAACAAACCTTCGTAGTAGCCAAAACTGACACTAACAAGTAGGCCTACTTACTGTAGGTTATACGATTCCCATTCGTTTATGTCTCTAATGTATTGAATCTAATTTTGGATTGAAACGACGCTAATAAGTCTACGAAGCTGAGGCGTAGCCTAACTGTCGTTAACAAACCTTTGTTTGACACTAAACAAATAGACTGTATAGGCCCTATACGATTCCAATTGGTTCATTTCAAATCTAGGTCTATAGGTCTGCTGACACAATTAGGACCTAAATGACACTAAGAACTTTCGTTTGCATGTGAATGCCAGTGACAAGTCATCAGTTATGGCACTACTCTGCGATTTGCACATAGGGGGGGCTTTTGTCCGGGGGGGCTAATGTCCGGGGGGCTTATGTCCGGGGGGGCTTTTGTCAGGGGGGGCTAATGTCCGTTCCCCTCCAAAATTCCTTAGCTCGGGTTGTGCTGCGCGTCCCACTACAATCAAGTTCTTCAGTTTTGCTTCATCAGCTGCATTGGCTTCCTGTCGAGTTCAGGATTAAATTTAAATTGGCCTGTTTAGCCTGCAAATCCATCGCTACCGGAAAACCTCCCTACGTTCAGTCACTGCTTACTCCTTACATTCCTTCTCGTTGCCTGCGATCATCAAGCTGAGCTTCGATGCAGAATTGTTATGGGCTCGCGTGCATTCCATGCCTCTGCTCCCAAAGATTGGAATCTACTTCCACTCTCTTCGTTGCCCAAATTCACTCTCTAAAAACGGCTCAAAGCGCACATTTCTCTTTGGCATGGATCTTTAACTGCATCTTCCTCTGGCGACTAACTATCCGGGCCTCAGATTCACACTTTGGTGTGACCTTGTGCGAGTAATAAATTTATGTAATAATAATAATAATAATAATAATGAATATACAAGTAGCATGAAAAGCCAAAATATTTCATCATGGTTTCGTGAGCTGGATGAGCTTCCGCTTTGCACGAACATGTAAGGTATCAGTGATCATAAACATTTTAAACATCCGGATCGGCAGAAGACATCTTCTTTCACGAAACCCCAACAACAGTTGGGGTTTCGTTTCACTGAGTCACTGAAGAAAAGCAGATAATAATAAATAATAATAATAATCTTCCTTTAATGACTCAATCTGACAAAACGCAGAAAGATTACATGTACAGGACAGTTATACGAAATACAGCTCCTTAGGCACGACACGCAGGTCAGCTTAACAGTAGTGGGTTCGGTAGATTAAGTGCTGAATCACTCCTGGTTCGGCCAAGTCAGAAGTGGGAAGGGCTATCTTATTTTCACCAGAACCCGAGTTAAAAAACATGACAAGCAAATCTCTACAGTCTACATGAACTTAATCCATTTATTGGTGAAGATGCCCACAGATCGGACGACAATTAATATACAGGGTGGGCCAAAAAAGACGCCTCTGCGGTTTTTCTAAGTTTTTTTGCCAATATCTTGGCCAGAAGTGAGAATTATTCGATCACGCTTCACAAGCTGAAGGGAAATTCATACGTACCACTGACAACTTTCACGAAAATATTTCAAAGAGAGCAAAAGTTATTTAACTTTTAGTGAGTCCACCCAATACTTTTGGCGATTCCAATATAATTATGACGCAACAAAAAGTAATAAAAAGCTATTTTAGTAAGTCACGTAAAAAATAATTTTTATCATACAGACTCTTGTCAGATAATCATTGTTATAAATTAGAAAAGGAACAGGATTCTAAGAACTTTGCAAAAAGACTCATGACAAGTGTGGGTACTGGTATTTGAACACTCTCACAATTATCTGGAAACGTCAGGTCTGTTTGGGTCTCTGTCTTTTTTGTGTAACCGGGCTTCTTAGTGCCACGTACTTCTATTCATTGTGTACACATTGAACACAAGTTGTGAAGCACTATAGAGTTAATGTCTATAAGAACGCATTAAGCTTTAATAAAGTACACATAATTTCTATTTTATTAATTTTTGGGGTCTTCTTCAACTCTTTCAATTGCATTCACAGCAATCGCCTTGAAAACATCACTCAAAACTATAAATTAATCAATGCAAAAGCTTGAAATTAAGAATTCGCAATGCACTTCAAGATTAAATCAAGATTACATCACAGTATTATACTGGGGTTACATGTACAAATGTTTCCTAAATCACCAGAGGCCTTGCCTAACAATTTGCGCATATTTATAGACCAGACCACCAAAAAGGTGAGCAGGAATAATGAAAGAGAAAATTGAAATGCACTGTAATAATGTAGTCTAGATTAAAAAAACGAGTAAACCTGCAAATAAATCAGCAGAAATTAAGACTCAGCAGTGTTAGACACTAGTCAATAATTTTGGGTGGACACAGCTGGTAAGAAACTCCACACACGCGATTATATGAATTGAGCAAATAGATGTAAACATAAATCTATACAATTAGAAATCATTGCACTTCAACATATGTTTTCATTGTTCAATTCAGGTTCATGTCTGTTTCTACGCCATCATCATAAATTTCATGTCATCTATAGTTATCCAAAAATGGTCTTCATCTTCATCAGCCTCAAGTCATTTTTTTATTATGCAATTCACCGATGTCACAGACCATACAACAACCTTGCTTGCAAACAGGAGCACATCTCATGCATATTCGCCCATGAACACAATGGGTATTAAATGTCTAATAACATTTTTTAGTTGCAAGTAATGACATTAGCAGCTTTCAAAACAGTTGGTGCTGGCATAAGCATTTTCTCATTCTTCCAACCCCCATCATCTGGCATCATCTACACATCTACCATATTAAGCACTTCCATTGCAGGTGAATACGTAAGTACTGTGCCGCATTATCACTTCGATGGAGTTGCTCAGTATTTGGATGCATCTTATTTGTAGCTAGCTGATGCACATAGAAAAAATATCAAAAGTGGCATGGTAATCATTTTTAATCCAGCTTCAGCACTATCATTGGTTGAGATCGATGTATTAAATACTCCTATGGTCTGAATGGAACTCCTGTCCTCTGGTTTAGATCTCACTTACCGGTATTTGAACACTCTCACAATTATCTGGAAACGTCAGGTCTGTTTGGGTCTCTGTCTTTTTTGTGTAACCGGGCTTCTTAGTGCCACGTACTTCTATTCATTGTGTACACTAATCTTATTTCCGAGCACTTTCTCTCACTGGTCATTTATCATTTTATCTGAACATATTACCAAACTTACTCACTCCTCCACATACATTAAAAGTTAAAAAATCGTTATTAAATTTGTATTAAAAGTTTGCCAAATATTATAGAAACTCTCATTTATGAACTCTTCTGTTAGCGGACCAAGTTATACGACAGTGCCGTTCATTAGTAGCTGGTTCTACAACCTAACCACCGCTTTTCACAGTGATTGTTGGGACGACTTAAGGGTATTAGAATAAACCTTGACTCACATGTATTCAAATGCTTTAACCATTTTCATTCGAAATCTAATCTAATAAAGCATTTGCAAAGCACTTCTCACAGCAGAGCTATTCAGAAGCGCTCTCAGCGTGACAGGACCATGAAGAAAGAAAAGTCTGAAGGCAGCAATTCCATCTCTTAAACAGATGACAAACTCGTTTCCATAAAACAGCAACTCCATTTTCATTGAGTGATATAACAACCTTGGTGTAGTATTAATTTATCGTACCGTTGCAACACTTCCTTTCAGTATCGCAAGTGTGCAACCCAGTTCATCCTGCTGCCAATATTTAACTTAGAATCTACTTGTCGAAACATCTCCTGCAGGAATCCAATCTTATTCAGTTACTTACTATGACGTTTTATCTTCCGTTGGTAAAATTTGCATGTTTCTATTGGCTCGCAACGTAGCTACGTTTTTGTTGACGTAATTGCTATGGCTATTAATGTTTTCTTCGTCAATACTGCATTCCGTTAACACTCCTTGTGTTTTGACTGCTGATCGTCTGATTAAATATTAATATTTCTAACAACGTCAACTGATTATCTAGTTAAATCAACGCCAGTACTAAATTGTGTAACTTGACTCCTACCTATAATTAACAATTAATAATTAGACATATTAGTTTGAGGGATAATAACAAGTCAACATGCTACACTTGGCCATACAACGCACTCTATCAGGTTGCAAATACCAGTGCTGTTTGGTACATTTACCCCACTGTCAACTCAGCAAATGTAAAGAATTCATTGATAAATTCAGGATGATGCTTTGTGTGCTGATCCAATAAGCATGCTCTTGCTGCAGAACCTGACGTTTATTTAATTTTGACCAGTTTCAACAAACATAATTATTGAAAATACAGAATATCTGGATTTGTAGATGGTCAAAGACATGTATGAAAGGTGCTGGAAAGCATCACCTGGTCAATTAATCAACTTTATCAGTGCTTTAGTTTTACTGTGACTTGCAATGACAATAAAATTAACCAATACTGTAATAATTATATAAAATATGTAACACTTAACCCATAGTTCCATTATGTAACAGACTGTAGTGAAAAGCAAATATCAAAGAGTCTAAAATTTCGTTTTGCAAACTTGACGAAATGGCTTCTCCATGCACGCGAACCCACGAGACAGCAGCTTTGCAGGAAATTATATATATAGAATATACATATATATATATGTGTCCTGGGCACGACGTTAAACTGCATCCATCCTCTGCCACAGGGAACCAGCAACTTACCTGTGCCGGTCCAAAGCCCGGATAAAATGAGGAAGGTTTGCCAGATGGGTGGAGATACACTGGCAGTAAAAGACCAAGACCATAGAAATCCGCAACAAACCATGGCACAAGTGACATAGCGACCCAGATGCTTCAAGGTGTCATGATGTGGAGCTGACATGCACAGGCCGGTCAGTACTGACCAGTGGAGAGAGTCGGGGGGAGAGAGCGTGGGACACATGCGGGCAGTGACCTAGGTTGTCCTTCGTGCCTCTCTCCCAATATTCTCTTCATCAGACAAGGTGGTCTAGCAGTCAGCGGTTCTCAACCGGGGGTCCGCGGACCCCCGGGGGTCCGCGGCCATCTGCCTGGGGGTCCGTGAGCAAGTCCTGAAAATTAACTATTTTTAGTTAAAAACGTAGAAATAGATAACTCTGCCAATTTTTCAATATTTCTTCTTTTCAATGGCAACATGAAACTAACAATAGCCTACACTGATTTAGCCTATGACAGATTCATCTGTTTTAGATAGGTCGGTTTGTTTCGATCACTAGAGTGCAGACTGAAATCTATATTCGATCAGGCCATAAAAATGGTTGATTTCATCAAGACACGTCCACTAAATTCTCGTTGTTTTGTTACATTATGTTCGGATATGGAAATCATGAACAGTTACTGATGTATATATAAGCCTGCCGAAGTTCGCTGGCTATCAAGAGGGAAAGTGTGTAACAGACTTTATAAATTTCGGGATGCTTTTGAGAGTATACCCTATTTTTAAAGAAAAGGACCTCAGCCCTGCAATTCATTTTAATAAAAACTCATAATTATGGGTTTCAACTCTGGCTTACCTGGCAGGCATTTTTGAGCAGTTAAATACACTAGCTGAATTCCTCTATGCAAGTGATTCAGACAAATCTAATCACCCTTAGGCGTAGTGTAAAAGTGTCTGCTTTTACAAAAAAACTTGATCTCTGGTGTAAAACTGATAGTAGTACAGTAGGTAACTTTGACACGTTTGATCAATTGCATGAATTCACATTGAAGCGAGGAAATGCACAGATCAATCAACCAAAATTTGTTCGTTTAATTTCCGGACATAAATTATTCAATCATAGCTGGATCAGTTCAACTTCTATTTTGGTAATTTGTAGTTCACAGTTTTTCGTGGGTCAGTCAGTTTCTTGCGAACATTGATTCGTGGAATTTACCAACATCGGAATTGAACCAAATCATTGAACTGACCAGTGCTACTAGGTCTACATCGAAGATGTACACTGTAGGCTACGTTGCATCCATGCAAGAGTTAGCTTGATGCATTATTTTGACTTTTCGAACAGATAAACTGTGGTCGAATATGCGCGCGCCCAAAGCTTGCATTAAAATAAAATACAGGTTTTTAAAAATAAATTTCAAAGAGTCTTACTAGTTAAATAAATTTTTACTACAGCAGTGCAGGGGCATATAGGCTATAACATAGGGCTAATATTATACTGGATTATAGTCATAGGCCTATAGTCACGATAATGCGCCAGAGGCAAAACAATTCTGTGGGGGTCCGTGACCGAGACCCACAATTAGAAAGGGGTCCGTGAGTCTGAAAAGGTTGAGAACCAGCTAGACTCTAGCTGGTTCAAGATGTTAATGGTATGGACCTGCAGACCGGACAGGTTGAAGATGGGCAAAATGACGCGAGACAGACTCAAACAGAGAGTGGCGCCGGACACTTACGGGCATTTAGCCCAAGGATTTCGATGATGATGGTGATGATATATACATGCGTATATATATATATATATATATAGCATATATACGGTGCACTTATTCTGGTGTTGCATATGAGTGATAATGGCAGACCACAATGTATTTTAATGGTTTCCCCTAAATATCCTTGTTTAAAAAAAAAAATTCTCTCTAAAGTCATCTTCCACCAATGATACTTTTTGGCTGGTGAGACATGGCATTTAAAAAATAACGTCAAATTTGGACACCCTAGTGCCCATGGGTCACTTAACTCCGATCTTTGAGTATCTAATATCCGTCCTATTTAGTCGTGAGTCGTTGTTGGGTCCAGCGCATTTCCGGGATGTTACATAAAATACCCTGAAGTCAATTACTTAATAAATGTTAGGACTCTGTCAAGGAAATGGTGAATGGGCAAGTTCATTTTCTAGCCGAATAAGGGAACAGTGCAGATAAATATCACAGCACTCGGAAAACCGCATTAATCGATCGCTGAAATACGCTGACGACAGCTACATCCTGATTCCTGCCTCCGCTGTAGCTACCACTTCTTCTGAGCTTGAAAAAATTGCAAATTGGGCACTTTCTTGTAATCTTTAAAACAAACAACAGTAAATTCAAAGAGATGATCTTTAAGCGTCCGCGATCTAAATTACTCAACCTGGAATGACAAGGGCATCTGAATATCTTATTCTTGGAGCAACCTTAACGGATAGACTCAGACCGGATTTGTATTAAGGCTTGTCAATCGCTCTATGCGATACGTGTCCTTGTAGCTCATGGCCTCTCTGGGACACGCTTACATTATGTTGTTCAGGCCACCACATTAACATTATGTGTGCCTCGTCTGCATGGTTTGACTGCTAATTCTGGTCAGCGCGCGCATTTCAACGCAATAATACGGAAAATGATGCGGCTCAACTTTATTCCTTCCGACCAGAAGTTGTTCGCTGACCGATGTGCTCATTCTGCTAACTTCTCTTCTCTTCTGTGCTCTACAAGCCACATCCTTGGTCCTATTACCTCCCGTTAAGAATGTTACTTACTCACTCCGTCCTCATTTTCAAACCCGTGAGATTCCTCATGCAGACGCATTAATCAGGTGTGGCTTTATAACACATATGCTATTCAAGTGACAATACTTATTCCCTGTCTAGCCTTTTCCCCTGTATAGTTCATAACATGTCTATCATGTAATTATGTTTTTACATATTACAATTTTTCGTGACTGTACAGGCTATAATTAGCCTTTTCTTGTCCATTGTTCATGCAGTGCGTTTGCAGGCGGTTCAATAAGGTACATACTTACCTACTTTAAAGCCACTTACAGATTCCAAGCCTGGTCTATTGCCTCATAGTCTCAGCTTACATGCGCTCGCCTAAATGCGCTTTCTTGCATTTTATAGAATTTGATATGATATGAACACTGACCCTTTCTGATCATTGACGCATGTTTCCCCAATTTTTTTCTTTCTCTCTCCATTTCTCCATTTCAATACGAACACGAATATTCGCACCGGCGCTATCTCAGAACACACATAAGTGTGTCTATGCCTATCTACTAAGTCATTCTGATATAATTATTTCTGTATAATATTAATATTGTTCTTTTTATGTAGTTCGTCCAATGTTTAGAGCGAAGCAAAAACGTTCACCATCAATGACAGCTTCACGAAGAAAAAGTCTGGTGAGACGAGAAGGAAAAGACTTATGGTCAATTTACACAGCTTATCCAAAGGGACTAACACCAGATGATCTAAAGCCTTACACAGTGAGATTATCAAAGATTGACTATTATTTTAGAACACCAAATTTATGCAGCGTAATTTAGTACCGCATTAGGTTATTACTAATCATTTATACTAAGGCTAAATCTGCAAAGAATTTCACCAAAGCTTGGATTTTATAAAAGTAACTACGTCAACGGTAACCTTATAGTCTTGGTGCGCCAAAAGAACTGCAATGTACTACCCTGAAAAAAATTCGCAGCAACAGGCTGGAAATAACTAGGAAGCAATTACTATGCGCTTAAAAATAATTGTTTTTCTTGCAGGCCATTATTTCTCATTTATAGACATTCTTATGAGCTATATTCCTAAAAACATTGAATAATTAAACTTAAGGAAACAGAACCAAAATCATATGCAGAATACTCCACTTCCGATTCCGAGCCAGATCACACCCACATTGGGTGTTCTTCTGCTGCTCTTCTCCACCACATCACCAGGTTTCAAGAATCAAGCGATTCTGAACATGACGTTGCAACTTTTGCCTGAACTTCTACCATCCAAACAATTTGAAACAGACTAAACTGCAACAAAAAGGCTATAGCAGCCATGTTTCAAATACAAACGAATGGATGGCACTGTAAAGGCCTGATTATCAGGTATGCAGTTTTACTAAATATTATTGGCAATTCTTCAGAATGATTGACGTAAAATAGAAATAAAAAGGACGCGGTTAAAAATCACCACCTGTATTATCTACAAACGATTAAAAAAACAAAGATACCAATATTTGACAGATCATGCTATGTCAATGTCAATTCTGTTATTTATCAGTGATCACGCCAAGAATCTTCTGATATATAATTGAAAGGCTTGGAGCAATAACAAGGTATGTCGAAAATCATGAATGTTGGGAAATCGGCTTCAAAGATTTACCACTTCAAACTGATATATCTAAGCCATATGACAATCTGTTTTGAGCAATATGTGCCAAACTGTGCCTTCAAATTGTCTTTAACGAAATTTGTAAATTTTTCAATGCGAAAGATGAAATAATTATTATTTTTTTTATATATTTTGCATCATATCGGGTTATTGCAACACGAACACTCAGTCATCAGTATCATTTCTGGTGCAATAACAGGTTATGTCGACAAAGCGTTTTCTAGCAGCTGCAATACCACACATGTCACCTGGAATAAGTGAACATACCTTGTTATTGCACCAAAACTGTCTCTATTACGCAGTTCGAGAATCGTGCAATAACATGGTAAGTCACCATAACTGTAGTACTGTCAATATATTTAATATGTGAAAACAGTGCAATAAGAAGTTTTAATGACATAACTGTAGAAATTGCATCCAATTCAAAACGAAAGTGGGAGCAATAACAGATTATGTCAAATAACCTCATTGTTGCACCGGCTTCAATACAAAGTTTGTAAGAAAACATGGCAATGTATGTTGTCATACCGGGATATTGCTTTAGAGTTATGGTCGAACTCTGCCGGGTGCGCAATAACATGTTATGTTGACATAGCGTTTTTTTAAAAACAGCGCTCAAAACTATTCAGATCTGTACAAAATTTATAGGGTTAATAGATTACCATCTTCCGCTCACGGTGGCATACTGTTTCGCAAGACATGGGTATGTCGACATACCTTGTTATTGCTCCAAGCCCTTCAATTACACTATGTGTAGCATTTGACCAGTCATTGCAAGTGGTTTGGACGTATAGTATAATTGGTCAGTTCACAATCACATGATGTGATCTATCATATAGAAGTTTTCCATGTAATTACGAGCTTTCTTGGCAGAGCTGGCTCTATGATGTCCGGTTCTGGGCTTTCAGAGGTTTTCAGTGCTGTTTAGCAATGGCTAGGTTGTTGCCCAAGTTTTACAAGGACAATTAATATTTTGCTTATCAGCTCCTTATTAGCTTGTTACCCCAATGAACAATGACATGCCTGGATTTTAGCTGAGTTAAGATAGTGTGAACAGCAGAGAGCTAGATTTACAAAATCTTGATGCCGGTGCATTTTCAGCTCACACTATTGCTTCAAGAACTGCAAGATCATTGTTTCAATTATTCAATATATGAAATACATGTATGTTGGTTAGGGTGGTCGTTAAAAATGAAAGTGGGAATTGACTGTTCCACAAGGCGCCGTTTGGTTCCATTCTCCCCAGAAACATCACACAAAAAGTTGTAAGACAAAATATTAATATTTAGGACTAGCACAACGCCATCACAGTTTTACCCTTATAATAGCAAGACTTCTAATGCCCAAAAGTAGCTATATGGCTGTAGTCAACCAGGAATCTTCAAACCAGGAATCAATTCAACTACCTGTAGTTGCTCCACACTTAAACATGATGATGCTACTGTCATCGTAATCATGATCATCAATTTATATAGCGCCACTTCAAAGAAAAATTCCTCTAAGGCTAGAAAGCCTGTATAACACACCGCATCACAGATAATATCTATCATATCTTATTTCTTTACAAATAGTACCTGTTTTACCTTGTCTTGATTGATTATAATAGCGTATTGTTCTTAGACTGCTACAGTAAGGGAACAGTAATAGTATAAATTATATTGGGGAAAAATAAAAAAAATTGTGCGGTTTCATCTGTGTCCTATAGGCCTATAATTAATTTATTCTGCAAAATCACCAAAATTCTTAATGAGGTCTGATTTCCGATAAATATTTCTTTTCTATACCGTCATTGTTCATGGGGTTACTGGGTACAAGGAACTGTTGTAATATTAAAAAGTAGAAATCCATTATTTTTAGATGCGAATTTTTATCTCAAATTTAGGCTAAAATGTTTTCGAGCTGAGGCATTATTACACTGTCTCACAATTCAAATTGCATTTGGTCTTTGCATCGGTTTGAGCTATGTTGTAGTTTTCACGATTCACTTCCCTCAAAGTGAAATCTCTGGCATGTTGCCCAAGGAAGGTGTTCATCTGCCTCCAAGGGTGTACCAATGGGTGTTGTCTTGAGAGTGCTATACTTATACCCTTGAATTGGTTGGTCGTCTGAGATGTCCATGTGGCCACTGTAATTTCAGCTGGATCCATTGCTGAGCATGATGTACAGAGATTTTGAGTCGCATATAGTTTACGTGTTTGACACCATCGCCTTTCATGCTAATTTATAATAGGTAGTTAATTTACAATAGCTAATAAAGGCAGTGTAATTTGAGTCCACTCTTGACAACACTTTCTGTGTCAATTGTTTGACTCTGTGTTCATGTTTTCAGCTCTAAAAGTAAGCTTATACTTTTAATTGGATAACTTCTATATTATGAAATAGACAACAATGTGAGTAGTCTTCATCAGGCACTCAATTATAATGCTCTCTTTGGAAGTTGTTTAAAAGCTGTTTTTTGACTCCTATGTGGTAATAAGTAATTTCTTTGATCTATAAAAATTATGATCTCAATAATTTCAGCATCTATTTTAATTCATTTCTTTACAGCAACTCTTGATAAATCTTATCTGTGATGCGCTGTGTCATTCTGCTCTGATTACCACAATAAACGAAAATACATGTGTCATCAGTAGTTTTCTCTAGTACAACTATTATTGAGGTCCTTGTCCGTATTATATCAGAATTTGTGTTAAAGTTAAGCATGTAATAAAGAGCCTTTAGTGTAACAAAGAATCTCTGTAGATAGAAATCAGGACTATCAAAAGAACATGGCAATGTGTTGACTTTCTACTACAATAATCTTCATTTAATCACCCAATCTGATACACCGCAGAATGATTACAAGTACATGTTATACGAAATACGGCCCACTATAGCACGACACGCAGATCGGTTTTACAGCAGTGGGTTCGGTAGCTTAACACTAATGGCCTAAGTGCTGGATCACTTCTGGTCGGCCAAGCCAGAAGCGGGAGGGGCTATCTTTATTTTTAGCAGAACCCGAGTCAAGCAACTCAACAGCAAAGTGCCAATGGCAGCTAACAGAAATTTAAAGTAGATTTATAGTAAAGGTTTATGGTCATCGATCTCAGGGACTCACGAGTCAAATACTATTGTGATGGTCAATTGTTCATAAAAATATATAACAAACCATTATCATCATTGTAGAAGTCAGACATACTTGTCAGTCGTGCTTGAGTAAAAGAATGTTGCATTTCTTTTAAAACTAGTCATAGGTCCAGAAATGTAGCTAAATTAGCATTATACTCAAAAAGACGATGAAATTTCGTAAAATCCAAAACTTCAAACACGTTGTGCTAGTCCTAAATATTTTTCTATCGGGATAATTTTTGGGCTGCATCAGTCTTTTACCAAGTGGCACCAAATGGGGGGTTGGGGAAAGAACAAAAATGAAGTTGAAAATTTGCCATTACAGATGCGACCACCCTAATGTTGGTGTTCTGTAAACAGTTCTTATAAATTTGGAGGATTGGGTGTATGCTCTAGTGTAGGTGATTATGATGAAATTGGTTGAACAGACTATGAAGTCCTTTGGTTTTGGTTGTGCAGCTGGCTAGCTGCATGGCAAAGTGATGTCATAGGAGGATATTTCAGGTATCTTGAATGAAGTCAAGATTTTTTTATTTCCATTGCCTCGAACTATAAGTTATATGACATTTTACCATGTTGTATAGCCAGATATTTTTTGCAAAAACATGCAATGCACATAGAAGCTGGCGTCTCTTTTGGTTAGCATACCGGCCAATCGTCTAGTAAATAATCAATAAGGACACCCTACTCTTGCAAAATCTTATTTTGAAGTAATTCTTCTTAAAGCTTCTTCTCAGATGAATTTAATGTATTGGGCCAATCCATTAAATCTGGAATTACACTTTGTAGCGTTTATCAAATAAACTAATGAATGAATCGTATTAATTAATATTTAATCTAGGTAGAAGGTAAGCTAGTCAATTTAGGCACATTTTGATAATTAATTAAGCTAAGCAATATGAAAATGAAAAACTAACAATTATACGTAAGCTATAAAAGTTACGAATCCACACGTCGCCTAGCAATTAAATCAACAACGCAACGAAGACGACAGCAGACGACAAGTGACGACGAATGATCGGACTTGAGAAGAAAGTCATCGAGTCAGGTCAAAACGACTGATCTGCAAGCATGTCCATTTGCGAATTGCTTAGCTTGTTGCATGTTTACCGACATTGCCATATCAAAGATAATTAGTGTTGCCCACTTCCTTTATCCAGGCTTGGAACTGGCACTGGCAAAGAACAACCAGTGGCGCAGTTTTTGCGAATGGTGCTTTGTAAAGTAATAAATGATCAAATTTGAGGAGAAAGTCAGATATGTTGTCGACTTGTGTAGGGTCTAGGAAACAAAGTTGGATTACAAGTCGAGTGTGCGCGAGCGAGAGCGAATGCTGAAAACTTCGAAGGTAATTAACTTACCGTACCATAGAGTGGGAAGACATTTGTAATACGACGCGGTCGTAATTTACGAACGATAGAGAGTGGTAACATTTGCGAAGCGATTGCAAGCGATCGGTGCATCACACAAGAAGGAACGACCGGAGAAAGAATCGGGGCCAATAAGACATCGAACACCGTGTCGAATTGTGACGGATGGTTTCGGGCGGTGAGGCTAGCGTGAGGGCTATCAGGATGGTTCAAAATTGGACTGTTAACTGTTTAGATACTTATGTTGGTTCATACAATTAGGCCCACAAAAAAGTATTCTGTAAAAAAATTTATATTAGACTGCACAAATTTCTTTCCCAGCTACACACTTCCACTTTCGTTAGAAAAAACCCGGACAAATTCTAGCTATAAAACCCTTTACAGAGGAGGAATTTCCACGGATTTTGCTCAAAAAATGAATGGCAAAATAATCTACCTAAATTCGCTTAATTTTTTGTTCTACATGCTATGCTGTCTAAGCATTGGTCTCTAGTAATTTATGAAGAGTGATCGACAGCGTAGGTGCCTAGGTCTGTCACTGTGTGTCGGGTTTCAGATTCCGCCTTGAAGAAAATTTAGTTTGAGATTTCTGCCCCTCCCATAACCATACCGATCGCATGCTGCGCCATCCTGGGAAAGAATGTGAGACGGTGAGACAAACAGCCTGTTTGTCTCACCGTCTATTCATAGCCTATTCATATTTTCTATATTAGGGTTAGGTTAGGTTAGGGTTATTTTAAACAACTAATCTTTTGGCTACTTGACCTGGTCGGTCCGGGTCATGTGTGTATGAATTGCAATCATTAAATTTGCCTATTTTTTGAATTAGCATTAATTTTTAGATGTTATTGAATTGTTTTTAATCCATATAATTCCAAAAATAGCAAATGAACTGTTATTGCTTCCTTTCTTTAATGATGGATGTTTAATGATTACTAAAGTATTTTGATCAAATTTTACCTGTGCAAATAATTTTTATAGATTTTAAAAATTTTAACTTCGAACTATTTGTTTTATGCTGTGCGTTTGATCTCTAGCCCAATAAAAAGATTATGAAGAAACTGCCTTCCGAAACTGAAACGGCAAGTATCTTGGTTGGAATACTGGACTTTTTGAGTGAACCAATTTTTGCCTTCTGCAGACTTGAACCGCCAGTTACGTTAGACGACGCATGTGAAGTATCGTTTCCCACAAGATTTATGTTTCTGGTGTTTGGAACGTCATCAAATTCTCTTTGGGATATGTCAGAAATCGGAAGAGCGGCTGCTTTACTATTCAATGACAAAGTAAGTTTTGGTTCAATATAACTTTGCTTCATAATTATGAAATATTTTATTTTTTTTAAATATACATAATGGTTTTAGTAAAAAATATTGATTTTTGATAATTACGTGAAATACATTACTAGATTTGTCTCCGTGAGTGTTATTCGTCGCCTTCCCCACCAATCGGAGGGCTGCACAATGAACTGATTGAATTTTTCCAAAAATTTTCGATTTTCAGCCACAGTGATGGTCATGTGTAGTACCAGCCCATCTATTTTCCTGTGCTAGGTTGTTCTAGGTTGTTCTTCTATGGCGCTTCCATGAAGGCGGAGCCTGCGCCAGCAGTAGGCCTACCTGTCGAGAATCCGAGTCTGCTGGAATTCCAGCAATATGCCCAAGCAGCCCTATGCTCCTCCGTCTAACAGCACCGTATACCGTTGTTTGGTCAGTGTATACCTCCGCGCTGGTAATGAAGTCAAACCGCTTTATGCCACATAAGGCCCTCAAGCACTAGTGCCACAGGCGTCTAGGCGCAGCTGATCCCGCCCACCATGTTTCAGAGCCGTACAGGAGAACTGGTGGCATCATATACGAGTTGGGCAGCCGTATTTTGGTACTGAGGCTGTCGATACGAGTGGACCAGATGCCATATCTTAAGGCTCCAAACGCTCCCTCACCATTTCCCAGCCGTCTTGAGATATCCGAGTGCTGCTAACGGGTGGCTAAACACACTGGACCGTCTCTCCCTTTACCAGGATGTCCGAAGGTCGTGGTAGGAAGCCACTCAGGCTCTGCACCTTTGTTTTCTGCCAATTGACGTCGAAGATTGTAAGGATTGATGCCAGCAAATAATCGCCGATATCAGCTCCCTGGCAACTGTATTTCTACGACTCTATGCATGGCCACGTCAAGCATGTCCGGAGCCAAGATGCCTTGTCGAACCTCTGCACTAATCCGAAACGAGCCACTGGTATCTAACTCACAGCCTTAAATTAAAATTAATAGCACCTGAGGTGGTGGAGGCTGATGTGGATTCGATCGAAGAAGGATGCTCGCGTCTGGGCCTCAGACTCAACCGCACCAAATGCGAACTCATAGCGTCCGACTTCGACTTCAACATCACAAACCGAGGAGCCCTTCAACAATTTGCCCGGGTCGGTCCCAAGACGGCCATGCTTCTTGGAGCTCCACTTACCTCGACGGAAGCCCTCCAGTCGGCTCTTGACAGATGCGTCACCAACCTCTGGATCGCGTTCGACAGATTAGAACTCGTCGCCAAGCAGGACGCTCTCTTGATCCTGAGATGCTCGTTTGGCTCGCCGAGGCTGATGCACCTATTGAGATGCACTCCTTGCCACGGCAAGGACTATAGGATTACGACGAGCTGCTAAGAGGAGGAATGGAACGGGTATTTAACATCACGTTGACCGACGACCAATGGTTGCAGGCCTCCCTTCCAATGAGTTTAGGGGGACTGGGAGTTAGAAGGGTGTCTTCGCTGGCACTTTCAGCCTTTTTGGCTTCTGCCGCTGGCACCCTCTCCATCCAGTCTCTCATTTTGAGAGCGGCCTGGAACATTGATGATGAATCATCCGATTCCGCGCGGTCCGAATGGATGCGGATTACCGAGACTGGGGATCCAACGGAGTTTCCAGGTCACAAGCAGTCACTGCTGGACAAGCCGCTGTTGCTTAAGACGATGCTATCCATCGAGTCAAGGCTACAAGACCCATACGATCGGGCACGACTAAAGGCCTCAATGGCTCCACACGCCTCTGATTGGCTACACGCCCTTCCACTGACCGCTTTCGACCTCAGACTGAGCGACGAGGCTGTGAGAGTTGCTGTAGGCCTCCGTCTGGGTGCGGCAATATGTGAGCCGCACACGTGTGTATGTGGCGCCGCAGTTTCAGCAAGGGGCTTCCATGGTCTCTCTTGCTCGCTTGGATTCGGTAGACAGGCACCGCACCATCAACGACCTTGTCTACCGAAGTCTTAATAGAGCTGGAGCTCCGGCAATCAAGTAGCCGTTGGGCCTCGCCAGGTCGGACGGG
This sequence comes from Lumbricus terrestris, assembly GCA_949752735.1. Lineage (NCBI taxonomy): Eukaryota > Metazoa > Annelida > Clitellata > Crassiclitellata > Lumbricidae > Lumbricus > Lumbricus terrestris. The sequence continues at coordinate 34,555,746 of OX457053.1, forward strand.
AAAAGACCGGACGGCCAGACTCTAATCCCCTGGAGTAATGGGCGAGCGTTAATTTGGGACGCGACCGTGGTGGACACGGTAGCCGCCTTGTACGTTCTCGAAAACGCGTCATAAGCCGGGAGAGCGGCGGAGAAAGCCGCCACAAGAAAGCTTACCAAATATTCGGACCTCCAAAGGACATACCTTTTCGTCCCGTTAGCCGTGGAAACAATGGGCCCCATCAACAACGAGGGTCTCGCCTTTGTGTCAGAGATCGGTCGCCGGCTGTCGAGGATATCTGGAGATTTGCGCGTAACAAGATATCTTTTCCAGAGTATATCAATTACGATCCAACGTTTCAACGCAGTTGCCTACCAGGGCACCTTATCTGGAATGCCCGGGGCCATGGTCCGGCTGCCCTAAGAAACTGTAACTGATATGTGAAAACCACATCGAAAAAAAAAAAAAAATAATAATAATAATCCGTCGGATGCCAGAACTGAGCGATTGTCGGTGAACAGTGGCACTCCTGAGATCAGAATCTCACACCCAACACTGCCAAACAGATTGCTGAAACGCATACCTAAAGCAGCTAGACTACAAACCGGACGGCTTCTCACTACCATCATCAACAAAGTCTTGAGGGACGCCGGAAACCCTTCCACATGGCAGATGCTCCTCACTTTTGGGGCTGCGGTCTTGGAACAACCAAGAAGAGGAGGTCGCCGCCACAATCTGTCATCAACCATCAAGAAAAGGGTAGATGACTTCCAGACATCTTGGAAGCTTAAGATGGATGAAATCTTCGCTGAGTCCCCCATCATCGACAGCCATGGTGGAAGATTTAAAGCAGTCGGTTGCTTCAGCTGTTGCATCCAAACTAGAGGATGGCAACACCAGAGCGGCAATCCGAATTCTGTGCTCAAACGATAGACCCGTTTCGGCTGACCTTGACACCCTGACGGAGCTGCGCTCAAAACACCCTTCGCCTCCGGCCTCGCATCACGGCAAAAAACACAAATACACTTGTTCGTTGGTCATCATTTTTGTCCATGGAATTCTCATCAGCTTTCTGATACACTTGTTCTCAAATGTTTGAATTCGCTTTTCTTCATCCTTCTTCAGAGTCCATGCTTCGCATCCATACGTCGCTACTGGCCACACCAAAGCCTTCATCAACCGCAATTTGGTGTCGATGCTGATTGATTTGTTCTTCCAAATCTTCGTCAATTTGGTCATGACAGACAACAGAAGATGAGGTTCTTGGCCGGATCCGCTCTTTCCCGCAGGGTTCTTCGGGCGGACCAGACGGTCTTCGACCCCAGCATCTTTCAGACCTGGTGAATTGCACTGAAGTTGGTTCAGGGCTGATTTCCGCTATCACCGGTCTGGTCAACCTTCTTCTGAAAGGCGAATGCCCTGAATTCATTAGACCCATACTCTTTGGAGGTACTCTCATGGCTCTACGAAAAGCGTCTGGAGGTCTGTGCCCGATTGTAATAGGCTATTGCTGGCGCAGGCTCGCATCCAAATGCGCAAATACCTACGCGGTCTCAACGGCAACTACCAACCTCGCACCGAGACAAGTGGGTGTTGGTGTTCCGGGTGGAGCAGAGGCCGGTTGGATCCGGATCCCGGTTCATTCAGCGAGACGCTTTCTGGAAGCAATGCCAATAGGGTCCATCTTGGTAAAGCTGGACTTTAAGAATGCTTTCAATAGCCTCTTCAGAGACAGGATGCTCTCTTCGATTGATGATGTCCTTCCGGAACTGGCTCCATTCTGTCACCTGGCATACGCAGAACCTTCACAGCTTCTGTTCGGTCACTGTCATGTCATGTCATGTCGCCATCGTCGCATCGCGACGGTTGGCTACATGAATGGATCTTTAATGCCCAGAGTCTTCTGTCCCTTGCCGCTCTCATTAAGTCAGAGCCTACAAGTCCTGTCCAGTTCAGAACGTTGTCAATCCAAGATATCCTCGGCCTTCCTCGTCCTCGGTTCCCCTCCACAAAACCCGTCATGATGCTGCTTTCGATGCTATCGTTTTGCTGTCTCATGCTATGACCAAAATATCGAAGTTTTCGAATTTTGGTGTGGGCCAATAGTCCTCTTCTGGCTCCCGCTGACATATACACTTGTTCGTTGGTCATCATTTTTGTCCATGGAATTCTCATCAGCTTTCTGATACACTTGTTCTCAAATGTTTGAATTCGCTTTTCTTCATCCTTCTTCAGAGTCCATGCTTCGCATCCATACGTCGCTACTGGCCACACCAAAGCCTTCATCAACCGCAATTTGGTGTCGATGCTGATTGATTTGTTCTTCCAAATCTTCGTCAATTTGGTCATGACAGTCATCCCCATGGCTAGCCTCGATTTAACTTCATTCACACAATTCCCATCTTTTGCTATCCTGCTCCCTAAATATACAAAGGAGTTCACTTGTTCTAGTTTTTCCGTGCCCACCACCGTTTCGAGCACCTCCTCAGTATTCGTCATAACTTTCGTCTTTGTTACGTTGATCGACATGCCATATTCTTCTGCAGCACTTGCGACTTGTTTCACTAGCTCTTGCAGTTCTTCTGGTGTTGTGGCCAGTAGGACGATATCGTCTGCATATCTCAGATTGTTGATGGTTCTTCCGCCAATCCTGAATCCACCGGCGAAACCTGCTAGTGACGTTCGCATAATTTGTTCTGCTAAAATGTTAAACAGACATGGGGAGAGGTTGCAGCCCTGTCGAACACCTTTTTTAACCTTGAACCATGCCGAAGTGTGGTCGTCTGTTCTGACATTTGCCCGTTGTTGTCTGTACAAATTTCTTAGCAGCTGGACTAGATGAGGTGGAACGCCCATTTCGAGCATGGTCAGCCATAGCTGATCGTGTCGGACCCTGTCAAAGGCCTTAGAAAAGTCAATGAAACAAAAGTAGAGTGGTTGATTTCTTTCTCTTGCTTTCTCTATTATGATCCTGAGGTTCACAATCTGGTCTCTTGTACCTCTTCTTGGTCTAAAGCCCGCTTGTTCCTGGGCAATCTCCATTTCGAGCTTGTTTTGCATGCGGTCTAGCATAACGCGCAGCAAAATTTTGCTTGCGTGCGAGACCAGTGCGATGGTTCTGTAATTGTCACACTGGAGCGGGTCACCCTTCTTGGGAAGTGGGATGAATGTTGAATGAGTCCATTCTTCCGGCCATACTCCGGTCTCCCCCACCTCCGTACATATCTCATGTAGTTTGGTCACTGTCATCTCTCCTCCAAACCTCAGTAATTCAGCTGCCACGTCATCCGGACCTGGTGCCTTTCGTGACGCCGACTTCATTACTGCACGCCTGATCTCTTCCTTCAGCGGTGGTGGTTCCCTTTCTTGGATGTCAATCGGTCACTATAACATCTTATCACAAGTCGGACCCCAACAAGGAGACCCGCTCGGTCCTTTGCTCTTTTGCCTTCCGCTACAGCCGATTCTGCAGGATTTGTCATCGCCGCTGGTCCTGGGATACATGGATGATGTATCTCTAGGAGGAGAGGCAGCCATTGTGGCGGAAGACGTGAAATTACTGAAGCAGCGATGCGAGCAACTTGGACTGCAACTCAATCAAGAAAAGTGTGAAATCGTCTACCACAATGACTTGCAGTACTCCGACAGTGTCTTCCATAATTTTACCGTCACGACACCAGAGAGAGTCTGTTTGCTAGGTCCACCAGTGAAGCATTGTCGAATTGTCTGGAGGACAGATGCACGGAGCTGGAGTTGGCAATAAGCAGATTAGAGTTCATTGCCAAACATGATGCTTTGACCCTCCTCAGATTCTCACTCAGCTCTCAGAGACTGGTGTACACATTGAGATGCAGGGTGATACAGGACACGTTTTGCTGGACAGAATCGACGCTATTCTTAGAAACGGTTTAAGTATAGTCTTCAACATCGAGCTATCGAACGATCAATGGCTACGGGCCTCTTTGCCCGTGAAGATGGGTGGACTGGGAATTCGTCGGGTGGCCTCGCTTGCACTCCCTGCCTTTCTGGCTTCTGCTGCAGGCACCCGTGACCTCCAATCCTCCATGCTTGGATTCAATAACACTGTCATCGACGTATGTGTGGAAGAGATAACGCGACGTTGGTGCGACGAGAGCCACATCACACCACCAGACGAGAGTGTAGCCCACAGTCACACTGGGACAGACCGCTTGTCATCAAGGTGATAGATTCACTGGACACCACCCACACTGACGCTTACCATCAAGCACGCCTTAAAGCAGTCGCTGCGCCTCACAGCGGCGACTGGCTGTTTGCACTTCCAATATCGTCATGTGGATTGCGGCTGGACGATGAAGCAGTAAGAATAGCGGTTAGCCTCCGACTTGGTGCGGGCATATGCGAGCCACACGCATGACCCTGTGGGGCAATGGTTACAGCTGATGACTCGCATGGTCTTTAATGTGGTCTCGGTCCTGGTAGGATAGCCATCCTGAACGACCTGATCTGCCGCGGCCTCACTCGTGCAGGCGTTCCCAACATCAAAAAGCCAACCGGTTTGATGAGGACGGACGGAAAGCGTCCCGATGGGTTGACTCTAGTTCCATGACGCGGAGGCCGTAGTCTCGTTTGGGGCGTCACAGTGACTGACACCGTGGCTCCTTCCTACCTTAATTCAACGTCGGTTGCAGCTGGAGCGGCGGCTGAGATGGCAGCCACCAGAAAGAATTCGAAGTACAGTGAATTGTCCAAAACCCACTTATTTGTCCCGCTGACCTTCGAGACCCTGGGTCCCATCAACGAAGACGGTCTTGATTTCATCAAAGATTTAGGAAGACGTCTTTCTCAATTTTCCGGTGACTCTAGAGAAACTTGCTATCTCTTCCAGCGCTTGTCGATTACCGTCCAGCGCTTTAATGCCGTGGCCTTCCGCGGTTCTTTTGTCAAACCAGATTTTGTCGAATAATAATAAGTAATAATAATAATAATAATAATAATAATAATAATAATAATAATAATAATAATAATAATAATAATAATACATTATATACAATACAATTAGTCATTTATAACGCGCTTTAACAAAACAAGTCTTGCACAAGAGCGGGCTTCACTACAAAACTAGTTATAATACAATGAAAACAAATGAGTTTTTAGCTTTGATTTAAATTCTGTAACAGATGAGCACTGGCGAATGGAGGTTTTTAGACTGTTCCATTCTTTAGGTCCTGATGCTGAGAAGGCACGGCTTCCAAGCTTCCTGTATGTGCGAAGTGTAGCAAAATTACTTCGCGAGAACGAACTAAGTCCTCTGGACTTGGAGGCGGAACATGGCGTGACCATCGATGCCATGTAGGATGGAGAGGTTCCGTAGTGGATATGAAACATCAGGAGGGAAATTTTGAAAGCAATACGAGCACGGATAGGAAGCCAGTGTAGTTGTTTCAGAGTTGAAGTGATGTGGTCTCTGGAACCAAGACCTTTTATCAGGCGATCGGCCGTATGAAGAACTGAAGACAGAGGTTGAAGTGTTGATGATGGAAGACCCGATAGAACAGAGTTGCAGTAATCGAGGCGAGAGATGACGAGAGCTTGAGTGAGAATACGAAGGCAAGTTTCATTCAAACAACGTTTCACTTGTCGAATTCGACGAAGGTGGAAAAAGCATGCTCTGGCTACAGAGGTCAAGAGTTTTCATTAGTTTATTATCGATTCGTCCACTTTGACGGTCAAATCAAATTAGTTCTGTCTTGGTGGCATTTAACTTCAAACGCATAGATGTACACCAAGACTGAATATCACGGAAACAGGCTGCAATTTTGACTTTGATATTACCAATGTTCTGTCCGGATAGCTTTATGTAGAGTTGTGTGTCATCAGCATATAAGTGAATCATGAGACCATGTTGCAATGCGATGTTGACAATGTTGGAGGTGTATAGAATAAAGAGGAGTGGGCCAAGAATGGAGCCTTGGGGGACGCCGAAAAGGACAAAAAACATTTTAGAAGAGGACCCACCAAGTTTAATACTGTAAGATCTTGAGGAGAGGAAAGAGGCAATCCACTGAATAGCTGAAGCAGTCACGTCAAATTGAGTTTGAAGGAGTTTAAGGAGAATGGTGTGATCCACACAGTCGAAGACCGCAGAGAAGAAGTAGCAGGGCTGCAATGAGTCCTGACTCAAGGGACAGAACAATGTCGTTGTAGACTTTAATGACTGCAGTTTCGGTAGAGTAATGACGACGAAATCCAGATTGCATTGGTGGAAGCAGATGATTTGATTCAATGTAGAAAGATAGTTGTTTATGAATAACACGTTCGACGAGTTTCGAGATGAAGGACAAATTCGAGATGGGCCGGTAGCTGGCCGGATCTGTCGGGTCTAATCCCGACTTCTTTACACGAGGTCAAATGATGGCGCGCTTGTGTTTAGATGGTAGACAAGCTTGGGTTATGGAAACATTGATGAGGAGTGCAAGGATCGGAGCGAAAATGACCTAAAGAGATTTGAGAGAGCCAAGTAGGCGCAGAATCCAATTCACACTGCTTTGATGACATATCATTTATAAGTTTTTCAACTTCACCAACTGTGACTTCGTCAAACTTGCCTAGCGAATGTGAAATCGGAGGAAGATTTGAATAACGGGTCATGTCTATTTTATTTTCAAAATAATCAAGGAGTGTATCTGGAGAAATGCGTGAGGAGGTGTCTTGAGGCGGTGTAAGTAGCGTGTTCAAGGATTTCCAGAGTGTTCGACCATCACCTTGAGCACTCTCGATGCTGTGACGATGATAATTTGAACGTCTTTGCTGAAACAAGATTCGTCTCCAGCGGAGCTCTCTGTCTTTAGAAGGCGAATTTCGAAATTGGCGTTCGAGGCGACGAGTTGACTTTTTTGATGAAGCACAGATTCCATTGAACCATGGGCAGTCGAAAAAGTAGGTACTTTTCGTACAGTTATTTCTCTTCGAGGGTCATGTTGATCCAAAAGATCTTTCATGGTTGAGTCGTAGAGATCGAAGAGCTCCGCATCGTTATCATTTGAGTCTTCCTTCCATGATGCTTGTTTGAAGAGGTCGGTGGATTCGAGATCAGAACCAAAAGCTGATTGATCGAATTTTCAGAAAGAGCGTCGTACAACCGACTGACGGATTATTGGCGGAAGTTGATGAGCAATGTTGAGATGAATGATGGAGTGATCAGATATTGATGGCGGAAAAATTTTAATGTCAGCTTGTCATCAACACGGGTCATGATAACGTCCAAAGTATGTCCATGGATTTGAGTTGTCCCTGTAACATGCTGAGTGGGATCGTGTGTAGTTATGAGTTTATTGAAACGTTTAGAATCGGAGTTGATTATTTCATCCAGGTGGATATTCAGGTCTCCAAGGATAATGATATTGCAGGAGAATTTGGTGATAACTGCGAGAAGGCTTTAAAATTCAGTAAAGAACTCCACATTTGTACTTTTCGAGCCTGGACGGTAAATGACAATAATGAGTGAGTGTAGATCCCTGAATGTAAAATATGCCGCAAGGTATTCAAATGTAGAGAAACTTCCAAGGTCTCTCATCCAAGCTGTTAGGTGTTCTTTGTAAATGATACATATTCCGCCACCTCTTGGTCCTCGTTGATTTAAAACTGCTGGTGGAGAAAGTCTTGCTTTTTCTAGATATATATATAGGAATTTGGAACCGAGGCAATGAGAAGTTTTTCACTGACGATATGTTCCTGAATTGTAGATGATTTGTTTCCTATTGAACACGCATTCCATGAGCCTATTTTATAGCCATTTGAGATGCGTGATCGTTGGTGAACAACCGTCGATGTACGTTTCACCCTTGGGCAGGGTTTCGGGAGGGGAACGGACGTTTCCCCCCTGGACATTTCCCCCCCGGACATTTCACAACCCCGGACATTTCCTACCTGGACGTTTCCTCCCCTACCCTAGGACATTCCCCCCCCCCCGTATGCGGAAACCATTGCTTTTATCGTCTTCAACAATTTAAACCGGAATATTTTCATCAATCCAGCTCCAATTTTAGCAAGAATATTTTCATCAATACAGCTCCAATTTAAACCAGAATATTTTCATCAATCCAGCTCCAATTTAAACCAGAATATTTTCATCAATCCAGCTCCTACGGTCGTTGCTTATTTATTGACAATATGTTTGTGCGTTTTAAACGCATAGCTATTTAAGTGGATTCCTTAGCATTTACTTCAAAGGAATCGTTGTAAAAGTTTCAGATTTAATTATACTGGCCTAGGCGCAGGTCTAGAATTCAGGGTAGGACGTGTATGGTCATTTGAGGTGGCATGCACAGAAGAGGGGGGAAATGTCCGGGGGGGTAAATGTCCTAGTCGAAATCAGGGGGGGAAACGTCCAGGGGGGAAATGTCCAGGGGGGAAATGTCCGGGGGGGAAATGTCCAGGGGGGAAATGTCCTACATTCGTTTCGGGACGACCTTCTGATGGTTCGGATTCCAGATTTTTTAAGAGAAAAGGTTTTTTCTGGATAGGACGAGGAAGTTTGGTTGCACTGTGTCGAAGTAGCAAAAGATCCGAGAACGAATACTGTTGGCTTTTTCTAATATCCATAGTTAAGTTCAGAGTCTTTGAGCGATAATATAATCCATTTAGCGAGTTGAAACTGTTTTCGTAGAAAATGGCCTTTTTGAGCAGGCAATAAACATAACTTTTAGTTAATGAAATCCAGAAGATATAGAGATGAAGGAAACTAAAATTTCCAGACGAGTTTACTCATTTAACTCAAGCAACAACCAAAAATGTAGTGAAGAAATGTAAACACGAGCGACCGAGGCGCCGCCATAGATATATCTCGTTGAATAATAATAATAATAATAATAATAATAATAATAATAATAATAATAATAATAATAATAATAATAATTCATGCAAGTGAACGTGGGGCCTGACCAGAAGGCAAACACACACACACACACACACACACACACACACACACACACAATAATAATAATAATAATAATAAAATTAAAATTAAACAGAAGACGAGTAGGGCCTTTCCAGACTTTTGATTTTATATTAGGCGTTAGTGAAGTCCCTGAGGGATCCTGTATACCTCGGGGCAAAAAAAAAAAAAAAAAAAAAAAAAATAATAATAATAATAATAATAATAATAATAATAATAATAATAATAATAATAATAATAATAATAATAATAATAATAATAATAATAATAATAATAATAATAATGCGACCGTTGTTGACACGGTGGCTGCTTTCTACGTCCTCGAGAATGCAACCGAAGCCGGGAGAGCGGCGGAGAAAGCCGCCACTAGGAAATTTTCAAAATACTTGGACCTCCAAAGGACATACATACCTCTTCGTCCCCTTGGCTGTCGAAACAATGGGTCCCATCAACAATGAGGGTCTCGCCTTTGTTTCCGAAATCGGACACCGGTTTTCAAAGTTATCTGGAGATTTACGCGAAACTGGTTTCCTTTTCCAGAGCATTTTAGTTACAATTCAACGCTACAACGCCGTTGCCTACCACGGCACCTTGTCTGGACTACCCGGCGCAATGGACCGGGCCACCCGAAACAAACTAAAATTGTTCTGTAAAAAATAAATCGAATTCTAAACCTAACATTCCAGTTATAATAATAATAATAATAATGATACTGTACTAATAATAATATAAGACCCTCATTGTTGACGGGACCCATTTCTATCTGACCTAGGACAAAAACTCAGCATGGTTACGGGGGACCCACGAGAGACCTCTTTCCTCTACCAACGTATTTCTTTAACGATACAACGTTTTAACGCGATCGCATTCCTAGGCACTTTCGATGACCAAGACAACGAAGAGTAGGGTCATTCTGGACTAGTTTTTAACCAATAGTTAGTAATGAAGTCCCTGAGGGATCCTAAATACCTCGGGGCATTTTTTTTTATAATAATACTAATAATAATAATAATAATTGTGGGAAAACAATTACCACACTATGCTAGTGTTTTGCTAGGCGTTCACTGTTCATCAGGCACAACCAGTTCATATTGCACAGTTTGAATTGGAAATAAATGATGCTTTTCATAATAATAATAATAATAATAATAATAATAATAATAATAATAATAATAATAACGCCATAGCATTCAGGGGCACTTTCACACAACCAACCGGAGTCGAGGACGACCAGCCATACCAACAATAATTGCATTATGTATTAGGCTTTGCATGCATCTGTGGGAATACAATTAGCACATTTTGCTAGTGTCTAGCCTAGTGCTCACCGTTAATCAGTTCCAGCCAGTTGATGTTGCTCTGTTGGTTTTGAAAATAAATGATGGTTTTTTCATAATAATAATAATAATAATAATAATAATAATAATAATAATAATAATAATAATAATAATTTTTAATTATTTAGCTTTTGCAGAGCGCGTCCAGCCACTGAACAGCAGCCTCATCAGCCACATGCAAGGCGGTTAAGCCACCCGGAAAGCGAATTGTTTTGCAATCGTTTACGATGTGTGACATTGTCTGGATTTCACCACAGCCACACAGTGGGTCGGAAGCCTGCCTCCATCGAACCATGTTAGCAGCACAGCGTCCCTGCCCAGTTCTAAAACGATTCAGCGTTGACCAATGCCCACGTGGCAGATCATGGCCAGGAGCCAGACAGATGGCACGACCACGAGAGAATGGTTCACAACATCAGCTGCCAACCATTATTATTATTATTATTATTATTATTATTATTATTATTATTATTATTATTATTATTATTATTATTATTGTCATGCTATTGTTATTGAAAGGCTACCCCTTCTCCAAAGCGGTTATCGGGTTAACGAAAGAGCCCGTGAAGGCCACAGCGTTAAAGCGCTGAATCGTAATTTAAAGTCTTTGGAAGAGGAAGGACGTCTCCCTCAGATCGTCCGACGCCTGCGACAGGTGACGACCTAAATCAGTTAGCAAATCAATTCCTCTGGAATTGATGGGACCTAGAGTCTCCAGGGCCAGCGGAATGAAGACATGTGTAGCTGTAAACGACAAATATTTTTATTCCTTTCTACTATCTGCTAGTTCTGCTGCTGCTCCTGCAGTGACAGCCGTTGCCTGCATATAGGAGGGCGCAAGGGTGTCGACCACAGTGGCATCCCATACGCATACGAATTAATAATAATAATATTAATAATAATAATAATAATAATATTAATACGACCTAATCTTTCGACGCTTGGTTCGAGCCGGTGTGGCATGAAATTATGTCCGGCATGAAATATTGTCCGGCTCCGCCCACTTCCGTTGTCAAGACAGTATTTCATACGGCATACGTATGAAATCTTGTCCGGCATGAAATCATGTCCGGGTCCGGCCACTTTCGTTGTGGAAACAGTATTTACTATTACAAACGTGAGATATTGTCCGCGTTGGAGTTTCGTCTCAACGTAATATCAATAAGATATGTGAAATAAAGTTTGTTGGACAGATGAGAAAACAATGGTGTAAGCATTGGAATTATGGTTTTAATGCGCGCATCTTGTAGTTGGGGTCACGATGGCGCTAGTTCTATTTTTAGAAGGAAATTCCCATCGTGGAACGGGGCGAACGGGCGATATGTTGAGACGTAAATAAACAAGTCTTAGAGTTGCACACAAATACGAAATTTAGGCTTTCATTTATTTATATCTATCTTTTCTTGTCTACTCCAGTCATCGAGACAAAGCAAAAGGACTTTTGGCCAACACAAATACCTCAGCGGAGTTAGCTGCGTTAGGTGTTGGTCTGCTTATTTCCCGTTACATTGCGGTCATTATTGGAAGATGCTTAGTTTTTACATAGCACAATTTACCTTGTTGGCGCTGCATACAGGGTTCAAGCTCCATCCTACCTGTGTGAACTTTTTACTCCAGTCTCCGTTTCTGAAAATAGAAAAGTAAACAGTCCAACGCCCAGAAACCCTGCGGCATATTCGTATTCATATTCGTATCCCGTTTCTCTGGGCCGTCGTTCGCTGCGGTCAGCTGCCCGCGGTGATTACCTTGTCCCTTTTTGTCGTACCGCTACTATGCAGCGAAGAACATTTTTCGTGGTGGGTCCAGCTATCTGGAATGGCCTCCCTGCGGCTCTCCGTTCGCTTCCCCGTGACTCTGCTGGCTCTTTTTATAGTCTTCTCAAGAGTTTTCTTTTTGACCAGGCCTGGGTTGGGAGCGCCTCTGAGTAGCGATTTTGAAGGGGCGATATATAAATTTATTTGATTGATTGATTGAATAATAATAATAATAATAATAATAATAATAATAATAACGAGATTATAATAATACCCAGCGCAATGCAAGACATGTATAATGTAGCGGAATCCATATATACTTACGTAGTTCACTTGCAGTTCTCCTTTTTGTCATGACAGGCATATACACGTATACTTTAGGTTCACTTTAGCCGACTTGTAGGCTTACGCTGTTGACAAATATTGATGCTGTTAGTATATGATAACAGATTCGATTTTATCTGACTGTAATAGACCATTAATTTTATAACTTCATCTAAAAGGAAAAATATTTCGAAAGCGCAGCAAATTGCTTCTGTTTGCTATCATTCTTTAAGTACTTAAAACATACTTTTTCGGTAGTATCGGAAATCATAGGTCTACATAATTACACTTCGTATCTTAGTCATTGATCGATATTTTTATACTATTATCTGTGCCTAATTATAGAGTTCGATGGCCTCAGTACGTCGTATAATTATCTTGAATATTTTGTGTCTTTCCCGGACAAGATTTCATGATGCTTTAGCTTGACAGTTGCTATCTGATGTCATCGGTCACATGAACCAATGACAACGCTTTCCGGACACAATTTCATGCCGGACAACATTTCATGCCACACCGGCTACCCCTCAGCCAAGGAACCCGTTGGCCTTCTGAGATCCGACGGCAAGAGACCAGACGGTCTCCTTGGCGTGCGGGACGCAGCCTGGTCTGGGATGTAACGGTCACAGACACCTTGGCCGTTTCATACTTGCCGAACACTTCTCGAAAGGCCGGTGCTGCAGCCGAGATGGCGGCTACTCGGAAGAACGCAAAATACGCTCATCTCGCAACCATCCATCACTTTGTTCCTTTGGCCTGCGAAACCATGGGCCCGGTGAGTGATGAAGGCATGACCTTTCTTTTATCTTTGGGACAGAACCTCAGCGCCATTTCTGGAGACGCTCGCGAGACGTCTTTCTTATTTCAACGTCTGTCTCTTACAATCCAGCGATTTAATGCGGTGGCATTCCGCGGCTCGTTTCCCGCACTGGATTTCAACGACGACTAGGTGCTGTTCCAGATGTTTTTATCTTAGCATTAGGGTGTAAGTCCCTGAGGGATCATAAGTACCTCGGGGCAAAAAAAAATATTAATAATAATATTAACAATATATTATAGATATTCCAATGAAACTCTGTATGATAATAATAATAATAATAATAATAATAATAATAATAATAATAATAAATAATAATAATAATAATGACGGACCTGGCCTGCCTTCGAGCCCAGGCAGCGTTGATCCTGCTGCGGGCAAGTTTTGGGGCAGCAAAACTTACTTATTTGCTGAGAACTGCCCCATGCCATAGCCATCCACTGCTCGAGAAAATGGATAATCAAATGCGTAAAGGGCTAGAGAACATCATCAACATCAGCCTCAACAACATTCAATGGCTACAAGCCTCACTCCCAATTAGAGATGGAGGACTCGGAGTTAGACGTGTCTCGATGCTGGCATCTTCAGCTTACTTGGCATCAGCCTCATCGACAAAGTCACTCGTGAGTATGATTCTGAGCAAGGAGGAGTGGGGTGATGTCCACATCGACGATTTGCTCGAGGTCCGCAAGAACACCCAACCGAGTAGTGAAGAGCCCCTTTGGAGCAGGCAGAGCGTGTGGGATAGACCACTGATTGAGGTAGACAGGACAGCGGTATGGACCTCCTACAGCGATCCAGTCAAAATGGCCCGGTTGTTTGCGGTGACCTCCCCTCATGCGGTTGACTGGCTATCAACCATTCCTGTGACCGCATGTGGCTTGGATCTAAGCAATGAGGCAATCCGGGTGGCCGTTGGACTGCGTCTGGGTTTGGATCTATGTACACCGCACCAGTGTCAGTGCGGAGAGACCGCCGACTCAAGAGGACACCACGGGTTGGTCTGCAGACGCTCTTCTGGAAGGACAGCTCGACACTTTGCGGTCAACGACTTGGTGTGGAGGGCACTCTCGAAGGCTAACATCCCCAGTTCTAAAGAGCCTCCAGGCCTGATTAGAACGGACGGCAAAAGACCTGACTCTCATCCCATGGGCCAGAGGTAAATATGTCGCCTGGGACTACACAGCCATCCACAGATGTGCTGTCTCCTACTTACATTTGTCTTCAGCGGTTTCCGGAGGTGCTGCTGAACACGCGGCGGATCGAAAGTGCAGCAAGTACTCGACGCTTCCTGTCTCCCACGAGTTTGTGCCAATCGCAATCGAATCATTAGGCCCCATCAATCGTGCGGGTCGCGAATTTTTATTGGAGTTGGGCCGCCGTTGTGCCGCTGTTTCTGGCGATCCTAGAGAAATTGTCTATCTCTTTCAGAGACTTTCTATCTGCACGCAACGTTTTAATGCTGTTGCTTTCAGAGGTTCTTTTGCACCACTCACCGGGGACGAGAACAATGCACTTTACGCTTGAACACTTTTCTGATTTTAGTATGGTTTTTAATCTTGATTGGTCTTTCAATAAAGGATTGTGTTAACATAATAATAATAATAATAATAATAATAATAATAATAATAATCGTACGGAGGATGCATTCCTCCTACCGTGAAAGAGAGCGAGTCTACTGGGAAGCCATCATTGCTCGTCAGTCAAAGGATCCGAAAAAGCTTTGGACTACTTTTGATGGCCTCCTTGGCCGTCAAAAGACCAGTCGAAAGTCTGAGTCGCCATCGCTGTTCACCGCAGATGCATTCCTAGAACGATTCTCGGAAAAGATCGCATCAGTTCGGAATGCTACTGCCGATTCCTCTCCACCTGCGTTCTCTACAACGGAATGTCGACTTCCGGTTCTACACGAAATATCAAGCGTTGAGCTGCAACGCTTAATTCTTGCCTCAGCTCCTAAGACGTGCGAGCTAGATCCTGCACCTACATTCCTTGTTCAGGAACTCATTGATGATTTCCTGCCTTTCCTCACGATCCTATGCAACCGATCTATCAGTGAGGCATGTTTACCTGCTTCACAGAAACGATCAATTCTTCTGCCTGTTTTGAAGCGAGATGGTTTAGATGTTAGCGATCCTGTTAACTATCGTCCAATCGCAAATGTAACTTTTCTCTCTAAACTTCTAGAGAGCATTGTTGCTAACCAGTTGATTGCATATTTAGATGTCAATGAACTGATCCCTTCGCAGCAGTCTGGCTTCCGGAGGCACCACTCCACAGAGACCCTTTTGCTCCGACTTCTTTCTGACCTGTACTCCGCTATGGACCTTGGTCAGGTTACGCTCTTGGCTCTTTTTGATGTTTCTTCTGCATTTGATTCTGTGGACCACTCCATCCTCCTGCAACGTCTTTCTATATCCTTTGGGCTGGTTGGACAACCTCTAGAATGGTTGCGTTCCTTCCGCTCTGACCGTTCAAACTGTGTGGTTGTTGGATCCTCTAGGTCCCTTTGGGTTCCAGCTCCTCTTGGTGTTCCTCAGGGTTCCGTACTTGGCCCCTTATTATACCTTCTCTACACGGCTGATCTTTGTCCTCTACTTGAGTCCCGGGGTCTCCTCCACCAAATCTTTGCTGATGACACTCAAGCTTACATACATTCTAACCCATTGGATTCAGTTAGCACTGTGCGCCTAATGTGTCTGACTGTAGACGTCCTTTCCTCTTGGATGGCGTCAAATCGGCTTCTCCTAAATCCCAGTAAGACTCAATTCATTTGGCTGGGTGGTTGTCGGCAACTTGAGAAGATCGATCTGCCTCTGCTAGCTCAACTCTTCCCCGACATTAGTTTCTCTTCAACGGTTCCTGGCCTGGGTGTTACCCTCGACTGTGAACTCAGTCTCAGCCAGCATGTCAATCTTGTTGCTCGAAGCTGTTACTACCAGCTTCGTCAACTTCGAGTGATTGCACGCTCTCTCTCTCTCATGATGCGCTAGTAGTTCTTGTTCATGCCTTCATAACCAGTCGAATTGACCATTGTTGCTCAATCCTTGTTGGCCTCCCCCTTGGGGTTCTGGGACGGTTAGATCGGGTTCTGCGCTCTGCTGCCCGGCTCATTGGACGAATCCCTGAATTTTCCTCTGTTTCTGCCTACATGCGTGATGTGCTGCATTGGTTGCCAATAGCCCAACGCATACATTATCGAATTGCAGCCCTGGTTTCTCGCTGTATCCTTGGTTGTGCTCCATCCTACCTGCGACTTCTCTGTCGTCCAGTCTCTGACATTGAAGCGCGTCGGGTCCTTCGCTCTGCTGCGAAGGGACAACTGCTTGTTCCACGGGCTCGCTTGGCTACCAGACAGCGCCGAGCCTTCTCGGTTGTGGGGCCGTCAATCTGGAATGACCTCCCCCCTAACCTCCACCTCCTTCACCTGACCAGTCAATCCTTATTCCGTAAGTCCCTTAAATCTTTTTTCTTTTGCCGTGGCTGGGCTGGGAGCGCCTCTGAGTAGTTTCTTGAAGGGGCGCTATATAAATGCTAACAATGAATGAATGAATGAATGAATGAATGAATGAATGAATGAATGAATGAATGAATGATTGAATGAATGAATGAATAATAATAATAATAATAATAATAATAATAATAATAATAATAATAATAATAATAATAATAATAATGCAAGTAGTGGGAAATAACTACTGTGGGATGATGTCCGCATCGATTTTCTGCTTGAGGTCCGCAAGAACACCGAGCCGACCAGTGCAGAGCCCCCAGCGTGTGGGATAGACCACTAATTGAGACAGGACAGCGTTTTGGGCCGCATGCAGCGATCCGGTCAACATGGCCAGGCTATTTGCGGTGACCTCCCCTCATGCGGGGGACGAAGAAATAATAATAATCTTTTCTTTAACCTTTTAATGTCTTCAACAAACAACATCAGGAACAGGAAGTACAAAACTAGGAAAGTAGTGGCTATTGCTATATCTTCTCTGGAACCGGATCAGCTAAAGTACCTCGAAAGGCCACCGAGTTGAAACGCTGAACGGCAATAGAGAGGCGTTGCAGCAATAAACATACATTTCAGTTCGACAGAAAACAAAGATAGGATGCGACCTAAATCTGACAAAAAGTTAAGACCATCAGAACAAATTGGACCTAAGGTCTCAAAGGCTAGAAGGACAAAGAAATGTATGTTTAGAAGTTCGACGTATTTGGTATTTTTCATATCTGCTGCTATCTCGGCTCTCTTTCTTTAATGCAACGCCTGCAAACGCACTGCGCTTCACATCTACAAGTTATACAGTAATCTTAGTTAGACTAAACTTAGCTAAACAAACAGCTTTCCAATTAGACGGAGCTAATAGCAGCCTACAAAGCATGTCCGCCCAACGGGGGCTCGAACTCGCTGCCTCTCGCACTCTACGCCAGCGTGTTAACCATTGCGGTACCCGGCCCCCCCAAACTGGCTATCAGCTATTTTTGTGATCGCATGTGCCCTGGATCTAAGGCTAAGCAATGAGGCAATCCAGGTGGCCGTTTGAGTACGTCTGAGTTTGGATCTATGTACACCGCACCAGTCAGTGTCAGTGCGGAGATACCGCCGACTCAAGAGGACACCACGGGTTGGTATGCAGACGATCATCTGGAAGAACGGCCCGACACTTTGCGGTCAACGACTTGGTGTGGAGGGCACTCGCGAGAGATGACATCCCCAGTTTAAAGAGCATCCGGACCTGATTAGAACGGACGTCAAAAGACCAGACCATGGACCAGAGGTAAATACATTGCATGGAACTTCACAGACATCAACACATGTGTGTGTCTCCTATTTGTCATCAACGGAATCCGGAGGTGCTGCTGAACATGCGGTGGATCGAAAGTGCAGCAAGTACTCGACGGTTCCTGTCTCCCATGAGTTTGTGCCAATTGCAATCGAAACGTTGGGCCCCATCAATCGCGCGGGTCGCGAATTTTTATTGGAGTTGTGCCGCTGTTTCTGGCGATCCTATGGATATTGTCTATCTCTTTCAGAGATTTTCTATCTGCACGCAACGTTTTAATGCTGTTGCTTTTAGAGATTCTTTTGCACCACTCACCGGAGACGAGAACAATACACTTTATGCTTGAATATTTTTTTGTTTTTAGTCTCGTTTTTAGCTCGATTGGTCTTTTAATTAAATTTAATAAATGATTGTGTTATTATAACAATAATAATAATAATAATAACGGTTTGGTCGGGCCTGCATCAGTGCAGGCGGCCATTCGCAAAGAACAGAAATACGGAGAGTTGCCCGCTTCCTACATCTTTCAGCCGGTGGCCATACAGACATTGGGTCCGTTCAATCCTTCAGCCTCAGATTTCGTAAATGAAAATAATTGGAAGCCGCATCTCTTCTATCACTGGCGACAGACGTGAAGCTTTCTTTCTTTTTCAACGTCTGTCAATTTGCATTCAACGCTACAACCTGGTCGCTTTCAAAGACACTTTTACCTCACACCCTGAAGACGAGGCCTGACCCACCAGACATACATTCTTGAAATAAACAAAATTAAAATTAAATAAAATAAAACAAATTAAAATAATAATAATAATAATAATAATAATAATAATAATAATAATAATAATAATAATAAACCCTCTCGAAACCACGTACCTTTTCCAACGCCTCTCAATTTGTACGCAACGATTTAATGCAGTGGCATTTCGAGGCACGTTCCCACAGTTGTCCTGTGATGAAGGTCGCTAACTCATGAACAAAGAACTTTTTATGATTTTTCTTGTAAAACATGTTTCGTTTAATAAATGATTGTTATGATAAAAAAAAAAAATTAAAAAAAAAAAATAATAATAATAATAATAATAATAATAATAATAATAATAATAATAATAATAATAATAATAATAATAATAATAATAAAAGAAAGAATGGAAATCGACAGCATTAAGCATTAAGCATTAATGCCACTAGCATCCACACTTGCGCCACTTCATACATCCACGTGACATCGGTTACACCAGGGGGTGCGGCCGAAGTAGCAGCAACACGTAAAAATGTAAAATATGCTAACCTTCCATCAACACATGATTTCGTCCCAATTGCTTTTGAAACACTTGGCCCCATAAACATATCAGGCATTGAATTTCTAACTGAACTTGGCCGGCGTCTGTCGGTGGTTACTGGAAACCCTCTCGAAACCACGCACCTTTTCCAACGCCTCTCAATTTGTACGCAAAGATTTAACGCTGTGGCATTTCGAGTCACTTTCACGCAGTTGTACTGTGATGAGGGCCGTTAACTCTTGAACAAAGGACTTTTTGTGCTGCTTCTTGTAAAACTTGTTACGTTTAATAAATGATTTATAATAATATAATAAAATAATAAAATAATAAAATAATAATAATAATAATAATAGTAATAATAATAATAATAATAACAATAATAATGACGTCACCAGCGGACAGTGTGGGCTGGCATTTTTAGCTCTCCTGTTTTTTAATCAATATTTACGAATCGATTAATTTTTAGCGCTGGATTTTATCACCATCTGAAAGTTCATCGTCTCGTGATTCGGAGTTTTCAATTTGTGTTACCAGTTTCGCTAAGATCAAGTCACGCTTGGCGAAGCGACAAGGTTTCTGTTCAGTTATGGTTGGTCACTAGTTTGGTTTCTTCATAACTTTCATTGAGCCATTTAAATTCAACTATCTCGTTAAACGGCTAGCTATGACGTAAACGTTACCATGACAACGCATTGTCGTCTCACGACGGATTACATGACGTCGCCCGTACGTACGTCACAAAAAGCTAAAGGCGTCTGCTGTGTATGCAGATCGCTTCGGCAGCTACACAACAAAGACGGGAAGGTCCATCTGCACGGCCCTCGAAATCAACCGTGTCCAGGGTTGCATAGACTACCTCTCGGAGCGAGCCAAAGCCAGGGTGACAATCAAGATGTAGATCTACGCCAGACGATTGAGGCTGAGCCGACACCGTCGGATGCCAGAACTGAGCGATTGTCGGTGAACAGTGGCACTCCTGAGATCAGAATCTCACACCCAACACTGCCAAACAGATTGCTGAAACGCATACCTAAAGCAGCTAGACTACAAACCGGACGGCTTCTCACTACCATCATCAACAAAGTCTTGAGGGACGCCGGAAACCCTTCCACATGGCAGATGCTCCTCACTTTTGGGGCTGCGGTCTTGGAACAACCAAGAAGAGGAGGTCGCCGCCACAATCTGTCATCAACCATCAAGAAAAGGGTAGATGACTTCCAGACATCTTGGAAGCTTAAGATGGATGAAATCTTCGCTGAGTCCCCCATCATTGACAGCCATGGTGGAAGATTTAAAGCAGATGTCGACCAGTCGGTTGCTTCAGCTGTTGCATCCAAACTAGAGGATGGCAACATCAGAGCGGCAATCAGAATTCTGTGCTCCAACGACAGACCCGTTTCGGCTGACCTTGACACCCTGACGGAGCTACGCTCAAAACACCCTTCGCCTCCAATCGACCGGCCTCGCATCACGGCAAAAAACACAGTGGCGCCCTTTCAGACAACAGAAGATGAGGTGCTTGGCCGGATCCGCTCTTTCCCGCAGGGTTCTTCGGGCGGACCAGACGGTCTTCGACCCCAGCATCTTTCAGACCTGGTGAATTGCACTGAAGTTGGTTCAGGGCTGATTTCCGCTATCACCGGTCTGGTCAACCTTCTTCTGAAAGGCGAATGCCCTGAACTCATTAGACCCATACTCTTTGGAGGTACTCTCATGGCTCTACGAAAAGCGTCTGGAGGTCTGCGCCCGATTGTAATAGGTTATTGCTGGCGCAGGCTCGCATCCAAATGCGCAAATACCTACGCGGTCTCAACGGCAACTGCCTACCTCGCACCGAGACAAGTGGGTGTTGGTGTTCCGGGTGGAGCAGAGGCGGCGGTTCATTCAGCGAGACGCTTTCTGGAAGCAATGCCAAAAGGATCCATCTTGGTAAAGCTGGACTTTAAGAATGCGTTTAATAGCCTCTTCAGAGACATGATGCTCTCTTCGATTGACGATGTCCTTCCGGAACTAACTCCATTCTGTCACCTGGCTTACGCAGAACCTTCACAGCTTCTCTTCGGTCACTATAACATCTTATCACAAGTCGGACCCCAACAAGGAGACCCGCTCGGTCCATTGCTCTTTTGCCTTCCGCTGCAGCCAATTCTGCAGGATTTGACATCACCGCTGGTCCTGGGATACATGGACGATGTTTCGCTAGGAGGTGAGGCAGCCATTGTGGCGGAAGACGTAAAACTACTGAAGCAGCGATGCGAGCAACTTGGACTCCAACTCAATCAAGAAAAGTGTGAAATCGTCTACCACAATGACTTGCAGTTCTCCGACAGTATCTTCCATAATTTTACCGTCACGACACCAGAGAGAGTCTGTTTGCTAGGTGCTCCATTGTCCACCAGTGAAGCATTGACGAAATGTCTGGAGGACAGATGCACGGAGCTGGAGTTGGCAATAAGCAGATTAGAGTTCATTGCCAAACATGATGCTTTGACCCTCCTCAGATTCTCACTCAGCTCTCAGAGACTGGTGTACACATTGAGATGCAGCCCGTGTACAGGACACGTTTTGCTGGATAGATTTGACGCTACTCCTCGAAACGGTTTAAGTATAGTCTTCAACATCGACCTATCGAACGATCAATGGCTACAGGCCTCTTTGCCCGTGAAGATGGGTGGACTGGGAATTCGTCGGGTGGCCTCGCTTGCACTCCCTGCCTTTCTGGCTTCTGCTGCAGGCACCCGTGACCTCCAATCCTCCATGCTTGGATTCAATAACATCGACGTATGTGTGGAAGAGATGACGCGACGTTGGTGCGACGAGAGCCACATCACACCACCAGACGAGAGTGCAGCCCACAAACAGTCACACTGGGACAGGCCGCTTGTCATCAAGGTGGTAGAGTCACTGGACACCACCCACACTGACGCTTACCATCAAGCACGCCTTAAAGCAGTCGCTGCGCCTCACAGCGGCGACTGGCTGTTTGCACTTCCAATATCGTCATGTGGATTGCGGCTGGACGATGAAGCGGTAAGAATAGCGGTTAGCCTCCGCCTTGGTGCGGGCATATGCGAGCCACACGCATGTCCCTGTGGGGCAATGGTTACAGCTGATGGCTCGCATGGTCTTTAATGTGGTCTCGGTCCTGGTAGGATCGCCCGACACGCCATCCTGAACGACCTGATCAGCCGCAACCTCACTCGTGCAGGCGTTCCCAACATCAAAGAGCCAACCGGTCTGCTGAGGACGGACGGAAAGCGTCCCGATGGGTTGACTCTAGTTCCATGGCGCGGAGGCCGTAGCCTCGTTTGGGACGTCACAGTGACTGACACCGTGGCTCCTTCCTACCTTAATTCAACGTCGGTTGCAGCTGGAGCGGCGGCTGAGATGACAGCCACCAGAAAGAATTCAAAGTACAGTGAACTGTCCAAAACCCACTTATTTGTCCCGCTGGCCTTCGAGACCCTGGGTCCCATCAACGAAGACGGTCTTGATTTCATCAAAGATCTAGGAAGACGTCTTTCTCAATTTTCCGGAGACTCTAGAGAAACATCCTATCTCTTCCAGCGCTTGTCGATTACCGTCCAGCGCTTTAATGCCGTGGCCTTCCGCGGTTCTTTTGTCAAACCAGACTTTGTTGAATAATAATAATACTTACTTATGTTAAAAAAAAAAAATAATAATAATATTAATAATAATAATATTAATAACAACAACAACAATAATAATAATAATAATAATAATAATAATAATAATAATAATAATAATAATAATAATAATAATAATAATATATATGACGTCACCAGCGGAGTTGAAAGAATGGAAATTACAGCGCTCCGCTGTTTTCCGTAAATTCCGCGGATCAGCTTGACTATCGAGCGGGATTTTTACATAATCTATTTTCGCTGCGTCTCGTGATCCCGAATGTCATCTTATTTGCAACTGTTCGGCTCGGATGGGTTAGACAAATTACTTTTCCTTTATAGCTGCTAGCCACGCTTTGAGAAATTTCGAATTATTCGTATTTAGCAATCTTCAACGGCAAATCTGTTGAATATCATTCGACGTCATAATACGTTGTCTAGCAACGCAACAAAGACGCTCATTCATTTACATTTATTTGACGTAAAATCAGAAGTGTTGGCGGCCATCTACAGTCAGCCAACCGTCTTTTCTAACTATCTCTATACGCAGATTCAAAACACACGCGAAAACGGAGTCCTCGCAAATCTCTCAAGCAGCCACTCAAGCCCCATCTAAGCATGGAAAAGCTAAGGGAACATGTAGTGTTTGCCATTCCATCATCCTTCTACATAATAAGGACGGAAATCTACACAAACACGGTCCTAGAAAACAACCATGCCCGGGTTCTAGCAAACCACCGCTCACACCAACATCTGCACATCGAGTCTTATTATCCGAATCATCTACAATTCTAGATGGAACCCCATCGCAGTCCCAGCCGCAATCCACGGAAATTGGGCAAAGCTTCACCTTCAGCGACAACACAAACCCGGAAGATAAGAGCAATCACACAACAGCGATAAAACATCCCGATCTACCGAATGGCCTCCTCAGACACATACCTAAGGGCGCAAGAACGGCAGCAGCACACCTTCTGACGGACATCATCGGGGGTATTCTACGTGAACCCTTGATCCCCAGCAGATGGCTACGCCTTCTCTCCTTCGGTTCAGGAGCTCTCGAAAAACCAACAAGAGGTGGCAAGAGACACAATCTTACTCAACACATCAAAATGCGAATAGACACTTTCAAGAACGATTGGCAAACGTCCGAATCGCTCCTGTTTGGTCCGTATCGAGACAACGCAGTCGGAGGAAAACCAAGGAAGCAACTTCTCGCTCACAACATCGCGGCCGCAGTAGCAGCCAAGCTAGAGGACGGCAATCTCAGCGCTGCGGCGCGCATTCTCTGCTCCGACGACACACCAGCTCCAATTAACAAGGAAACATTGGAGTTGCTCCGACTCAAACATCCATCACCCCATGAACGAACTATTTCATATCTGAAGCCACATGCAGATTCACTACAAGTTACTGAAGTACAAGTCCGTGACGCCATGCGTTCCTTCCCGAAGGGCTCCTCTGGTGGACCAGATGGTTTGAGACCACAACACGTCTTAGAACTACTCAACGACCAAGTCGCAGGTCCAGGGCTACTGAAAGCAGTGACGGCTTTGATGAATCTACTTCTGGCTGGAGTCTGCCCACAAGAGCTGCGTCCAATCATTTTCGGCGGTACACTGTTCGCCCTCAAGAAAAGTTCAGGAGGCCTTAGACCAATTGTCATTGGGTACTTGTGGCGCAGACTTGCTTCGAAATGTGCAAATGCTCACATAATCCCCTTAGTGGCGCCTCAACTATCCCCGAAACAACTGGGAGTCGGGGTTTCAGGAGGAATTGAAGCCGCGATTCACGCAACAAGAAGATTTTTGGATCAAACGAACGAAAACTCCATTGTCATCAAACTCGATCTAGCAAATGCTTTCAACAGTCTACATCGTGACAAAATGCTTTCCTCATTATCAGAATGGTGCCCAGACTATTGCCATCTTTCGTATGCTGAGCCATCTATATTGAAGTATGGCAACTTCACTCTACAGTCGCAAGAAGGCCCGCAACAGGGGGATCCCCTAGGTCCTGTCCTATTTTGCCTGCCGCTTCAAGAAATTTTATCTCATTTACAGTCACCATTATCATTCGGATATTTGGATGATCTCACTTTGGGAGGCACGCATGAGGTAGTTTGTGAGGACGTGGTGGCTATCACGAAAGGATGCGCCCGCTTGGGTTTAATGGTCAACAAGTCAAAATGTGAGGTAATATCCAAAGACGCAGACATCACCCTGACAGAACCGGCGAACCAATTCAAACGCGTACATCCATCTTCAGCAGAGTTGCTTGGTGCACCACTTGCCTCGCACGAAGCACTCACCAATACTCTAGACTCTATCGTTTCGAATTTGTCAAGAGCAATGGGAAAAACTGGAGCTGATACCTAAGCAAGACGCTCTTCTGATACTGCGGTGCTCTATAGGTGCACCGAGGCTAATACATATTCTGCGGTGCACGCCCTGCTGCGACCATCCGGGCCTCATGAAATTCGATGAGGGGCTGCGCTCTGGGACTGAAAACATTCTAAATATCACTCTTTCGGACTACCCTGCCAATCAGGATGGGAGGTCTGGGAATAAGGAGAGCATCTTCGTTGGCACTTCCAGCTTTTTTAGCCTCAGCCGCAAGATCTCAACTCACTCAATCGCTCATCCTCGCCCTCACACAGGTTCCAGACGACTCCATGGTGGAAACATTAAGAACCAGATGGCAGCAAAGCTCCACGGAAACGATGGAATTCCCAGCCTTTGACAGCAAGCAGTCCTCGTGGGACATACCTCTTTTGTCAGCTGAAATATCGGAGATTACATCGCGCGTTCGTGACTCGTATGATCAGGCGAGACTAAATGCTATTCAAGCTCCACATGCTTCGGACTGGCTCTTTGCCCTTCCACTGGCAGCTCAAGGTTTACGACTTAGCGACGAGGAGATGAGGGTGGCAGTAGGCTTGAGACTTGGAGCTGTCATCTGCGCCCCACACGTCTGCACTTGTGGTACAGTGGTTTCGGCGAGAGGCTCGCATGGTCTCTCTTGCTCACTTGGCTTCGGAAGACAAGCTAGACATTCCGCAGTGAACGAAATTGTGCTTCGTAGTCTCATCAGGGCAGGCATTCCATCGATCAGAGAACCAGCTGGCCTCACTCGTCTCGATGGGAAAAGACCAGATGGTCAGACCCTCATTCCATGGAAAAGTGGGCGTTCGCTTATTTGGGATGCGACCATTGTCGATACCTTAGCTCCTTCGTACCTGACTGAGACTGCTGCAATGGCGGGCGGAGCTGCCGAAATAGCGGCTGCTAGGAAAAAGCTAAAATACGCGGAACTCCAAACAAGATACAGTTTCACTCCGGTTGCGCTAGAAACGCTTGGACCTATGGACCAGGATGGCCTGGCCTTCATCACAGAACTCGGTCGACGATTGTCACGCGTAACCGAAGACCCACAAGAAACCTTCTTCCTGTTCCAGAAGATTTCAGCCACTGTTCAGCGATTCAACGCCATCGCATGCCTCGGCTCGATGAGGCCGTAGTACTCTGTTTTTTTTATAGAAATATAATGATGATGATGATGATAATAATAATAATAATAATAATAATAATAATAATAATAATAATAATAATAATAATAATAATAATAATAATAATGGGGCAGTGAAGGTGTCTTACTTATTGAGGACTGCACCATGCTGGGGCCACCCCCTCTTGGAGTCATTGGATGACCTGATGAGGATCGGGTTGGAAGCAATCATCAACATCAAGCTTAATGATATCCAGTGGAAACAGGCTACGCTCCCAATCAGAGACGGTGGTCTTGGGATTAGAAGGGTTACGATGCTGGCATCTTCTGCTTACTTAGCGTCAGCTGCATCAACCAGAGATCTCGGGACTGCAATTCTCGGCAGCGAGGATTGGACGGATGACCTGAGAGATGAAATCTTACAGTCCCGCATCACTTCACATCCGAGTGGAGTTGAGGCTGCGTTGTCTAAGCAGAAGGTATGGGACAGACCATTGATCGATATAGACAAATTTGATGTTTGGACATCACTCAACGACCTCTTCAATAGGGCCCGACTTGGAGCGGTGGCACCCCCACACGCCGGGGACTGGATGGCCACTGTGCCCTTAATATCATGTGGGTTGGGTCTGAGCAATGAGGCCGTCAGGGTGGCTATTGGTTTGCGCTTGGGTCTAAACCTCAACGCGCCACACCAGTGCCAGTGTGGAAATTTGGTGGATCAAGGAGGACACCACGGTCTGGTCTGTAAACAATCTGGGGGTCGAGCCAGCAGACACTTCGCACTTAATGACATTATTGACACTTTGACATTGATTGGATATAGAAATTATGTACGTTTATTTATTATACTTTGAATACACCAAAATGCGGATAGCAATTGGGATAATAAAATAATATTCTTATCTTATCTTATTTGGAGGGCCCTTCAGAGAGCGGATACTGCAAGCACAAAAGAACCGCCTGGACTTTTCCGTACCGACGACAAACGGCCTGATGGAGCAACTCTGATCCCGTGGTCGCGAGGCAAATACGTAGCCTGGGATGCCACTAGCATCCACACTTGCGCCACCTCCTACATCCACGTGACATCGACTACACCGGGGGGGTGCGGCCGAAGAGGGGAACGGACATTGGCCCCTCCGGACAAAAGCTCCCCCGGACATAAGCCCTCCCGGACATTAGCCCTCCCGGACAAAAGCCCTCCCGAGGTAGGACATTAGCCCCCCAGTCTATGAAATCATTACCGGGTACCTAAAAATGATGCACAAAATGTAGCAATAAGCCTAAGTTAAGCGAATTCATTGCACGTTAATTTAACATTGTAAGAATATGCTAAGTTAATTGAAGGTTTAATATGCATATAATAAAACATTTAAAGGCACTAATTTCAGAACGACGAGAACAACTCATTGTGTAAAGTCTCTCATAACTGTAACAAATTTGAAGTCCAAGTTTGTGAAATCTAGATAAAAGTTTAATGCTTAACTGACGCTAATAAACCTTCGTAGTAGCCAAAACTGACTCTAATAAGTAGGCCTACTTACTGTATACGATTCCCATTCATTTATTTCTCTAATGTATTGAACCTAATTTTGAATTGAAACGACGCTAATAAGTCTACGAAGCTGAGACGTAGCCTAAACTGACATTAACAAACCGTTGTTTGACACTAAACAAATACTGTATAGGCCCTATACGATTCCCATTGGATCATTTCAAATCTAAGTCTATAGTATAGGCCTACTGACACAATTAGGACCTAAATGACACTAAGAACTTTCGTTTGCATGTGAATGCCAGTGACAAGTCACCAGTTACGGCACTACTCTACGATTTGCACATAGGGAGGGGGCTTTTGTCCGGGGGGGCTAATGTCCTACCCAAAATCGGGGGGCTTTTGTCCGGGGGGCTAATGTCCGGGGGGGCTTATGTCCGGGGGGCTTTTGTCCGGGGGGGGCTAATGTCCTACACCCGGCCGAAGAAGTAGCAACACGAAACAATGTAAAGTATGCTAACCTCCCCGCAACACATGACTTCGTCCCTATTGCTTTTGAAACACTTGGCTCCATAGGCATTGAATTTTTAACTGAACTTGGCCGGCGTTTGTCAGTGACAACTGGAAACCCTCTCGAAACCACGTACCTTTTCCGACGCCTCTCAATTTGTACGCAAAGATTTAATGCAGTGGCATTTCGAGGCACGTTCACACAGTTGTCCTGTGATGAAGGTCGCTAACACATAAACAAAGAACTTTTTGTGCTTTTCCTTGTAAAACATGTTTTGTCTAATAAATAATTATAATAAAATAAATAAAAAATAAAAACAAAAAATAATAATAATCGTTTATTGACATTCAATTTAACAGACCCCAGAACGATTACAGGCACAAGTTATACGAAATACGGCCAGCTTCGCACGACACGCAGGTCGGCTACAACAGGCTCGGTAACTTAACACTTATGGCCTAGGTGCTGGAACGCCTCTGATTTGGCCAAGCGAGGAGCTATGACAGATTTCTGATAATAAAGTATTTCGACTGTTCGTGGCAATGTAGGTTTTAGTAGGGACTATTCAAAGTCCTTTATTGCTTGACCATGTAACTTTAATTCCAGATATTTAGCGAAGTTGCGTACTCTGCAAAAAAACTTCAAGATTTGTTGGACGGAATTGACGAATTTACAGACAGTTTGACAATCTTGCCTCCGAGCATTTGGGATCCCACGACTCGTCTTGATCCGCCAATGCAGACAATAAAAATGGTAGAGTTCTCATTGACTTTTTGTATTTTCAATCACATAAATTGTAATCGAAATCGTAATCTCCTAATTTCTAAAGCACCACTGGAAATAAGTTCGTGGATAAGCCGGGGCACCGGCTTATCCACGCGCGCTGCGTTGAGTCAGAAGGGTTGTCCGTGAGAGTAGTCCGTGGTGGTCCGGGTCGAGTTACCATAGGATCAGGATCAAATGCGTTGAGTCAAAAGGGTTGTCCGTAGGAATAGTTCATGGTGTTCCGGGTCGATGTACCGTAGGATCAGAGGGGTGGAACAGCTACTAAGGTGGGTGTCGTCTGAGCCGGGAATTGGAGGGTGGGGATCAGTTGAAACAGGATAAGAGTTCTTGAAGAGGAGTGTCTTTAGTTTCGAGTGAAAGGCCCGAGGTGTGATGCGTATTTGTTATACAGCCCCTTCAAGCGCTGAGAAATTGCGAGTGAAGGACTTGCCAAGATTCCTAAGCGGCGAGGTGGATTCGAACCTGCAACCCTCTACGGCTGCAAGGCGTCGAACATACCCACTACACCAAAATACCCGCGCCCAACAATAATCTGTAATTGATGACGGGAATCGCAACAACATAACCTGAGGTTTTGGTTATTGTAATAATTATCTCTAAGTCATTATTCTCTATTTAGGAAACTATTGCCGAAAGACTCACGGAATCTGGAAGAACAACAGCCAAAATAGAACCGGCCAGTATTTTCGAAAGTGCGGCTGATGACAAGTCGCTCTATAGAACTGGTCGGTAAGTTCATTTTTTCATCATAGATTGTTTTGGCTTGTACGCTACAAGGCAGTCTAAGCTCATCATCGAGCTACCTTGTGATGTCACGTTTTTATATGTATTTTCTTGCTCGGAATTTGCTATGTGAGTAATTATTTAAACGTTCCTATTGTATCTTCTAGGAACTGTCATTTATGGTTGTATTGTGAAACTGTCGTGAAAGTTCGCAGTCGAATTGAATTCTGGAACTATCGAGCCTCGTTCACGCTGAAGTCGACACATTTTGACATGATAAACTACTTAAAAATGCTCGGAAATAATGGTGCTAGCCAGAGTACTCCAAAGTGCCTAGAAATATATCATTAATAAATGGTGAGTGTAGGACATTTCCCCCCAGGACATATTCCCACCGAACACTTTCCCCCCGGATATTTTCCCCTCGGACGTTTCCCTCAGATTTCTACTAGGACATTTACCCTTGGGTATTTCCCCCCTTCTGTGCGTACCACCTCAAGTGACCATACAAATCCTACCTTGAATTCTAGACCAACGCCTAGGGCTGTATAATTAAATCTGAAACTTTTACAACGAATCCTTTGAAGTAAATGCTAAGGAATCCACTTAAATAGCTATGCGTGTAAAACGCAAAAAATAAAAAAACGGGGAACGGACATTAACCCCCTGGACATTATCCCCCCGGACATTTCCCCCCCTGGACAAAAGCCCCCGTACATTATCCCTCCTTCCGGGGTAGGACATTATCCACCCAGTCTATGATTTCATTACCTAAAAATGATGCACAAAATGTAACAATGGGCCTATGTTAAGTGAATATCTATACATTACACATTAGTTTAACATCCTGTAAGAAAAATATTTAACTTAACATATTATGTTAAGTTAATTGAAGGTTTAATAAGTGTATTATAAAACATTTGAAAGGTCTGAAACGACGCTAAGAAGTCGACTAGGCTCATACGTAAATGTCGTTAATAGACCTTCGTTGTAGCCATAGCTGACACTAACAAGTAGGCCTACTTGCTGTATACGATTCCCATTCGCTCATTTCTCTAATGTATTTAATCTAATTTTGAATGGAAACAACGCTAATAGCCTAAGTATACGAAGCTCAGACGTAGCCGAACTGACGTTAACAAACCTTTGTTGTAAGACATTAAACAAATAGACTGTATAGGCCCTACATACGATTGTCATTCGTTCATTTCAAATCTAAGTCTAGGCCTAAACCTATTGATACAATTAGGACCTAAATGACACTGAGAACTTTCGTTTGAAATGCCAATGACGAGTCTTATCGGTTTACGGCATTATTTGCATACGATTTGCATAAAGTCCGAGGGGGGGCTAATGCCCTACGCAAAATCGGAGGGAATATTTCCGGAGGGGGCTTTTGTCCGGGGGGATAATGTCCGGAGGATAATGTCCAGGGCCGGTATGCACAGGACAAGGCATAAGGTAATCTATGTATAGTGCCTAAACGCGACTTAACAATTCCCGACTTAGCCATTGGAATTTATCCGTATGCACGAGACAAAATAGCCAATAGCATAACTAATCTACACATTCCTTGCTCCCGACGATGCATGACGCTTGCTCTTCCCCCAATTCAATAGGTTATAGCTGAACGCGCATGCGTGAAAGATATTTATATGCGGTCGTTGCCAGCGTGGGGTAAACAGATTCAGACCTAAAGACGGGCCCAGGGAAATTTCGACGGCTGCCTATTGTTCACGCTGTCCAGCTAAAGTCGGCCGTCTATTGTTCACAATGGGAATAGCCGGCTTACTCCTACCCGGAGTTGGAATAACGTTATACCTAGTTTAGTTCGCTAATCTCAAGCCATTCATACGGAAATAACCCAATATTTCCGATTAGGCCAGATTTAAGCCATATATAAGAGTTATGCAGTCATGTGCATACGGGCCCAGGGGGGCTAATGTCCTACACCCAAATAAACAGAGACCGTAGGTTTCGTTCTATAACCGTTAATGTTGATAGAACTCATCATCAACTTTGCGAAGTTCGGACCATTTGATACAATTGCGATGCGACTATAGAAACCGGAGCTTTAGATCAAAACATTGGACCGCTGAATGTTTATTTTAGGTTTTACTCTTAACGGCAATTGAGATATAGGTCTACAGTCACTTTTGAGGTAGCCCCAAGACTGAGTCTTCGCTAATGAGTCACAGTCGAATAACTCTAAATGAACAAATAGCGTTCGTACCTTACGTTCCATAACGGATGTCTTGACGGCATTATCAAAGACCTACTGGGCCTAGGCTACCTTCCAATTCCGTATTTATGTTGAAGACGATAAAAAACACTGGTTTCCGCATACAAGGGAGGAATGTCCTGGAGTGGGGGAAATCGTCCGGGGGGAAATGTCCAGGAGGGAAATGTCCAGGGGAAATATCCATGTTGCTAAGGCTGATGTTGAGGATGTTCTCTAGTCCTCTGTTCGTCCATTTTCTTGGGCAGTTCACAGTAAATAGGTAAGTTTTGCTGCCCCAAAGCTTGCCGGCAGCAGGATCAAAGCTGCTTGGACTCGAAGGCAGGCCAGGTCCGTCACTGTCCGTTCCAATATCTCGCTGTGCCTGAGCAGCGCCCTGTCTAAAACCCCACCTCGGAACAACGGAGGATCGACCCCATGTCCATCATTTGTTCCGTCTTTGAGTTCACATTTCTTACTATTCTTGTTGTTTGTTTGTATGTGCAATTGTTATAGCTAAGTCAAGCACTCTGTCTCTCTACTCAGAGGCGCTCCCGACTGCAGAGAGGACACTGCAACGGAGTTTCACACCGAAGCGTAGAGCAAATGCGAGTGAAGGACTTGCCCAAGGTCCCTACTCGGCGATTTGAGCCGATCCGAACATCGAACCTTCCAGCTTCTAGGCAGCGACGCCACCACTACACCACCGCGCCCCGCAGATACTTAGCGATATGTCCAAGGTCTTTAATGATTCTATGCCATCTATGGCCTTCTGATTTTTATATTTTATTTTTTTAATTCTTATTATTAAAGGCCTTACGCGATTTAAGCGCGTAATTTTGATATAAAACAACCAGCGTCGCATAATAAAAAGTAAATATGAACAGTGCGAAGGTTAAATGAAAGTGACTGGACAGCATATCACATAAAAGCATAAATTATTGTTTTAATAATGATGATAATGCCAACAAGCTTTTTTTTATAATATTCAGCGATTTTTAATTGTTGATGCAGGCTGTTTGGGGGATTTTGTGCTGACGTCAAACAACGATATCGCCATTACAAGAGTGATATAATTGACGGTTTCAACGTTCAGTGTGTAGCATCTGCCGTGTTTCTGTATTTTGCCTGCATCACTCCCATTGTCACGTTTGGAGGCTTGATGGAAAAGAAAACAAACGGTTTCATGGTATGGTGTTTCTTTTTAAGCCTTGTTTCATTGTTGTATAAATTCTTACTCTTTGGTAATGCGCGCGAATTGCAGTTCTTAATTTTGCTTGTTTTATCTGAGACTCGGAACTTGCATCTAAATAAAACCTATTGTAATTTTTATTCTGTCGATTCACTTGTTTGTCTTGATATTGTCTCTTGGTTTATTGTTTGTATGTGCACTTGTGCCCATTCAAGCGCTCCCGACTACAGCGCGGACACTGAATCGGAGTTTCACGCAGAAGCGCTGAGCAACTGCAAGTAAAGAACTTGCCCAAAGGCCCTACATATCCACTTCACCAGCGCGCCACACAATTAGCGCAAATAGAATCGTTAATGGTATATTGCAATATTTTGATCGTCATTTTTTTATTCTCCCTGTTTGTCAATGGATTGGTAGACTGGTAAACTTATTTTGAATATGCAGTATATAATAATTTTGACAGGTCGAATCGAAACAATAGAAATTAAAATTGTGTAAATTAAACTCCTTGAGTGTAATTCGGGGCGTGCAACCCAGTGAAAATTAGTTCACATCAGATCGAATTGTTTTGCTTTAAAGATGGTTGCCACTGCTGTCTGAATGTCTTTTTAGGGAACGATTGAGATGCTCTTATCTGGTGCAATTTGCGGTTTGGTTTATGCAATGTTTTCCGGTCAACCGTTAACTATCGTTGGAGCGACAGGTCCTCTTCTTGTTTTTGAAGGAATAGTGTACGACATTTGTGAGTACGTAAAAGCTGTCAGTCTCTTAAATAAGTATATTTCTAAATACATGATGTTTGACGAAAATAAGAAAATGCCGCAACAATAACACGCTGAATAAAGGCGAACGAAATTTTAAATGCATATCGTTCTTTCAGACTTGCTGCGAGGAATTTTACCAGCTTTGATCATCAGAAATTTCGAATTCAAGTGTCTGGTAATGGAGTTGAAAACTGACTTTTGAGTTTATATTCTCGAACAATATCTTTCAAAATAAGATGATGGAAATACACATCTATGTAAAAATGAAGCTAAAAGTTTCTTTCTAGAGACGACGCATACAGAAAATATCTCTGTTCAATTTTTGAAATCAATCAATCAAAATTTATATTGCGCTTCTTCAAGGTAACTACTCAGAGGCGATCCCGGGCGAGATCAAGCGAAAACAGTTTTCATAGTGGTGCGGCCTGGAACCAAAATGTGAAGGAATTGTTCACCTTGTGATACAAGCACGAAATTTGAAACATACTACGAAAATGTCATAAGAAACAAATTTGGCTATAGGGCCATCGCAGATTTGAACCCTGGGACCAATGGCCGTCATTTTTCAAAATGGCTGACCAAAATACGGATTTTCAATATATCAGCTTCCAGGACACTTAGAATCGTCATCTTGGTGTCGAAACATACATAGTTAAGGACAGGCATTCCAACAGAGCCATTGCAAATGTTCCCCGTGGTGTCAATGGCGGTCATTTTCCAAAATTGCCGACCTACAAAAGAAGAATACAATATCTCAGCCTCCAGTACAATTAGAATCGTCTTCTTGGTGTCTAAACATACATAGTTAAGGGCAGGAATTTCATTGGAATCAAATGCAAGCGTTTCTGTTCACGAGATTCGCAGTCAAGGACGTCAATGTAAAAGGTTCCTGCTTATTTGAAAATCAGCTCATGGTGCGTCAAGTATAAATATAGTATAGCCCAAATCAAGCTATTTATTGCATCATGCTATTTCTGAGACTGATGTGAACTTATTTTCACTGGGTTGCACGCCCCGAATTACACTCAAGGAGTTTAATTTGCACAATTTCAATTTCTATTGTTTCGATTCGACTTGTCAAAATTATTATATACCACATGTTCAAAATAAGATTATCAGTCTACCAATCGATTGACAAACAGGAAGAATTTTGAAAAAATTACGAAAAAATATTGCATTATACCATTAACGATTCTATTTGCGCTAATTGTGTGGCGCGCTGATGTAGTGGATATGTGTTCGTTGCCTTGCTGCAGGTTGCAGGTTCGAATCCACTCAAACCGCCTCGTAGGGCCTTTGGGCAAGTTCATTACTTGCAGTTGCTCGGCGCTTATGCGTGAAACTCCGATTCAGTGTCCGCGCTGACATATTGAAAATCCGCATTTTGGTGGGCCAGTTTGAAAAATGGCCGCCATTGAAGCTCTTGGGAACATTTTAAATGTCTCTTTTGTAATCCTCGTCCCTAACTATGTATGTTTAGACACCAAGATGACGATTCTAAGTGCACTGGAAGCTGAGATAATCTGAAATCTGTAAGCCGGTCGCCCATTTTGAAAAATGGCCGCCATTGGGGCAAAGGGTCAAATCTGCTATGGCCCTATAGCCAAATCTGTTTCTACTGACATTTTCGTAGTAAGTTCCAAATTTCATGCTTGCATCACAAAGTGAACAATTTTTCACCAGGCCGCTCTACTATCTTTTTTTAAATTGAGAACAGGAGGTGTCACCTAGTCAAGTATGTATTTTCTGAAACCTTTACGTAGTGCGAGCATAGATCATCATTACGTGTTATGTTTTCATAAACCGAGAGTTTCCAAGAGTTGAATGGTGATGATGATGATGATGATGATGATGATGATGATGATGATGATGATGATGATGATGGTGGTGGTGGTGATGATGATGATGACGACGACGATGATGATGATGATGATGATGATGATGATGATGATGATGATGATGATGATGATGATGATGATGATGATGATGATGATGATGATGATGATGATGATGATGGTGCTCTGTCTGAAGGCAGGTTCATTGGTCCCTGGGGATGAGATGAGTGAGGTGATTTCCCGTTGCCTTCCCCACAGGCAATGATGGGTAAGCAACTTGCCCAAGGTCGCTCCGCAGGAGCTTGCGCCCCTGCGTCTCACACGTGCTAGCCCGAGATATCTAAATCTCTGAATGTCAACTCCCAGCCCGGGGCTTGAACCGCAGTCCGTTGCAACCAACAGACGAATGCCGCTCTCGCTTACCAGTGTAGCTAACTAGGCCAGTAGTTGAATGGTACACATTTTTTTTTAATGGTACAAATTTTATATAATATTTTCAATTTTTCGCATTATTTGCAACTCTCATGAGTATCACAAATATGTTGCTCACTTTCAGTGTTAAGATCGCGCTTGGTAAGGCTTTTTTATTAGATAGGGATGTTTGTTCTTTTCATTGCTAAAAGTTTTAAGAAATTAAGCAATGCAATAATGCTGATAGATCCTCGAAATAATGAGCACCCAAATCGAGGCAAAATTAGCATTGTATGCCCCTCTTGCCCGTGTTTTACGTGCCACTATCGCCCCCCCATTACTGACACTTTTCTCCAAGCGTTATGCTAGTTCTGCCTCAGCGGCATGCCAGTTTTGCCCACAGGTACCCTACAGTACCGGAATAGTAGTTTATTAACTGTTTGTACTATGTGGCTCATAGTACATATAAGCGTAAAACTTAGCGAAAAAGTAGGACACTGACGAGTATTGTGACATGCCATGAAAATGGTGGTTAGTGGAGATTTCTCAAAATTCTAGGCAATGAAAAAGCAGGGAATTTTAAGCTATAGATCTACGCTATTGGAGGGGGACGGCCATTTATCCTGGACAAAACCCCGGACAAAAACCCCGGACAAAACCTCCCTTTGCTGCTCATAGCCTATATCTGTAGGTATTATTTGCTCATACGTGGGCTAATTACCCTGTTCGCGGTGCTGTCAACCAGAAAGTGTCATACCTGTCGCTGTAATTCAGGCGTGAACTTATAGCTTGTTAGTGTCGTTCAGTCACTCCGATATTAATACCTGTTAATTTAGGACAGCATGAATTCTTGTCATCAATCCAGCTTCCACTTAGGCAAAAATTCGTTTAATCCATTTAAATAATAATTGTTTTTATCCATCCAGCTCCAATTTAAGCAAGAACCTTTTCATCAGTCCAGGTTCTATTTAAGTAAAAATTATTTTGCATCAATCCGGCTTCTATTTAGTGAGAAATCTTTTCATCAATCCAACACTCGTACTTAGGACCGCCGTTTTATGCACGCAATATGTTCTACCAGGTTTTTTTGTCCTACTCTGACGGGAAATTGTCCGGGGGGTTTTGCCCAAAAGGGGTTTTGTCCTGAGATTTTGTCCAGAAGGGAAATATCGTACACTCGCCATTGGAATCCTGGCTTTGTGCATGCCTATAGGCTTATTGACGTTTCAATAAAGCGTCGGGACATGTCGGTGACTTGGAGATCTGCTAGACCAGTGAAGTGAAGAAGGTAACCCACGTTAGGTTGGAATCGGTAAATAACACAGAATGATCAGACAAACCTAAAGTTGAGATACTTCAACAAGATATTCATTCATGAAATGCATTTTTATAGCTCCTCTTCAAGGAGACTACTCAAAGGCGCTTCGAACGTCATCACGGCCAAATAAAACTATCTTAAGATTGTAATTGTAATTGTAATTGTAATTGAACACTTGTATAGCGCCGCTCACAGATTCAGTAGCGCTCCCGACCCAAAGTTAGCACTGTCGCTAACGAATAGTATAGTCTTCAGGCGCTTCCTAAACACCGGGAGAGAGAGGCTGAGAAGCTCAAGACGTAGTTTATGTGGAAGACGGTTCCAAGAGGGGCCAACATAGGCAAAGCTCCTGGACTGGGCAGTAGCCCCACGCATGCGAGGAACAACAAGGAGGCCATTTGCTGCCGAACGAAGGGCAGAGCGACCGGGGAGAGAGGAGACCTGAATACAGAAAGAACGGAGGTAGGATAGAGCAACCCCAAGAAGAGAATTGCGCATAAGTGTCAAAATTTTGAACTCAATGCGTTGTGGTACAGGAAGCCAATGAAGAGTGTCCCGAATAAAGACTGAAATGTGAGAGAACTTGGGAAGACCAGCAATTAGACGAGCAGCAGCATTGAGTATTGTCTGAAGTTTAGAGAGGTTGAGAGAAGAAAGACCGACGTATGAAGAGTTCCCAAAGTCAACCCTAGAACAGATCAAGGCGTGAACAAGCGTCTTAATAGCTTGCGGGGAAAGTGAATGACGGATGGTACGCAGCTGGCGAAGATGATAGAGACATGTTCGCGAGACACGGTTAATATGGTCCGAGAAAGAAAGAACAGGGTCCAGAGTGAAGCCCAAGTCACGAACAGTGGAAGAGAAATGGATATCCGGAAACAAAGTGCAGATGAGCTCCATGTCAATCTTAGCAAGCTGAGCTTGATAAGATGAGAGAGAAAAGTCTGAGAATGATTTTTAGAAAGGGAGCAGATGTTGACGGTCCTAACACCGTGAAAGCATGGTTCTGTATATATACACCGTGAGGCATAAAAAAGGAAGCCCCAAGAAAAAAATCGATAATATTTTAACAATATTCAAAGAATGTCAATGAAATTCAGGAAAGTTATAGCTAAATAGCAGGCAATGTAAAAACATTTACAGTTTGTACTCAATCTGTCCGCCTTTAGCTTCTACGCATGCGCGAAGTCGCTTGCGCCATTCACGCACCGCCGAGTCAATAATTCGCTCGTCAAGATGGTTCCAAGCTTGAATTATACTCTTACGAAGATCTTCAACATCACAGACCTTTGCTTTGTACGCCATTTCATGCTTCTCGTAGCAATATGATTGTCTGTAGGCTATGTAGTAGTTGGAACTCGAAAGAGATATTATTACAGCCGACCGCCTTTTACGCACACGTCCAACGTTAGCAAATCCCTGATGGTGTCAGTCAGTGTTTCTTTTCTGGGGCACAGTCGATTCACTTCGTTGAACCGGGGGTAAAATTCAACGGCCAATACTACAGAGATGTTTTACTCATGGAAGGCCTTCTACCTGAAATTCGAGAACTCTCTGAATGTTAAATTTTCCAGCAAGATGGTGCTCCAGCGCACAGAGCTCGAGAAACGGTTGCACTTCTGACGAATGAAATCCTGGCTTCATGATTCATACACTATGGCCCCCTAGCAGCCCAGATCTGAATCCCGTCGAATATAAAATATGGGGATCCATACAGGAAATGGTGTACAAAACAAATGTTAGTGATGTTGAAGATCTTCGTAAGAGAATAATGCAAGCTTGGAACGATCTTGACCCGCGAATTATTGACTCGGCGGTGCGTGAATGGCGCAAGCGACTTCGCGCATTCGTAGAAGCTAAAGGCGAGCAGTTTGGGTACAAACTGTAAATGTTTTTACTTTGCCTGCTATTTAGCTATAACTTCCCTGAATTCCATTGACATTGTTTGAATATTGTTAAAATAATAACGATTTTTCTTGGGGCTTCCTTTTTTATGCCTCACGGTGTATATATATTGGAAGTAGGTCACGAGCTTCAGGAGGGACCGAAAGCAGACTTTTCAATCGAACAATGGGGCGGAAGTCGCGAGTACTAAGGGCTCGCAAAGGTAGAAAAAATCAAGGCCTAGCAGGCAGCGTCAGACTAGGGTAGAGTTACTATTCTCAATATGCTATTTGACAGGAAGCTGGAGATAATGACATAATTTATCGCTGGAGATAATGGCTGAATTTGGGTATGCGGCAGGCTGCAGAGAGCAGGACGCGTGCTCAACCAACGTGCTGCCTTAGGCAATCATGGAAATAGCAGCAGTAGTCAAGTCTGTTGGTAACGAAAGATTGGACACGGGTAGCGGCAACAGTAGGAGTAAGCGAGCGAGCAATGGTAGTGAGCGTATTTGACGCAGATGATAATAACAGACACGGTTGAATGAGTGATTGTGTGGAGCAGAAGTTTGTCGAGAGCGACACAAAGTCACGGACTTTGGTTGTAAAGACAAAAACAGGAAAGGCAGCACTAATATACAGCAGCAACTTTAAAACAGGACCAGAAAGTGAAAAAGTGGTCCTTCCAAGAAATGTAAACATGATAGGCTACCCATGTGGCTTAGCCCATCTTCACCTACCGGTCTCAGTATATGCTCAATGATCAACTGTGAATAAATTCAGACAAATAAAGCAGCGTTTAGCGTGTCAGAAAAACCATCGCCAGGTTGTTCTGCCTACTGCTGCTAGCAAGCGGAAAAGAAGGAGCGACTATTTAACAATGCTGTAGTGTAGAGGAAAACGTGCAAAAGACGAAGAAAAGAGCTACCTTTTGCGATGGCAGGTACCTGAAATTGGAGTTACAATGGAAGTCGAGAAAAAAATGCATTTAAAACAAAGAAAATTAAAAGTCACAATAGACTTATTTCTCATGTCTTTGTTGTTTACTGACTGAGACTAAATTTCTCCAGATATCATAAAATATTTAACATTATTGCAATTTTTGTGTCTGTTTTCTCTCTCATCTTATCAAGCTCGGGCTACCAAGTGGGGGGTGGTATCCACTCCCTAGGTTTTCCCAAACGTGTTCCCAACACAGAGAGACCTTTTGGGTACATCCACCCCAAGCCAGATTTTGATGAAGAAATCTTCTTTTCGTCTTCTTTTCCTTCCGGCTGGAATTAATCCATGGCAGGGGAGGGTCAGCCACTCGGATAAGTTTTATTCGCAGAACTCTGTGTGCTTTGTCTTCCCTTTTGAGGTTGAGTAGTTCGAAGTCCTGTTCGACAGCATCCTTCTATCTCCTTTTCTGTCGTCTTCAGCTTCGTCGCCCCTTCACCTCCTCCCTCATCACTCTCTTGATGCTGTCATCTTCCAGCGCCCTCTCCACGTGACCCATCCATACCATCTTCGTCTGGCCTTCCGTTCCTTGTTCGTAATACATGTAACTCTCAACGTCTTCCGGATGTCTTCGTTTTTCTGGTCTCGCAGGCCTCTCCAACCGCTCCTCCTCCCATCCTCTTCAACGCCAGTGCCTCTGCTCCATAAATCAGTCTTATCATTGTCTTATACACCTTGCCCCTGAGCTGGACAGAGATCTTTCGGAAACACAGCACCCCGTCAAATCTCTCCACTTCTGCCAGGCTGATTTTAACCCGTTTCCAGCATCCCACTTCACATCCTCTCTTAGCGTTCAACATCGTACAGTTACTCGAAGGTTTCCACTTGTTTTGAGGCATGTCCATCTCTATCCATAACCACTAGCACCTCCTCCGTTTTGGAACAGACTATGCTGTTTTGCTTTTGTTG
Organism: Lumbricus terrestris; assembly: GCA_949752735.1. Taxonomy (NCBI): domain Eukaryota; kingdom Metazoa; phylum Annelida; class Clitellata; order Crassiclitellata; family Lumbricidae; genus Lumbricus; species Lumbricus terrestris. Next base: position 34,597,151 of record OX457053.1, read on the forward strand.
ATCTGAAGTCCCTTGCTTTCCAATGCTCTCTGCCATCGACAGAAGATCGCCTGGCCATCTGCCGCTGTATCGTCCGCTATCCACCGCGGGGAACGGACATTAGCCCCCCTGGACATTATCCCCCCCCCCCCGGACAATATCCCCCCCGGACATTATCCCCCCGGACATTATCCCCCCGGGGTAGGACATTATCCCCCCCAGTATATGATAGCATTACCTAAAAGTGATGCACAAAATGTAATTAATGGGCCTATGTTAAATGAATATCTATACATTACACATTAGTTTAACATCCTGTAGGAATATTATACTAAGTTAATTGAAGGTTTAATGTGTATATTATAAGACATTTTAAAAGTCTGAAACAACGCTAAGAAGTCTACGAAGCTCATACGTAAATGTCGTTAATAAACCTTCGTTGTAGCCATAACTGACACTAACAAGTAGGCCTACTTACTGTATACGATTCCCATTCGTTCATTTCTCTAATGTATTGAATCTAATTTTGAATTGAAATGACACTAATAAGTCTAGGAAGCTGAGACATAGCCTAACTGACGTTAACAAATCTTTGTTGTGAGACGCTAAACAAATAGACTGTATAGGCCCTAGACCCTACATACGATTTTCATTGGCCTATTGATACAATTAGGACCTAAATGACACTAAGTACTTTCATTTGCATGTGAATGCCAGTGACAAGTCTTATCGGTTACGGCATTATTCTACGATTTGCACATAGGAGGAGGGACTATGTCCGGGGGGGCTAATGTCCGGGGGGGACAATGTCCGGGGAGGATAATGTCCAGGGGGCTAATGTCCTACAACCATCCACCGCAGCATATGTCATCTGCATACAAAATATCGCATGGTACTTTTCTCCAGATGTTTTCTGCAATCGCATCCATGACAATGATGAACAACATTGGGCTCAAACAGAACCTCTGGTGCAGACCCACCCTCATCTCAAAATTCGCTGTATTGCCCACTCTGCACCTCACCGAGGTGCGTGCACCCTCGTACATGGACTTTATTATTCGCACAATCTTCTCATTTACCCCCTTTTCCCTAATACTCCAGTATAGGACCTCCCTCGGGACTCTGTCAAAGGCCTTCTCCAGGTCCACAAAGGTCAAGTATCTTTTGCTGTTACCCCCCAAGATTTTCTCCTGGACCTGTCTCATAATGAAGATTGCGTCCGTCGTACCCTTCCTTTCATAAAACCGAACCGGTTGTCATGAATCGTAACTTGTTGTATAATCGTAATCGTAATCGTAACCTCGAGACTTCTACAGCGCCCACAAAAGCCAAGTCGCGGGAACCAGCTTATTCACAGGCGCTCAATCAAAACTAAATCGATAGGCAGCGTGTCAAGTCCGGAGAGTCAGGCAGGCAGATAGATGGACGGCTAAGGTGGGCGATGTTTAGAGTTGAAGTGGCGGGGGATGTGAGGAGAAGAAGAAGAATCAGGATAGGATTTTTGAAAGAGCAATGTTTTCAGTTTTGAGTGAAAGACCTGTGGGGAGATAGCGAGAGGTGGAGTCGTCATTCGTTCACTCTTTCGAACACCTTCCGACCGATGAAGATATCGTATCCAGTAGTAATTCAAGCAAGTTTTTGAAAGCATCTACCAGCACTACAAAACAAGTTTTATGTTGATATGTTTAATATAAATTTTTGATTCCACATTATATGATTTTATGCCATACTTGCCTCACCTCCCTTAGCAGCTGCGGTATACCCGATATGCATAAGATAAATATGTTTGTCTTGTCATTGAATTTAAGAAAAAATCAACTTGATTTTATGTCTTTTCGATTCTGGATCGGAATGTGGATATTTTTATATCTTCTTCTAATCGTTGCTTTTGACTTGAGCTCATTGGTAAGGTACATTACCCGATTTACGGAAGAATGCTTCGCTGTTCTGATATCATTTATATTCATTTACGAAGCCTTAGTGCAACTGTTTGAAGTATGGAAAATCAACCCAGTTCACATTCAAGTCAAAAACGAAGCAGATGATTTTGTCTGCTACTGTGTAAACAATAGTGCTGAATCAATTGGAAATAATATAACAAACCCTGGAAGGCTGTCATATATTAATGACACCATATGGTTCCTAACCGAAAATCGTTCTCTGCTCGTCAAAGAAAGCTGCATTACGGTTTCACAAAAAATCGAGATACGGCATGGATGCATTTCGACTGAAACATGCAGTCATTATCAATGGTCTACGGCTGGAGCCGGTTGCAAGTCTGTAATTACAGAATCAGTACCAGACGTCTTTCTGCTGTCGTGTGTGCTGTTGTTTGGAACTTTCGCTGTTGCCATATTTTTTCGAAATCTTCGAACGACTCGGTACTTCCCGTTGCAGGTAAAATGTCATCTTTAAAATGCAGTAGGCTAAAATTTCAGAAAATTTGACCCAGCATTGCGCCACTCACCAACATAGATTGGTTTATACATATCACACTAAGTACCTATTTGATTGGTAAGCATGTCGTGTCATCGCGTGCTGAACCCGTTACACTCTTCAACGTTTAACATATATGCATATACGATGAAGAATGTCATATATGCATTAATGTTATAATTGTTATGTATATGTTTTTGATGACGATGACGATGACGACGACGACGACGACGACGACGACGACGACGACGACGACGACGACGACGACGACGATGATGATGATGATGATGATGATGATGATGATGATGATGATGATGATGATGATGATGACATTTGGATAGCAGAGGCTATTTGAGACGCTTGCTTGCCCCCATATGAATATATTTTTCCGCAAAAACCTTGCATTGATCAAGTCTCCCGGCAACAGTTGACTCATCGTGATTTCCTACAGAGCTTCAATTGGGGTTGTAAGAACAATGTGGAAGAGGGCGGATCCTGGCAATTGTCTGCACATCAGCATTGAAAGTGGTTAACATCCGAGGTTTCTCGACAATGTCGATGTATACAGAAGGCTTGGTCCTGAGGGAGTAAAATGTCGAGTGTTCTCCATGTCGAAGGCGGCGTAGAAATATCCAAAAGAACATACAGTATAATTATGGTTAACTAGCTGGGGTACCCGACGTTGCCACGGAATTTTATGATCCCTTCTCTCCCCTCTCTTCCTCCACTGCCCCTTCCCACCCCGTTCGCAAACACCTCCACTGGGTTGTTCCGGTGGTCAATAGCTGCGAAATTGTAGGCGTATAATTTTGGACAAACACACACACACATCCGCAATTTCCTTTCTCTGTGCCTAGTAATACAATTGTTGCTGGCTGTATGTTCTGTTAGTATAGTTAAGATTTATGTGAACTGCGTTCTTGTGAATATATATTCAACTGCATAATGTACACTGTAACCGGTTGTGGGTTTTGTCACCTGCTGGATCGTTCAATGGACGAACATTAAGCATACGTGCGAGAGGCGAGAATGACGTCAAGACACAGCGATCTCTTTCGAACAGTCGTCTGATCCCCTCCCGGTTAGGCAAACGAGCGTCAACAATGTCTGATTAAATCGGGGCGCGAACATTTCACCCCTGGACAATAACCCCCCGGACAACCCCCCCGGATAACAACCCCCGGACAATTGCCCCTAGGGTAGGACAATTTCCCCCCTCCCTGATAGAACATATTGCGTTTAAGTGGTTGTACTATAAAACGCCGGTGTAAGCACGCAAGTTAAATTGATTAAAAGAATTCTCGCTAAAATAATAGAAACCGAATTGATACAAAATAAATTTCACTTAAAATTAATGGAATCTACATTGATGAAAATGCTCTTGCTTAAATTGGAGCTGGATTGATGAAAATATTCTTGCTTAAATTGGAGTTGGATTGATGAAAATATTCTTGCTTAAATTGGAGCTGGATGGATAAAATAATTGCTATTAAAATAGAAGTTGGATAAACGAATTTTTGCCTAAATGGAAGCTGGATTACTGATAACGATTCATGCTGTCCTAAATTACTCCAACAGGTATTAGCTTCATATCGGAGTGAGCGAATGACACTAATAAGTCATAAGTTCACGCCTTAATGACAGTGACAGGTATGACACTAACTAGTTGACACAGCACCGCGAACTGAATAATTAGCCTAAGTTTGAGCAAATATACCTGTAGAAATAGGCTATTTGCGCAGCAAGGGTGAGAATTGTCCGGGCGGTTAATGTCGTAGGCTAAATCAGGTGGGGGGAATTGTCCGGGAGGGTTATTGTCCGAGGGGTTATTGTCCGGGGGGTTTTGTCCAGGGGTGAAATGTCCTACACTCGACTAAATCTGTGTAGGCGCTTCTAATGCTAAATATGCGTAGAATTCAAATGTTGATATTTCGGGAGAGTTGAGAGTTGAAAAATGGCCCACATATTCGCATGAGAAGCTAAAAACAATTGTCTCGTGCTGCAAAATGAATCGGTTGATTAGCCTTTCTTGGGGCGGACATCCATAGATACAGATCTCAGATTTGATAGATTGCGCAGCTGGGTTGGGCCAGATCTGGGTCGAGCGTGAAGAGGACAGTTGAAGTGAAATGATTGACTAGTACGCAGACGCAGTGGCGTAGACAGGAATTCAATATGGAGTGAGGTTTTATGACCTGGCCGGCAGGGCTTTCTTCATAAATTTGCAGAACACGCAAGAAGTTTTTCTAGTCCGGATTTATTTTGCGAAAATTTCTGGTCTTTTCAGAAATTTTTTCAAGAAAATGTCGCATGTCAGCGACGAAAAATCTGATGACATTATTCGTATACTTGAAAATTGCTTTTTCAAGCTTCCTACTTACTTGTCGCTGCACAGAACTGTTTTTACAGCTGCACAAATTTTTTTACAACTGCACTTTTGTAGGACCGCATGTTAAAAAAGTCCTGCGGGTCGGATGCTTTTCCTGGGGCGCGATCCCCTCTGGACAAAAAACCTCCCCGGACAATTCCCCCCAGGGTAGGACAAAGAGAAGTCGAACTTATGACGTGTAAGTGGTATTACAATAAAACGGCGGTCAGTACGCAACAAGTATTAGTTTCATGTCGGATTGACTGAACGACGCCAACAAGATATAAGTTCACGCCTGAATGACAGCGACAGATGTTTACCTGTGGCATGAAATGTTGTCCGGCATGAAATTGTGTCCGGAAAGCGGTGTCAATGGTTCATGTGACCGATGACATCAGATAGTAACTGTCAAGCTAAAGCATCATGAAATCTTGTCCGGGAAAGACACAAAATATTCAAGATAATTATACGACGTACTGAGGCATCGAACTCTATAATTAGGTGCATATAATAGTATAAAATAATATAGATCAATGACTAAGATACTAAGTGTAATGATGCAGACCTATGATTTCCGATACTACCGAAAAATTATGCTTTAAGTGCTTAAAGTATGATAGAAAAGAGAAGCAATTTGCTGCGCTTTCGGAATATTTTTCTTTTTAGATGAAGTTATAAAATTAATGGTCTATTACAGTCAGATAAAATCGAAGCTATTATCTATAGTAGACCTATAAGTTTGCATTTACTAACAGCATCAATATTTGTCAACAGCGTAAGCTGACAAAAAGGAGAACTGCAAGTGAACTACGTACCTCCATCAGGCTCCATATGATACGAATTCCGCTACATTATACATGTCTTGCATTGCATTGGGTATTATTATAATCTCGCTATTATTATTATTCAATCAATCACATAAATTTATATAGCGCCCCTTCAAGCTCGCTACTCAGAGGTGCTCCCAACCCAGGCCTGGTCAAAAAGAAAACTCTTGAGACGACAATAAAAAAGAGCCAGCAGAGTCACGGGGAAGCGAACGGAGAGCCGCATGGAGGCCATTCCAGATAGCTGGACCCACCACGGAAAATGTTCTTCGCTGCATAGTAGCGGTACGACAAAAAGGGACAAGGTAATCACCGCGGGCAGCTGACCGCAACGAACGACAGCCCAGAGAAACGGGATACAAATATGAATACGAATATGCCGCAGGGTTTCTGGGCGTTGGACTGTTTACTTTTTCCATTTTCAGAAACGGAGACTGGAGTAAAAAGCTCACACAGGTAGGGTGGAGCCTGAACCAGGATTCATCGCCAACAGGGCAAATTGTGCTATGTAAAAACTAAGCATCTTCCAATAATGACCGCTATGTAAATAATGTAACGGGAAAATAAACAGACCAAAACCTAACGCAGCTAACTCCGCTGAGGTATTTGTGTTGGCCAAAAGCTTTTTTGCTTTGTCTCGATGACTGGAGTAGACAAGAAAAGATAGATATGAATAAATGAAAGCCTAAATTTCGTATTTGTGTGCAACTCTTAAGACTTGTTTACATACGTCTCAACACATCGCCCGTTCGCCCCGTTCCACGATGGGAATTTCCTTCTAAAAATAGAACTAGCGCCATCGTGACCCCGACTACAAGATGCGCGCATTAAAACCATGATTCCACTGCTCACACCATTGCTTTCTCATCTGCTTCAACAAGCATTATTTCGCATATCTTATTGATATTACGTCGAGACGAAACTCTAACGCGGACAAAACCTCACGTTTGTAATAGTGAATACTGTTTCCACAACGAAAGTGGCCGGACCCGGACATGATTTCATGCCGGACAAGATTTCATACTTTCCGTATGAAATACTGTCCTGACAACGGAAGTGGGCGGAGTGGGACAATATTTCCTGCCGGACATAATTTCATGCCACACCGGCATGACATTTAACTAGATCGATGAAAAGATTTCTCGCTAACTAGAAGCCGGATTGATAGAAAATAATTTTTACTTAAATTGAAGCCGGATTGATGAAAATATTCTTGCTTAAATTCGAGCTAGCTAAATGAAAGCTGGATTGACGACAAGGAATCATGCTGTCCATTGTTGTTAAACCAACAAGTATTAGCTTCATGTTGGAGTGACTGAACGACACTAACAAGTTATTACAGAGTTGTTGAAAACTGAAATTTCGGGAGATGAATTTTAAATATTCATATCTTTCTATCCGTTCAAATTCATGACATATTTTGGAATCCTGTTATTGGTTCAATTCTGTAAATGTTTTAAAAAGTTTTTATGATTAATCATCAGGCATTTAGAGATTTAAGAAAAGCAAGTTGGCTTAATTTTTTATTGAACCACTGTATTAAAAGGGAATAAAGTAGGAAAAACAATTGTCACTACAAGCATTTGTTTTTTTTCTCATTTAAGTGGATTGTCTTTCTTCCTGAGGCAATGGGGTTTAACCCTTAAAGCCGGGAGAGGGGGGGAAGATTACCCGTTGTAGAGAATGCGCAGAGAATGCAAGAATTTGCAGCGAGACCAGACGTTGAAGAGACTTGGAAAGGAAGATGGGCTTGAAAATCATCCAGTCTACTCCGATCTCTGAGTGCTTCTATGAGTTTACGCACTTTTTATAATCCATGAAGCAGATGTACAGGTTCTTCCTGCTGCAGCCTGCTCCCAGTTATCACAATTGAATTGTCCACAAAAGCGTGACGCCCATCCAGTTGTTGCAATCACTTAGAATCTTAGGTATATGGTACAGACAGTAATAATAATTTCCTTTATTGACCCTGAAATTGGGTCAGAAATCTCATTCGTTGTTCTCTTTCTGCATCTTCTCATATGCTCTAGAAAGATAACTTATTTGTCTAGCTCAAAACTCGATTCTTTGCCTTCGCAGATTCGATGTTGAATCGTTACTTTGTAAGTTTATACGTTGGCAACGTATGTTTCCGTTAGGCTAACTAACTGGCGTGGATAGTTCAACGTCGAGCTCTTCACCAGCTCTACCGTCGGGAAGGGAAAATTTGGTCGAGAAAACAAAGTGTTTTTTACTATGAGTGACTCTTCTCGACCACCCTCCTTTTCAGTGATTTCTTTGCAATGAATTCAAGCGTTCAGACTCGCGTCGACCTTTCATCGCGTTGACTGATTCCATTCTTGATGGGTTTGAACCGATTATTGAAACTGATCCACGTCTGCTCGTTTCCTCAAAATGAAAGTTTTTGTGAACTAGATCCCTTACCCTCATTTATTTATATATTATTGAAGACATTGCTCCATTTTTACATAATCTATTTAACAGGCCCGTCTCTGAAGGATGTGTGAAGGCTCTTGCAAGAACGAACCATTGTATTTTCTACCCTAAAAAACATAACTTTTATCCCAACTTCTGCCAGAATTTTCTACCCCATTTTCAACCCCATCTTCCTTTCCAAGTCTGCTCCTATAACTTTGCATCCTCTATGTTTGTTGTAGCGCCCCTTAAAACTACCTAATTAGAGGCACTCCCCGACTGCAGCGCACACTGAAGCGCTCAGCAATTGCGAGTGAATCAAGACGAGGTGGATTCGAACCCACAACCTCCGGCTCCAGGGCACACTTCCCGCCTAATATAAAATTGAAATGTTTTGCTACACGTTTTACTCCTTCTCCATTAAAAATAACTGAATTTTGGCTCAGCCAAAAAATCGACATTTATTACTAGCATTCAAGGTCAGGACAGATAGACCAGGTCATCAATACGTCATTTACAGGACCGATACTAGTATAACAGAATTGTTATGGGACGCAGAGAATGCGTTAGTAAACCTAATGTTCTCAGTTGCGGTCTTGTGTCTTGTAACCCAAAACAATGCTTCAACCAATTCCTAAACAAAATTAAACAAAATTTCAATGTTATATATAATTGTAATAATAGGCTGATTGCAGTAAATGGTCTTTATCGTGGCTTCAACCAAAATTGGCTAATGGGTAAATAAACGAGTTAGATAATAAATAAATGATATAAATAAATAAATACGTGCAAATACGATCTCCCAGGAAAACATTCTAAATCCTGCCGCAATGTTCCTGGAACAACTAATAGCCTCGAAATTCACAAACCGACCGAAGCAGCGAAGAATGTCTATTTCACTAATCTGCTAATATGATTCATATAATTTGTTGTGCAAATGTAACATTTCTTTTGTGCGACTCAGGTTCGAACTACTTTAGGTGATTTTGCTGTCTTTCTCTCTGTTGTGTTATGGACTGCCTTGGACGCGATATTTGGTCTTAACACAGCTAAACTGAACGTTCCAGAAACTTTCAAGACAACAATAACTGATCGGTAACCCGCCGATGATTTTATTTAATTTGTTCTTCTTGTAAAAAAGATTATTTGGTCAACTTCATGTAGACTGTAGAGTTGTCTAAACCACAATTTTGCTACGCGCAAATAGAATTGAAGAAAAGGAATGAAGAATATGTTTTGCCTGTTTCATGCATTCATTTATGCATTCAGAGTATCAAAGGTCAGTCGGGTAGGTGAAAATTTTTGCAATTTCTTAAAAAATAGCAACAATAGTAATGAAGTCAATATAAACCAATGTCTGGTGTCGCGTATCCAGTAGCAGAAAATATATGGAATTTTAAAAATAATTTTAACATTTTCCGGCAAGGGTTTCGGTGAATTAAGGCTCCACAGTCTGATTCTGCAAAGTGAAAAACGTGCAAATACGATCTCCCACGAAAACATTTTAAATCCTGACGCAATGTTCCTGGAACAACTAATAGCCGCGAATAAACGTGCTTGTATGTATGTATGTATGTGCACTTGTTATAGTGCCCCTTCAAGCTCCCCCTACTCAGAGGCGCTCCCGAATGCAGAGCGGACACTGCATCGGAGTTTCACGCCGAAGCGCTGAGCAATTGTGAGTGAAGGACTTACGTCCTTACGCGGCGAGGTGGATTCGAACCTCGAACCTTCCGGCTTCAAGGCAATGACGACACCACTACACCACCGCGCCCCACTGCAGACTAATCAGAAATGGACAAGACTATGCCTACACAGATTCTGCGATACCCTGCAGAGCATGTATGTATGTATGTATGTAGAATTTCCGTGTAGAATTAAAAAAATTTACGAAGTTTTTGATGTACTCGCATTTCTATATCGAATAACAGCTTTTTCCAAGCCCACAACATTGATCCAGTATATATCATGCGCCACCTTGTTATTACGAATATCATGTCAGAAGTCTAATACCATGTGTTACTAATAACTTTACGTATATTACATTATATTATATTTACATTATAGCTGTCGATACTTGGTTTGAAATCAACAACATTTTACTCTACTTTTTATAATTTCTGTTTTAAAATCTTTGACTTGTAACTAGTGCGATAGATTTTGCAAGATTTGTCTTATTTTCATATTCAACATATACTTGATATTTACATATATATAATATTTTCAAATATATATATATTATGTATGAATATAGTCTATATTTTATATGTAAGCATTATATCATGCATAATTTTATCAGATGCGCCTGATTCTTTCTGGACATTTTCTGTGTAGTGGGTGGATTATAAATCCACTGGAGATTACCTACTGGTGGTTGATACTAATGGCAGCGATTCCTGGTATCCTGGCAACAGTACTCATATTCCTTGATCAACAAATAACTGCTGTTATAGTTAACAGAAAAGAACACAAGCTTGCTGTAAGTTACTCCAACAATTAAATTATAGATGTGCATTACATTAGTTTCAAGCTGATAAACAAATTTTTGTAGAAACTCGATTTCATATCTGACTTCTACCGAATATCTTTCATGTTTTTAAAACGATTTTGAGAGAAATCTGAGAGAGAGAGAGAGAGAGAGAGAGAGAGAGAGAGAGAGAGAGAGAGAGAGAGACTGAATAATAGTGATCCTTAGTACTTATAGCTAACACGTTAACATGTTAACATGTTACTTTTTCTAGAAAGGGCATGGATATCATTTGGATTTGCTGGTTTTGGCCAATTTAGTTGCGATTTGTTCCATTCTTGGTCTTCCATGGTTCTGTGCCGCAACTGTTCGGTCAATATCACACGTGCGAAGTCTTATACGAGAGTCGGAAGTCAGGGCTCCGGGAGAAAAGTCAATAATGATGGGCGTTAGGTAAATCAACTTGTGTTGTTTAGTAATGAGAGGGTATCTATGCGTCGAACAAGCATAAATACTTTCTTAGGCTTGATCAAGAAATCACCCAGTTACATGTCAATGCACTTTAAATAAGTAACAACAAAATTAATTTTAAAATAACAATGTCATTAATGAGCGACAATGAGAACCCTCGTAATGAAGTTTCTAACATCTTTAACGAATATACTTTGTATACCATATTTAACATACACTGCTTTTCGGAAAAAAGGAATCCATTTTGTAAATATGAAAGTAATTTGTAGCGATTTAATGCTTCTTAAACAAACGAACCTATTAAACAATGCACTGTTTAATTACTAATATTAAGTAAGAGTCAAGCTAGACAATTCAGTGGTGTATTCATAAGTAATTGAATTGTGGCTAATATAATTATTATTGATAACGCGCATGCAAGCGCTACAACAATCTTCGATATACGACGGAGGTCAGGAAAACAGCGTCGATGTGTTTGAGCAGACGATAGAGAAGCATGCAAGGAGGAGTCAGCGAGAGATCTACGGAGCGTAATGGCAGCCATGGACATTTTGGGCTCATTGCGTTGGTAATTCCGGACGATCTGAAGTGTTTTTCTGGGTGTGGAAAGCGATAAACTATCGGCTTATCTCGCCATCGAACTATAAGTCCCTGGGAACTAGATACCAGGGCGAGTTAAACGAACTTTGCGAAGTATCGTGCGACACTTGAATGAACAGTGAACGATTTTGCGAAATCGGGCGAACTGAAAGTTGCTATTGCGATAGAACTTTGGCGACTGCGAGAAAGAGGAGAAAACTGTGACAAGACGAGGTGGAAGACGAGTGTAAGTTACTGTTCCGAGCTACAGTACTTGCTGAAGACGCAGCTACAGTGAAGACAGGACCGACGGCAAGCCAGAAGAAAACGACCTTTCTTCTTCCTTCCTTCAGCCCATTCCCTGTGAGCTGGAAAAGACATCTACATCCATACTGGAAAAGAAAACCAATGTGGAAAGATAAGCAACACAGCAATAATAATAATTAATTAAATAATACGCCACAATAGGTAGTTAAGAATTGCTTGAATTGTATTTACGGATTAATACTGTTATTTTAATATTATATATTCAATTGAACTACAGTGATTTTCTTGTTCAAGGTCGTAGCCTATCTAATTATGAATCACCCAACAGCCTCTGAGCCTAAAGTTTATCCATATATTCTAGAGTCTAGAATCTAGACTAACAATCCAGGATACACGGGTAGTGACATGAGTAGTAAATATTCACCAATTTTTACAATTCAAACACCATTCTGATCCTAACATATTTGTCTAACAATGGTGAGAATGCAAAAGTTCATGTCGCAATGATGACGTCATAATGACGTCATTTGCATAAAAATTCATATTTAAGAGACAATTCAAAATTTTTTCAAAAATTACAATATTATTTTAAGATTTTATCAATGATAAATGTTAGTTTATTTCAGTTTTTGTATCTGAGTTAACATAAGTGCTCAAAGTGTCCACCTTCGGCCTCAACGCAAGCTTCAAAACGCTCGCGCAAATAACCGGCATACAGCATTGCTGTGTCTGCTATTATTAGAAAGTTGATAAGACAGGGTTTTTTGCCCACTAACAACTGTATTTACTGCTGACATGTTATGTTCTAAGGCGGATGTGTCCCTCTATTCTTCTATCCTCTGTGACCCCGGGCATGTCCTCCATTATCTTCTTCCACCTGAACGTGTAACTGGTTACTCACTTATGCCCCGATCACACAATCTAGAGATACCACGATGTGATTGGAAAGGGATTTATCACCAGAATGCTATATAGTTAACTTGTTTTTCGATTATAGTCTAGTCTAGTAATTATATTATATTTACTTGTGATTTTAATTTGCACGTTTTTATTACCTATTATTACTTCGATGCATTATAATGATGTTCTGTGTCCCATTGTGCGTTTGCAAGGGGAGTAATAAAGAAAATTCTTACTTTACTTACATACCTGATAAAAGTACTTCCATGCAAGAATTAGCAATTTGCTCACGGGAGTTCTTCAGTGTCTCTTGTCCTTTGTCTTGTACACCTTCTCCTCCATCAACCTCCAAGTCTTGTTATCAGCGGGATTTAAGCGGGCGGCCGTATTGCGGTCAAAGATTAAAAGGAATGATTTTTCCTTTGTCAACAGTTCAACAGATTGACGAACTCAGTGAGCTGAAACGCCATTTTATTGAAATGTGCAAGCTGTTGTTCAAAATATTCCCGGATATCAGGCACCACTTTTTATGGAGCCCACAATCCCTTTAATAAACTGTATGTATTTTCACTCCTGATTCTATGAAATAGATTTCCGTTTAGCCAGAATTAATATACCAACCGAAACTAGGCATGATTGACATGCCAAATGAATGTTTATTTAAAGAAAAATGTTCGAAAATGTGCATTTAAAAATGTTTGTAATTTAGAGAGCAACGTCTGACTGGAGTAACCATTCATGCGCTAATTGGGTTATCAATGTTGTGTGCTCCTGTTTTGCAGGTAAACGATACATTTTCCTTTTGTCCATTTTTGCATGTATGAAATTCAGTTATATTATTGATTCATAACGTGAAGCTAACCTAGATTGGCTATGTAGGCCTACAAACAACGTGTTTTCAACAGTTTCCTGCCTCAACGTATATTTCAATACGTATCGATACGGCCAATGAGATTTGCAAGTTCTTACGCTTGATATGTATAATACTATGAACTGCGCTTTGGACAATAGTTGCCAATTGTACATAATTTACCACTTTGAACTTCCTCGTGCTCAGAAGACTCTCAAGCTACACGAAAATAATCGGATGCTTTTGTGTTTTACTACAACTTGAAATCGCCATTCTTACAAAGCTCAACAAGCGCTCACGTCTCGTCGGAGCAACTGCAATTATACTGCAGAGCAATTGTAAGCAAAGTCCCTGCACTGGCGAGAATTGGGCCGTACTCCGCGGGACATATGGAATAGTCACCGTGCAACAGCTTTACAAACTTAGCGGACGAAACATGGTTGGCGAACGAAAAGTCTATGGAATAAACGACGAAGCTAAATAGATTGCAGCTAAGTAGACGGGCGGTGTAGTGCAATATGCTATCCGGCAACAAATACTATCCGGCCACGCCCACTTGGCTGCTAAGATACAATTTCGCACGACTTACGAGCGAAATCTAATCCGTTGACAAAATAATACTTGACCAACTTCGTTAACAATGATAATATTATTCTGTTTATTCAGAATGATAACTCGATGTGCAAAACCTATTGTAATTCACGTCTGTAAGTGTGATTGTGGGGGCAGTAACATTACGAATCAATCAATCAATCAATCAATCACATAAATTTATATAGCGACCCTTCAAGATATAACTACTCAGAGCCGCTGCCAACCCAGGCCTGGTCAAAGAGAAAGGTCTTGAGAAGACGATAGAAAGACCCAGTAGAGTCACGGGGGAGCGAACAGAGAGCCGCAGGGAGGCCATTCCAGGTAGCTGGACCCACCACGGAAAATGCTCTTCGCTGCATAGTAGCGGTACGGCAAAAAGGGACAAGATAGTCACCGTGGGCAGATGACCGCAGCGAACGACGGCCCAGAGAAACAGAGACTGGAGTAAAAAGCTCACATAGGTAGGATGGAGCTTGAGACAGAATGCAGCGCCAAGCTATAAACGAAACTCTATAAGCAATGCGTTGCTGCAGTGGGAGCCAGTGGAGGTCGTCCCTCATGAAGGCAGAAACGTGAGCAAACCGGGAGATGCCACCAACCAAGCATGCTGCAGATCGAAGGACCCTAACCAAGGAGTTCAGACGGACCTGTGGGAGGCCAACATAAAGAGAGGAACAGTCATCTAAGCGGCTGCAAACAAAGGCATGGACAAGAGTAGAAGATGCAGTGAATGAGAGAGAGCGAGCAACGACACGCAGCTGTCGAATTTGGTAATAGCAGGCACGTGACAGGGAAGAGACGTGCTTAGAGAAGGAGTGTTCTTGGTCCAAGATGAACCCTAGGTCTCGAACAGAGGTAGAGAAGGTTACAAGGGGAAACTCATGTGCGAGAGCAGCCAAGTCAATCTTGACCAACTGCTGGCCAGTTCCCAGTCATATGAATTGAGTATTCAAAGAGTTGAGTCGCAGTCGATTTGACGAAAGCCAAGAAGTAAGGGTGTCAGAAGCACAGACCATAAGGCGGACAGTTTTGGCTGCGTCCACAGCAAAGCAATGGGCGTATAATTGGACATATATAGTGGTATGATAGTGGCTTTGCAATGAGCAAGAAGTGAGCAAAGAGCCAATGTCTGCAGTGAAAAGGATATAGAGCAAGGGCCCTAGAACAGAGCCCTGCGGGAGGTCCACTGGAACGGGGATCCAAGGGGAACGAGTGGAGTGAAGTGACGCACAGTGACGTTAAAATGCAAATATTACTATAGGCCATCTGTCTCTTCAGGTTTTGTGAATGGAAACAGCTGCAACTAACTAACCACTTTGACCATCTATCCTCAAAACAACTTAATCTCTCGGCTTTTGTCCCTCAACCCTAGTAGTTATTTAACACTATTTAATACTCTAAAGTTTAAACAAACCGCATCTTGTTCTCCCCAAGCAAGCAACCCGGATCATATTTGTCAACGAAAACGAGGCAGTGCCGTTTAACGTTGCTCTCTGACTTCATATGTCACATGGACAGAAGGTTTCGGATCGTTTTTGTTGCCGGATAGAATCTCGCACTACACCGGACAATTCAACCAAGCTAACGTGGGTGAACGTTTAGCGCAAAAATTGAGACTGTTTGACATAACTCTTGTATTTCACTTTTCGCAGCATATCCCGATGCCAGTACTGTACGGCGTCTTTTTATACATGGGAATTACGTCGTTGACTGGAGTTCAGGTATAGTTCAGTTTCAATATAATTAATTTAGAATATTTTGTTAACGATGAGTTGATCTAATCTGTTCTGTTCTCATCCAATGCTCATCATTTCGTATGCTACGATAGATGACAGTCAGGATTATGTATGGTGAGCGTGTAGCCTATGAGCACTCGTCACGTTCTAGTCCGAAGCGCTCCCGATTACAACACAAATACTGAATCGGAGCTTCATGAAGCTCATGAGCAAATGCGACTGAATTCAGACCCAAAGCATTCCGGCTCCAAGGTACCGAACATACCCCTGCCCCACAGAGAGAGCCAACATGGAAGTTTCCCTGATATCGTTTTTCCAAGTCTGCAATGTCTTCTTGAAAACGTTCAGAATGCTGCCTGTGACTATATGTATCACAAATTTGGCTGCGGTATGAATATAGTGATGAGGATCCATATCTATATCCATAGCGCAGCCAAATTTGTGATACATATAGTCACAGGCAACATGTCCTCAACCAGCGACATTCCAGAAGATGTGTTAGTTAGCACGAGATGAGATGATTCCAAAGCTTGTTTCTCGATCGTCACCTCCTCTTTGAGTAGCCGACTGATCTGAGGGTCCGCAAAATTCAGCTGCTGATCGAGACCGGTATGTTGATGTTCTTCATCACACTGAATTTGGTGCATAACGGCAGTAGCACGATTTTCTGGGATTCAATCATTGCTAGGCGTTGCACATAGACTACTTCTCTCCGACGTCCAGAGATTTTCTGGATGCGTACTGGAACATCTCTGTCTCTTCTAACGAGAACCTATCGACAAATTTCACTGTAATTTTCGCGTTCAGCACCTCAAAATTAGTTAAGATTGGCTATTTTAATTAAAAGATGATGATGATGGTTGTCTGCCCGTAGGCAGGTTCATCTGTTTTACGCCGATGGGGATAAGATGAGTGTCTTGTTCCCGTTGCCTTCCCCAAAGACAATGATGGGTAAGCAACTTGCCCAAGATCGCTCCGCAACAGCTTGTACCTCTGCATCCCACACGTGCTAGCCCGAGATATCTAAATCTCTGAATGTCAACTCCCAGCCCGGGGCTTGAACCGCAGTCCGTTGTAACCAACAGACGTATGCCGCTCTCGCTTACCGGTGCAGCGTTTGCTGCACCGGTAAGCGAGAGCTAGTTAACATGCATTTTGTGTATTGTCTCTAGTGTTATAGGTGAGCAATTTGTCCAATGTCATTAAACAATGGCTAGGGGTAGATTCTAACCTACGACAAAGGCACCAAACACACCACCCCGCCACCGGAACCAAACACACCACCACGCCACCACGTTACATTAAATTCAGGAATTAATTTAATATCTTTTTAAATTTTCACAGCTTCGTGCACATCCTGTAAGCATAGATTAATATAGATAAATATAGAGAAATATAGATTAAATTCCATTCCATTTGAGGTGTGATCACTTCTAAATAACGCCTGAATTTCATGTTGTTCTGTCTTGTTCAGTTTGTCGAGCGAATTATGATTATATTCATGCCAGTCAAATACCAGCCTGACTACATCTATCTTCGACATGTGAGGACGTCACGGGTTCATATATTCACGTTAATTCAAATACTCTGTTCAGGACTGATGTGGCTGGTTAAAAGCATAAAGGTGACGTCAATGGCTTTTCCGATAATGGTGAGTTAAAAATGCATCATGCCAAATCGACTAATTATAAAATAACGTATAAATGGCGAAGGATTAAAAATTATTAAGAAAATAACTTGTACAATCAAAGAAATAAAAAATAAGCAATTCAATAATCATAGTAAATAGCTAACAAAAAAAACATAGACATAATTATGTGGAACTATTTGGGACAGAAAAAAGCAGTAAAACAACAGCATTACAACAGTAATAAAATGAAGGTAACTTGAATAGCATCCGTGTTGTAAAACCACATAATGGCTAATGCGTCAGCATCATTATTGGAACAAGTGCAAAGTCTCACGAGACTTTATTACTATTATTTTTATTTTTTTAATTACTATTTTCTTTCAATATTTTCAACCAACAGCATCAAAAACAGGAAGTACACTACACGAGGGAAGCAGTAGCTATTGTTATATCTCCTCTGGAACCGGTTCATCTAAAGTGCCTCGAAAGGCCACCGAGTTGAAGCTATGAACGGTTATAGAGGGACGTTGTAGCAAAAAAACAGGTCTCTCTATCAGTTCACCAGAAGACAAAGTTAGGATGCGGCCTATATCAGACAAAAAGCCTAGGCCATTAGAGCAAATTCGACCTAAGTTCTCAAGGGCAAGAGGGACAAAGAAACGTGTTTAGAAGAGCGACGTATTTAGTGTTTTTCCTATCCGATGCGATCTCGGCTTCGATGCTGTTGCCTGTAGGTCATATATGAAGGTGAAAGGGTGTAGACTACAGTCGCGTCTCACACAAGATGGCGACCTGCACGCCATGGAATCATGTCTGTCATAGTTGCCCTGGTTGTTCTTTTGTCTGCTTTCGAAAGGGAGCGGTGTATAATGTCGTTCAGTCCCTCCATCATCATTACTAATCACACACCACCTTCCTCAGGCTCCTCTATCCATCACACATCGGGCTTTTGATTCAAGACTTAAGACACCCCTTTAAACCATCTCTTACCCTGTCCTCCACCCTCCAATTCCCGGCCCAGACGACACCTCCCTCTGATCCTATGGTAACTCGACCTGGACCACCACGGACTACTCTCACGGACAACCCTTCTATCTCAACGCAGCGCTCGTGAATAAGCTGGTGCCCCGCGCTGGCTTTTGAGTGGCGCTTTATAAATTTCGAGTTTACGATTACGATTACGGTTGATCGCACTATGCAAAGCAATTGACCGAAACCGATAGAGCAAGACAGACCGTGATTGCCTCTGGCGTCAATTTGGGCTCCGCAGGCGCAAGTATGATGTTATTTTATTATTATTATTTTTAAAAAAAATTTACCCGAGGTACATAAAATCCATCGGAATTTAAAAAAATTATACTTGTAGCTGTTTTTGAACAGCAACAGCAACGCACTACTGTGTCCACCTTGCCTTCGAGACCATGGGTCCGATTGATTGGGAAGGCCATGTCTTTCTATCTGACTTAATACAAAAACTGGGCATGGTTACGGGGGACACACGTAAGACCTCTTTCCTCCACCACCGTATTTCTTTAACGATACAACGTTATAACGCGATCGCATTCCGAGGCACTTTCGACAATCAAGACAACGAAGAGTAGGGTCATTCTGGACTAGTTTATGACCAATAGTCAGTAATGAAGTCCCTGAGGATCATAAATACCTCGGGGCAAAAAATAATAATAATGAAAATGAGAATGGTAACGACAATAATAATAAGAAAAAGAATAAAATAATTATGATAATAATAAGAAATTAAAAATATAAATAATCGAGGACGATTGTAAAACAGAAACTAATAATTAATGCGTGTACATTTTGTTTAAGTTATGCAGTTGTGGACAACAATTTGCACATTAATTATGCTAGTGTTTTGACAGCGATTCAGTGTAGCCTATCTCATGTGAGTTAATAATAATCTTCATTTAATCACTCAATTTGACAAACCGCAGAATTATTATAGGTACATGTTATACGAATAGCACGGTCGGCTTTACAGCAGTGGGTTCGGTAGCTTAACGCTAATAGCCTAAGTGCTGGATCACTCGTGATTCGGCCAAGCCAGAAGTGGGAAGGGCTATCTTATTTTCAGCAGAACCCCAGTCAAGCAACACAACAGAAAAGCGCCAATGGCAGCTAACAGTAACTTTAATAAATTAATGCCCTGAGCGAGCTTGAACCCGGGTTGCGTGGATGACACTCAGTTTAACGACCAGCCCTCTCTCAACTGAGCTACAGACCCATAGTTTAAAAGAAGGTGTTCCTAATAATATTAATAATAATTAATAAAATACGATTAATTAATAGTCAATATAGTTAATAATAATAATAATTATTATTATAATAATTCCGTCCAGTTTCGCCAGAAATAACCTAACGTAGGTTTAGACCATTTGTTGTCATTCAGGTCATTTTTTATGTTCAGCAATCAGTTATGCCATTAGTAGGACTTGTCAACTTGCACAAATTTCTTTTCCGTTTTTTTGCACTTTGGAGCTAATATGTATTTTTAAGTATATTGCACACATTTAAGTTTACATGAATATTGAGCGATTTTTATGCGACTATTTTGTTGTTGTGCAGTTTAAAGGTAAATCTTGGTCTTTGGCACTAAGAAAGTTCATATTTCATTTTCACACATGTTGAGTTAGAAGAAATTAGAAATTCATAAAAATGTCGTGGTCACAAGACTTTTGTACAAGGTAGGGTGGGGCCGACAGACCAAAAAACAAGCAAACAAACAGAATATATATACATATATATATTATATATATATATATAACACGCTATTTAGTCCAAGATAAAATTGATTCGATCACTTATTGTTAGTTGAGCATCATCTAGAAGAAAGACATAATAAATTTAAAGGCGATTGTTTTGATTGAGAACAATCATGGTGTGGAATCGATTGAATGTCAATACTGTTTCTATATTTTCAGTTACTCGCGTTAATGGCTACTCGAAAAGGAATGGACTATATATTTACTCAAAGAGAATTGTACTGGTTGGATCATTTGTTACCAGATGAACATCGTAGAAAAAGAGAAGACATATTAAAAGCAATTGAACATGCTAACAAAACATAATTGGTCATTTTGTTTGCAACGACGTGCTAGACAAAAAAAATTGCTCAATCAAATCGTGTTACTCATGTAGGCTAATTCATGCCCTAATTTAATATGTGTAGGTTATTTAAAATGCGTGCCCGCTATCCTTATTCGACAGTACATTAACCAATGTGAAAAATCCTGGAATTAGACGCATGATCAATGTTTGCTGTTTCTGAATAATTATAATTATGTTTCAAACATGCTTGTTTTCAGAATGTTGATATTTAAAATTTAAAATTATCATCGAATTGATATGTGGTTACTGGTTAGCATTTCTAAATGTTATCACTTTGATTGAAAACATTATAAGAATGGTCGGTTGGAGTCAAATCTCACTGTCATTATAGACTGACTCTATGGAGTGATTAGTTTTGTGAATCTGGAGGAAAGGCATAAATTTGTAATGAGGGTCACTTTCATTATTATCTCCGGTTTCATTATACAACGATTTGTCTTCAGAATATTGACATTTTACAGTTAAACTTGTCAGGTTTTTGACATTTTGCATTGCAAAGGCTATGTATTTTAAAATTTAACAATGCGCATAGCGCGTCCAGGCGTTGAACCTCATCAGCCACATGCAAGGCGGTTAAGCCACCCGGAAACCGAGTTGTTTTGCAGCCATTTACGATGTGTGACATTGTCTGGATTTCACCACAGTTACACAGTGTGTCGGAAGCCTGCCTCCATCGAACCATGTTAGCAGCACAGCGTCCCTGCCCAGTTCTAAAGCGATTCAGCGTTGACCAATGCCCACATGGCAGATCATGGCCAGGAGGCCAGACAGATGGCACTACCACGAGAGAATGGTTTACAACATCAGCTGCAGGCCGCACACCAGGCCGCAATAGTTGTCATGTCCTCCGCTGGTGGATTTAGCCATATGGACCGCCTCGATGGGAGGCGAACATTCGGGTGGAACACAATGTCCGTATATAGTGGGAGTCTGTCATTAACCATGACTTTTCTCAGTAACTCTCCTCCCTTCGAAGATGAGGTGCATTAGTACGGGTAACCATGGCAAAGCTGTCGGCTTCAGCGTCCCTGAAATGATGAAAAGGCATGAATAGTCTTCCTCTCAATTAGAATTTTTGTTAAATGCCGAAATTAAGTGAAAGGCAAAACTTTGCATAAAATGCCAATCGGCTTAAAATGCGCAGTTATGCTGTAGCTCTGTAAAATTTAGTGAGACTCACTAATCGAGCAATTCTACATACATGACCCGCGAATTTTAGGTTTTGTGTGTTAAAATTTCAGGCAGATAAATCAACATTGCTCAAAAGATCGTATATTCGGAAAACTGAAGCATTGCGGAAACTTGAGCATCTCTACCTATTTAAATAAGACTTTTCTACCAGAAGTTGAAAAAGGAGAGCAAAATTGTGAAATTGGCGCGAAACAAAAGATTTTTCTTCACGTCGGTGGGATGAAATTTCGGTCGTTCTTTACAGATAGCGAGAAGTCGTGTGGTCGTTGACGAAGATTATAGCAGTGGAAAAGTGGAAGATTTTCTGACAGCAGATCAGTTACCGTCAATTTTTACTCCAGGATCACTGAAGACCAAATTGGAACGATCCAGCGTCGAAACTGTAACGAACATCCTAACAGACTTGCTGAAAACTTAAATTTCTGTAGATGAAGTTAGCAAATTCATAGGCCTATCCGCTCTCATTTGTTACATGATATTTGCGGAAAATTTTTGAATGATCACTTAATGATTAATCATTCTAAAAAACAGTTTGACTTACATTTTGTTGACTCTAACAGAAAATTGTTTGTAGACTGAAATTTTGGCTTACGAAGTTCTTTTTGTCCGTTAAACTTTTTCTCATGAAATTTTCGAATCATATTCTTTGTCAAATTATCTAAATATTTGGAAAATTTTAGCTTGATATGTCATCAAGCATTAGAGATAAATGAAAAACAATTTTAGTCCTTGGCCTGCCATGAGGTCCCGTGTTGGGGGAGTTTCTCACTTCCAATCAGTCAGTGGGTCCCTGGACATGAAAAATCACCCAGGTGCTTGTCCGCCATGACGTCACGAATGGCGCAATTGCAAAATCCCATATGGCCGCCACCGGCCATATTGGAAACTTAGTCTTTATTATTTCTTACACGATGTGAACGTGTTTTAACTCTAATGTTACTAATTCAGGTATGTATAATTCATTTCTGATTTTGATTTTGTCATCCAGGGTTATCTGAAGGTCATACGGTCATTTTCAAGGTCATTTAATGCATCTTTTTCATTTATCACAGCATATGCACTGTAATACCCCAAATAATACTGATTCAGGTATGCAGAATTCATTTCTGATATTGAGTTTGTCATCCGGGGTCATCTGAAAGTTATAAGGCCAACGTCAAGGCCATTCTTTAATTTTTATATTACTTACATCATATGCACGTCTTCTTTTTTTCTTTTCCGTGCTCTGCCATTAGGCAGGTTCGAATGTTTGACGTCTCCATTCATCTCTGTTCTGCGCTTTCATTTTCAGCCTCTGATAATTACCATCTTTCATCATCCAGTCTAACAGTCTTTGTCTTGGTCTGCCACTCGTTCTTTTTTCCTCTATTTTCCCCTCTATGATTGTTCGTAGCATCGAGTCTCCTCTGAGTGTGTGCCCGATCCATCTTCTTTGTCTTTCTCTAACTGTGTGTATCATCGCTCTCTTCTCTCCGGCTCTTCTCAATACCTCCTCATTGCTGATATGATCCCTCCAGCTGATTCTTTCTATCCTCCTCCATAACCACATTTCAAATGCTTCAATTCTCTTGATGTCTTCCATTCGCATAGTCCATGTCTCTGACCCATAAAACATCACACTCCATACTAAGGTTTTTATCATTTTCTTTTTCAGCTCCTTATTGATTCCTCTTCTCAGTAGCTCTTTCCTCTTTTCAAATGCATCTTTTCCTAGTACAATCCTTCGTTGTATTTCTCTGTGGCATCTAGCATCTTCCGTAATCGTACTGCCGAGATACGCAAATTCCTTGACTTGTTCTAATTCTTCTCCATCTATGAATATTTTAACTGCCTTCTGCTCTCCTTTGCTTATTCTCATAACCTTTGTTTTCTTTATGTTGATTTTCATTCCGTATTCTTTTGATGTTGTATTCAGCCGGTCCATCATTGTTTGTAACCCTTCCTGACTTTCTGCCATCATTGCTTGATCGTCTGCGAATCTTAATGCCCTGATCCACCTTCCTCCCACTTTTATCCCTTCCTCCAGTTCTTCCAATGTCTCCTTGATTATCTCCTCTATATATATATATGTTGAACAGTAGCGGTGAAAGTGGGTATCCCTGTCTTACCCCCCTTCCTACCTTTCCTTGTTCAGAATATTCACCCTCTATCCTTATCTGTACTTTTTGTCCCATATACAGATTGCCTATCAGTCTTCTATCTCTCCAGTCCAAGCCAACTGTTCTCAATGCCTTCATCAATCTCTTCCAGTCCACTCTGTCGAACGCCTTTTCATATTCTACAAAACATATGTATACATCATCATCATCATCAATATCATTGGGCTCAATGCCCGTAAGAGTCCGACGCCACTCTCTGTCTGAGTCTGTCTCACGTCATTGCTGCCCAGCTTCAACAGATCAGGTCAGCAGGTCTGCTCCATACCATTAACATCTTGGAGCAGTTAGACCGCCTTGTCTGAATGAAGAGAATATTGGGAGAGAGGCATGAAGGACAACCTGGGTCAGTGCCCATATGTGTCCCATGCTCTCCCCCGACTCTCTCCACCGGTCTGTCTTGACCGGCCTGTGCATGTCAGCTCCACATCATGACACCTTGAAGCATCTGGGTCGCTATGTCACTTGTGCCGTGGTTTTTGCGGATTTCAATCGTCTTGGTCTTTTACTGCCAGTGTATCTCCACCCATCTGGCAAACCTTCCTCACTTTGTCCGGGCTTAGGACCGGCAAAGGGAAGTTGTTGGTTCCCTGTGGCGTAGGATGGATGCAGTTTAACGTCGTGCCCAGGACAAATATGTATACATCCTTTCCTATTTCGCAACTTCTTTCTGTTATTACTCTCAGCGACCCAATTGCATCTCTAGTTCCCATGCCTTTCCTAAACCCGAACTAATCATCTCCTATCTCATGTATTGCATCTGTTTTTGCTTGTATCCTCTTTGTCAGGATTCTGATCAAAATCTTTGACGCATGTGTAATGGGACTGATAGTGCGGTGGTCCTCACATCTAGTTGCGTTTGGCTTCTTTTTGATTGGTACCATGATGGAATGTAGGTAGTCTTCCGGCCAAATTCCTGATGTGTATATCTCCTGGCATATTTTGATTATTTCCGTCATTGCTTTCTCATCCAGGCTCTTCAACATCTCAGCTGGTATATCATCATACCCTTCTGTTTTGTCATTTTTCAGTTCTTTTATCGCTGTTCTTACTTCCTCTTCTAGCAGTTCCGGGCCAATATCTTCCTTTGCTTCCCCTATCTGCTCTTCTATCTCCATTCTCCCTTCTTCTTCTGTTCCATTGGTGTTTTCATCCTTTTCTTTCCACCGATTTTTAACTTCTCCCATTTCACTTAGCATCTTGCCTTGTTTATCTCTAATCTCTATTCCTCCTCCTATCCCCTTTTTCCTTGATAGATTCTTCACTTTGGTGTATACCATACTATCCATTCCTTTTTGTTGTAGTTCTTCTATCTCTCTGCATTGTTCCTCCCACCATTTTTCCCTAGGATCCTCCGTTGTTCTCCTCAATTTGTTGTTTAGTCTTCTATATTCTTTCTTTGCTTCTTTTGTACTTTGGTGCTTCCATTTTCTTCGTTCTTCCATTTCCATTATCATCTCACCTGTTATCCATGGTTTCCTTGCTGGTGCAGACTCCTCTATTCCTATGATGTCGTTCTCACTCTTTATTATGGCCTCTTTTAATCCTTTCCATCTTTCCTCTATTGATGATCCCTCATTCTCTTTTAGGTTTTCTTCAATTCTCTCTCCTAGTTCTTTGCTCTTTTCTTTCAAGTTCTTTTTATTCCATCTTTTCCTGTTTTTCTTTTTCCTTTTCATGAATTTGAGTTTTGCTTGAATATTCATGACGACCAGATTGTGGTCCGGGTCTGCATCCGCTCCGGGCATTGATCTTGAGTTCTTTACACTGTTCCTGTATCTTGATTGTACCAATATGTAGTCAAGTTGATATCTCGCTGTGTCTCCTGGTGCCTTCCATGTGTACCTTCTTCTTTTTTCATGCTGGAACCAAGTATTTGTTATCATCATCTTTTTCCTTTCACAGAATTCTGCCAGTTTTTCTCCACTATTGTTCCTCTTCCCCAGTCCATATTTTCCGATGCCTATCCCTTCTTCTCCCTCCCCAACAACCGCATTCCAATCTCCCATTATTACTGTGTATTCTGTTCCCTTGATCCTTTCCAGTATCTCCTCCAGTTTTTCGTACATTTCATCTATTTCCTCTTCTGGGTGGCTTGCTGTCGGCATGTACACCTGAATTATCACCATATCCATTGGTTCAGCCTTTATTGTCACCTCTATTATCCTACTTCCATGCCTCTCTACTCTTGTCACCGCTTTCGCTACCTCTTTTTCTAACATTATGGCCACACCGCTTTGTCCCTCTGTTCTTGCCGTGTGTATGATTCTAATTCCATCACTAGTGAAATCTCCATCCTCTTTCCATCTCGTCTCTGCCAGTCCTAACACATCCAGCTTCGCCCTCCTCATTTCTGCAATAACATTTGCCAGTTTACCAGTTGTCCTCATCGTTCTAATATTCCATGTTCCAATTCTTACATGTGCCTTTTCTCTACATTTGTTCTTTCCTTTTGCCGATTGTTTTTGTTTTTCCTCCTTTTTGCCAGGTTTTCGCTTGTACGTGTAATACCTCAAATGTTACCGATTCAGGTCATTGCCTTCTATATACTGACAATATCTAGATGGCAATGGGTAGGCCTATGTCGAATTCATTTAGGCTATGATATTGGGCAATCCTGTCAACGGCGGTTTTAAATTATTTCACACCCAAAGTACAACAATTGACAAATAAACAACATGAAATGTCAGTCTGAACACACCAGGCGCAAAATTTAAATGTTATAGTTTTCACTGAGCAGTCTCAGGAAATTCCCGAACACATTACTTTTATGACTAAAGCGCCACTGAAAGGCCGATAGGTAGGCCTAGCTGGGGAAAAGATCACGACTAGTTCCACTTCTTTGATATCTGAGTTTTCGTTTGGCCTGCATCCATAAGCCTAAGTTTTTGATCATAGGCCTAAGTTGTGTGTTGACTTCAGGATGAACTGGATCCACAAAGTTGTCTGCATGCACAACTTCGTGCATGACTATAACAGTGATTATAACAGTTCCAGGTAGCACGTGACTTGTGATGATTCTTTCCAATGTGGCGGCATCTCTACGTGCAACAATTTCTTACATAGCGACCCAGATGCTTCAAGGTGTTAGGGATGTGGAGCAGACATGCACAGGCCGGTGGAGAGAGTCGGGGAGAGCGTGGGACACATACGGGCATTGACCCAGGTTGTCCTTCATGCCTCTCTCCCAATATTCTCTTCATTTAGACAAGGTGGTCTATAGCTGCTCCAAGATGTTAATGGTATGGAGCAGACCTGCTGACCGGTCCGGTTGAAGCTGGGCAACATGACGCGAGACAGACTCAGAAAGACATCACAAAGTAGAGTCATCGGCGAACATGTCTAAATTTGAGTGTGAAATAATTTAAACCGCCGTTGACAGGATTGCCATATATTGTTTTTGTCATCCGGGGGCAACTGAAGGTCATAAGGTCATTGTCAAGGTCATTGTGTCGCATCAATGATGTGGATTATAACTTGACGTAATACTGACATTT
The DNA here is from genome assembly GCA_949752735.1 of Lumbricus terrestris. Lineage (NCBI taxonomy): Eukaryota > Metazoa > Annelida > Clitellata > Crassiclitellata > Lumbricidae > Lumbricus > Lumbricus terrestris. The sequence continues at coordinate 34,624,640 of OX457053.1, forward strand.
TCTTGGAAGAGGTGCACCGAAGGTTTCCTCCCATCTGCAATTTAATGGCTCTAGTTTTGCCTCGCGTTCATTGTGTGTTGCAAGTAGTTGGCATGCTGTGTGCACCAGGATAGCCCCTCGCTGGATGTGGCCTCTGATCTCGCTGCTTGTGGGAGGAAGAGCGACGATTCCGACTGTGGATGTGATATAATTTTCTAGTCTCAGCTGGTCGAACGTTTCACAGGTTGTATTTTACCTAGCTCCAGCCCTTCACATTTGATCACAATTCACGCCAATTGTTATGCGAATAAACGAACAGACGCATTCAGATGCATCTGTACTGTGAAAGAGCAGTTTCTTAGGGGCCCATATTACAAGCCTTTCCACCATCAAAATGAAAAAGTTACCATTTTGTTGCCATAATTTTTGACATCTTATAAAGTTTTTGAAGCTGCAGGGAGTGCCGAACCAAATCAACCAGGTTTAAACAAAGTTGATTAGAAAGCGTCAATGGAAAGCATCAATTTGACGAGCCAGGGCCCATGAGCATAAGTTTGGACGTCATCAGCAAAAACGTGACCAGTTAGGGATTATTGGGAGCAGGACTAGGACAGAACCATGGTGATCACCACTCATGCGCACTTCGCACGCAGTCTTAAAGTAACCAGAGATTATCATTTGGGTGCGATCAGTTTATTTTCAGACCCCTCCACAGCGAGGGATTAATCCTAGCCAGAAGGAAAAAAAGATTATTTTCAGACAGGTACCGTTCTCATTTGACCAAAGTAAAATGAGAACGTACCCTTGAATTCATAAGAGGTCTGAAGGCACCATTGTCGGTCATATAAAAGGCTGAGAGAAAACATCAAAGAGAGCATTACCACAGGGATTCTCAAACTGTGTTACGCGTATCCCCAGGGGTATGCCAGGCGCCGATAAGGGTACCCGAAAAATTCCAGAAATATAAATTTTCTTTGAGTTTAGGACTTTGATTAGCAGTGATTTTTCACGTTGCAACATATAACTGTGTCGTTATTTATTTCTTTCACTTAATATAAATAGACTCACATACAATGCAGTGCATGCAGCATATTTATGTTTTAGGTCTATTTATATAATTTTGAAACAAATAGGCCTAATGTATAAATGGTTGAAAGTACCAAAGCCAGAATATTTCAGCCTATATAATTATATAGAGCTAAAATAGCAAAGAGCTGAATAGGCCAAATGATTAATTTCTGGTCGAGCTTTCAATTTTGTGATTCCTTTCAGCACGTCATATCTGGGTGAAACTGTTAACTATCCTTGCTATCAAAAACAAACATGGGGTAAATTTGCGTAATATTAAACCAGATATTGCATATCTGTTTCTAGTCTAGTCTAGTTAAGTTACTTTGGTCACATCATGAGGAAGGACAAATGTCTGGATAAGGATATAATCACTGGAGAAACGGAGGGAAAGAGCGGAAGACCACGTAGGATGTGGGTCGACGACGTGAAAGAGTGGACCGGGATGACGATGGAACAGGCAATTCGAGCAACGCAGCAGAGATCTTCTTGGAGACAGATCGTGCCGCCAAAGTTCGGACGTACGAATAAAGGCACCGACGACGACGGCTAGTCTGAACAAGCCTGTGCACAGCATCATTATAGGCTGGCTCTGTCCTCTTTTTTTGCAGGGGTTACAGAACAATTTATCATTTTAAAATTGCTGATAAGATTATAAGATTCAAAACTAGATTTTGTTCCCTTTATATGGGCTTAGGCCTAGACTCTAATAAACGATGTCACCAATGATTAAATGGACTTTTAGTTGTCACTGCCAGAGGACATCGCAATGGCATTTTTTCTGATCTGACTTTGCTGGGGCGGAGGGGTTCGCCATCATTCGATATTTTTGCTTGGGGTACAATAAAAATAAAGTCTGAGAACTCCTGCATTACCATCAATAAACGTGGGTTGTTCAATGTTCATACAGGACGTCCGTCTATACGGGCGCTCAGGGTAATTATTTTTAACGAATCGCATAGATTATACGTTTTTTAGCCGCCACTCGTAGGCCTATAACCTCGACACTATTATAAGATAAGATAAGATGAGATGAGATGAGATGAGATGAGATGAGATGAGGTGAGATGAGATGAGATGAGATAAGATGAGATAAGATAAGATAGATAAGATAAGATAAGAATATTCTTTAATGGACCAATTGCTATCCGCATTTTGGTTTACAGTCATGTTAAAATAAACAAACGTACATCATTTATATATCCATTCAATGTCATATGTTTTAAAATAGCAGATATCCTAAATACAAAAATCAATGTAAATGTGTTCTTTTACTGACCAACTATCTATGCTGCTCTTTGATTTATATTGTAATACATTTAAATATGATAAAGCATTCTCATTAAAAACAATTTCCTCGTTTGGTTACACGCCCTATGGATAATTCGGTCATGTAGTCTTGACCTCATGGAATAAGGCTAGGGCCTCAATGGTGGGAGGAGTGGGGTTTAGCACATGTCCTTGATTAAGCAGGAGGGCCTTCCGCCGTTCCACATAGCTCTTCCAAGGTAGGATTGTCCTCAGGAAGATAGTGCAATCGGATCAAACGATCCAATATGGCCTGCAGTCTATCGCGTTCCTGCTACCTCGCAAAACCCCATGCGGCCCACTGTTGTCATCCTAACAACGTCATCAGGTTTGGTCCCTTGAGGCCGTGTGCATAAAGCGACTGTAGGCATATACGCTTTATATGGGATTAAAACCCTAGGTTTTCAGTCATAACAACCCCTAAAATTGACATACTTTTAACCCGAATAGGACCCGGGACCTCTGCTGGAGCGAACTCTGGCATTACTCGTCCCGGACGGCGAACCACCATCTCAGGGGTCCTTCTTTGATTGAGAGTCAAGTTGCAGCATTTGGCCTACTCCGTTACATGATTGAGTTCTTCCCTAATTGTGTCACTGTTGATGGCTGGTACTAACAGTGTCATCAGCGTATTTGGTCATACGGTTTCTGGGACGTACTGTTTTAAGTTTCGAAATGGCCGTTAGAAAGTTAAAAGGACCTAGAGTCCTAGACCAATCCCTGAACAATGCTACTAGCGTTGATGTCCACTGCATCCGAGACCAATCCATTGTATTTTGTTACGTGTCTGCGGTTCATGAGGAAGGTCACAATCCAGTTGTGTACACAATCCGGAATGGGCAGCTCGGTCAATTACGCAAGATACGCATATAAAATGCTTTAGAGAAGTCGAGGGCTATAAAGTGAACGTAAAGGTTGTCTTTGAGAAGCTATAGAAGACTGCTGCGGTGGTAGATCCGGTGGGGCGGTAATCTGAAAATTAATGGTTTGAGCAAGGATCCGTCAGAAAAGGATAAAAGAAACGGTGCGCTATGATCTTCTACAGGAGTCGGCATAGAATGGATGTGATAGAGATCGGGCGAAAGTCGACAGCTTCCACAGGATGAGAGATCACTGCTTCCTACTCCCCTCACCCACGCCATGCCTACCAAACAGCAACTGTTGAATATCGTCACCCGCTCTCATACTTCATCACACCGCCTCGCTTGAACTATAGACCTCAGAAACTTTGCCAGTCCTTCCTTCTTCTCCTCTTATGTGGTGACATTTCTGTTAATCCTGGGCCATCATCTTCATCCCACTCCAGCGCAAATATCTAACACAAACAGTTCACTCACAATGCAATCAGACTCTCAAGCAATAACTTTTTACTCTACTCTCTCAACATCCGGTCCCTACTAAACGAAAACAACTCTATTTCCCTCACTGACCTTGCTTCCTGCTCCCATCGACCGGATCTCATTGCTCTCCAAGAAACCTGGTTATCCAATACCTCTTCAAACGCCCATTTAGCCGATTGCATACCACCTGGCTACTCTCTTCAAAGCTTCCCTCGAATAACCGCCTCCTCTAAATCCTCAAAATATTCTGGTGGCTGCACTGCCTTCCTGGTTCGTGAGCCGGCTGTCGTCCTAAATTCTTCTCGCCACACATTCAGTTCTTTCGAATGTTCGTCCACAACACTTCGACTTTCCTCAGACCTACTCACAGTTTTCAACATCTACCGTCCTCCTACCTCGTCTAAGTACTCCTCTAAAAACTCAGTCTTTCTTGATGAATTTAGCTCTCTCCTCTCAGTTGCTGCCACTACTCCCAACGAATTCTTACTCACCGGCGATTTCAACGTCCATGTTGACGATCCATCTAACTCTCATGCAACTGACTTTCTGAACCTCCTCTCATCAGTCAATCTCGTCCAACATGTCAACTTCCCGACCCACATCAAGAATCACACCCTCGACCTTGTCATAACTGCCAACACCTCCCTTTTATATCCCATGCTATCACACTCTATTCTCAACATAACTGACCATTACCTTATCATGGCTGACCTAGAAATTAGGCCCTTTGCTCGGCTTCCTCCTTCCACTCATTCTTTCGTCACACAGGGTCCATTGACTCCTAGGCCTTCATCAAAGATATTCTCAGCTCTCAACTTGTTCTTAATCCTCCTTCTTCTCTTGATGACCTTCTGTCTTGCTACAATTCCACTCTTTCCGACCTCCTTGACTTTCACGCACCTCTCATCACCAAACCCATCTCACATGCCATTAACCCTTGGTTCACCTCCTACCTCCAAGCTTTTAAAACCTTCCGTAGGCGACTTCAGCATATCTACAAGGGCGCCACTGACTCTCTATCCAGAGAAAAGCCCTTTCCAGTCTCAAATCAGCCACAAACTCCACTCTCATCGCTGCTACCAAAAAGAAATACTACTCCTCACTTATTCACTCCAGCTCCTGCAACCCTCGCCATCTCTGGAGAGCTGTCAACTCTCTCCTCCATCGCAAATCTTCCTCTCCACTGCCAAGCTCCATTCCAGCCCCCTCTATGGCCGATACATTCTGTTCATTCTTCTCTGACAAAATCTCCTCCCTTCGCTTCACATTGCAGTCTCTTCTTGATTCACAGTCCTCCAACACTGATACACCTCCATTTCCAAATCCTACTTCTCCTGCCTCTCAACCATCGCTTCCAACGCTCCATCCCGCCTCTGAAGCAGAAGTGTCACTCCTGTTAAATTCTCTTCCCAACAAACAGTGTGAATTAGATCCTATCCCAACTGCTCTTCTAAAAGACTGCGCCTCCGTCCTCATTCCTATAATCACTAAAATTATCAACCTTTCACTTTCTACTGGCAACTTTCCAATGGTCTTCAAGCAATCTCTCGTCACTCCTTTTCTGAAAAAGGCAAATCTGGACAAGGAAAACCTATCAAATTACCGACCCATCTCCAACCTTTCTTTTCTATCTAAATTAACCGAACGAATTGTCCTTTCCCGGCTAAACGATTACCTCTCTTCTAACTCACTCCTCAACCCCCACCAATCCGGCTTCACCAAACATCACTCTACAGAAACTCTACTTGTCTCTCTGTATAATAAACTGGTTTTTGCCGTTAGTCATCAGCAAGTCTCCTGCTTCTGCCTCCTTGACATCTCTGCTGCATTCGACACCATCGATCACAATCTCCTTCTTAATCGACTCTCTTCTTCTTTTGGCGTTTCGTAATTTCTAAAGCGCCACTGGAAAGCCAAGCGCGGGGCACCGGCTTACTCACCAGCGTTGCGATGAGTTAAAAGGGTTGTCCGTGAGAGTAGTCCGTGGTGGTCCGGGTCGAGTTACCATAGGATCAGGATCAAATGCGTTGAGTCAAAAGGGTTGTCCGTAAGAGTAGTCCATGGTGGTCCGGGTCGAGGTGCATTACATTACATGCACTAGCGACGCCAAAGAGTGGAAATTGTGAAATGGCTATAAACTGCAATTAGATTAAAATAGAATATTAAACACTATAATAGTCAGCAATCCATAATTTAAGGCACATTAATAGTTCAAGAGAAATCAAGAAAACAATATAGGTTAGGCCTAGGGCCTGAAATGCATATTGAAATGCATTTGCCAATTTGGCCTGTAGGCTACGTGGCAATTGGTTTCCTTAGATATGATGAGCCACTCTCTTCCAACTTTTATGTTTCCAGTTGAGATTGAGAAGCAGCAGTAGGCATAGTAGTCTAGGCTTGGAATCTCAAAATTACACTGTTAGAAGCAAATCATGTAACAATTTGCTAACCGGTGTTTCTAGACTAATTTGACCCTCCTGAAAACGAAAATCGCGGTTAGCAAGCTGGATTTTTAGCCGTTTCACGGGAAAACAAGATGGCGGACAAAATGTCTGCTAATTGCTTCAAATGACCAAAAGTAAAGTATTGTATGTGATAGGAACACGGTTTTAGACTCTGAATTAAGATGATAGGGTTCAAGGAATGCAATGGAATCAAAGACATATATGTAGCACTGCAAGAAAATCAAAATGGCGGACAAAATGGCGGCCAGAATCTTAAACGGCTATTAATGAAGTTATGTGGCCAGAATCTTAAAACGGCTATAGGTCAAGTCAAGTATGCAATGGAATCTTGATTTCAGGGTCTAAATCAACATTTTCGAGGTCAAAGAATATGATGGAACAAATGTCACACATGTAGCACTGCACAAAAACCAAAATGGCGGACAAAATGGCGGCTAGAATCCTAAAATGGCTACAAGTGAAGTCATGTAGGCTATGCAATCGGAATTTGATTTAAGTTGTTTACCAGGTCTTTGCGAGATGGCATATGGGGCTTGCGATGTGGAATTTATCTACAATGTTCTCTTATTTGGCCAGATATGATCATTCAAATTATAAAAATTCCCTCAGCAGGTCTTAAACCAAAGAGCGTTCGTTAAAAGAACGCCGACGAAGTTATCACTGAGCACCTTATCACAGCGTATCAAGCTGACTATCCCATGGATCTGGCATCAATGTCGTGCCATGAGCTTCTCTCAAAACCAGTGACATTGGATGCTTTCTGAAAAATAACTTGCCCAGTCAGAAACTTTTTAACAGAGGCATAGTATTTATTTATTTAGAATATTTTATGTAGGACCTCTTCAAGGTATGCTACTCGGTATCATTCCCGACTTTATAACCACGACTAAATAGGACAGTTTTTAGAATCTTAAGGAACGGAGTGGAGTGACCTATGGACAATAAGCGCTGTGAAAACGGGTGGACATTTTCAGGTTGTGGAACCAGCCACAGAGAATGAGCGCTGCTGTCAAATAGGCTAGCAGAAGCTCAGCTCGGTCCGCCAACCGAAGAGTGGATCGACGCTGGACACCCGAGTTTGCAAACAGAGTTCTTGCAGAGGCTAGTCCCTCAAAGCACTGCCTAAACAGCACACAGACCATGTAGGGAATACGCTGCTGGAAACGGAGCCAATGCAAGACATCTGCATATAATAGGAGACATGACCAAATTTTGCGATATGACCAATAAATCGTGTCGCAATTAATAGGGTTCGTTCCAGATAAATTATTGATAGACAAGCAATGGAAAAAGCAATGGAACAAGCAATAGAGACCCTCTAAAGGCAATGACATTTGGTGACCTGGCAGATGCAATGGTTGCCTGTGTAAAGGTAATCATTGATTGGCTATTGTCAAGATTGTCAATAATTATTGTCTTGGATAGGTACTGGACCTGGACATTGCTTATAAAATAGTGGAACCGTACAGAAATGGTGACTATGACCACAACTTCGTCATTGTATTGAGTCTTGAAATAGCGGTACTCCGTTGTCGGAAAATTGGCTGGATGTTTTGGTGTGCCTGAAAGCAAAGCTGATCTAGCTTCTTTCCTGTCCATTCAGCTCTCAACAGCCACATTTGGACATTTGGAGATATACCGGTAGATGTAACTGTGGTGGTTCAGTGAAAGAAGAGAAGGTGTTGCCTACTACCGTGCCAGATGTGTACGCCTTATATTAAACGATGTTTGGGTGATGGTGGAAATATCAGCAAAGCGGAAGTTCATCCAATTCATGCAACTATGAAGAAATCTTATGGCTTTTCATGTCGTAACTGAATGTGATGTGACATATTTAGCAAGAATCAAATGAAAGAATGCATGAATAATCTACTTGGAAACTTCTTAGGCTACTTGCCTTTCACATTCCCTTATAAGCTCATCACCAAATTACAAGTTGGGAAAGGCCTATCTTCCATATATTGATGCTCAGACACCATCCTCATCAAGACGGACTGTGGTGGAAGGAAGTACTCTTTACTAGTGTGGACTGTCATTGGTCCTGCGTCACAGTCACATTATAGAGTTTGTCTGCTGCAAACTATGCAAAGTTAACAAGCGTAGCATCAAGCCCTGCTGCTATTGAAATGCATGTGGTCTTGCCATGTACAGCATTGCATGAACAGCAACAATGCCTGAATTAACTTTCCTCTACATGTATAAGCAATCAAGTCATAAAACGTTGGAACAATTGATAGGACAAGTTATGAAACATTGAAGCATGAATATTGCGCCAACAATAGTTAAACTGCAGTGCTATCATAAGCTGCTAAAAAATTTCCACTAGACAATTTCACTGCATTAAGTTCAATGGTATACAGAAGATAGAATGTGACTTTCTTAAAATAATTATTCGACCAAGAAACACTAGTCCAATCTGAAATCATGTCTCTTATCACTTATATTCAATACATCATTTATTGCCTGTCAAAGCTTTTGTCCAACATTTTCATTTTTGGTTTCTGGCAGCATCACATAAGATATCATGCGACTTTAATTAAAACACATTCTTTGACTCGGAAAATTTTCATTTACATTCTGGAATCATTTCCATTACAGAACTCACTGATAGCCAATTCAAGGACCTGGCTTCAATTTTGTCCACCACTTTGGTTTCTTGCAGCGCTACATATGTGACATTGGTTCCATCGCATTCTTTTACCTCGAAAATGTTGACTTAGACCCTGAAATCATTATTCAATTGCATACTTGACTTCACGTATGACCATTTTAAGGTTCTGGCCGCCATTTTGTCCGCCATTTTGGTTTTTGTACAGTGCTACATACTTGGTTCCATCGCATTCCTTGACCTCGAAAATGTTGATTTAGACTCTGAAATCATATTTCTATTGCATACATAACTTCAATCATAGCCATTTAAGATTGTGGCCGCCATTTTGTCCGCCATTTTAGTTTCTTGCAGTGCAACATATTTGAAATTGGTTCAGTTGCATTCCTTGACCTCGAAAATGTTGACTTAGATCCTGAAATCATGATTCCATTGCATACTTGACTTCACCTATAGCCGTTTTAAGATTCTGGCGGCCATTTTGTCCGCCATTTTGGTTTTCGTGCAGTGCGACATATGTGATCTTGGTTCCATCGCATTCCTTGACCTCGAAAATGTTGATTTAGACTCTGAAATCATGTTTCTATTGCATACATAACTTCATTAATAGCCGTTTAAGATTCTGGCCGCCATTTTGTCCGCCATTTTGATTTTCTTACAGTGCTACATATATGTCTTTGATTCCATTGCATTCCTTGAACCCTATCATCTTAATTCAGAGTCTAAAACCGTGTTCCTATCACATACAATACTTTACTTTTGGTCATTTGAAGCAATTAGCAGACATTTTGTCCGCCATCTTGTTTTCCCGTGAAACGGCCAAAAATCCAGCTTGCTAACCGCGATTTTCGTTTTCAGGAGGGTCAAATTAGTCTAGAAACACCGGTTAGCAAATTGTTACATGATTTGCTTCTAACAGTGATTTCTAGAGCCCTTTTGAGATTCCAAGCCTAGACTATAGTGTTAGTTGCTGAAAATAGTCGACACACTTTCATCTTCTTCATAGGATGACATGAGCCATGGCGGCCAACTATCCGCGCCTTAGATTCCCATTTCGGCGTGACCTTGCGCGCGACAAATTTTTATGTAATAATAATAATGAGAGAAAATCTGACTTTCAAGGATTCTAGAATAGTGGAAGGAAAGTGTGCCCGTAAGATATGGTGAATAGGCTAAGTCAGTCTTAGGCAGAAGACAAAATGGCCAAGATAAAGTCTATTTCCTCACCTCTAGTCTTTTTTCATTGGCGATGGTGTTAAGTTTCGTTTAGGATTAACAGCAAACGAATGATTATAATCGCCATCAGTTGAGGGAGTGGGGGTGCGATGGGGGTGGTAGAGGTCGGAGTGTGGTGGGGTGTTGTGTCGTGGGGTTGTGGCCGTAGCGGGTAGAATCCTAAATTTCCCGGGCAACGCCGGGTACCCCAGCGAGGCTATAGGCCTAAATGGAAAAGTAGCCTAGGTCTACGTGATTTTTTAGTTAAAACGCTTGGGGGTCCTTTGAACCTCGTGGACCCGTGGATTTTGTCCACCTTCGTTGTATGGCTGTGACGCCACAGCACGTGACCCTCGTTTAGCTCTGTCAAAAGAATCCATGAGATGTAATCGCCCAAAAGTTCGTATAAATTTATATCGCTCGAGCACAAACATTTTCATTAGAACACATTTATTCAGTTCCTAAGTTCTCCTTATCATCGAATCAAATCGTTTTTCGCTACGAGTCGTAAAAAACTTGAAAGCCCGAGCGAGGCGGCGGCCTAGGCCTAGGCCTACCTTACAAAATTCCGTTGCAGCCGCAATCTACTTAGGGGCGCGGACATTTCCCCCTGGACAAACACCCCCGGACAACAACAACCCGGACAACAACCCCCCGGACAATTCCCCCCCTAGGGTAGGACAATTCCCCCCCCTGGTAGAACATATTGCGTATAAGTGGTTGTACTATAAAACGCCGACCGTGCGAAGTATGCAAGTTAAATTGATGAAAAGAATTGTCGCTAAATAGAAGCCGGATTGATACAAAATAAATTTTACTTAAATGGAAGCTGGATTGATGAAAATGTTATTGCTTAAATTGGAGTGAGATTGATGAAAATATTCTTGTTTAAATTGGAGCTGGATTGATGAAAATATTCTTCCTTAAATTGGAGCTGGATTGATGAAAATACTCGTTAAAATTGGAGCTGGATTGATGAAAATATTCTTGCTTAAATTGGAGCTGGATTGATGAAAATGTTCTTGCTTAAATTGGAACTAAGTTTGAGCAAATTATACATACAGAAATAGGCTATTTGTGCAGCAAGGGGGGGAATTGTCCGGGGGGTTAATGTCCTAGGCTAAATCAGGGGGAATTGTCCGGGGGGGTTATTGTCCGGGGGGTTATTGTCCGGGGGGTTTAGTCCAGGGGGGAAATGTCCTACACTCATCTACCCTTCAATGCTATACGACTGCGTACAGTTTCAAGTGTTGCGAGTTACCGATTAGTTAATTATCAATAAGTCATGCAACGCAGCGCTATTCATATCAGTAGAGATGAGGTAGAGATTACAGAGAAGTCTATTTACTGACTCTTGGGTTTTGTGATCTTTGGCTCCAGAAGATCACGTGATAAAAAAAATATAAACACTCGAAGCATGTGTGATGTGTAATACTCGTACAGTTCAAAAGGAATAATATCAATGATTACAGATTTTTCATCAAAAGTTAGTTTCTCGAGCAGGTGGGTATTCAGATATATGGGAGCTAGCTTTAAGATAAAAATGTTAATCTTTTTAGAGCAGACACCTACGAGTGTCCGACGCGTGCGTTCCGTGACGGCGATTAAAATCTTATTAATCGTCGAAGACTCATAATGGTTGCCAAATCGGATTTAATTGGCCATACTTGATTCATTGCTCTCAACCTGGAGTGAAATAGAATGTTATATTCTGTTTGGGTAAATGTCTAGGACGGCTCGGTAGCACGTAAAAGTATGGCCATCGCAGAATAGAGCAGTCTCACCTACGGCGATCGATAGCCCAATGTTTTCCAGCTAAGAAAAAGTGGCCCTCGTGTCCTCCAACTTAGAAAAAGTGGCCCCATAGTAAAAAAAGCTGGACCTCCAAAGTATCTTTGCGATCTCAGTGGGTCTCTGTTGTACTTGCTGTACTTCGCCCCATTTCTGCCACTTCGCTGCTTCCTCTTAGGTTCTCTGATCGGCTTGACCTTTTTGTTCCCAGCGTCAGGACTGCCAGGGCTCAATCCAGACCATTTGCCTGCATAGATCCATTATCTATGGAATGGACTTCTCCCATCAGTAGTCCATCTGGTAGTCTTTCCTCGTCTTTCTCTCGTCTCAAAATCTGCCTTTTCTCTCGGGGTTGCACTCACTGGGAGCGCTTCTGAAATGGTTTTGCTGCAAGAAGCGCTTTATAAATGGTCGTACACAATACAATACAATCTACCATTTCGGCCGCAATAGATAAGTCATCACGTAAGTGACTGACTGACGGACCCTGGGCAGTAGTGAAGCCCACCAAACAGGGCAGCATACTGCAGCATACGTAGCCAGGATTTTATTTGGGGGGGGGGGGTGTTTACTTGACCTTGAGCAAGCCGACAATCAACCGAAACAACAGACAAAGAGGTTTTGGAGGATGATTTGATCTATTGTACAATGCAACATAGAATTAAGAGCTTCAAGATGAAATCCCAATTGTCCTTACATCATGATTGTTTATGCATTATTTCATTTAAGGGACAGCGTTCAAACAGCCGAAGCAGCCCCCTAGCTGCGGCCTTGACAGCATGCATCATTCTGGAAACTATAGTTGCTCTGGTGATAATTATATGAAGAGCATCCGATGATGGATGGATGATGCACTCTTAACGTTCTCAGGGCATGAAGGACCTGGGACAGGAGGAAATTATGTTGTTGCATAAGAGGTGACTTGAAGATCAGAGCTACGGGTTACTCCAAGTATGAACATTAATAGATGTTACTGTTTGCTGTCCCTCCAGCAACTTTGAAGCATCCGTACATTAATAAACAGGGTAGTGATAAGGGTTTTCAATTACTTCACGGCTGTAGTTGATGAAGGGATAAGTTGTGAAGGAAGGCAGCTCCACCATGTCCAACTGACCAATGTAGATTTAGGATGATTCGCTGGATGTGATCTATGTTTTTGTTCGAGTTATGACATCTGCTGGCAGTGCTGGGTGATCTAAGGCAGTGCTGTCCAACTTTTATTGATACCCACTGAAACTCACACAAATAACTTAGGAATAAGTCCCAGCTTGTACCGCTTTAACGGCGAAGTTTCCTCTTTACTTGCATCCACATGCCTTCGATTGTCTGCGTATTGATTTCGGATCGGATCAACGAAGTGCTGCGCGTGAACGACTACCTCATGAACATACACGCCATTGTTAGGTGTGGCGACATTTACATATCCCCGCCACGCATCAGTCACTATCACCGACCCAGGTAGGACGTGACCGAGGATTATTCCTTCAAGTGTCGGTGCATCGCGACTACGCACAATCTCCAGCCAACACTTACCACTGACTCGTTCAACTAAACCGACGACCCAATGTCCTCTGCGGAAACGACCTCGATGATACTTGCGATGCAGGAAATAGCTTTCGTCCACTTCCACAACGATCGGCTGGCCGTTCGCGTCAAAACCTCCCAAATCAACTTGTTGTCTGTTCACCCAGTTGTTGCACTCAAGACGAAAGAAGTTGTTGAAATCAACAAGTACGTGCCAATCTACAATGTCCTCAAACAACATGACATTGGTGCTTTTGACATCGTATGTCCAGTAATATATGAGCATGACTATTTTGTCAGTTGTAAGGACACACTTTGCGAAGAAAGATCATTTAAAAAAAATTTGAAAAAATTCACTAGCTTAGGTGGGCCACTTAAAATCAGCTCGCGGGCCGCATGGGGCCACAAGTTGGACAGCACTGTTGTAGATGATCAGAGGAGGCAGATTAGCTGGTGGGTGGGTGACTTTTGGGTCGAGAATTGGAAGGTTGGAAGGTCATGTGAACTGAGGTAAGAGTTGCTAAGTATTTGAGACTTAAGTTTTGAATGGAAAACCCAAGGAGTGAACGATAGAGGAGCCGGAGGAAGGTGATGGTGGATGAACTGCCTTGGCTTCCCCTTGCTGCATGCATAAAAATGAAAATCGTCTTGGTGTCAAAGATGCAACAGGGTCTTGCCTCAAAACAAATTATCTGGCTCTTTTGACCTTCTGGCTCCATGTTATCACCTGATGACATGATGGACACACTTGAAACTTGAGACTAATTCTGTAGATCACTGTTGATGGCACTAAAACGGTTTTCTTTTTTTTTTACCAGTTCAAATAAAGTGGTTAAGAAGTTCAAACAGTTGAGTTTTAACTTCTTAATTACTGTATTCTGCCAGTTATTTGTTAACTAAATTACAATTCTTTGTTGTAGGGCTGTCCATCTGGAATGACCTCCCTTCAAAGTTGTGTTTATTACATCTGACCCACTGACCCAGTGTTTAATCTAGTCACCCCAGGTATTTTGGGGAATTGGGGGGAATTCGGGTTTCTGGACGTGGGTGAATGGCCGATTTGGGCGGACAACAACCACAGAGCCAGACACTGACGATTCCCTTTCAACAGAAATTTTTTCTTACAAATTTGTTTAGTCTCTGTGAAAATTTCTGACGAACTTACCAATTTGAATTGTACTTTAAAAATCTGAATACCTTTTTTGCGTTTGTATCAAAATTTCCGATGAATTGACCAATTTGCATATTTTGCATCTGTAGTAAATTCTAAGACTCTATACTTTTAAATCTGATGACTTTTTTAGTACATTGATACTCGGGGGTGGCCCAAGCGCAAATGGCGCCCCAGGCAAATCACACATTTGGTGACCTCTGATCCAAGTCTTCATCCCACGTCACAACTCAGTGATCGTATCGTATCTATAGATTCATATAGCACAGTCTGTCGCATAATGACTATGAGACATCCTTTCTTAGTGAGCGTTCCTTCTGCGTGGTGCATGGGTCCTCTAGGTTCCTCTGGCTCCCTATGGTCTTCCACAGGGCTCTGTCTTTGGCCCTCTTCTCTTCATAATCTATACCTCAGATCTTCATGCCTCCCATGCTATACTAGCCCAACTGTATGCAGACGATGTCCAAGCCTATCAGCACTATCGTGCCTCTGATTCTGTCGTGCCTCTGTCCCAGCTATGTACTTTGCCATGGAAGCCATGGGAACTTGGATGTTGTCCAACTGACTCCATCTCCACTCTTTAAAAACTCAACTCATTTGGCTTGGCACCCACCAGCAGCTGGCAAAGCTAGATATGACAACCATTACTGATGCCTTTCCTGATTTTGTCTTCTCAACCAGAGTCCATGACCTTGGTGTTACTCTGGACCAAGAGCTCCACACATTCACTCACTCAGCCGTGCTAGTTAGTATCAACTGCGTCAACTATGCACTGTTGCTCGCTCGCTTACTCCTACTGCTGCTACCCTTGTCCATTCTTTCGTTACCACCAGACTTGACTACTGCTGATCTCTCTATGCTGGCCTACCAATTGCCCGTCTGAATTGCCTTGATCGTGTCCCGCGCTCTGCAGCCCACCTTATTGGCCACATATCCAACATCAACCACATCTCCAGCTATATACAGGCCCTTCAGTGGGTCCATTCCTTTCTCAGTGGACGTCAAATGATGGTGGTCGTCGGCTCTGGAAATTCATGGGCGCCTGTAACATTCGGTGTCCCTCAGGGCTTAGTCCTTGGGCCGCTGCTATACGTGCTATACACAGCCGATTTGACAAGGATCATCTCTGCTCTTGGAGCCCGGGTCCACCAATATGCCGATGACGCTCAACTGTACTTAACATGCCACCCGTCTGATGCACTGGCCTGTGTGTCAAAAATGCGTGAAATTGTTAAAGAAGTACAGGCCTGGATGTCCTCCAACCGGCTGAGGCTGAACCCGGACAAAACGGAATTCATATGGCTGGGCACAGGTCGGGCACGCTCAACGATTGATGCTCAGGCGATTGAGGCGGTGTTCCCAAACTGGAAGACCAAGCGTGTTGTTCGGGACTTGGGAGTACTGCTGGATGAAGACCTATTCATGGATCAGCATGTCGGATCGCTCTGCAGGTCTTGCTTCTACCAACTGCGCCAGATCAGAGTCATTCGGCGCAATCTATCACATGAAGCCGCTGCCACTCTTGTCCACTCGTTTGTGCTGAAGCGACTGGATTTCTGCAATGCCGTCCTCGCTGGTCTCCCAAACTACTGGATACGCCAGCTTCAGTCTGTCCTCAACTGCGCCGCCCGAGTCGTCGCTGATTTGCCCAAATACTCGCATATATCAGCATATTTGCGTGACACGCTGCACTGGCTTCCGGTCGTGGACAGAACGATATTCAAGATCATCGTTATGGGATGAGCGTCAGTGGTTGGCCTGGCGCCCGAATACATTAGGGAACTTTGTATTCCCGTCTCCAACCAACCAGGTCGTCGGTCTCTGCGACTCGTGGGGACTTGATAGTCCCACGCTCCCGTACAGTGATGCAGACACGCCGCGCCTTCTCGTGTATTGGACCTTCATTCTGGAACAGTCTTCCATTGGCAATTCGTGATGCTGCATTGCGTGTTTCTCATGAAACATTCTCAAAGTTAATTAAGTCACACTTGTTCAGAACTGCCCGGTAGCTGCGTTAAGCGCCTTCGTGAGGTTATTGTAAGGCGCTATATAAATGTTCATATACATACATACATATATGCGTGACATTCTCCACTGGCTCCCACTCAAGCAGCATCTACTCTAGTCTGGTGCTGAATGGCCTTGCTCCTGCCTAACTTTGTGAGCCCTGTAACCCTGCTCTTAGTTCTCACCACTTCCGCTTCCTTCGTTCGACTCAATCGACTGAACTAAGTCTGCTCTCAGTCCCTTTTGTTCGTACTTCTACTATGCAGAACCGTGCTTTCTCGGTGGTAGGACCCTCTGCCTGGAATGGTCTTCCTCTGACCCTCCGCTCTCTTTGTAAAAATCCTCAGGCTTTCCTCTCTCCTCTTAAGACAGTTTCATTTGGCTGTGCTGAGGTTGGGAGCGCCTCTGGGTAGCCCCCTTGAAGAGGCGCTATGTAAATGCATTTAATGAATGAATGAACATTCAGAGGCACTCTCAGCACGGAAACTTTGTGAGGACAAGAAATGTCTTTGAACAATGAGAAACTGATGAAGAAAAATTAATAATTAGTTTAACCGTTAGTTAGGGATCAAGGTAATTCCAACTGGAGGACCAGCCACAGCAAACTCCTGATGTTGAACATGGTCTGTCCTAGTCCAGCATTTTAAGACCGAGTGAAGGGATTGAAGGCATAAAAAGTCTCCAAGTCTTTTTTATGTGTCTGGGTTGGGGGGACGCTCCCGAGTAGGTTTATTGAAGTGGGACTATATATAAGTCCATAGATGGATGTAAGAATGAATGAATATAAATTGGATCAAACTTTTCCAATTTATACTATATATGTTTTTTGTTGACTATTCATATGAAATGATTTCTGACTCAATCCTTGTGTGTTTTGATGTAGGTTAAGTTAGATTTGGTTTTAATTTGATAAGATTTGATTCTAGCTGAGCTACAGTGTATTCTAATCTGTGTGATTTCTAGATTGTCTGATTACGAAAGATGTCATTGGAGGCGCACAGCGATGCATTCTATCTGAATGGCAAGAAGACAACCCTTCTTAGCGGTGCACTGCACTACTTTCGTGTTGTGCCTGAATACTGGGAGGACAGGCTGCTGCGACTTAAAGCATGTGGACTGAACTGTGTGGAAACGTAATACATATTTTCTGTTTTCTTTTCTTTTTTTCATTTTTAAGTACTGTCTTTCTTTACTCCTTATTGGCGTGGTTAGTGAAGGAGAAAGACTTTAATGCAGCAAGGATTCTGAGGGACTGACATTACAAATAAGTCCATAAAAACACATTTAAATGTGACCCGTCATGACGAAATGAGTCGTTAAGGCCATTTTTTGAATATTTTGAGTTATGTATTCCACGTTATTCCATGTTAAATTGCCTTCAAAATGAGCTATTACGCATCAAAATCGACCAAGTGCTTGTTGAGTTATAAAAATTTTAATTGAAAGGCCTGCCTAACAGAAAATGTATCTTCTTCTCTAGGTTCTGTGCCAAGTGGCAGGTCCAGACGTCCAATGTTTCCACCTTTCACGATGTTGTGCCATGTTCTTAAGTTCTCTGTAACCCTCCTTCATCATCTCGTCCAGCAGTTTTTGTCTAGGTCATCCTCTGCACCTCTTTCCCTCCAATCTTTCTTCAATTATTTCTCTGCGGTGAGTTACCTCACAGCAAATGTCCTACCCAATTCTTTTGTCTCATTTTTATTGTGTCCAGCAGAGATCTTTTCACTTCTGCCATCGTTAGTACTTCTTCGTTTGTAACATGCTTTGTCCAACTAATTTTCTCCAGGTCTAGGCTTCGTTCTCACATTCCAAGTCATTGATATTTTCCTTTTCTCCTTTGTTTTCTTTGCAATGTTTTCGCTGGTTGATGACCGAAGAGGCCTTGCTGCCTCTCTTGCCGAACGTGACACTTCCCGTCATTGACTGGGTTGGATCGTTCACGTTGTTTGCGAATTTCTCGAATTGTTCCATTGATACGTTTTACTTGGGAGTTGTAGAGAGGTGGTTTCCCATTGCCTTTCTCTCTGTGTTTTTTTTCCTGGAGACACCATCTCCTAGCGTCGATATCATGGGCGCCGACTCTGCGAGGCCCGTGAGTGCTCAGCACCACCAGAAATTGGCCATGCGAGGCCCGCCTATGCATGGGCACCACCAGAAATCAGCCAACAAGATGTGCTTTTTATGATATTATTTCTCTGTTGGCATTGCTTATCTATGAAAATCATCGCGTATTTTACATATTTTCTTCTATTTCAGTTAGTCTACCTTAGTATTACTGTGACGCGTGGGGGGGCCGCCTGTCCTAACGTTTCCACCCCCAAATTAATGGGCTCTACTGTTGCGCGCCCCCTTAAGCGCGGTTGAGGAAATCCGGGTCCTAGGTCAAGGGTTTTGGTGTCAATGGAAGCAGGTTCGAATCCTAACCTAGGGTGTGAGCTTCTCTGGTTACCTTCTTCCTCAGGATGAGCCGATATTGGACATATGTCAGCGGTGGCTGTTAAGTTCACGACAGCCCCACTAAATGGGTACTTATCTGGGTTCGAATCCTCAACATTTCCCCAAGCTCCACCACCCACTTTACCATCAGCTACCGTCCTCACCATTATTTCACATTCTTTCTGGCGGGAATTTAATTGGGCTTGCTGCATGGAAACTAGATTTAGCTCTTCGGCTAGACCGGTTAAAATGCTACTCTGGCGCTCCATTAACTGCTCTATTGTTGTCATTTGCTTCTGTAATACGGCCGGGTCTAAATCATCAGTATTGTCTGTAGTCCCTAACTCAAGTGTTCCTCCCGGACACATCTCATCTTCCTCTTGTTCTGTTCCTAAGACACTGTCCGTATCCCCGTCGGAGTCCATTATAATTTGATAGCAAAAATCACTTCACAGTTCTCTATTTAAGTTTCATTTATTGTAGAATTAATCAAGCGACTGTCTGTCGTTCATTAGCAATTATTTACACAGCCGATGAAATAGAATCAATATTAAAGATTCACTATTAAGGCCCTCCTAAAACGCCTATGTCCCTTGACTAGCTTAAGTTTTATCAGATCAGTTCACAGACTGACTATTTCACACCTATCCGATCAGTTCACAGACTGAATATACCACAACTAATATTTGCACCAAAATAGCGATACAAGTTTTATCTAATTACACTTAGTTCAGGTTCGAGCTCTATAGATTAGGTTGCCTATACTTCCCTGTTCCCATTGATATTTTAGGACAGCCGATCCACCGTTTTCCGTCCTGTAGAAAGTTATTGAGTCGTCGGCGGATGCCAGAATTTCTCCGTAGGAAGCGTATTATTAATTTAATTGTTGCCGGAAATCTTCGTAATTACACATCGATTCACAAGACATCGGAAGAACCTCGTCTTCTACCTGAGAAACTTGCCAGAATCGAAAATACCATCAATTTTACCACGATTCACGATTTCCACCAGCATAGGTCTTACTCGATTCAATCCTGCAGCCCGACTGAAGGTTTGCGCGTTAATTTGCCGCAAGAGAGCGCTTTTTGGCGCCTAAAACATCGCGTGATGTCTAACCAATCAAAAATCGCACGTGGCGGAAAGTTCCATTGAAAAATGCATGGGAAGCTAAATATAGCGATGACCGCATCGATCAGTGCTAAGCATAGCACCCATGAATTCGTAATAGAAATAGCGGCCTTACTTAAGTAAATAAGTAAGGTAGCTTGTAGCAACCTGGTTCGCTACATTACTCCAGTTTTAACCCGTCCGGTAGTCTGAACTCCATATAGCCTATACGAATACGAGGAAAACCTCGGAATCCTGCTCATTCGATCCGCTTCAGTCATTTTTTATAACGGACGAAGGCGACGATTTGAATGACTGTTCCGGTTTCTTTTTATTGTACATGCTAGGCTATATATAATCGATCCTCACTGCGCGAGAATTACCTCCCAGCATCACTATAATGCTGGATATGTTTTGTCTACGTTAATTAACAAATCAGCCTTGACTAAATTCCCTGTGAAAACTAATTGAAAAACTGTCTTCCACAGTGTTAATATTGGCTCACTAAATAGTGGTTATAATGTAGACAGAATTTTTTGATTTCCTGTGCAAAATTTGAGTCTGTTGAGTGTTGACCTAATTAGGGGAGAGTGCTCCAAGATGCCCATGCATGCTAACGAAGATGACATGTGCTTTTCTTCTGTGTGGATTCCAAGAGAAGTACATGTTGACCTAAAGAGTGATCATTTTTTGTAAGCAATTGTGAAGAACATTTATTGAAGTCTTAAATTATATCTCTAAACAATGAAATAACGGGAATTTTTGATGAGATAAACAGCTTAAAATGTCACTATTTTATGCTGTGTGGAAATTTTTTAAACAGCAGCTTGAATGCTTTTCAAGTCTTAAACCACGAAAATGTCGTAAAAAATGACAGCCTAAGATGCTACCATCGCAGTGTGGCAAGAAAAAAAATTCGAAAATGGTTAGAAGCATATCCCCTCTCCAAGCCCCATCAGCCCTTCCCTGCTCGGCGATCGTCCTTTTACCTCGAGTTCGTCTTCTAAAACCATGAACAAGTCTCCGCCTATGAACAGAGGTAATTTCATTAATTCTCCTATCAAAAAGGCTCCAAAAAATTTTCCGCACTCACGCGCGGGTTTCTTTCGCATTACTTTAGGCACTCACACTCTTCGGGTCAACTCGGCGCCTATGGTCGATATCTTCTATTGTCCGTCCTTCCGCTTCTTCGCCCGTGGGTCATCGCATGTCACCTGGTCACCTGGTGCCGTCAGCTCTTGGAGCTCTGGCGATATTCTTGATGTATCCTCTCCAGTGTCCCCTCTCTCTTGTTGTCTCTCTCAGCTCCTCCAAGTTCATGCCAGACTTTTCCTGTACCTCATCCAACCATCTCTTCCTTGGTCTTCCGCGTCTCCTCCTTCCCTCACCGCATGCCGTCATCAGCTCCTTCTCCAAACCGTTAGATCTCATCACATGGCCGAAGTAGCTCAATTTCCTCCAAGTCGCTGTTTGCTGTAGTGTCTCATCTCTCTCTATTCCGAGCTCCTCACGCACCGATTCGTTAGTTCTCTTCTCCGTCCATGAAATCCTTAACATTTTTCTCCAAATCCACATCTCGCACGCGTTGATTTTCTTTTCCATATCCAGTGTCTTTGTCCATGTTTCGCATCCATATAGGACGACCGGGAAGATCAGTGCTCTTACCAGTCTTTTCTTTGTTTCCCTGCTCACATATTTATCTTTCCAAATATTTCCCAGACCGTTCATTGCCGTTTTTCCCATTGATACCCTCCGCCTTATTTCCATATCACATCTTCCCTCCTTCTCTAACATAGATCCCAGGAATGTGAAGCTCGATACTACCTCTATCGTTTCTCCATCCACCTCAAAGTTTTCCCATGTTGCAGTTGTCATAACTTTTGTTTTCTTTACATTGAAGTATAGTCCCGCCTTTTCGCTTTCCATCCTGACTCTTCTTATTAACTCGGCCAGGTCGTCCTTCTTACCCGCCAATAATGTCGTATCATCAGCGTACCTCAAATTATTCAGTATTTTCCCCGCTATCCTTACCCCCTCTGTTGCCTCCTCCAATCCAGCCCTCCTCATAATTCTCTCGGCATACAGATTGAACAGGAAAGGGGACAAAATGCACCCCTGCCTCACTCCTTTCCTTATTTTAAATTTCTCTGTGTCTCCATATTCAGTTCTTATAACCGCCTCTTGATCCACGTAAAGGCCTTTCAGTAGTTTAACCAGATGCTTCGGAATTCCCATCTCGATTAGTGTCCTCCACAGTAGTGTATGGTCTATGCAATCAAACGCCTTGCTGTAGTCTATAAAACACATATGCACCTCTTGCCCGTACTCCCTCTGTCTCTCCATAATCCACCTTATATTGGCGATGTGATCACGCGTTCCACGCGCCTTCCTGAATCCCGCTTGGTTGGCTGGTAATTCTCTTTCAATTGTCTTCTCCATTCTTTTGTGGATTATTTTGAGTAGTATTTTGCTCGTGTGCGATATCATCGCTATCGTTCGATAATTTCCACACTCTCTCGCGTCTCCTTTCTTGAATATTGGTATGAACACTGACCTTTTCCAATCCTCCGGCCACTCCCCAGTTCTCCAGATTTGATTGCATAGCTTTGTAATAGTCCTCACCACTGCTTCATCTCCCGCTTTTACCAGTTCTATAGGTATTCCATCGTGTCCTGGCGCTTTGTTGTCCTTTAACTGTTTTATCGCCCACTCCACCTCTGCCTCCAATATCTCTGGTTCGTTTTCAACTTCCTCTATTTTGATGTTTTCCTTCACGACACGTTCGTCCTCCTTGTACAGCTCTTCCGTATACTCTCTCCACCTTGCCTTCATCTCCTCCTCGTCTCCTATTATCTTCCCATCCTTTGTCTTGAGTGATCCCATTCTAGGGCCTGCTGTCTTTGTTATTTCCTTTATCTTTGCGAACAGTTCTTTAGTTCTTCCTTTCTTCCCTTCTTCCTCCATCTCCTTGCACATTTCCTTGAGATGGTTTTCCTTATCCTCCCTTGCCTTCCTTTGGAAGGCCTTATTCAATGATTTTACCCTATCCCTATTCCCTTCCTTTTTTGCTACTCTCCTTTCCATTGCCACCTCAATGGCCTCTTTGGATAGCCATGGTGTAATTTTCCTTGACGTTTTCTTTGGTACATGTTTCTCCGCCGCCTCCTGAATCGCAGTTTTCATCTTTGTCCATAGCTTGTTTGCATCCTCCTCTTCCGTTGTATCGTCTCTCTCTAAGATCTCAAACCTATTCATTATCTCCACCCTGTATTCTGGTGTTATGCCTTTGCAATCGAAACTGGTCAGTCTTTTGCCTCTCTTCAACTTCTTCAACTTTAGCTGTAATGTAGCCACTATTATCTCGTGGTCTGTTCCGCAATCCGCCCCCGGTCTTGTTCTTACATCTTTTATCGTGCTCTTCCATCTTTTGTTCACCAACACGTAGTCGATCTGATTCCTGTGTTTTCCATCCGGCGACGTCCATGTATAAAGTCTTCTTTTCGGTTGTTCGAACCATGTGTTCATTATTCGTAGTTCATTGGAATCGCAGAACTCCAGCATTCTCTCCCCTGCCTCGTTTCGTACACCCAGTCCGTACTTACCCACTACTTCTTCCCATCCACTTCTGTCCTCACCAACTTTCGCGTTGAAGTCACCCATAATTACCAGTATGTCTCCCCTCGGTGTTGTCTCAATTGTCCCTTGCAGGTCTAGGTAGAAAGCTTCTTGTTCCTCCTCTGCCGCCATCGCTGTAGGGGCATAAACCTGTATGATTGTCGTATTGATCCTTCCTCCCCTAAATCTTACACTCAGTACTCTGTCACTCACTGTATTATACCCCATTATCGCATCAGCGCTCTTCCTATCGCACATGATTGCAACTCCATTTCTCCCCCTCTCCTCCTGCCCCGACATTACTATCTTAAAACCGTTCCATCTGAAGTGTCCTTTTCCCTTCCATCTGGTCTCACATAATCCCAGTATCGCTATATCCATCCTTCCCATCTCTTTTTGAATGATGTCCATCTTCCCACTCTGCATGCTTCTGACGTTCCACGTTCCAACCTTCATAGATTTTTTGCAGCTCATGTCAAGTCTTTGCTTCATGGCCATATCCACCGCTGGACGTCCTTTCGGCTTTGGTCCTGTGGCTTCATTCGAACCCGTAGCTCCCGACTCGTCAATGTGCTCTTCCTCAGTAGCCATTAAGTCACCCTCAGGCCTGAGGGTGACTTAATGCCCGTGGGTCATCGCATGTACCAGCGATTATTCGGTCGTCCACCACGCACTCGGCGTCCAACAGGGGAACCATGTGTACGTGGCGTGGTGGACAATTGGGTAACAGAGGCTATTTGAAGCGCATGCTACTTCGTCTCCACTCCACAATAGATGATTACATTGCCTATATGACATTTTGAACGCTGTTATAAAAAAGATATATTATTAGAGATGGTATATGTTCACTAAACTCATGACGTCATTATTTTGAGCTCAATTCTTTACGTCAAATCTGGCCGAACCGCGTAGCAAAAAATGTTATGGACGTAAATAATGCGCGAATATAACTGCAAATAATTGGAATAAAGAAGCGTTGTTTTCAAAAGCTTCCTTTATCTAAGTGGCAAAGAACAATTTATGAAAAAAGCATGTTGCGGTGAATGGTAGCGACTTTTCAGAAAAAATCGTGCGGGCAAAATACGGAAATTTTGGGGTCGATGGAAGGCGGGGTCAGAATGGCGAAGTCGGAACGGGGTCAGGCGTGGCTGGGGACAGAAACTTATATATCCCGGGCAACGCCGGGTAATTCAGCTAGTGTATGTATAATATAGTGTGGACTCCTCGTTTACATGCTCCTCCTTTGCATTCCATGTGTATGAAGCAACTTACAAGAACTGAAGTACAGTGCTTGAATATGAACTTTTTCAGCATTAGCACTATTTTGCACATGGTCTGGTCTACATAATGTATTATTACAATAATTATGCTACAGCAATAACAATAACAATATTTAACTAGCATCATGAACATCACTGCCATCAATTACCTATAAGGTCATTGCGACTATTTTCAGCTTTTAATTCACTTTAAAACCAGAGTTATCAGCGTTTTAAGACAGATTTAATCAACCAAGTGCCGCATATAAAGAGTCAACAGTCCGCATGACGTCATTCATGCCCAATAATAATTTCCGTAACAATCCGGTTGACAAACCGAAACCGGTTGCAGTGCACAATTATGCACAAGAACGCAGATCACAGAGATATTAATTATACTAACAGAACAGACAGCCTGCAATAATTGTATTATGCCACAGTCAGCACACACACCCAGGTCATGTTTGGCTTTTTGGGGAAGCGGGGGTAGGGTGGAGAGGTGGCGAAAACCCGAAATTTTGCGATCAACGCTGGGTACCCCAGAGGAGTAGTGTTGAAAACCTTAAATTTCCCAGGCAACGCTGGGTAACACATCTAGTATATATATATATATATACAGGGTGCGCCAAAAAAAGTAATCCCTGCGGCTTTTTATCAATATCTTGGCCAAAAATAGGAATTTTTCAAATCCAGTTTTACGGGCTTGAAGGTAATTCATATCTACGCACAATAGCCAAATTTCATAGCCATATGTGAAACAGAACAAAAGTTATATCACTTTTAGTGAGGCCACCCACCGGTTTTTGACGATTCAAAAACGCGACGCAACGAAAAGTAACAAAAAACCAATTTAATTATTCTGGCCAATATCTTGGCCAAAACTAAGAATATCGAAATGAAATTTTACAGGCTTAAAGACAATTCATATCTGCACATGGTGGTCACATTCCATCAAAATATTTCAAACAGAACATAAGTTATGCCACTTTTAGTGAGGCCACTCCCGTTTCTTGACGATTCAAAGACGTAACGCAACAAAAAGTAGCAAAAACACGATTTTATTAAGTCTCTTCTTAAATAATTGTTATCAAGTAGCCTTGATATTGCCAGGTGATCATTATTGTTACTATTTAAAAAAGAAACAGGGCACCAGCGTAGCTGCGCGGTGTACGGACCATTCCTCATAGGCTGATTGCTCATAGGCTGATTGGTCATAGGCTTATCGCTCATACGGCTGATTGCTCATAGGGCCTTTTGCTCATAGGGCCTTTTGCTCATAGGTCTTTTTGCTCATACGGCTCATTGCTCATAGGGCTTATTGCTCATATGGCTTATTGCTCATAGGCTTATTGCTCATAGGTTTTTCATTCATATGCTGTCATATGCAATACAATAATAGTAGAGATAACAACTGATTTAAATGAAAACATTTACTAGCTTGTGTAATTGTTAAAATGTAAAAAACAGTTTAACTACAACAGTGTTCATCACGCTTTTAAACATTTTAACTACAAGAGTGTTCATTACTAAAGATCTCGAATAGAGAATAGTTGAATATGCTGTCACAAACAGTAGAGATAACAAATGATTTAAATGTTAAATGTTAAAAACAGTTAAACTTTTTAGCTACAACAGTGTTCGTTACTAGAGATGTCCGATACAGAATAGTTCAGTGTCTTACATGTTAACTACTTCAGTGTTAACTACTACAGATGTGTTTGACTTGATAAATTGCTGTTAATTGCAGTTAATGTCTTGTTTCTACCACCCACACGGTTTTATGGACTTCATAATTGAGCATTGTGTTAGTCTACCAACGCTAATTGTCCCTAATTGATTAGCACTAGCTAAGGCGTGAAGAAGGGCATCGATATAGCAAACGGTATATTTGTTTTGGACCTAGGACAAAGTTCGTGTATTTTAGAGATATGAGCAACGAGCCTATGAGCAATAGACCCTATGAGCAATCAGCCGTATGAGCAATAAGCCTATGACCAATCAGCCTATGAGCAATCAGCCTATGAGGAATGGTCCTAGAGCCAGCTGCGCGCCACTGAGAAGTCACTTAGCAAAATGACGATCAAATTGGTAAATAAGGAATCTATCAGCTTAATCAACAGGTCCATCAAGAACTGTGCAAA
Organism: Lumbricus terrestris; assembly: GCA_949752735.1. Taxonomy (NCBI): domain Eukaryota; kingdom Metazoa; phylum Annelida; class Clitellata; order Crassiclitellata; family Lumbricidae; genus Lumbricus; species Lumbricus terrestris. Next base: position 34,651,674 of record OX457053.1, read on the forward strand.
GAGACTCAAAAGAAGTTTTGGCACGGGTGGTGGGCGCATTGAGCACAAGTTGTGAAGCACTACCAAGGTCATTTGACAACAGTTATTTGAAATGAGACTTAATAAAATCGAGTTTTTGTTACTTTTTGTTGCGTTTCGTTTTTGAATCGTCAAAAAACGGTGGGTGGCCTCACTAAAAGTGGTATAACTTTTGTCCTGTTTGAAATATTTTGATGAAATCTGAGCACTATGTGCAGATATAAATTGCCTATAAGCCTGTAAAATTTCATTTCGATATTCTTAATTTTGGCCAAGATATTGGCAAAAAACCTAATTTTTTTGTGCTACGTTTTTGAATCGTCAAAAAACAGTGGGTGGCGTCCCTAAAAGTGGTGTAACTTTTGTTCCGTTTGAAATATTCTTTTGCAATTTGACCATTGTACGTAGATATAAATTGCCTTTAAGACTGTAAAGTTTCATTTAAAAATTCGTATGTTTGGCCAAGATATGGGCTAAAAACCGTAGGGGATTACTTTTTTGGCGCACCCTGTATATATTATAGTATATAATAGTAAATATTATATACATATTCTGAGATTTTTCAGCATAATTTATGAGCATATGTTAATTATAGTATCGTAGGAAAGACTAAATAGAAATGTCTCATAGTTCGACTCCAGTTATTAGACTTTAAAAAAAAAAGTTTTGTGTTCTCCAGGTATGTTCCTTGGAATTTGCATGAAGAAATAAAGAATGAATTTAACTTTGAAGGAATTTTGAATATCAGGCAAGTAGCATACATGTTGTCATTTCAGTCTAGGTTTGACAGTGCTTTGAGGAATGTCTACAATATTTAGAAACGCCTTTTCACTGATTGGGCTATCCACATATATCGCGTATATTGTATCGTATTGTATTGAAACATTTGTGAAGCGCCTCTAATAGGGAGAACTGTTCAGAGGCACTCGGAATGCACAAATCCACGAGAAAACTAGGTTTTGAGAAAAGCAAATTAGGAGGTTTACGCTAGAATTTGAGATCGAGTAGATAGAGATAGCAGGCGTTTAATTAAAGAAAAGATATTATTATTATTTATTATATTCCAAGGACAAGGACCAATTGAGACACTGAAAAGACTACCAGAGAGGATCACAGAGTGAAATGATGGGAGAATTCCATAGGGAGGGGCCAATGCAGGCAAATAATCTGGATTGAGCCATGGCGGTCCTGACTTGGGGGACAAAGAGCTGATCAGAGGACCTAAGAGGACGCAGCGAAGTGGCAGAAAAGGGGCGAAGTATAACGATCACACAGATACTTTGGAGCAAGACCCAATTGAGACTTAAGGACCAAAATCTGGACTTTAAATTGTATACAGGCTGAGAGTGGAAACCAGTGAAGTTGTTCAGTCATGAATGTAGAAATGTGGGAGAATCGAAGAAGACGGGCAATGAGTTTAGCAGCAGCATTGAGTACAGATTGCAAAGGAGCCAGCCGAACCTTAGGGAGACCAACAGGGATAGAATTACAATATAGTCAATCCGAGAACAGACAAAAGCGTGAACAATTGAGGTAATATACAATGCAATATGTCTCTCAGGGTCATTGAAGTCCAGTATGATACATTTGTAAATTTATGCTATTTATAGATGTGACGCAGTCTTCTCTGACTTGTTAGATTTGTAAGATTTTCATGCATTTTATTGTCACTTAAATTAACAGTTTGAGAGAGCGTTTAGTTCTATTTTCAGAAAGTTTCTTCAAACTGCTCACAGTCTGGGATTATACGTGATCTTTCGTCCTGGTCCGTATATTTGCTCTGAGTGGGACTTTGGTGGCTTGCCAAGGTTTGTTTTTGGTGTCATTGTTCATAACTGATGATTGTAAGTCTTTCTGAATATCGTACAATTAGCTGTTCTCCATCATTACTCATAGAATTTTGCGAGCAGTTGGAATGCCATTCCCATGCATTCACAGCCATTTAAAACCCTCTGTTAGTATTGGGGAGTTCCATAGTTTAATGGAGGATTTGTGTAATAATAGTAACGTCACAAATGTGAAGAGCAGAACATCAATTAAGTAGGAAGTGGGATCGATTCCTGCTACCCGCTAAGGAAGGTCCACTCAGCCTGTCACTTGCTTGATGGCGGTGGTAAATTGAGTGGCACAGTAGGATGTGATGGCATTGCTGCCGTATGCTGTTGAATTTGACTCCTGTAATAACTTGTGATCATCCGTTTCATGCTGATTGCGATCATACTGCATATGTTATATTATGTCTGTTTGATATAATGAAGAATATCATTATATGTTATATTATGTCTGTTTGATATAATAAAGAATATCATTTCTTATTTATATTAGTTGGCTTCTTCATGACCCTTGCATGAAAGTAAGATCATCATATAAGCCATTCCTTGACTCTGTGACAACGTTCTACTCCAGACTTTTGCCTCTGGTTGTGGATTTACAGGTTTGACTCGATTTTTTTCATTGTTATAATATGTAACAATAATGATAATGGCAATTTATATGTCACTGTAACATGGCCATGCTGTTACGTGGCGCCTCACATATAAGAAGCCATTGCCGAGAAATAAGATTTGAGTTTGGAATTGAGGGAGTCTACTGAGTTACTGATGGCTGGTGGAAGACGGTCCGAGCATTTAGAACTGGCAGAGTGAAGATATTACGAGGGATCACTTGAGCATGTCTTCTTCACCCTCTGTACTTCGTCTTAAGCGATCTAAGTTGCGGTTCAGATGTCTCGTCGGCATAGTGGGAGGGAGGAGGGTTTAGGCTTATGGTGAACACTCTGACGCGAAGAGCCCACAGATCACTTCGTGCTATCATCACAAAAAGGTCGATTCGGCAGATGGCGTTGGTAAATTGAGTAGTAGGACATGATGGTCGCCTCTTAAAGTTGACTCCTGTCGTAATTTCTGATCATCAGTTCATTACTGATTGTAATCACTGATTGCATTGTGTCAGTTTGAAGTTAAACGACGATTATTAATGGTCATGCAATTTGTCGGGCAAGTAGGCAAAGCCTGACAGAGGTTTTTGGTATTTATCGAATGGAGGCATGGGTGGTCAGCAGGGATTGGCATTTGGGGCCTGATGGGAGCCATAATTCTTATCGTAACTTTTGAGGCATGGGTGGTGGATGAGGTGACTAAAACTTGATCATAGGCTTGCTTTTTAAGCTAAATGAACTCAATACACTATCGCTAACATTTAAATATCTTCTTGAACCTTTTACATGTAGATGTTTTCTTTAACCTTTAACACGTAGATGTTTTCTTGAACATTTCTCACGTAGGCTTAGAACCGATATTAGATTTGACTTTATTTAATATTTAATGTGTTTTCTTGAACATTTAACACTAACTGATAGACTTAGTTTTAGGCTAAATAAACTCATTAACACTAATCATCATTTTCTTTAACTTAACACTCAGTTGTCTCTCAGCTTGCTGGGGTTGTTGTCATTGGGGGGTAGTTGACCCGGGGTGTTATCGGCTTGGAGGTTGTTGACCTCACCACACGACCTTTTGCTGCGACCCGGTGGCTGATCGGTAAAGCGCTTGCTCATGGAGCAGGCGGTTGCGCTTCAACTCCGGGTAGCGACCTTGGGAAGTTGTTTACGTACACGTGCCCCTGTCACCAAGCAGTATAATTTGGTACCAGCGTAATCTGGGTAGTAACCGTCAAGTCCTGTGACAACACTGGTCCTGTGTCCTTGGGAAGTTGTTTACGCACACGTGCCCCTGTCACCAAGCAGTATAATTTGGTACCAGCGTAATCTGGGTAGTAACCGTCAAGTCCTGTGACAACACTGGTCCTGTGTCCTTGGGAAGTTGTTTACGCACACGTGCCCCTGTCACCAAGCAGTATAATTTGGTACCAGCGTAAGCTGGGTAGTAACCGTCAAGTCCTGTGACAACACTGGCCCTGTGTCCAGGACCTTGGGATTCATCCATTGCCAGCTCAAGGCTTAGGAAAGTAGATGAGCGGCTCGCCAACGGACCTGCGGCCCAGGGATGACTTTTAACTTAATACGACCTTTTGCACTACTATCTTTGCTGATTTATTGTAACAATTTTGATTCTGATAATTTATTGTAACATTTGTTACCGTTTAATTTTTGTTTTTAGTTTCACAAAGGAGGACCAATTATTGCTGTTCAGATAGAAAATGAATATGGTTCATACGGAGATGACGTCGAATATCTAGAATTTCTTAAGCACGTATGTTGCACTTGTAACTTATGTTTTTTCTGACTTTGCATGTTGTGAAATGTATTTAATACCGTAACTGACAGTTCTATCATCAGACGAGTGTAATATCGTCGACATATCGTTGACAGAACAGCAGACGAATGTGTTAGTTCTTAAAATCGACGTTGAAAATGAAAAATTGATAACTTGGTAAGTACTGCTACTCCCTTCTTTGCAATGTCCTTATGTCATCTGTTCGATCGTTCTCAACGCTTCTGCTTCTCAATTGTTGCTTATCACTTTTCGTAATACTCAGCCAACTACACTGGCTTCCTCTCTGTGCTTGCATCCAATATAAAGTCCTTGCTTTAGTCTCTCAAGTACAAGCACGGTCTTGTGCTGAAATGTGTATTATTAAAGGGATCTCATCTATTCTTCTGTTTCTACATCACCTCATTGGCCGCTTGGATATCTGAACGGTTTTTGACTTCTGTGTTCAATGAGCTAAGACCAACATTACTCAAACTTCATCTTTGGCTATCAGTGGGCCGTCCTTATCGAATGCCCTTCCTCCATTCTGCGTGGGAACTCTTTTTTCTGAATTGTCGTTTGCCAATTTAGAGCACAGCTGTTATGTTGCCTACGACAAAAGAACTTTTGAGTGGTGGCAAATATCGATGAATTGGACGGCAGTTGATTATCGACATACATAAAAGAAGCGATCTGATATGGTTCCTGCCTTGGTTGCCAAGCCATGGTTGTCATGCTATGGTTGTCAAGCATGGCAGCCATATCGGGAACTTTGTGTCGCCGGCAGGGCCGCATTAAGGCTAGTGTGGGCCCGGGTGCTGTGACAACCTTTCGGGCCCCATTCTGTCAGCCACCGGTCCACGAGGCACATAATTAGGTCTAGGCCTAGGGTGAGAATTATCGAGGGTTGATGGGTTCAGCCCCCAGTCTTTCTTAAGACGCCATGGAAAAGTCTTCATTGCACACCCAAGTCCACATGAATCAGCGTCTGATCTCCCGTTATTTTTCTACAATTCTCATGCTGCCTATAGGCATGTTTACTAATGGATATGAATTATACATAGGAATGGTTTTCTTATGGCGTATTTGTTATTAAGAAACAGCTTCCGACACTAGAGAACAGCAGGAACGAACGACATGCAATATTTAAATAATTAATGATTCAAAGTAATTTTTAAAAATAGCCTATATATTTTTTAAATATATATTTTTTAAATATATAGGCTAACACTTGGCTAAGTTTAATTTCGATTGAATTCTTTCATGTTTAAGTTTTAAAATCGTCATGGTCATCACGAATTAGGTCTTAGAAAGTCAGGATTCACGTTAAACCTACAGCAAAACCTTTGAATTTTCGTACATATAGGCCCTAAATGAAATTGACCTGCGAAGATAAAGCCTACGTACTTTATGAACCACAGTTGAAAAGTGACACTAATCATACTTCCCAAAGAAAAATGATTTCATTAGTAAATAATTAAGTTCCTGTGAATTCAACCAATTCATATAGGGTTCGAGTTAATAAATTTCGAATGTGGGAGAACTTTGTAAAAATTTCGTCGATCATAGCTTCTTATTTATTAATGTTGTGGAAGTCTAGCTGAGAAATTTGATCTCTTTCGAAAATGCGGACCCCTGAAAGCTGCGGTGAAAGCTGAAAGTGAAACATCTGGCAGATCAGATCTAGATCTATGGATGCTGTTTTGGCATGAGACCAACTGCAGCTTGTAGCTGCCACACCATAGTCAGACAGTGCAGAAAAAGACATTAGAAAAGGAAGGGAAGAAGAAGCTTGTGACTCTAGTTGCTGTAGTTTGACGCCCGTTAATGCGAAAGTTGCTGTGGGTCAGAGCCTGCTGCGTTGCTTGTTTACTAGTAGTATGCCACGATTACAGGTATTCTCATCTACAGGGTTTGTAACAGATTAGAAACAGCAAGGGCATATCACTCATGTATGATATTGTATACATTAGGGTGACCATACGTCCTGGTTTTCCGGGACATGTCCCGGTTTTTGTGGTGCGTCCCGGTGTCCCGACAACTTGAGCAAAAGAGCGAAATTGTCCCGGTTTTTGAGAAGAAGGAAACTTGGATGTTGAAATTGCCAATTTTTATGTAAATGGCTGAACAAAGTGTAGCTTGTAACCCAAAAAGATGTCGTAACAAAAGAGAATTAAGTTGTCAGTTTATATGGAGTACCATGATACATGTATTAGGCCTACATAAGGCCCTATTACATCTTAAGCATTAAAAAATTATAGGCTAGAGAGCTTAGTTAATAGATTAACGTTTTTAGAATTATCAAGGCGTAGCGAGAAAGTTTCCATTAGCCTATACAATTTCAGCAGCGGCACCAGATCTATGTCGATTTCGGCAGGTCACGCCAGGGTCGTAATGGGAGTTATAAACTCATTTAGCACTGAAATAGTAACGCAATTCCGTTCAGATGGCAGCATAAAATGCTGCCATTGTAATGTTGAAATTGTAAAAAAATTCTGAATTTCTGATGGTGAGGAGTACATGTTCTCCAAAACCCCCTCTTCCTGCTCGTTTGTCCAGCAGAAACCTTATTAAGTCTTTCTCTGGAATAGATTACACACTGAGCGCCGATTGAGAGAGTGCCCTCAATAATTATTATGAAAGAGTGCTGCATTCAGTGCACTAACGACTAGAGCAGGTTGTAGATTTCTACATTGAAGTCTCTTCTCATCATTGAATTTAACTGTGGTAACACCTACGGGCGGATCCATGGGGACCAATCCGCCATGCCCCGCCATTTAGAGATTTGCACAGAACACATTTGCCCCCCTCCCTCAATCGGCAATTGAGGCTTTCAAGCTCAGGCCATCAGCTTTTTCGGCGAAAGACCAAAGAAAAATTTGTTTGACTCTGTAGGGCCAACAATTTCGCCCCCCTTCAAAAATTGCTATATCCACCTCCGATAACACCTGCATCAATATTTTCTATGTCGAAAAGCGTTCGCTGAACAGAACTTCACTCTTCTGAGAAATATGAGTAACTTTGAACTTCATGCATGCATGCAGCCAACAATAGCCTACTATAGTTAGACCTAGGCCTACTGTTGACTGGAGTATCCTATAGGTCTGGGCCTTCGTATTTGCCTATAGATAATGTAGTTAAGAAATTACAATTGGCAGTTTTCCATGAAAAAGTGTCCCGGTTTTTGATGGCCAGAAAATGGTCACCCTCATAGGCGCCGAGTTGACCCGAAGAGTGTGAGTGCTCAAACGAATGTGAAAGAAATCCGCGCGTGAGCGTGGAAAATTTTTTTGAGCCTTTTTTGATAGAAGAGTTATTGAAATTACCTTTGTTCATAGGCGGAGACTTGTTCATGGTTTTAAGGGACGAACTCGTGGTCGAAGGACGGGGGAGAGGATGTGCTCCTAACTATTTTCGAATTTTTTCTTGCCACACTGCGATGGTAGCATCGCGGAAAAAACATTTAAGCCTTTTTTGATAGGAGAGTTATTGAAATGACCTCTGTTCATAGGCGGGGACTTGTTCATAGTTTTAGAGGATGAACTCGCGGTCAAAGGACGATCGCCGAGCAGGGAAGGACCGAAGAGGCTTGGGGTGGGAATGTGCTCCTAATCATTTTCGATTTTTTTCTTGCCACACTTAGGCTGTCATTTTTAGGAAATTGTCGTGGTTTAAGACTTGAAAACCATCCCTGCTGTTCTCTAAAAAATTTCCACACAACATGAAATAGTGAAATTTAATCGTTAGGCTATCTCATCAAAATTTCTGTTATTTCATTGTTTAAAGATATGATTTAAGACTTCAATAAATGTTCTTTCGATTGTTTTAAAAAATGTGATAATTCTTTGGGTCAACATGTACTTCTCTTAGAATCCACGCCGAAGGAAAGCACAATCTTCGTTACCATGGGCATCTTGGAGCACTCTCCCCTAATTAGGTCAACACTCAACAGAATCAAATATTGCACAAGAAATTTAAAAAATCTGTCTACATTAGCCACTATTTAGTGAGCCAATATTAAAATTGTGGAAGATAGCTTTTCAAATAGTTTTCACATACAATTTAATCAAGGCTGATTTGTTCAATAACGCAGATAAAACATATCCAGCTTTTATGATGCTGGGAGGTGATTCTCGCGCAGTGAGGATCGTTAGGCTATAATAAAAAAATTTATAGCCTAGCAAATACAATAAAAAAAGAAACAGTCATTCAAATCGTCGCCTTCGTCCGATATAAAATAAAAATGACTGAAGCGGATCGAATGAGCAGGATTTCGAGGTTTCCTCGTATTCGTATGGAGTTCAGACTACCTGGTACCGGATGGGGTGAAACTGGAGTAACAGTAAGGTAGACTAACTGAGATAAAAGAAAATATGTAAAAGACGTAAATGATTTTTATAGATAAGCAATGCCAATGTCAGAGAAATAATATCATAAAAGCACATGTTATTGGCTGATTTCTGGTGGTGCCCATGCATAGGCGGGCCTCGCGTGGCCAATTTCTGGCGGTGCTGAGCACTCACGGGCCTCGCAGAGTCGGCGCCCATGGTCACCCTAGTATACATGCTAATGCCAAATAAAACGAATTTGGACTGGTTATGTGAATGATAGATCTGGAAATTTTTAATGCGTTACAGAGTTTGGTGATTTGAATATGTAAACATTGATTATATTGATTATATTGGCAGTGCATTAAAGCTTAGGTGCTGTTTAATTTGGTGCTATATAATTTGGTGCTATATAATTATGCAATATATAATTAGGTGCTATATAATTAGGTGCTATATAATTTGCAAAAGCGACAATACTAAAGTATCACCATAAACGCAGGAACTAGATTTTCAGCGACACTTTTGAATGGATTGGAAAAAAACGCGAGGCCAAAAACAAAATCCCCCACAGAATACAAAAAACTAAGAAGTGAAGTACAGAAAAGACTGTGGCGGGATAACCAGGAAGAGCTTGAGACATTGTGTAGCGAATTAGAGGAAAACGCGAAAAAGGGTAATAGTAGACCAGTCTTTCAAACAGTGAAGCAGCTTACGGGATCGTTCGTCCCTCGTCCCACGGCCATCAGGGATGCCTTCGGCAAGAAAATTGTCGAACCAGAGAGAGTGAATCAGAGATGGAAAGAATACGGTGAGGAACTAAGCTTATACATTGAAGTAGAGATTGACATCCAAGAAAGGTTCACCACCGCTGAAGGAAGATATCTGGCGTGCAGTAATGAAGTCGGCGTCACGAAAGGCACCAGGTTCGAATGACGTGACAGCAGAATTACTGAGGTTTGGAGGAGAGATGACAGTGACCAAACTACATGAGATATGTATGGAAGTGTGGAAGACTGGAGTATGGCCGAAAGAATGGACTCAATCAACATTCATCCCTCTTCCCAAGAAGGGTGACCCACTCCAGTGTGACAATTGCATAGCCATCGCACTGGTCTCGCACGCAAGCAAAATTTTGCTGCATGTTATGCTAGACTGCATGCAAAACAGGCTCAAAATGGAGATTGCCCAGACTTTAGACTAAGAAGAGGTACAAGGGACCAGATTGTGAACCTCAGGATCATAATATCTTCCGAGGCAGTCCAAGCTAAGAAGGATCGTCGAAGATTAGAGCGGAAATGGAAAAGTTCTGGGCTTGACGAGGACAGACAACGCTACCGTCGCCATTGCCGTGTAACTAACAAACTTATAAACGAGTCAAGAACTTCGTTTTTCCATAATCAATTAGAAAGCGCTGATAATCCTCGTGATCGATGGCGCATCTCGCAACGTCTTCTGCACTCGAAGGATACTTCCGACTGCCAACGATCAGACTCTGAGAATCAGATTCTGTGCTCTAGCTTTGCTGCATTTTTTGTTAATAAGATTAACAATTTAAAATGTAAAATTGCTAGATGTACTACTAAATTATTGTGGAATGACCTGCTGCTTGACCCTGATTTCTCTGGATCTAGCTTCTCTGACTTGCCTTCTGTCACCTACTTTGAAGTCTACAATCTTCTCAAAAACATGGCTCCTAAATCTTCCCAAATGGATTTCATACCAACATCACTTATACTTTCCTGCTCTGATGTTTTCTCCCACCTTATTGCGCGCTTGGCCAACCTGTCTTTTGCTGAAGGGCGTTTTCCGTCATGCTTCAAATCTGCTCTAGTCACACCCTTGCTTAAAAAACCTAACCTAGACTCCAGCAACCTTTCAAACTTCAGACCTATCTCCAACCTTAATAACATTTCTAAGATCTTGGAACGTCTCTTTCTCACTCGTATTAAGAAACACATTACTTCCTGTCCTAACTTCAGTCCTTATCAGTCTGCTTACCGCGAAGGTCATTCCACCGAGACTGCCCTTGTCTCTACACTTGATAACATATTCTCGTCTATTGACAATGGGAAAGCCTGCCTCTCAGTATGTCTTGACCTCAGTGCAGCATTTGACACTGTTGACCATCAGTTACTCCTTTCAAGACTTGCAAATAGCTTCGGTGTCTCTGGGACAGCCCTAAACTGGTTAGCTTCTTACCTGCGTGACCGCAATCAGCAGGTCGGCATTGGGACCGCTCAGTCTGAGCCTACTGTTTGCACTGCTGGAGTTCCACAGGGATCTGTCCTTGGCCCCTTACTATTTACTGTCTTTACTTCCCCAATCAGTCGCATTGCTAATCACTTTGGAATCCAATTACAACAGTATGCGAATGATACCCTGCTCCATATTTCTTTATCACACACTGATCAGTCTGCCAAACTTAAACTTGAAGATTGCCTTTCATCTATGTATTCCTGGTTTTGTTTCAATGGTTTGGCCATAAACCCTGACAAGTCTGAGGCAATTTTGTTTAGGTCAGGCCAGCGCTTGCGCTCTTTTCCTCCACTTTCTAATATCGACCTTGCCGGCACTGCTGTTCATCTGTCAGATACTGTCAAAACACTTGGAGTAACCCTAGACAATAAGCTCACATTTCGACCTCACATAACTAGCATTTGTAAATCTTGTTTCTATCACATTCGGGCAATACGTCACATCAGGTCGGCCCTGACTATGGATATGTCTCAAACCATTGCCTGTTCTCTTGTCTCCTCTCGCCTTGATTATGCTAACGCCGTTTTTGTCGGTCTCTCAGTCACTGAGCTCAGAAGGCTACAACACATCCAAAACTCCTTAGCGCGTGTTGTGCTGCACGTCCCAATACAAACTAGTTCCTCAGTCCTACTCCATCAATTGCATTGGCTTCCTGTTCAGTACAGGATAAAATTCAAATTGGCATGTCTGACCTATAAATCTCTCAGCACCAACGCACCTTCCTACCTTCAGTCACTACTAACTCCTTACATTCCTCCTCGTTGCTTGCGTTCATCGGGCACAAGTCTTTTATCTGAACCTCGATGCAAAACAGTTATGGGCTTGCGTGCATTCCATGCCTCTGCACCCAGGGAATGGAATCGGCTTCCGCTCTCTCTTTGGAACTCAATTTCACTTCCTTCCTTCAAAAAGCGGCTAAAAACTTACTATTTCTCCTTGGCTTTCAAGCATATGGATCTTTAATTGCATCTTCCTCTGGCGGCTGACTATCCGCGCCTCAGATTCACATTTTGGTGTGACATTGCGCGCGCTACAAATTTATTTAATAATAATAATAATAATAATAATAGAGAAAGCAAGAGAAAGAAATCAACCACTTTACCTTTGTTTCATTGACTTTACTAAGGCATTTGATAGGGTCAGACACGATCAGCAATGGCTGACCATGCTCGAAATGGACTTTCCACCTCATCTAGCCCAGCTGCTAAGAAATTTGTACAGCTATATAATTGTCATGCTTATAATTTTGGATTGCTGATTGCTAGTTATCTAAAATGGAATGAAAAGTTTTATTGTCAGATGATACTGTAAAGTGGCAGAAAGCTTTTCAAGATAGAGTGAAACGTCAGAAAGAAAAACCTGCCATGTTGTGATGCAGCTGACTGAGACCAGTTTTTGGTTTTTGCGCTAGCAGTTGTGGGAGAGCAGAACGAAGACACCCAGAACCATAGTTGTAAAAAACGTTTTTTTCGTTTTTTATTCTCTCCCCAAAAAAGTTGTTTTTTCCGTTTTTTATTTTTCCCATCGTTTTTTATCGTTTTTTCGATTTTTATGTAACTTTATTTAATTATTTGCTGTCTAATATTATTTTCCTTAATTTAATTTTTGTCTGATATTCCATACGTTTTCACCGTACTCTCAAGGATGCAGCTAACTATAGGGTCTTTATGTAATTGTTTAAGTCATAATTTTGAGAAATAGGCCTACATGTAGTAGATCCCTACAAGAAATGAAATTTCTAAGAGTTATTTTGATATAAAATTCTTGGGCATAATTATTAATATTTATTAGTAGCAATTTTAAGCACAAAATAATGTACAATACATAATTTAGTAAACATCTGTGGTTTTTGCTTCTGGTTAAATTTTAATTGTGTTATGTCGATCAGCATAAACTTATAATGTGGACTTATGCCTACAATTTAAATTTGAAAAGATTTCAATACCTTTAATTTGTCCGAATTTCTTATTAAACGAAAGTTACAAGGAAAAATAACTGTGGTAGATTAATGTTACTTATACCAATTATTTTGGCCTAATAATAAAGTTGTGTTATTAGCAGTTTCTTAATAAAATTGCATAAGCAATTAAGGTTTGTAAGCTGAAAATGAAATTTCAGATGTAACAAAGGCAAATTATTTTCCGTTTCCGTTTTTTATCGTTTTTTTGTCGTTTTTTATTATTTCGAAAAAACGACGTTTTTTACCGTTTTTTATTTTCTTTTCATCGTTTTTTACATCTATGCCCAGAACGAAGACACCCAGCAGAAGCCACAGACAACGTGCAGCTGCCATGGTACCTTGGTAAACACAGAAGAAATGCTGAGTCTTGCACCTTGGTAGAATGAACAGGCTCTAGCCTACAAAGTGCCAGTTTGCAAGATAAACCTGGGCTGTCCTTTTTGCATAGGGATGTATTTGGGAGCAGAAGTATTGCCCAATCAAAATCATTGCCCAATCAGAACCAGCACGAAAGGTCAGTTGTGGCAGTTGTCTACAGATCTTTCGCTACATAAAACTTATTTCGTCTCTCAAAGTTCTCTCACTGGAAGTGCTATGCTCCTAAATTGAGCAGTGCTATGGCCGCCATTTTGGCACCATCTTGTTTTCCGATGCAACTGCTAAAATTCAAGCTTGTTAACCACAATTTTCATTTTCAGGAGGGTCAAATTAGTGTAGAAGTGCATGTTAGCAAATTGTTACATTATTTGCTTCTAACAGTGTCATTTCCAGATTCCAAACCTGGTCCAACTGGCTGCCATCTTTTTCCCCGCCAAAATTAGACCACATGCCGTGGTCCAATTTTGGACAACTTTTAGTATGTTCATCACCAGATCTAAGACACCAGAAAATCATCATAAAACGCTTTCTTGCAATTTTTTTGATTCACTAAAGTTATTTCGTAGATTGACCCTTCTAACATTGTTATTGTAATCCACAGCTTTGATGCCATTGCCTTCCATGACATCTTTGCTCTGTTCACGACAACTGCTGTGGCCATCCATAGGTTTTTTAAATATATTTTTTAAAATTCCTAAGTGATCGTGACTTGGCCCTTTGGGATAAAAAAATAATGATGATGATGATAATAATGTTAATGCTAACTACTAATGCTAAAATTACTGTAATTACTCTAGGAACCTCTAATTCATCATCATTAGTTCCTGACACCAGCCATTTGGCAGCAATGGGTAGAAACAAGTGCCCTCCTACTCTCTAATTAGGTTATTTTTTTTATTCAGTGTAATTGCTTGCTTGTAGACATTGGAGGTGAATGGTATAAGTGAACTCCTATTCAGTGTAATTGCTTGCTTGTAGACATTAGAGGTGAATGGTGTAAGTGAACTTCTATTCAGTGTAATTGCTTGCTTGTAGACATTGGAGGTGAATGGTATAAGTGAACTTCTATTCAGTGTAATTGCTTGCTTGTAGACATTAGAGGTGAATGGTATAAGTGAACTTCTATTCAGTGTAATTGCTTGCTTGTAGACATTAGAGGTGAATGGTATAAGTGAACTCCTATTCAGTGTAATTGCTTGCTTGTAGACATTGGAGGTGAATGGTATAAGTGAACTTCTATTCACCTCAGACAATGGAACGGGAATACAAGGCATCCAATTGCCAGGAGGTTTGTGCAATCTATTATGTCTTGCTTCAATTCATTTCGCTCGTTTCCAAGACTGGTTTTAAAAAGTGAGGCCAAATTTCAGATAGAATCTATATGAAGTGGTGTTATGTCCCCAAACCTACTGACTTAACACATCATATTAGTTAACATGCTGTCTAAGAGCTGTGCAGTGTAGCTCAGAATGCATAGATGTACGCAGGGCCGGATTAAGGCATGTTCAACATGTTTGGCTGAACAGGGGCCCCACACTTTAGGGGAGCCAGTGCCCCACACATGCGTGAAAAAATTTTTGTGAGGGAAACATTGGTATATTCTGAAGAAATTTCGCCAAAATTACTAAGAAAAAGGTCATCAGCTATTTTGGGCAGGGAAAAATCGGTATAATTTGAAGAAATTTCGACCAAACGACTAAAAAAGGTTATCAGATTTTTCGGCCACAAATTTTCCGAACAGGGCCCCACATTTATTAATCCGGCCCTGGGTTGTCTCACTGCACAAAACTTGTGCAGATGGACATACTATTATTTGAATCAGCCACTCTGTAAGGCATATTTAATTTCGTTTTGATCTTTTATTTCGGTAAGATGACTTGCGTTTGGCCGCACGGTATTTAGAACAAGGTTTTTGACAAGCTTTGTTTGCTAATGTTGAGTCAGGCGTAGGCGATCATCTCGCACTGTTGATCGTAATCAAAATCGTAATCTCCAAATTTCTAAGGCACCAATCGCAGGGCACCAGCTTATTCACGAGCGCTGATCAAGAATTAGTGGCAGATGAGATGCAGAAAATTTTTCAGAATATTTTAGTATTGCAGAATCGATACTATGAGGTTGTTTCGTTGGTTCATCATTGTATAGAAATGCAACTCTGATGAATCATCGATTCATCGTTGATACTCAACTTTATGTACATCTGATCATAAATGAGGATGAAAATGCTGCAAGTTGACTTTGTGACTGTAATGATAACATCATGCTATGGAGTCTGTCTATGTGTCGATACACTGGCAAATCTGATCTCACCTGGTTTGACCGTTCCTCTAAGCTCGTACGGTCCACTGAACTCTCACTCTCTACTTGATCCTCTCTGCTTTCTCCATCGTCCACTGTGCAGGATCTTTGAGTCGTCCTTGACTCGGCACTTTCTCTCAAACCTCAGATATCAGCCATCTTTCATCTAAGGAGAATCAGACATCTCCGCTCTACTCTTGACTCGGCATCACTGAAAACACTCATTCACTGCCTTATTCTGAAACAACTTGACTACTGCAATTCGGTACTCTACAGTCTACAGCCTCCATCAATGCACACTTCTTCCTCTAACGAGAATACTCCATCAAGCTGCAAGACTGTGTCTTGGACTCTCTTACCAAGCCCACAGCCCCACATCACACCTGCTCTTTGTTCTTTACGTGTAAAAATGTGATTTCAAGTGAAGACTTGCAGCCAGCTCACCAACGTTGGCCATGTAAAGCAGGAACAGCAGCGGTCTGAGTACAGAGCCCTGAAGGACACTGCCAATAAGGGAACGAACAGGGTTGATCATGACTTAAGAAATAACCTTGATACACGCACGCACGCACGCACGCACGCACGCACGCACACACACACACACACACACACACACACAGATAAGTCCAGGCATAATGGAACTGTTGAGCAAATGGCTTAATCTGGTGAACTAAATCATCGAAATGAAGCAAGAAGTTGACCTTTGCCTTACATGTACAGAACTCACATGATTTTATTTTTACTACAACGACTTAGCTGAAAGTAAGAATGGGATCTTCTGTATTTTAGCTTATTCGTCTAATTTTAGTGTACGTGTTTTCAGTGTTAATGACTGCCAACTTCCAAGAAAAGGACCATGGTTTCATCATGTTTGAATACCTGAAGAATATCAAGCAGCCCAAAATGCCTCTTATGGCCATGGAATTTTGGACTGGTTGGTTTGATCATTGGGGAGAAAAGCACCATGTTGTTTCAAATGAACGTGAGTTCTTATTACTATAGATTATGTTTATATGATAGTGTCACCTCCCAGCATCTCAAAAACGGGCTATCGTTTTCCCTACACTTAAGAAAGCTAACCTTGACCAGAATGTTTGCCACAATTTTCATCCCATCTCTAATCTTTCGTTTATCTCTAAGAGAGACTTGCCTCGATCCAGCTACTCCCTTACCTTGAACATTCTGGGCTCCTGCCACTCAGCCAATCTGGGTTTAGAGGACATAACTCCACAGAAACTGCCCTCTTATCTCTCCTCTAAGATATCTACTCAGCCATTGATAAGTCACATTTAAAACACCTGGCACTCTTGGATGTTTACTCTGCCGTTGATATGGTTGAATGTAATGAAATCCTGTTACAGCGTCGTAAACTTTCTTGTGACCTCTCTGGATGCCCTCTTAACTGGTTCAAATCTTACCTCTCAGATCGTTCTCAGATGGCCATCCTTGGTGATTCCAGAATGTCCTGGGCTAAAGTTAGCTTTGGAGTCCCACAGGACTCAGTCCTTGGCCGAATCTTGTATCTATTTTATACTGCTAACATTCCTTCTTTATTTGCTTAACACTTGGCCACTGGCCACCTGTATGCTGGCAATGTCCAGGCCTTTATTCATGGTCCTCCCACTGATCAGTTTGTTCTTTTGGGATTGATTGGCTTCCTATCACATGATCTCCTCTCATGGATGTTGGCCAACCGACTTTGTCTTAACTCCACTAAGACTCAACTGATCTGGTTTGGTACAAAACAACAGCTCCTTAAACTTGACCTCCCCCTACTCCTGACCTCAATGTACCCTGACTTCACATTTTCATCTAGTGTGTGATTTAGATGTCACCTATCGTTGTCTGAGCAATTGTCTTGCAATTGACATGCACATGTTACTATCACCTGAGGCTCCTGAGAGTCATATGATATTGAAAAATTTTCACTGAGAAGCTGGGGTTTATCTGTTATTGCTGCATTCATGCTCTAAGACAAGCAGCATTTCAAACAGCCAAACATCTTTCAAACATCTTTCCTCATTTCATTAAGTTAATTTGATCTTGTTACCTTTTATATTTCATCTTCTTTATTTATTGTATTAGCATATTGTATTTGTACCAATTCCTTAAGAAAGTTGACATATTGCTTGAGAAACTTAAAAGACTCTGCACCAATGTTTTTCTGAATGATCCTGATAAATATGTTTTAAGACATCTTGTTTGCTGAGCAGAGTAAAATGCTAAAGTATGTACAGTATGTGCAGTGGAAGGCAGTTGCAAGAGGAAGGTTCAACATGCAACAAGGTCTGAAAGGCCTATGTTGCGGTTCAGAAGTAGGACCAATGATATGTGCCGCTGCGTGCAGAACCCAGTCAAAACACCCAATCTGGACTGCTGGGAGCTCATCATGGAGGGCGCTACAATTACTGACGCGAGGGACCATAAAGGCATGTATGACAGTGGCAGCAGCAGTAGGGGTCAGAACATGAAATACCACTCTAAGCCAGTGATGTGGTTGAGTCCACCTGAGCCAAGTCCGAGTCTGAGTCTAGCCAAGTCGAGTCGCAAGTCCAAAGGAATTCGAGTTCGAGTCAGAGTCACTAAGGATCGAGTCCAAGCCCAGTAACATCAAGATCCAATGAAACACTCAATATAATCGCATGGAAAAACTGTTGATACTAGGTATGCAAAAAGAATTTTTAATATAATTCATTCGAATTTAATTTTAAAAATACTTAATTAGATAAAGTTTTGTTCGATAATCTGGCACAATGGAATGGATTCAAATTCTTCCACTGCCAAACGCAAGTCCAACAGGAGCATCTTGTGAAGTCTATTATGTTGAGATCTACGGCCAAAACTGGCACCCATCAGCAATACCTCTATTTTTAAAGTAAATCTTCAGAGTCTGTTGTATGGGAAATGAAATCTATCCACTGTGTCAATATCATCTGCCCTCCAATACCCCAGCACAGACCAACTAAGTGACACTGCCTGTACGCTGCAATACGCCAGTAATTGTGTAATATCAATATCATATTAATGGAGATGTAAATAAACATCTGCACCCGGTTTCAAGATCAGAGAAGTTCTAACAGCCACCATCCACAAATAGCCAATAGACACATCCAACCACCATCCTCATTTTGTCTAATCCATAAACATCTAGATGGATTAGAAGTCTATGTCCTATCCCATCCGCATATTGATGCCAAGTCTATTGAGGTGTCAAAATATCAAACTCTATTTCGACCGTATGCAACTATGCATGCCATGGTTATGTTAGTGTATATGTATCTCTGGGCTGATGTTTAAATATTCACACTCGCCCATCCCGTAACCCCACACCAACCATACAATCATCAAATACACCTGTAATTAACTTCACTTGCCATATAATCGGAGGTGCCCAGCCATCCGTCCCATTACTTCAATCTCAGGTTGTGTAATGAATGATCTTGTGTCTTAAACGTAGGGATCCTTTATTTGAGTTGAATGATCAAGAAAGCAGACGAAATGAAATGTCTGAATTCATTGTGACAATACTCAATGGCCTATTCCACGAAGAATTCGTGACTCGGAAACCGAGTCACCAAGTCAAATTCTAAGTCTAGGGCTTCGAGTCTGAGTCTCCGAGTCCTAACAGTTCGAGTCCAAGTCCGAATCCGCAGAAAATCGGTCTCAAGTTGGACTCGAGTCTTTGCGGGCTTGAGTACTACTCTACACTGCTTTAAGCTGATGTAGTTGGCAGTAGCAGTCATGACAAAGTAGAACAGAGGTGGCCAAAAAATGTAATCCCAGGGAATTCAGAAGTTAAGTTTTACAAATCATTTGCTAGTTGTCGCAGTTTTTGTCCTGAAGAATGAGGGCTGTACTTTTTTCCTCAGAATTTGAATTTCATTCACTGTAGTTCTTGTTCAACCTCATTGTTTTGTAACGGCACTCATCTCACCTGCACTCCTTCTCTGACACTGCGAGTCAAACAATTGAACATTGTATGTCGCTTCAAAACCTCTCAGATGTTTTGCAATTCGTTGGATTTGATTTCTTAAAAGATTTTTTGAGGATTTGTGTTACTGCTGCTTCAACTGATTGAATGATTGTTTGGTTCAGAATTTGGAAATGTTCTGTCATGGATTTTGGATCAAGGTGCTTCAGTTAACTTTTACATGTTTCATGGTGGAACAAACTTTGGGTTTATGGCTGGAGCAAATGAAGAGCTGGGAGCATCGAATGATGGTGATGCTGCTGTGCCATATGCTTCAGATGTCACCAGTTATGGTAATTATAGGTTTCTTGCTTATTACTTATAATTGTGATTTAAGTAAAATGCTTTTTATATGATTTTATTACTTAAAACCTGTGAATTCTTTTATTATAATTTTCTCCCGTTGACACTTTTACTGATTTGCTGGTCACATGAATGAATTCTTGAGTGTTGAGATGACTGGAGTTGCAATGTAGCGGTTTTCATGCTTTACCAGAGATGTTTTCATGCAGTCAGGTTTCAAGTGCAAATACTTTGGCCTTAAGTTCAAGTACATAGATCTATGTTATAATACAAGCACACATTGGCAACTGTGGAAATTAGGAGATATTTGTTTCTTAAACATGGCAACAAATAATTGTGTGTTTCCGGTAACAGAGCTCTGAAAAAATGGGTCGGTAGGTAGAAAAATATTTTTATTTTGGTCAAATATTTTTATACAGTGATTACCCGAAAAATTAAGCTACTGCCATTTTCTGCACAAAGGTACAAACTGCAATGAAGTACATGTTTTAAGCGAGTATAAAATGCCTATAATTTGCAGAATGTTTGTACCTACAAACTATTCTAGAAAACAATCTTATCGATTTCATTTTGTTGACTTCTTTTCTGTCAAGGTGGAGTGGGATGGGGAAGATGAGTGCAAACAGAACATTACGGCTGACCTAAGGGTCGTTCGAGACTGCATTGTAGAGCCAGTCAGTAGTTACCACTAGAGGTTGCTAGATGTCAGATCCCTTGAGACTCCCAGCCAAGAAGTAGTCAGTCACCCATAGAAATCACAAGATTTCTCTGTTAATCAGTATGTTAATTCCTTCACCAAAGGGTGCTCAATTTAAAAGAGAACTACTCAGTGAGCAGAAGAGAGCACTGGAAGCACAAGAAAGCACATTAAACACAAGAGCACAGTGAGCAAAAGAGAGCAGAAAGAAGCAGAAAGCAAAAGATGGCACAGGGAGCACAAGAGCGCCTAGTCCACTTAGGAGGGCACAGTGAGCTGCATTGTCTTATGAGGGACAAACAATAAACAATAAACTTAAGGCAGCTTTGTATAGCCATCATTTGCTACAGGCTAGATGGCCAATTGGCCATCTATATAGGAAATACCTAAAAAAGTTACCCTGAGACAACCCATCCTTTAAGATCTATTACTCTCCCCCCACAACTACCTACCTATTGATTGATCTAATTAAAGAACCCTTGCATTTTCCAAATGTAGTCTGCCTTAGTGGAGGCTATAATTATAATGTTCCAATTCCACACCTCATATACCAAAGGCAATGTCATTGTATTATGTCGATACAAATAAAAACTGTCCCCAAAATTATTCGAGTCGTGGCAATAAAAGTGGGTCGGTCGGGTTAGCGGAAACAAAACATTAATTTTTTAGGTCCAATGAATGCAGGATCTTTCCAAATGCTGCTACAAATACTGGTGTTGCCTGTGTTGGTGGATCAGTTCACAACTGCAACCTGTCTTTGTTTTCATCATAAATTTTCTTTTGTCACTTCACACATTCGCATATTAGTTTGAATCTGACCTGCCACTTGCATGCAAGTATACAGCCTCTGCATTAGACATGCTTCAGAGTCAAACATACTTACATTTGTGGATCATTTTAATGCTGTGCATATTTTGTTTCATCATCATCATCATCATCATCATCATCATCAGGAACCATGGGCTCAGCGCCCGTAGGTGTCCACTGCCATCTTCATCAAGCTCCTCCATCGACCTCTGTCCATCGCCGCATGACTCAGCTCTTGGAGTGATGCTCTCCCCCACCTGGTGATGTCGTCCAGCCACTCCCTATGCGGTCTCCCTCTTCGATTTGTCCCCTCCATCCTGCCGAACATCAGCGTTTTTATTTTCCTATCGTCCTTCATTCTGCAGATGTGCCCAAAAAGCCTCAGCTTTCTTCCGATCAGCTTCTGCATGATGTTCTCCTTTTGGCGTATTCGTTTGTAAAGCTCTGCGTTCGTTACTTTCTGTGTCCAGTCTATTCCCAGAATCTTTCGGTAGCACTTTCTTTCAAAAGTCAATAGCCTTTGTTCTATCTCCTTCGTTATTGTCCAGGACTCGCATCCATATAGTACTACACTGAAGATGCATGTCTGTAGCACTTTTTTCTTTGTTTCCATTTTTATCGATTTACTTTTCCAGATCTTGTCCATGGCCTTTAGCGCTGCTATAGATTTTGCTATTCTTGTCCATACTTCCTTTCTGTTGTCCAGGTCATACGTCATGTTACTCCCGAGGTATGTGAACTTTTCCACATTTTCCAGCTGGTTTCCGTCAATGGCTAGCTTCTTGCTATAGTCTTTTTCTCCGAATACTAGAATTTTTGTTTTTTCAAAATTCATAGTCAGCCCATATCTTTTTCCTTCTTCGTTTAGTGCTTGCACTGTTGTTTCTAGCCGTTCCTCGTCTCTTTCGATCAAGTCGATATCATCTGCGAAACATAGGTTGTTGATGTTTGTGCCGCTTATTACTACCCCATCTTCTTTGTCTCTTATCTTGTCCAAGACTCTTTCCAACAGAATGATGAAGGAGCTTGGGGATATTGGGTCTCCTTGTCTCGTGCCTCTACTTGTTTTGAACCAGTGTCCCTTTTTGCTCCCTATCCGTACTGCTGTTGTTGCGTTTCCGTTTATTTCCTTTAGCAGGCGTGTCAGCCTCTTGTCCACCCCGAACGATTCCATGGCCGCCCATGTTGTGCTCTGATCTATGCTGTCAAAGGCCTTGCTGAAATCCACAAAGCAGTTGTATATTTTGCTGTTTTTTCTCCTCGCTTTTTCCCCTATCAGTCTCAGTGTCAGTATTTGTTGTACCGTACTTCTATCTTTTCTGAACCCTGCCTGTTCGTCTGCCATGTACTCCTCCGTCTTCCCTCTTAGTCTTTCTGTCAGTACTGACATCATTACTTTTCCCAAGTGACTTATTAACGCGATCGTTCGGTAGTTGCTGCATTCTAGTGCGCTACCCTTCTTGTGTAGGATCACTAGTATTGATTTTTTCCATTCGCTCGGTGTGCATCCCTCTTCCCATGCCATGTTGATGATTTTGTGCAGTTCTTTTGTTACAATGTCGCCTCCGCTCTTTATCATTTCCCCCGTTACTCCGTCATTTCCTGGGCTTTTGTTATTTTTTAGCCGCTGTATGGCTCTTCTAACCTCCTCTTCCAGTATATCATCCTCGATGTCTTCAGTTGGCGGTGTGATTTTCTTCAGTTCTGCTATTACCTCTCTTGCTATATTCAGATCCAGCTGCTCTTTGTATAATTCGCTGCAGTATGCTGTCCATCTTTGTATAATATCTTCTTATTTTGTTTGCTGCTGTTTTAGATTATGATGCTCCTGTTGCTGAGAATGGTGATTTGACCGAGAAATATTTCATTATTCAGAAGGCTATACAGGCCAGAATGCCTGAGCGAAGTGAGTAGTTCCATATTAGCAAGGTTTCATTGGTTATGTTTTTAACAGTCATCCTTTATAAGCTCTTGAACTTATAAATGTGACGCCGAGGCTCGAAACCTGTTGCTTGTCGGATCTCTAAATCTAGCGCAAAGGGGTAAAATAGGCGAGAGGGGTAGAAATTATGAAATATCGTTTTATTCATTATTCATTCATTATTAGCATTTATATAGCGCCCCTTCAAGAAACTACTCAGAGGCGCTCCCAGCCCAGCCACGGCAAAAGAAAAAAAGATTTAAGGGACTTAAGGAATAAGGATTGACTGGTCAGGTGGAGGAGATGGAGGTTAAGGGGGAGGTCATTCCAGATTGACGGCCCCACAACCGAGAAGGCTCGACACTGTCTGGTAGCCAAGCGAGCACGTGGAACAAGCAGTTGTCCCTTCGCAGCAGAGCGAAGGGCCCGACGCGCTTCAATGTCAGAGACTGGGCGACAAAGAATGCGCAGGTAGGATGGAGCGCAACCAAGGATACAACGTGAGACCAGGGCAGCAATTCAATAATGGATGCGTTGGGCTATTGGCAACCAATGCAGCACATCACGCATGTAGGTAGAAACAGAGGAAAATTTAGGGATTCGTCCAATGAGCCGGGCAGCAGAGCGCAGAACCCGATCTAACCGACCCAGATTATTTATGGTGTATTATTATTTAAGAATATATCTACTTTCAATTTCTATCATTAGGAATGTTTAATTCAAATATTTAGTGGTCAAAAAATTACTTTTAACGCATGTGGTGTCAAGATTTGCTCTGAAACAATCGCTCAATGAGCATGTTTTCAAAGTTAAAAGTGAGACCATCCAGTCTCTTGCCATCAATTCAAGAAAGACCAGGTGGTTCCTTAACGGTAGGAAAACCATCACGAGTAAGACTGCGCCATATGAGATCATTTAAGACGCCGTGTCGAGCTATGCGACCGGGGCCAAGGGTGCATGAGAGTCCATGTGAGCCATCGGCAGCAACCAGAGTGCCGCATGCACAAGTATGTGGCTCACATAATATGGCTCCAAGGCGGAGGCCAACTGCAATTCTGATAGCCTCATTGTCCAGTCTCAAGCCACAAGCTGTTATTGGCAGTGCAAATAACCAGTCACCAGAATGTGGGGCAGAAACCGCCTTCAAACGTGCCTGGTTGTAGACATCATTGGCTGAAACATGCACCTCATTCACAGTTCTGTCATTATTATTATTATTATTACTATTATTATTATTATAACACGCATTTATTTTTGTCCAAAGAAAATGACAAAGTCATTTACAGGCTAATGTCTATGCTCCTTTTGAACATTACGTAACGTAGTCATTCAGACTGTTTGAGTCAGTTATTACTATTATTATTATTTTTATTATTATTATTGTTATTATATGCTCCTCAGCTTCGCCGTCTTGCTCGAGACTGCTATTATCAGCTGCGCCAGCTTTGCACTGTCATCCGTTCTCTTACATCTGCTGCTACTCTTACTTTAGTGCAATCCTTCGTTACATCTTGCATTGATTATTGCTCTTCGCTCTACATTGGCCTCCCATCCAGCAGAATGACTTGTCTTGACCGGGTGTTGCGTTCTGCTGCACGCCTAATTGGACAAACTCGTAAAATTTAAATAATTATGGTCACATCTCAAACTACATGCTTGAGGTACTTCACTATTCGTCAGCGTATTGAGTTCAGGGTAGCTGCTCTGGTATGGTGATGTTGTCAGGACCTCGCCCCAATTTACCTCAGAGAGCTATGCAGCTTTACATTGGGTATCCAAGGACGTCGTCAGCTACGCTCTGCTGATAAAGGAGTCCTCTTAGTTCCTTTTGCTCGTACTATTACTATGAAGAATCGAGCCTTTTCTGTGGTTGGTCCAGTGGTCTGGAATGGCCTTTCTGTTGAGCTACGCCTACACCTGGGACTCTACCAGGATCCTTCCTTACTAAACTTAAAACTGTTCTTTTTGGGCGTGCTGGAGTCGGGAGCGCCTTTGAGTAGTTTTTTCTTGAAGGGGCACTATGTAAATTTTTGAATGACTGAATGAATATATTTGTATATATATGCTTGACTTTGTATGTATGTGTATATATATATATATATTAACATTTTGGTGTTCTTTCTGTTGGTAGTTCCTTCTGACATTGAGGTATCACCGATTGTGGAGAGATTTGCTTATGGTTAGTTATATTATGGTGTTGTTAGGACTTATTTGGAAGAGAGTATGCAGAGATTCAAAATGATAAATCTCGTTGCTTTAAGGCTCAGAGGCTTTTGCTGTATTTTGAATAGCATGCAATGTCAGCACCTTTTATATCATAATGATCCAATACTATCATCATCATCATCATCTGTCAACTACTCCCCCAATGGGAGCGTTGCACAATGAGTTGATTAAATTTATCTAACGTGTCCGATCTTCAGCCACAGTGATGGCCATGTCTAGATCTAAACCCAGTCCTGCTAAGTCTTCATCTACCATTCCGAGCCAGGAAGTGGTGGAGCATGCGCCAGCTGTGCCTGTCTAGAGTCTGAGTCTGCTAGCATTCGAGCGATGTGCCCAAGCAGCCCCAGACGTCTCGGTCTAATAGCACCGCATACCGTTGTTTGTCCAGTTCCAGCGTAGACCTCCGCGTTGGAGAAGTCGGACCACTTGATGCCGCATAATGTCCTCAAGCACTTAGTCCCAAAGGCGTCTAGGCGCGTCTGATCCCGCTTACTGAACGACCATGTTTCATAGCCGTAGAGGAGAACTGGCATGATATATGAGTTGAACAGTCGTATCTTGGTACTGAGGCTGATGCGAGTGGACCAGTTGTTATTTTTTAGGGCTCCAAACGCTCCGCTTGCCATTCCCAGGCGTCTTGAGATCTCCGGGGTGCTGCGACAGGACTCATGAGTGAGCACGCCCAAATAGTTGAAGCCCTCAACACACTCGACCGCCTCCCCCTCTACCATGATGTCCGGAGGTTGTGGTAGGAAATCGCTCAGACTCTGCACCTTTGTTTTCTGCCAATTGACGTGTAGACCCAACTCTGATGCCTCTTCCTCGAAGATTGTAAGGGTTGATGCCAACAAATCATAAATTTGGGCCAGTAGAGAAACATCGTCAATGAAATCAAAGTCAGTGAATGCAACTTCACCGATATCAGCTCCAGGCATAGCCCTGGCAACTGTCCTTCCCACAACTCTATCCATGGCCATGTCAAACATGTCCGGAGCCATGATACAGCCTTGTCGAACCTCTGACCTAATCCGAAACCAGCCACTGGTATCTCCCTCACAGCGAACACAGCTGAGGGTGTCCGTATAGAGACCATGGAAGAGAAGGACCAGCTTATCAGGGATTCCGGCGATCTTCAAAAGCTTGTAGAGTGCGTCACGGTTGATTGAGTCGAATGCTGCTTTCAGGTCGACGTAAACAGCGTAAAAAGGCTGCTTGAACTCTCTCCTCTTCTAGGCAAGAATACTATGCAGTATTGTAATAGATTGTAAGTCTTGTTATCTCACTTATTGTGCCCTTGCCTCCAACATGCAATATTTATATGCCAGACGAAATCCTTTAGAATTGTTGAGTTTAATGGTGAATTATATTTAAGTTAGGTGAAACTGTTTGTTTGATGTGAAGGAAAAGTTACAGATA
The DNA here is from genome assembly GCA_949752735.1 of Lumbricus terrestris. NCBI lineage: Eukaryota > Metazoa > Annelida > Clitellata > Crassiclitellata > Lumbricidae > Lumbricus > Lumbricus terrestris. Next base: position 34,678,466 of record OX457053.1, read on the forward strand.
TGTTGGAATTGTTTGTTTTAGATGAAGTGAAAGTCACGAGATATCTGGCATTCAAAGATATTTTAAATCAGATTGAGGTACGTTTTCGGTTGTTGGCTCTGCTATGGTAAACGGTGTCATCAACAGCCATTCGAGAACAATTTTTTAACATTACAAACATAATATGTGACTAGTCACTAAGAATCGAGCCGCAAAGCAATTTTTGAGTATGTTGAGTTTAACTTACCTTGAAAATGAGCTATTACTTGTGAAAATTGACAATGTGCTTGTGGAGTTATAGTATTTTTAATCTTTCGACCCGTGAAATGCAAAATGTTGGGAAAACACAATTTTATGAATCTTGTCCAATGCATGTGAAATTGGCCTTAGCAACCATCAGTTTAGCTCAGCAAAATTCAATTATAGCACCTTGCAAAACCAAATCTTCAATTGTCTGACGAAGTATTGTATTATATATGACCATTTATAAAGCGCTTCTCACAGCAAGAGCCTTTCAGAAGCTTAGATATTCGTTTTTATTGAGAATCTCGCTGACACACTGCAGCCAGTTACAGATAAAAAAATGATTAAGAAAAACATAACAATTCAGTCAACTGGGTGGAAGTCAGAAAAAGAGGCAATGGTTGAGTATCTGTAAAGTACTCGAGAAATGAAATTTCTTTCGGCCTTAATTGGTAGTTCAAAACTGTGAGGACGAGGATGAAGATTGTACGGCCTCTGGGTTTTCAGTGGAAAAATGTTATCCAGGACGTGTGAGTCAAGCCGGATAACTCTTCTAAGTAATCGAAGTAATCCCAGTGCATTCAACCGCGAGAGAAAAGGCAACTTTTTAGACGAGAGAAAGACGAGGAAAGACTACCAGAGAGGATGACAGAGCGGACTGATGGTGGAAGTCAATTAATTACTGAAGCATGCTGGTAAATAAATATAAAAACGATGCAGAATGTAGCATTTATTTACGCCTTCACTTAGTTCAGGTTTGTGTTTTGTTTTTGCCATTTCAAATCCTGATTTCTATCAATGCGCACATGGCAGATCTATATTTTTCATTCTCGTGTTTTTGTTGGTGTTTGTCTTGAATGATGATTGTATCAGTGGCACCAAGCCTGTTATATTTTTCATTTTCGTGTTTTTGTTGGTGTTTGTCTTGAATGATGATTGTATCAGTGGCACCAAGCCTGTTATGGTATCATCAAGAACAGAAACATTTTTCAGTTGGTAAGCATTTCTCATCAGGCTTGATGGTAAGAAGAGTCATCTCATTACCAGTGACAGCAGCAGCAGCAGCAGCAGCAGCAGCAGCAGCAGCAGCAGACACTCACGTGTGCAGATCCCAGCCAACCAGAGTTGACAGAACTTGACGTGGTAGCAAGTTCTGAGTTGCTGAAGCGCATGCAAAATATCTGAGTATGTTGAGAGCAATAATGATAGGCAGTGCGATCCACTCATTATCCGCTCATTATCCCTTTCCAACGGATGATGAGACTTGTCTTGGGTCCTCTGCTCTTTATTCTATATACGGCCGACATCCCCTCTCTTTTCCCACTCTCTGGAACAGCCGGTCATCTCTTTGCAGATGATGTGCAAGCATATGTCCATGGGTCTCCTTCATCCCAGCTACTTTTAGTTGAACGCATCCAGTCTCTCTCAGATTCCCTACACTCCTGGATGTCATCAAATCGTCTCTCTCTTAATGCCTCCAAAACACAGTTTATTTGGTTCGGCACACCTCAGCAGCTTTTGAAAATTGATTTTGTTCTCCTCTCTGAACTATTTCCTCACTATACCTTTTCCTCAACTGTTCGTGATCTGGGTGTTACTCTAGATAGTTCCCTTTCATTTAAAGACCATATATCTAATCTTACACGATCCTCATATTTTCATTTAAGGCGTCTAAGGGCAGTTCGGCGTTCTGTTTCGCTTTCTGTTTTTACCACTTTGGTCCATGCTTTCATTTGCTCCAGAATTGACTACTGTAATTCTCTTCTAATTGGTCTTCCCAAGGTTCGACTCTCACCTTTGCAGTCGGTCCTTAATGCGGCCGCCAGATTAATTGCACGCCTTCCACGCTACTCTCATATCTCTACTTTTATGTTTGAGCAGCTCCGTTGACTTCCTCTAACTGCGCGCATTAAGTTCAAAATTCTCATTTTGGTCTCTAAAGCACAACGGGGTCTTGCTCCAAAATATCTAACAAATGGAATTCGCAGGCCAGTTTCAGCCTCCTCACATCGTCCACTCCGCTCTTTAAACAGATTTGAACTTCTAGTACCTCCTACTAGAACGGCTATGGCTCAGTCCCGTTCCTTTACATCAATTGGCCCCTCTCTTTGGAATACGCTCTCTCCTTCTATTCGATCTCAACTTCTGACAGTTGAACCCTCCTCCTCATTTTCTTTTCTTAAAACCTATTTTTTCTCTCGTGGCCTTGCGCACTGGGAGCGCCTCTGAACGGTTCACCCTAGTAGAGGCGCTTTATAAATGTTTTTATACAATACAATACAATGATACCTGGAAATCTTTAAAATCTCCAGATACTTGCAGAACAGGTGTTTCTGTTGCGTGCATAACAGTTGATGGTGGAGAGACATTTCTATGATTGACATCCAGTCATTTGCTCTACAGCCAGCCAGATTATTGTCCATAGCATGACACATTTGCTGAACAACCGTCGTCAGAACACGGCTATAATTTATGCAATTCAATTGAACAGCCTTCGATATAATAACTTCAATTCTGATGTGCGATGGTCATAGTTCCCAGAATTAGTTGAGCTGTGGAAAATGGCGTCATCATATTGGAACCTCTTCATAAGGCAACCTGTTTGTTGATAGGGCTGAGATGCTACAAGGATGCTTCTATTGTTGCCCAGTTTAACTAATTCTCATCTGTTTTTTCCTAGCTTTAGTCCTGCAAGAAGGAGGATATTCAGAAATTAGAGGCTTTCGAGATGTGGATTTGGAGAAGGATGGAGAAGGTGAGCTGGACAGAGCATATAACAAATGAGGAGGTACTACAAATGGTTGGTGAAAAGCGATCGCTGATAACAACAATAAGAGAGAGACAAAAGAACTGGGTTGGGCACGTGTTAAGAGGAGACTCCCTCCTGAAAGAAATCATAGAAGGGAGAATGGAAGGAAAGAGAGGGAGAGGAAGACCGCGGCAAATGATGCTCGGAGGGATTATGGTCAATGGATACAGCAAACTGAAGGAAAAGGCACAGCACAGAGAGGAGTGGCGTCATTGGAGGTTGGAACCTGCCGAAGGGCAGAGAACCTAAAGAAGAGTCCTGCAAACGATAAGCCAGAACTTGTGACATTCTGTTTCTTTGATAGTCTGCTTCGGTTGGGATTTATTAAGCTTATAAGATCTTGTGGCCTCTTGTTCAAAATATTAAAAGTTATATTTGAGACAATTTAGAAAGTTTTATATATCACTTTCCCTTTATTGCATTTAAGATTTGTAATGAGCACCAAGGCTACCAACTACAATTTTAAGATATGACACAGCCACAAAATATGTGCTTTTGTATTTTCAGTTTTATTGTTATGTCTGACAGGCTATCCATGCTCAGGAACTGATGACCATGGAGCAACTGTTTATTAACAATGGTGGAGGACAAGGTTACGGCTTCATTTTGTACCAGAAAGTTATAGGAGATGTGAAAAAAGTTATGTTGCCTGGAAAAGTGAAGGACAGAGCAATTGTAAGTCAAACTTAACTGTCTAAAATAAGAATGCAGAAGCTGCTTCAGTGTTTCAAACCCTTGTTACATGTATGTATGTATGTATGTATGTATGTATGTATGTATGTATGTATGTATGTATGTATGTATGTATGTATGTATGTATGTATGTTGTTATAGCACCTTTATTTTATGTACTCAAAACGGCTCCCGTCTACACTGAATCTGATTTTCACGCCGAAGCGCATGAGCAGTTGTGAGTGAAGTACCTTCTCAGGGTCCCACACGGCAGCTTGGACAGGGTCTGGACAATTGTTAAAAAGTTGTATCTATATATTGCGTACAAATAATATGCAATTATTTAGAATTACTAATCTTCAGCGTTTTCCACTTGATAAAGAAATTTTGAGATGTCCATCATGATACAGATTACTCCATAACTCAGAGCCATACTCATGCTTTTGAAAAGGTGATAGTTGTTGACTATTTGGTGACCTGCAGGGCATCATTCTGTTTATGGGGGTTAGCAAGTATCTTCATGCCAGCGTCTTGCAGTCTATCATGCCAGTATATGGCTATCACATAAGCAAGCAGGCTAGCAAACCTAGGTTCCAGTGTTGGCTGCAGTAAAAACTCAGGTACCCATTGCCTGGAATGGACCCATCTAGAACTACCAGCCAATCTGAGACCTGACATTTCTACAGGTCTAAGATAATCGAGAAAGTAGATGTGCAGCAGGTGTTGTGATGATGCTTTTGTTTGCCAGTTAATTAACCGTCCTCCTTTCGATGATCGATGACCAATTACGAGCCAGAGAGGTTGGGCTTTCAGTCATTAAATCTCAACTTAACTGAGTATCTTTGCTACTCCACCTGCAATGGAACATAAAACTTGAGACATCGCTAGAGTACATCAAAGTAATAATTGGCAATTAAAGATGCAAATTAAATCAGAAGTTGAATGGAACGACTAAACTATTATCGTCAAACAAGTTAACTATATATCATTCTGGTGATAAATCCCTTTCCAATCAACGAATCACATCGTGGTATCTCTAGATTATGTGAGCGAGGCCTAAGAGAGTATCCAGTTACTCGTTCTGGTGGGAGGAGATCATGGAGGACATGCCCAGGGTCACTGAGAATGGCAGCAAAGAGGGATTTATCTGCCTTAGAATACAACATGTCAAATGTTAGAGTTTTTTGGCAGAAGCCTCTATCATACTAGCATTCTTATAATAGCTACTTCTTCTCAATCTATGAACTTATTTGATGCATGCATAACTTGATGTACCACATTTTCATCGGATTCAACGAGAGCCGATTGCAGGACATATTTCTGTCACATGCTGACATGCTTACATGACAGACACATAAGCAAGTAGGCCATGCAAACCAGTGAGCTTTTTAGAAATCTGGCTTTCCAGTGTTGGCAGCAGTAAAACTCAGGTACCCACATTTGACAGGTTTATAGACTTGACTTGATATGTATTGCTGCAGTTCCAGGGTGAGAATGAGGGTGGGGGGGGGGGGGGGCGAATGAGTGGGGGCGAATGAGGGTTCAATCACTAGTCTTTTTTAGGACCTCATAGTAAAGTCCTCTTTTAACATCCCAACTCCACGTGGATCATAGTCTGAACCCTCAGTCGTTTCTCTGCAATTCTCATACTGTACTGCACTTTTGTCGTGCATTGTATTGTATTTAAACATGTATAAAGTGCCTCTAGTAGGGTGAACTGTTCAGAGGCACTCCCAGTGTGCAAGGCCCCGCGAGAAGAAGCAGGTTTTGAGAAGAGACAGAGCAGAGGACAGACTGACAGACAGAAGTGTAGAGCGAACAGAAGGAGAAAGAGCATTCCAGAGAGAAGGACCAATTGAGACAAAAGATCGAGACTGAGCCATAGCAGTTCTAGACCGAGGAACAAATAGGTCAAGTCTGTTGGATGAACGAAGTGGACGATGGGAGGAAGCTGAGTGAGGACGAAGTAAAGCATTAGTCAGATATTTTGGGGCAAGACCCCGTTGAGACTTTAGGATCAGAGTGAGGATCTTGAACTGTGTGCGAGCACGTAGAGGAAGCCAATGAAGTTCATCAAACATAAAGGTAGAGATGTGAGAGTACTTGGGAAGGCGGGCAATCAATCTAGCAGCTGAGTTGAGAACTGACTAAATCGGTGAAAGACGAACTTTAGGAAGACCAATGAGAAGAGAATTGCAATAGTCGATTCGAGAAAGTAAGTAAAGAGTAAGTATTTTCTTTATTACTCCACTTGCAAACGCACAATGGGACACAGAACATCATTATAATCATCATCATCATCATCGAAATCCTTGGGCTAAACGCCCGTAGGTGTCCGGCACCACTCTCTGTTTGAGTCTGTCTCGAGTCATGCTGCCCAGCTTCAACCTGTCCGGTCTGCAGGTCCATACCATTAACATCTTGAACCAGCTAGACCACCTTGTCTGATGAAGAGAATATGGGGAGAGATGCACGAAGGACAACCTGGGTCAATGCCCGTATGTGTCCAAAGCTCTCTCCCCCCGACTCTCTCCACTGGTCTGTACTGACCGGCCTGTGCATGTCAGCTCCACATCATGACACCTTGAAGCATCTGGGTCGCTATGTCACTTGTGTCGTGGTTTTTTGCGGATTTCTATGGTCTTGGTCTTTTACTGCCAGTGTATCTCCACCCATCTGGCAAACCTTCCTCATTTTATCCGGGCTTAGGACCGGCACAGGGAAGTTGCTGGTTCCCTGTGGCAGAGGATGGATGCAGTTTAACGTCGTGCCCAGGACCTCATTATAATACATAGAAGTAATAATAGGTAATAAAAATGTGCAAATTATAATCAAAAGTTAAATATAATATAATTACTAAACTATCATCGACAAACAAGCTAACTATATAACATTCTGGTGATAAATCCCTTTGCAATCAACGAATCACAACGTGGTATTTCAAGATTGTGTGATCGGGGCCTAAGAGAGTAACCAGTTACACGTTCAAGAAGATAATGGAGGACATGCCCGGGGGTCACAGAGGATAGAAGAAAAGAGGGATACATCTGCCTTAGAACATAACATGTCAAAAGTAGGGGTGTTAGAGGGCAAAAAACCCTGTCTTATCAACTTTCTAATAATAGCGGACAGACGACTCCTCTGACCCTCATTTGCAAAACCCCACCATGCTGGTGAAGAATAAAGCATAGTACTTAGTTCTTCCCGTGCAGGTCTGCAACGTATCTTGTCGTGCAATAAGAAGAACAATATCGTCATATGTAGCGGCAAGCTCCAAAGTTCTTTTAACAATTTATTTATGGTAATATTTTTGCTTTTTTAAAATTAAAGTCGAATCATAATTTGTTGTCATTGTAACTTTCATATTGACTGTGATATAAGTAAGTAACTAAGTAAGTACAGTCATTTTCAAACACACAGTGGTACATCAAAATAGATTATACAACACAGAAGAAGTAATAGGTATAGTAATAATAATGTAATAGGTATTTTTATGTTAATAGTAAATAAACTGATATCGGATTTCTTGTCTTATCAATTTTGTTGATGTCCATGCCTTCGTAGTGTATGGTATGTAAAAAAGTTTTTCGGCAGTTTCTGATCATGACCTAAAAATAATCCGGTTTAAAATTTGGCTGTGTGAAATTTTATTTATATAACATGCCCATTGCTCACTTGCATACCATGCAGCTAGGGTGCTTCATTTGTAAAACTTTGTATAAGCTGCATGTTATATTATACATGAAAATACATTAGATACAGGCTGCAGGGCTCGCTCTGTATTTATGTTCCAAAATTTACATTATGTTATTCCTGTGGTTGAGAATGTACTGGTACATATCTGGGTAGTCATGTATCACCTTGTAAAAAATCTCACAAAGGCTCTGCAGAATGATTTGGAATAATGACATTTGAGCTAATGAGCTTATCATGCTGAATGATTTGGAATAATGACATTTGAGCTTATCATGCAGAATGATTTGGAATAATGACATATATATATTCATATGAGCTTATCATGCAGAATGATTTGGAATAATGACATATATATTCATTTGAGCTTATCATGCAGAATGATTTGGAATGATGACATATATATTCATTTGAGCTTATCATGCAGAATGATTTGGAATGATGACATATATATTCATTTGAGCTTATCATGTTGAATTCACATATGAAACTTTCTTGCAGGTGATGTTGAACGGTAAAGAATTGGAGACAGTTGATAGCAGTGAAGTCGATAAAATCATCGACCTACCAACGCAGCCAGGAACAAATGTCATCGATATTCTCGTTGAAAATCTCGGTCGTGTTAATTATTCCAGTTTCAAAAGCTCGATTCTTAATGAACAGCATAAAGGTATTTCGCGTTGTGTTGTTTGCAACTTGTGTTTCATGTTGTTGAGCAATACCTCACTGATCTTGCTACATCTTGCTTGTATTGTTTCATTTCATTCTCACGATGTTGCGTGTGGGCATGAAATATTGTTGACCTATGTAATTATATGAATTGACTTTCTGATTATTCCGCATCTTTTTCTCTGATGACATGTTCCATCTGACCTCTTAGATTTTGGCAGAGTCATTTGGTCTTGATGATTATATAGTAATAAACGAATATTACTACTGAAGATAGATTTTAGGATTGTTTCATCTTGTTCTTCATCTTGTGAACCTATAGCCATAATAGTTTAAAGTATAAGTTTATAGACTAAGTCCTGTGGAGCATGGCTTGGATTTTTTAAATCATTCTAAAGCAAAGTCGTTTTCTTGATAGATTTAACAGTGTCTTTTGCTGCACCATTAATGTAAGCTAATTTTGTATAGCATTATAATGGTCAGCTAATTGTTATGCAAGAGCGTACAGCTGAGGAAGGCCAGGTGCCTGAGTGGCGGGAAAGTTGCAGCGGCGCGACGTCGCCGGAGAGCGAGAGAGACAGAGACAGAGAGAAAGACAGAGAGGGACAGAGAGACGGACAGAGCGGCTGAAGGAAGAGTGTGCGCTAAGAGTGAGATAGACACGTGTAGGTGTGCTAGTCAGGTGTAGAAGAGGTATTAAGAAGAAAGAGTTAATAAGATGGCGTTTCTGTCGTAACATTGAATTTTTTGCCGTTGTTGGTAAATTTTGTGTTGATTGCAACTTTTGGAGATTTGAAAGAAACAGAATACAAGAAACCGATCGTTGTTTTAAGTAAACAAGTTAAAGAACTTTAGACACTTATAAACTAGCCATTAGCTACCTCAGTTCAGTCATTAGGTTAGGCCTATAGGCTGCGCTGCTGAACTTTAGAAGAGACTGGAAAGGCGTGAGGGATAAGCTCACATTTTGGTGGCAGCGGTGGGATAGTCAATCCAAGTTTACGGTCGGAGGAATATTTACGAACGGTGGGATAGTCAATCATTTACGGTCGGAGGAATATTTACGAACGGTGGGATAACGTATCCAAGCTTACGGTCAGAGGGATATTTGAAGCCAAGTTACGAACGGTGGATATACATGTAGAACTCAGGTTACGGACGGTGGATTTTGAATCGAAGTTTACGCTCGGAGGGATATCGAAGTCAGTTTACCAGTTTACGGACGACGGAATATCGAAACAATACGAGGAGCCGACCACACGGGAGAAGGAAACTGAGCATCTGATCGACCGGAGAAACATTTCGAGCATCCGAGCAGCTGGTGAGAAGATACAACGGGCATACGAACGACATTACGACAACGCAACGCCAGAGAGAGGTATACAAAACTTGCTTGTTGATTCGAGGAACAATAAGAATTGAAGTCAACCAATCACAAAAATCATAGCCACTCCCTCGATTTCTTCACGTAAATCACTGAAGTAAAGAAGTAAGATGGAGAAACTTACAGAACAAAAGAAAGCAAATATAAAAAAGATGGCTTCTGATCGAATAATAAAATATCTAATTGAAGCCGATCTAGACGTGGAAGAAGTCTGTGATGTCTAGGGAAATTTGATGGAAGCTTTAGCTGAGGTTTGGAAGCTGAAGAGAAAGGTGCGGTTGGTGGGGCTGAGGAGAAGCCAGTTGAAAAACCACAGGCACCGATGTCTATGGAGGCGTTGATACAATTTATGATGATGAAGGAGGAGCAACGTAGGCAAGAAGAGAAAGAAAAAAGAGGAGCAACGTAGGCAAGAAGAGAAAGAAAAAGAGGAGCAACGTAGGCAAGAAGAGAAAGAACGGAAACAAGAAGAGAAAGAAAAAGAGGAGCAACGTAGGCAAGAAGAGAAAGAAAAAGAGGAGCAACGTAGGCAAGAAGAGAAAGAACGGAAACAAGAAGAGAAAGAAAAGAGGAGCAACGTAGGCAAGAGGAGAACGAGCAGAGCGATCAGAAAAAAATCAGACATGAAAAAGAGGAGCAACGGAGACAAGAAGAGAAAGAACGGAGACAAGAAGAGATAGAACGATTAGAAAAAATTCGACTAGAGGAAAAAGTAAGAACAGAAAAAGCAGAAAGGATGAGACAAGAAGAGATAGAAATGCAGAAGCAGCAGTTCCAACTTCAGTTAGAACAACTGAAAAAAGATCGTGACGAAGCAGAACGAAGAAGGATGGAATTAATGATAGAATACGAGAGAGCAAGAAAAAGTGATGAAGAAATACGGAAACAACAGATCGAAGAGCAAAAGGCTCGTGAGGAAGACAAGGAAACTATGCGTTTGGCAGAATTAGAAAAAGCCGAAGAAATTCGACAGGAAGAATTGAAAATGGAGAAAGAAAGTCTGGAAAGAGCGGAAAGAGAAAGGGAAGAACAAGTACAAATAGAACAAAAGAAACTCGCTCTTAAGGAAGCACAGCTACGAGAAATGGCTATTGAAAAGGAGGAACACAGAAAGCAGCTAGAATTGTTGCAGCAGAAGATAGAACAAGAAGAACTGCGTAGGGTGGAAGACCAAAATAGATTGAAGAAAAGAGACGAAGACGATAGAAGGAGCCGAGAGGAGTCAGAACAAAATAGGATCCGAGAAAGTGAGACAATGGTGTCTAAGATTAAGAAGATAGGTGATGCAATGAAACACGTGTTACCTAAGATGCCATATGATATGATGGAAGTACCATTATATTTTGAGACAGTTGAGAATGCATTCTACTGTTTTACGGTGGAAAAGCAGTTCTGGGTTAAATTGCTGTTACCATTAATGACACCAAGAGCGAGAACAGTGTTAAACCGATTGTCTTTTGATGATCTAGACAATTACGATGTCGTGAAAGAGCATTTACTGAAAGAATTTAAATTGACAGCGAGAGAATATCGATCACGATTTGCGGATGCGAAGAAAACGGCAGAAGAGACATACACTATGTTTACAGCAAGATTGAAGAATTTGTTGAACTATTATGTCAGAAGTAGGCGAGTGGGCAAAAACTATGAGAAGTTGTTTGATCTGTTGGTGGCGGATAAGTTGAAAGAATGTCTACCACCGGGTCCACTACAGTTTGTACTTGCAAAAGAGGGTACTGAATGCTTGGAAGCTAGTAACGTTGCAGATCTCGCAGACATACATGTAAATAATCGAATTGGTGTAATGTTTCACGATAAACCGAAATATGAAGCATGGGGTAATAGTTCAAAGCAAACCAGGTGGAACAGTAATAGCAAAGAAACAGGAAACCAAGCCAGAAGTAATGAAGTAAGGAAAGATAGTTATCATGGAAGACAGTTTGGGCAAGATAGGAAGGAGGCAACGGGGGACAGACAAATCTACAGTCGAACTCCAGTGATGGGACGCCAAAGAGAAGGCAATGCAGCATACACTCCGTACAACAATTACAGGCGGGAAAGCACCGAACAGACAAGTATTGTTAGAAAACGATGCCATAATTGCCAGTCAGACAGACATTTGGTGAAGGATTGCCAAGTACCACCAAGAATGACACATCTGAGAAATAGATTTAGTCGAAGTGCAGAAAACATCAGAGTAAATCAGATTCAAGTAATGAATGCACCTAATCAGCTGGAAGAACAAGATAACCGCGAAACGGAAGTGAAGTCAGTCATGAAGTGCACGCCTCAGTTTACTATACAGAGAGAAGTGGTAAAGTCTGCTCCCATCACAGAAATTGGTCGAGAAACTGAAAGTAAAGATGATTGTCAACGTATGAAGAAGACTTTACTACAGCATGTGAATGTAGAGATACGGGGAAAGGATGACAGTTGTCATCCCGTGCAAGTCCAGGCATTGATTGACTCTGGTACTGAGATTCCAGTAATCAATGAAGAATTGTTGAAAGGAGCAATCGTAGAAGAAATTGGCAGGGTACATTTGCAATGTGTCGCTGGAGAGCCCATTCCAGCTAAGTTGGTGAAAATAGAAGTGCGGATGAGTTGTTATGACGTAGGAACAAGTTTGAAAGACAAGGAAGTAAATATTGCGCCATATTTAACTTTGGTATGTGCCAGCATTCCGGCAGTTTTGTGTAAGGATAACAAAGAAAAGTTCTTGCTACATCCAGAGATAATCGCAGAACTGAAAGAGACTCCACCAGTGAATGTTCTGCAAGGAGAATTACAAGCGAATGTGACTACGAGAGCACAGAGTCGGAGAAGAGAAGTAGAAGAAGAAGAAGAGGAAAAGCTAAATGAAAGTTTGCCAGATGATGACACAGAAAGCGAGGATGAACAAAGTGTTCAAGAAGAAGAAGAAGGAGTAACATCCGGGCACAATGAAATAGAAGAAGAGATGGTTGCATGTGAACGTGATGATTATGATGAGTCTGGAAGCGATAGTGAAGTGGATACGAGTCTGAGAGATTTGTTTGCTGAGAATACGAATGATGAAAGACAATTGGCAGCAATGTTCCCTCTAATTTTTTCTAGTCTGTGTGCGCATAAAATTTATCTTGTGCAACAATTTATAAGGAAAGTTACATTTTGTGCACATGTGTATTGGTGAATGGTGACTGGTGACTGGTGAGTGACTGAGGAGTTGGCAGTAACACAACACAACCAGTCTACAACTTACAAGTACAACTAACTAGAAAAAGGCTACTTCATTTGTCGCATTTGACGATTTAATAAGTTTTACATGTAAAAAAAGACTACTTTGCTTGTTAAAACTAGTATCTTTCAGAAACCTAATGTCTATTAGTACATTATGAATAAATCCCCTCGTACTCGGTTGACACTTGACAGTCTAAATATATATTTAAGTATAGTAATAATGTCGCAACGTGTAAGTTCTGCCGTGGTCTAACCTTTAGTCCTTTACAGTTTCTCTCTTCGATCCTTCGCATTTACCCATTCACAATAGACTCTGTCCAGATCAATTGCGCCTCCACCCAGAAGATAACTTTTAGTGCGCATCAGCATGTCAAGATGGTCTTCCTCTAATCGATTCCTTATCTTGGTCTTCAGAGCATTCATTAAACTAAACCCGCGCTCGCAGTCCACACTAGATGCCAGAAAAGTTCCTCCGATATCCATTAGTTTTGCAAGATCTTGAAACTGTTCATTCTTAAGGGCAAAAGTGACCATGTCTTGAAAGTTGATTATCAATTTGCTCTTCATCTTTTTTGCAACTGCAAACTTGAAATCATTGTATTGGTCAATGATATTGGTGTCTTCAATTCCAACTAGCAAATCTTTGTACTTTAAACAAAGGCTTTTGACCTGCTCAATACTATACTCAAATTGGCACTGAGAAATTGCAGCACAGTCAAAAGCTGCCCACTCTTCGACTTCATTTTCAGGAAATCGTTGCGCCAGATGGTTACACAAAATTCCTATGAAGGCTAATATGTTTCTTGTATCCACAATAGTGTTGTCTTGAAGACTTCTATCTAAAACAGATCTTGCTTTGTCACTCCATGAAACGACGTCACCAAGGTATTGTCCTCTAATCTTATTCAGTTTGCCATGTACAAGATGGAATGCATCAAGAGGTGTGAGACCACTTTTCTGGAAAAGAGTGCAAAGTGAAGCCAATTGCTCTTCATCTTTTTTGCAACTGCAAACTTGAAATCATTGTATTGGTCAATGATATTGGTGTCTTCAATTCCAACTAGCAAATCTTTGTACTTTAAACAAAGGCTTTTGACCTGCTCAATACTATACTCAAATTGGCACTGAGAAATTGCAGCACAGTCAAAAGCTGCCCACTCTTCGACTTCATTTTCAGGAAATCGTTGCGCCAGATGGTTACACAAAATTCCTATGAAGGCTAATATGTTTCTTGTATCCACAATAGTGTTGTCTTGAAGACTTCTATCTAAAACAGATCTTGCTTTGTCACTCCATGAAACGACGTCACCAAGGTATTGTCCTCTAATCTTATTCAGTTTGCCATGTACAAGATGGAATGCATCAAGAGGTGTGAGACCACTTTTCTGGAAAAGAGTGCAAAGTGAAGCCAATTCAGAGAAAACATCATTCAAAACATACAATGCAAATCGATATTCAAGGTTGTTCAACTTCTTGTAGCAGTATTTGGATATTGGATCTTCATCCTTGGAGCCCTCGAAGTACTGTAAAAGAGGATCGTAGTTTCGAATGATGGCTTGAAGAGCAAAATGCCTAGACAGCCACCGTACCTCATTAAGAGGCCTGAAAGCTATTGCTTCACATTCAGAAGCAACTGCAATGTCTTGAAATTTGCATTTCTTGGTTGAGGACTGGCAGAACACACTGTAGACAGTCCTCATTAAAGTTTCAATTTCTCTGATTAATTTCACCTCTTTCCAAACCGAAGAAATACCCAAATCTTCACGGTGCGCAACACAGTGCTGCCTGACCAAATGAGGAACAATTTGTTTCAACTGCATTGATACACCATTCACTCTTCCCAGCATAACAGAGGCACCGTCGGATGTTAACATGACCATTTTCATGAGGTCCAGATTGTGTTTGTCATAAAACCCTTTTATGGCAGAAAGTATTGCCAGAGCATCACATGTTTGTAATTGTAATATTCCACCAAAGCAGGTCTTGTAATCAGAAGAATTCACAGGACGAAATTTAAAGTAGAGTATCAACTGTTTGTAAACTGATATGTCCGTACTCTCATCCACCACCAAAGTATGAAATGTTGCCGAAGCTATTTCATCCATCACATCATGTTGTATCACACCATTAATATGGTCAAGAAATTCAAATGCGTAATTCTTACTGCGCCAGCTTTCAGGTATCCGTACATATTTTGCCGTGTGCTCGTTAATTTCTTGAACTGAAAGCAAAGAATTGTTCATTTTCACAGCTAATATTACGCTATCAATTAGCACTTTTATTTCATCTGGTTTTGCCCGCCTACGTTCAAGAACAGCTAAACGCTTGTCTTTCTCGTCCGAAGTTTCAAAAAGCATGTTCACTAACCCACCACGAAGACCTGGATTTCTGTTACGAAGTTTTTGAATGCTAGATATGTGCATCTTGCTAGAAATGTGGCGTTTTAAGAAGTCAAGCTTCCACGACGTCTCCCACATTCTTCCAGTCGCAGACTCTCCTGCACTTCTTGCATCACGGCACACCAAACAAACGACACCAAGGTCCTCGTCAAAAGAAAATATTTCACCAAGTGTCAATCGCGACTTACTATGCGATTGTGTTGAGTCTGTTTCAACGACTTCGTTCAACCATTCACTTTTAAATGCGGTAGCAGTTCGTTTTCGCTTCACGGACTGCGACATTGTTTATAAACTAGACCTGAAGCGAGCTCGATTTAATATTTAATATCTGTATTCACAATTTGAACTTAAGAAGTCAGAACTCACAACCAAGTTGATACGGAAGAACGTAAGTTGGTATTTGCATAGATCTATTAATGGATTGAGAGTCACAGGAAGAATGCGCCGTAGAATAACATGGCGCCATTTGTATTCAGCATGACATGTATGAAAATAAAATTATGTGTTATGGAACTGTAAAAAGAAATTTGTGTGCGCTCCATATTTTTTCTGTGCGCTCGTCTCATGGCCTGTGTGCGCACACGCGCACACCTTAGAGGGAACATTGATTGGCAGATGCAAAGAAATTTGAAGAGCAGCAGAGAAATGACGAGTCACTGAAGTCGTGGTGGAAGATAGCTGAAGACCAAGGATCAGAGTTTAGTGTGGTGAATGGGTTGATGTATAAGAGGCATCAAATGTTGGACCAGTTGGTGTACCAGTTGGTGTTGCCGAAGGAAAGAAGGATTCAGGTGATGGAATTGGCACACGAGTCAGTATTCGGCGGACACTTGGGAGAAGAGAAGACAAGAGAACGTATCAAGTTGTCCTTTGTGTGGCCAAGGATGCGTAAAGATGTGATGAAGTTCTGCAAGTCCTGTGAGAAGTGTCAGTTGAAAGCACGAAGTTTGGTGATGGATCGAGTACCGATCACACCAATACCAAGGGAAGATGTTCCGTTCCGCAGAATGACAATGGACGTTGTAGGACCAATCGAACCGATGTCAGCAGCAGGGCATAAGTATTGCTTGTGCATAGTCGACTCGTGTACAAGATGGCCGACAATCTTCTTGATGAAATCATTGACTGCTAAGGCTGTATGCGAGGCTCTGATGAAGTTGTTCATGGATGTAGGAGTTCCGTCAGTTAACTGAAAAATTTAAATCTGCCACCTCTGAATGAGAAATTTGACCACTGGCTTTTCAAAGTTAACTGATCCAAAGTAGAATAAACCAGACCCGGTGATAACGAGTGACAGAGGAACGAATTTTACAGCCAGCCTAACGAGAGAATTTCTTAAATTGATGGGATGTTGTCCTCGATTCGATTCGCCAGGACATCCAGAGGCTGCCGGAATAGTGGAGAGATGGAATCAAACATTCAAGAAGATGGTTCATCATGTCATCGTGGAAAATCCGAGACAGTGGCATAAAATCATCCCATTACCGTCTGGGCATTGAGAGAAGTGCCTAATGCAACTACAGGAGTGGCACCATATCTGCTGGTCTATGGAAAGTTGCCGAGGGGGCCACTAACCATTCTTAAAGAAAGCTGGACCAAAGAAATAAATTTACCACCGAACATTGGAGTGCAACCCGCAAAGTACTTGAAGAATTTAAGAGCAGACATGGAAAAAGCATTGACATTCGCTGAGAGTTGCGCTGATGAAAAACAAAAACAATACGCCAGTCAATATAACAAAAGAGCAAAAGATAAAGAATTCGAACCAGGAGAAAACGTCATCGTGTTGTATCCAACGTCAACCAATAAACTTATCTCACGATGGCATGGTCCATGCACTGTCTTGCAAAGAAGATCCAAATATTCGTATCTTGTGGACATGAATGAAAGTGGTCGACGAATTGTTCATGCCAACAAGATAAGAAAGTTCATCACGAGATCATTGTCGTGTGGTCTGATCGTGGAAGAGGATGACGAATTTGGATCAGTTGTAGAAATACCACTGAAAGAAGACCACTCAGAGACAAAGCAGAAATCTCTCCAATTGGATTATGAACAAATTGGACACCTTACGAGCGATCAACAGAAACAATTGCTTGAAATACTAAATCGTTATGCAGACAGATTTTCTGACAAACCCGGACTATGCACATTAGTAGAACATGAAGTGGTGTTGAAGCCAGACTTTCAAGAAAAGGAGTTCATGGCATATCGCATACCATTAATATACCGTGCAGAAGTGGAAAGACAAATACAAGAGATGCTGAAAGAAAACATCATTCAACCATCGTCAAGCAGAATGGCAAGTCCACTTGTCATTGTCAAAAACAAGGATGGAGACTGGCGTGCGACTACAGATACATTAACTCTTTTACTGAGAACTGTAGATATCCTATGCCAATCGTCAATGATGTCCTGAGCAAAGTCGGGAAATCCAAGTTTATTTCCGTTATGGACTGTCGCAGTGCCTATTGGACTTGTCCTGTAAAGAAGAGTGATCAATGGAAGACTGCGTTTGTTACACATAATGGACTGTACGAATTTACGCGTGTTCCTTTTGGAATGATTAACTCTGGACGGACTTTTGTAAAAGCGATAAATATGATTTTGCAACCGATTCATGAATTCACTGAACCGTATGTTGATGACATTGCTGTACATTCTGATGATTGGGACATTCATTTAAAACATTTGGAATTGTTTTTGAAACAAATAAGACTGCATAATGTAACGTTGAACTTGAAGAAATGTGTGTTTGGTAAGAGTGAGGTGAAATTCATCGGTCACCTTATAGGATCAGGGAAGGGTGTATTGCTCATAGGCTGATTGGTCATAGGCTTATCGCTCATACGGCTGATTGCTCATAGGGCCTTTTGCTCATAGGTCTTTTTGCTCATACGGCTCATTGCTCATAGGGCTTATTGCTCATATGGCTTATTGCTCATAGGCTTATTGCTCATAGGCTTTTCATTCATATGCTGTCATATGCAATACAATAATAGTAGAGATAACAACTGATTTAAATGAAAACATTTACTAGCTTTTGTAATTGTTAAAATGTAAAAAACAGTTTAACTACAACAGTGTTCATCACGCTTTTAAACATTTTAACTACAAGAGTGTTCATTACTAAAGATCTCGAATAGAGAATAGTTGAATATGCTGTCACAAACAGTAGAGATAACAAATGATTTAAATGTTAAATGTTAAAAACAGTTAAACTTTTTAGCTACAACAGTGTTCGTTACTAGAGATGTCCGATACAGAATAGTTCAGTGTCTTACATGTTAACTACTTCAGTGTTAACTACTACAGATGTGTTTGACTTGATAAATTGCTGTTAATTGCAGTTAATGTCTTGTTTCTACCACCCACACGGTTTTATGGACTTCATAATTGAGCATTGTGTTAGTCTACCAACGCTAATAATATTGTCCCTAATTGATTAGCACTAGCTAAGGCGTGAAGAAGGGCATCGATATAGCAAACGGTATATTTGTTTTGGACCTAGGACAAAGTTCGTGTATTTTAGAGATATGAGCAACGAGCCTATGAGCAATAGACCCTATGAGCAATCAGCCGTATGAGCAATAAGCCTATGACCAATCAGCCTATGAGCAATCAGCCTATGAGGAATGGTCCTAGAGCCCAGGGAAGAAGATGATGAATCCGGACAGTTTGATTAATTTGAAGAAACCTGAAACGAAGAAGCAAGTGAAACAGGTCTTAGGATTTTTTTGGGTTTTACAGACAATTTATTTGTAATTTTGCTGAAATTGCTAAACCATTGACAGACTTAACCAGTAAGAAAGTACCTGAAAACATTGTTTGGACTGAGACACATCAGACATCCTTTGATTCACTGAAACAGATTGTATTGTCAAATGTGGTTCTATATATGTTTGAGGTTGGTAAACCATTTAATTTGTACTGTGATAGCAGTGATTTTGCTGTGGGAGCTGTTCTGTCACAGGTGGACAATGAAGGGATAGAACGTCCCGTTTCATTTATCAGTCAGAAGCTGACAGATACCCAGAGGAGATGGGCGACGATTGAGAAGGAAGCCTATGCAATCATTTGGGCTTTAAACAAGTTGAAAGAAATTATTATTGGTTCTAAAATCAATGTGTTTACAGACCATAATCCTTTAGTTTATTTGACTGAATAAATGTCGAAATCTGCTAAGTTAGTCAGATGGTCATTATCATTGCAAAATTTTGAC
This sequence comes from Lumbricus terrestris, assembly GCA_949752735.1. NCBI lineage: Eukaryota > Metazoa > Annelida > Clitellata > Crassiclitellata > Lumbricidae > Lumbricus > Lumbricus terrestris. Next base: position 34,697,755 of record OX457053.1, read on the forward strand.
ATTCTGTTGAACTACAAGAAAGGTAAACTGAATGTAGTAGGCCTAGCTGATTGTTTATCTAGACTGTAGCGTAAGATGTTTTCTGATGTTAGGCTATATTAAGAATTGTTTGCATTGTTTTAATTAAGGTACGTTCGCTAATTTTTAAAGATAATTAGCTCTCTTTAAAAGAAAGGAAAGAGGTAATGTAAGCTAATTTTGTATAGCATTATAATGGTCAGCTAATTGTTATGCAAGAGCGTACAGCTGAGGAAGGTCAGGTGCCTGAGTGGCGGGAAAGTTGCAGCGGCGCGACGTCGCCGGAGAGCGAGAGAGACAGAGACAGAGAGAAAGACAGAGAGGGACAGAGAGACGGACAGAGCGGCTGAAGGAAGAGTGTGCGCTAAGAGTGAGATAGATGTAGTAGGTGTGCTAGTCAGGTGTAGAAGAGGTATTAAGAAGAAAGAGTTAATAAGATGGCGTTTCTGTCGTAACATTGAATTTTTTGCCGTTGTTGGTAAATTTTGTGTTGATTGCAACTTTTGGAGATTTGAAAGAAACAGAATACAAGAAACCGATCGTTGTTTTAAGTAAACAAGTTAAAGAACTTTAGACACTTATAAACTAGCCATTAGCTACCTCAGTTCAGTCATTAGGTTAGGCCTATAGGCTGCGCTGCTGAACTTTAGAAGAGACTGGAAAGGCGTGGAAAGGTGGTGGTGGGGTGGTGGTGGCAGGGACGGTGGGGTGGTGGCAGGGGTGGTGGGTGGTGGCAGGGGTGGTGGCAGGGGTGGTGTGGTGGTGCATTGTAATAATGTTCAGTTTCATTACAAGCATACATGAAATTTCTGTTGCATTCAAATGTTTTGTGTTAGGTCTGAAAGCTGTGCACTTAGATGGAAGGATTTCCAAGGACTGGTTGATATATCCCATGGAAATGAAGAAGTCATTTATTGACAGGTGAATTATTATGTGATGCTTGAGTTGGTCAGATTGTGCTTATAATGACTAACTACCAAGTCATATCATGTGTACGTTTATTTAACAATTTTCTGCATGCATATATCAATCAATCAATCACAAATTTATATTGCGTCCCTTCAAGATCTTGGGTTGGGAGCGTCTACTCAGAGGCTCTCCCAACCCAAGCGTGGTCAAAAAGAAAAGAAGACAATAGAACAGCGGTTCCCAACCTGTGGCCCGCACGCCAAAAGTGGCCCACCAGGCCTTAAAAATTGGCCCTCATCTCTCAAAGAATTAACAAAAATATATGAAATATTTACATTTTGGACAGTATAGAACACGTAATTATTTTCTATTGCAAGTTATTTTATTTTGACGTCTATAAATAACATAAAATATTCTATTTTGAATCAATTTTATGAGCTTTTAGTTAGTTAAATTTTAACCTTGTGGCCTCTTATGTCCTTCAACTAAGAAAAAGTGGCCCTCGTGTCCTGCAACTTGCAAAAATGGCCCTAAAGTCAAAAAAGGTTGGCAACCACTGCAATATAAAGAGCCAGCAGAGTCATGGGGAAGCGAATGGAGAGCCGCAAGGAGGCCATTCCAGATAGCTGGACCCACCACGGAGAATGCTCTTCGCTGCATGGTAGTGGTACGAGAAAAAGGGACAAGATGGTCACCACGGGCAGATGAGCGCAGCGAACAGCAACCCAGAGAATGGGAGACAGCTCGGAAATAGCTCACATAGGTAGGATGGAGCTTGAGCCAGGACAAGCAATATTCGACCATCTGATTCTTATTTCACAATCTAATGTGATCTTCAAATGTTAAATGGCGAGTGGTAGTTAAAAATTAAAAATTCGCCAGACAGGTTTAGACCATAAACCTAGGCTTCACATTTGTAAAAAAATTTAAATCTGCCACCTCTGAATGAGAAATTTGACCACTGGCTTTTCAAAGTTAACTGATCCAAAGTAGAATAAACCAGACCCGTTGTTGGTCAAATGCTCAACAGATTCTATTGGGGAAGTAATCATTAATTTCAATAAATAATTCAAAACCAAATATAAAAATTGTCTGTTTGAACGACACCATTTATAGATTCCCACTCAATTGATGCATGTTTCTTCCGATAACAAGACTAATGTGCAGATTTCATTCATGGGACCATAATTGTATGCTGCATAAAAACATATAGAAATAGTAATACATTCACGTAACAATTTTTTTAAAGTATGAATGACTGAAAGCTGTGAAATAATTCGAATCACTGCTAATACTTAAGTGATTTCAGTTGGTGTTTGTAATTCTTTTTACCAAACTACCGCAGAACCTCTGACCAACACGCGGTTGAAAATGACTGATTTAGAGGATTCTAAATTATTGCATTTGAAAGGAGGAAATGAATGTATTAGCCAATGACACTTGTGTAGCCATAGGAATATAACATCTAATGAATATCATGAATATCATAATGTGGAAATTAGACATTCTTTGGCACGAATGAGCTCAGAAAAGATAGTCAGAACCATGGTGCTAGAAGACAAGCATCATCAGTGATTCAGTGAAACACGGCCAGTAGCAAATGTATGAATGTATGATCTGTTGCTGTCGTGCCTTTGGCCAGTACATCACAGTACACCCCCCCCCCCTATCGTATCACGGGTCAATTACCTTTTATATATATATATACATATACATAATATATATATATATATATATATATATATAATGGTCGTGGGTAATACAGCATTGCAGCTACATTTGATGCAATTAGTTTGCTCTCATGACAACCTTTTAGCTTTATAGTCAGTATAAATGCATGAATCAGCTCTTATAATTTTTTTAGTGATCTTAAAAATGAATTTTGCGATCATTTTGTAAACAGTCAAAACTGATAATTGTTTTCGAAACTGATAATTGATTTCTGTTTGTTGTTCAACATCCCTAACTAGTGCTGTTTGAATTAAATTGTGAAAAGCTAATTCTCGTACTTGTTGATCATGCGATCATTTGTTTAAGGCTGATGAAGAGCGACCGATGGACCGCACAAAGAAGCGTTGATGATCCGTCTGCTGCTTCGCCTTGCATGTGTGAAGCCATTCTGACGATATCAGGAAATCCCAAGGATACATTTCTTGATATGACTGTGAGTGATGATCTATTTCTCTCATTTTTATAACCCAACAGTTTCACTAGACTGTTCCACGAACCTTGACTGCGTAAACTCGTTCGATCCCTGTTATGGGGTTGGGCAGGGCAGTCAGAAGTTTTGGAATGGGGATGCCTGACCACACATGACTTGATATAGGATTAAGGCGCAAGTTACAATTTCTGGCCCATTCTGCAATGTGGTCAAGTTCAGCATCTGTAGTGTCAATATTTGATGCAGGAATTATCAGATAGCAGTCATCAGCATATTTAGAAAGTCTCTTGCCTGCCTGTAGTAGGTTTTGATCGTGAAATTAAGGTTGACACCGATCCAAGGCGTGCAGACCATTGAATGATGCTCACATTAATTCACTCTAAAGAGGAGACCAAAGAACTTTGCGCAATGCACTCGGTTTTGTTACTCAGTTGTACACAAAGTCTGGAATAGGCATGGAGGCTAACTGTGCAGCCAGGCTATTATGCCTTAAAGTATCAAAAGCATTAGGCAAATTGAAAGACACCAAGCGGACATATGATTCACATTAAAAACTGATTCAGCTAAATAGTGAGTTAGAGCAATCAGCGCAGCAGTTGTTGACCCAGATGGTCTGAAGGCATATTGGCCGGAATATATTTCATCAGGATGGTCAGAATTGGATAGCAACAAATTTCTCTAGAATTTTACATAATACAGGTGTAATAGAAATAGGGCGGAAATCAACCTCAGAATTAGGACTCAACATTTTATGGATTCGGATAATTTTGCTCTACTTCCATTGAGGAGGGATACACAATTCAGACAAAGATCTTTTAAACAGGTACGATATGGGTGCGGACAAAAGATGAGCCATGCTTGACAGGAGCCATGATGGAAACGCATCAGGTTCAACTGACACACCACGACTAGATGATAGGGACGGAAGACCTGGATTTCCTCCAGTGACCACGGCCTCATCAGAGGTGATTGTTGCTTTTTTGGGAAGCTTCTTCGGTAGGTCGGTAGAAGTTGTACAGTTAACCCTTTGAACCCGACGGGCCTTCCGGCTCGTTATCCATAGAGTCTCGGGAGCTCCGGGTTCAAAGGGTTGAGACTGTCAGCTGTGACGTTGCTATCATGACCTAGGACCGTTCCTGGTCTCACCACGAAGCCGTTGCATTTCTGACCATAGGTTATGTGAACCACGCTCGAGACAGTCAAAAGTCATCTCGGGTTTTTTGCGATGATTAATCTGGTTGATTTGAGCAGATTTTTGACTGGATGATATTCTTCACCTGTTCTATTTCCTCCCCATTTTATGTGATGTTTACAGCTTCTCCTCTCTTACTTATCTTCATCACCTTTGTTTTATTTTAATGTTTATTTTCATGTCGTAGTTCATCGATATCCTATTTAAGGGATCCATCACCATCACCTCTTTGTCCCTCGAGTCAGGACCGCCATGGCTCAATCCAGATCATTTGCCTGCATTGGTCCCTCCCTATGGAATGGGCTTCCCCATCAGTTTGCTCTGCCATCCTCTCTGGTAGTGTATCCTCGTCTTTCTCTCGTCTAAAAACTTACCTTTTTCTTGGAGTTAAACGCACTGGGAGCGCTTCTGAAAGGCTCTTGCTGTGAGAAGCGCTTTATAAATTGTCAGATAAGATAAGATTTGTTGGCCCTCCTGACTGCCTGGTCGTCTGCAAATATCAATGCTTTCACCATTTTCCCACCCACCTTTACCCCCTCTTCCAGCCCATCTAACGCTTCTTTCTTTTGTTTTAGGGTTGGAGAAAGGGAGTTGTGTTTGTCAATGGCTTCAACTTAGGTCGATACTGGGAAATTGGACCTCAAGCTACTCTCTACCTACCAGCTCCTTTACTGAAGGAGGGTGAAAACCAGGAAAGTAATCGTAATCGTAAACTCAAAATTTCTAAAGCGCCACTCGAAAGCCAAGCGTGGGGCACCAGCTTGTTCACGAGCACTGCGTTGAGTCAGAAGGACTGTCCGTGAGAGTAGTCCGTGGTGGTCCGGGTCGAGTTACCATAGGATCAGAGGGGTGGAACAGCTACTAAGTACTGTTGTGCTTACGTGGGGCATGGTGGTGTAGTGGGTATGTTCACTGCCTTGCAGGTTCGAATCCACCTCAAACCGCCTCATAGGGACCTTGGGCAATTCCTTCACTCAAAATTGTTCAGCGCTTTGGCAGTTGTTCAAACATGAAGGTAGAAAATGAGACCAGCGTGGTAGGCATGCAATTAATCTAGCAGCAGTATTTAGGATCGACTGTAGAGGTGAATGACAAACCGTGGAAGACCAATGGAAATGGGAATTACAGTAGTCAGTGCAGGAGCATAATGAAAGCATGGACCAGAGTGGTAAAAACAGAGGATGAAACAGAACGCTGAACTTTATATGATGTCTGAGATACCTTAAATGAAAATGTGAAGAACATGTAAGGTTAGAGATATGTGCTTTAAAAGAAAGAAAGCTGTTTAGGGTAACACCCAAATCACGTACAGTCAATGAAAAGAAGTAGTGAGGAAATATTTCCGAGAGGAGAACAAAAAATCAATCCAAAGTAATCGGAAACCAACTAAACTGAGTTTCGGAGATAGACGTTTTGATGTGTGTTTACTTCATTGCTTCATTATTATTCGACGTATGATATGCGTAAACATTGTAAAACTCTTGAAACTGTTCTTTTCTGCTGGAGTTGTGAGCACCTCTGATAAGTTATCCTAGAGAAGTACCTGGTACTCCTAGAGAAGTACTATATAAATGCTCTGAATGAATGTATAATACATTATATGATGTCATGCACTATTGCCTTGTGATGTTATTTTTGCCAACTCTTCTCCATCTGGCCAACCCATTCTACCCGATCATCCTGTAAGTTATATCATCGGCATAATGGCTGCTGTGTGATCGCCAAGAAAATTCTGCCGAAACCGGCGTCTTCGGGCAAATCAGGGAAGCACCCCATGTTCACTACTTATCTCAAGTTCTCTAACAAAGCCATATCCAGTGCTGCACCATGTCTCTGGAACAGTCACTTTTTCAGCTTCTCCACCATCATTACAAATCACCCACTGTCACATTCTTCAGTTTCCTCTAACCATCACCTCTAGGGCTTTCCACTTGAAACTGAAGTCTCACCTCTTCTAGAACTCTTACCCTGGCATACCTGATCTTTTGTTTACCTAAGTGGCATCCTCCCTTAACATAGTTACCTGGTTGGCTGGAATTGGGCTCGAATCTCCTTCACACCCTGGCTTGATGCTGTACTCGTTTTTAAGCAAGTGACAAATGCAAAACTGAGAATTTACCACAGCCTGCGTTGCTATGGTGTAAAATATTTATTTTGCATGGAGCTACATTGATGGAACTGAAAATAATTTGCTAAAATAAATTTAATTTCAGTATGGACATATCTTTTTTTCTTACAAAGTGATATTGCATGCTATCCGTTTTTCATCTTAATTGTTTTGCACGACCGTTAACTGGTAATTCTCCCCGAGTTAGTGCATGCAGTGATTTCTGATATAGCCGGTTCCATTAACCTAATGATAGATTTTCTTTATAGTTTTAGGTACACTGGTACAGTCATGTAGTCATTGATGTTCTGTGTAACTGGATCATTTCTAGTGTAGCTTGGCTGGTGTGTGGGTGCTATAATGGCCGTAAATGTTGGTTCTTTTTAAAGGTGCTGATATTTGAACTTCACCAATGTCCAGCCGATGTGCTGAGATTCGTAGCACAACCAAAGCTTGGAGAAGTTCTGCTGCACAAGACTATTGTTCCAGCATGGGCGAAATCGTTGCTATTTGTCTTGAAGAACAGCCTGCGATTGGGATCGTGGGTGTGGACGGTACTCAGACCGTTTCTTAAATAGCTGTCGCAGTGCTTTTGGCTTTCATGTTTGAAACATTGCAGATTGACTATTGGTAACAAATTGTTTTATTTAAAAGGGATGACCTTGCTTTAGCTTTTATTCAGGCACGCATTGAGGTGCTAAGGGTGCTGCAGCAACCGGGCCCACTATTTTGAGGGCCTGCTTCTATAAATATGTGCTATGATTGTGCGCGGTTGACTGGTGGTTTGCAGAAGAAACTATTGGAGGATTATCACAGCGTCCAGGCCTTAATTAGCCCTGCTTGTGTTAGAGGTGTAATGATAATTAATTTGCTGTATTAATGAACAGATTAATGGAAGTTTTTTGCAAGAAAAATGCATGTTCCCATTATGACAATGCTTTATATTCTGTCAAATGTTCTTCTGTCATTCTTGACTAAAAATCTTCAAAGTGTACGTCTTTCCATAATTTCAGAATGAGTAAATTATCACAAACAATGAGTATTGATGACAATGATGAGAGTGATCTTTATCAATACAAATGTGGAGGTTTGCAATTCGAAGAAAAAGATTGTTATATTATTTTAATTATAGAAATGACATTGAATCTTGTTGGCATTTTTTATTGTATGAACTCTATGTAGCTGCGTCCTATTTTGCTTCCATAAGAGTTTCTTTCTACTGAATAATCGAGCGTTTAAATTCTTCCACATGTAGTAACGCAGTACTGCTACTGTATGGGTGGATGATGGGACTTGATGTTTCCAGCATTGACGGCGAGCAGTTTTGCTTTGTGTGTTGAACAGTACGTTGATCTGCATTGACTGAGGCACAGACAATGTTCCAACGGATGTAGGTGAATCATCAAGATCAGATCCCAATCATTTAATTGACTTCTCCTCCCCAACTTATATGGGTGACAGTCACATTTGACAGTCAAAGTGTGTGTGTTTGTTTGGGTTTGTATGTTTGTGTGCATGCAGCACATCCTAGAAGTAGCTTGCTACTGATGACACAAATATGGAAATTCATTCTGAATTTATATAGCACTTCTTCAAGGAGGCTACTCAGAAGCGCTCCCAACTCTAGCACGGCAAAAAGCACAGTTTTGAGTTTGGTAAAAAAAATGCTTCAGTAAGAGCCTGAGGAAGCAGACATGGCTCCTGTAGTGTGAGCCCATTCCAGACAGCTCAACGGAAAAAGCTCAAGTTGCAATTTGTGCGAATGGAACCAAGAAGACCCCTTCTGTGCACAATGTGATGGGGGCGGTGGCCTTGGTTACCCATGGAGCAACAGAGCTCTCGCAGGTAGTCTGTGGCAATACCAAGCTGACATTGCCAAACAAGAGCAGTGATCCTATAATCAATGTGCTGCCAGGCAGAAAGCTAACTGGTGCAAATTAGGAATTTGTCCAATTAGACGTGCTGCAGAGCGTAAGATTCGTCGGTTCAGGCACATTATTTGATTGGATGGGAGGTCAGATTAGCGTGACGAGCAATAGTCGAATTGCTGTCATTATAATAGATTACATTACAACTGAACGTTGAAAAAATAAAAATCTAAAAACAGGCAGGATCTTTCAGAAGAAAAAAACTTTTTTTTTTTACAGCTATGGTCTTTTCCATTTGCTCAGTCAGCTGCTGTTGTTATCCTGAGTGTGAGTATTGAGACGAGATTGGCTCTGTACGTTGCATCTTTGGTCAACTGTGACTTTGCATCTGTCTCGTTGGTGAAGGCTACGTCTGCCGCCGAGGAATTGATCGTTTGTCGGTGGGCATTGGACCACCGCCGGCAGGGCTCGTTTGACTGATCGAAATTGTCTGGTGTCTGCAAGAACTTCAACTCATTGTTCACATCTGACAATTTGTCTGTTCTTCTTGTTTCCGCATAACTGGATCGTCAGTGGACAGATTGTCCAAGCAAACTGGTGTGCTTGGTGGTCGGAGCATAACTTAGATAAGACCAATGTGTAGGACTTTTACACAGAGCGTCCATAACTGCTGAGAATAAGGGCGAAAGGCGCCGGGAGAACATCCAACAAATATAACTTACAGTATAGATAAGAACTGAATATGGAGACACTGACAAATTCAAAATCAAGAAAGGGGTGAGGCAGGGATGCATCTTGTCTCCATTCCTTTTTAATTTGTATGCGGAAAGAATAATGAGAAAGACGGAATTAGAAGGGGCAACTGAGGGAGTAAAAATCGCTGGGAAAACACTGAATAATCTTAGATATGCGGACGACACAACTTTAATGGCAAAAAAGAAAGTTGATCTGGTAGAACTGATAAGAAGGGTGAGGAGAGAAAGTGAAAAAGCCGGCTTATACTTCAACATAAGCAAGACAAAGGTCATGACAACAGCAAATTGGGTTAGTTTTGAGATAGATGGAGAGGAAATAGAGGTGGTAAAAAGCTTCACATTCTTGGGATCGCTGATCGAAAAAGAGGGAAAATGTGATCCAGAAATAAAGCGAAGTATAGCGATAGGGAAAACCGCAATGATTGGACTGGAAAAGATATGGAAGGACAAACATGTAAGTTTAGATACTAAGAAGAGGCTCGTGAGAGCACTAATCTTTCCAACGATATTATATGGCTGCGAGACATGGACAAAGACAAAGAATATGGAGAAAAAGATTAACGCATGCGAAATGTGGATTTGGAGGAAGATGTTGAGAATATCTTGGACAGAGAAAAGAACGAATGAATCTATAAGAATGGAAATTGGATTGGAAAACGAAGAGTCGTTAAAACAATTTGCGACAAGATTGAAGCTAAGATTCTTCGGACATGTAATGCGATCTGATGGTTTGGAGAAGGAAATGATGCTGGCTTGTGGTGAAGGAAGGAGAAGACTCGGCAGACCAAGGATGAAATGGATGGATGAGATACACGACTTAACTGGCATGAATTTGGAAGAACTGAGGGACTTGTCTGCGAACAGAGAACAATGGAGAATGTGTGTCAAGTCGATCGCTAGAACTCTACGAGTTGACAGCACAAGGTGATATTCAACGACCGGGTGCAGGTGGTGGGTTCATCGGTAAAGAGGTCGAGAAGTGGAAGCCAGTGCAGCTCTCATAATGCCCTGCGGTGCCTCTGATGAGTCGGAGTGGGGCTTGCGCTGCTAATTAGGGTTCAATAATTGCTATTAATTATAAATTCTAATTATTATTAATTAATATAATATAGTTGTTATGACCTAATTAATTTAGCTAATTAGCGTGACCTAATTAATATGGCCTAATTACTATGACCTAGTCAATGTGCCCTAATTAATGTGACTAATTAAGATGGCCTTGACCTTGACCCGGGGTCATTGAGTGCAAACTGCGCCGCCAGATGGATTTTCTAACTACTTGCCTAAAAAACCTAATCAGTTTGTGTAATTTGACTTTGACTTATGGCCCCGGCGAGGCTTTCGTCCGCATCAGCCGCTCCTCTTTGGACAGCTTCCAGTCGCCCTTGTCCTGTGCTCTTCACATCGCCTCTCCCACGGTTAATCCCATCCTCAAGCAGTCCTCTTCCACCATGTTCATCCATCGCTTCCTGGGCCTGCCTCTTCTCTTCCTATGCACATGTCCCTGCAGTGCCACACTGCCACCTTTGGATATCTTCCACTCTGAATTCTGGTGAGATGTCCGAAGTACCGCATTCTTCTTATCTGTATCCTGTCCACAATGTCTCGCTGGATTTTGAGTATGCTGCGTATTTCCTTTCCCTCCTTGTGACCCTCTATCCTTCGCAGGCACGTCATTTCAAATAGGCCTACCCTCAATCGTCTTTTCGGTGTCTCTCTCATCGTCCACCTCTCTGAGTTGTATAATAGTAGCCTATACATATAGGCCTAGGCCTACAAAGGCTACTGCTCAGCACCAACGTTTCATGTATTCGCACATGTCACAAGATCTTCTCTTTAGCATAGGTCTATCTAGTGCGTCTTTCGAGTAGGCTATCAGCCAGATCGAGCTCATTCTCTGTGCGAACAATAGGCCTATGTATACATAAAACGATATCTGTGGCCTATGAACTGTGCAATGTGTATTCTTAGGTGTGCAGCTCGAATCTGTCCCACATACAAAATTGCAGAGGCCGTGAAGACAGTTCAAGACACAGCCTTTTGGTATCTTGTACAACGTGTGACGTTGCAAAATATGTCATGTGTAAGAACAATCTGTCAAATTCAGGGGTGACATATGTCCCCCCATGACGTACGTCCATGCCAACGGCTCTCAATAATTATTACCAGGCCTATTTAGCGATTCAAGGCGGTTGCGTACCGTACCGCAGCACTTTTGACTGGCCAGCATTGGAGGAAACCTACGTGGCCGTTCCAGAACCCACCAACTAGGCTAGGCGGTTAACAGTTTCCGGAATTTTTTTATTCTTGAGGGATTAGAACTCCCTCGGGTAAAAATAATAATGATAATATTTAGTAATGACAATAATATTAGAAGTAGGTTATAGGCTAATATCTTTTATAATAATAAAGAACAAAGCAGCTTTTCGTGAAGTTTATGGTAAAAATAATTAAAATATTGCGTTTAATGAATGACTGTAATAACAATAATATTCTCTTTTTTCAAGAATCCGGTTGACAGACCGCAGCCGGTTACAGCTTACAATTATGCAGTTTAAACAATTCACAAGAACGGAGATAACCGAATACACAAATCTTGGCGAGGCCTGTAGGCCTACTATCTGAGCATAGGCCTAGGCCTACCGCCTGTAATAATAATACCGATAATTTTATATTATTCATTAATTCATAGGCCTATTAGGCGTTAGTGAAGTCCATGAAGGATCCTGAACACATCGGGGGAAAAATTGTAATAACTACAATCCTAATGAATGAATGAATGAATGAATGAATGAATGAATGAACGAACGAATGAATGAATGAATGAATGGGGTGGGGTCCGTAGCTCAGTGGAGAGAGCGTTGGCCGATAAACTGAGAGTCATTGTCGCGACCCGGGTTCAAGCTTCGCTCAGGGCAAAAATGTATTTGAATTTTCTGTTAGCTGCCAGTGGCGCTTTGCTGTTGCGTTGTTTGACTCGGGATCTGCTGAAAATAAGATCGCCCCTCCCACTCCTGACTTGGCCGAATCAGGAGCGTTCCAACACTTAGGCCATTAGTGCTAAGTAAGGGGCCCGGTAGAGTAATGGTTAACACGCTGGCCAAGAGTGCGAGAGGTAGTGAGTTCGAGCCCCCGTTGGGCGGATTTGCTTTGTAGGCTGCTATTAGCGCCGTTGTAATTACAAAGCTGTCTGTTCAGTTAGTAGTTAAGTTTAATTAAGATTACCGCATAACTTGTAAATGTAAAGCGCAGTGTGTTTACAGGCGCTCAATTAAAGAAAAGATTATTATTATTATATCGAGCCTGTTGTAGCCGACCTACGTGTCGTGCGAAGCTTGCCGTATTTCGTATAACTTGTACCTGTAATCGTTCTGCGGTGTGTCAGATTGTATGTGAATAAACGAATATTATTATTGTGATGGCTTTACTTGCTAACTTACTTACTGACGACCTAGAATCTGATAAAGCAACCAATCAGAATTCCCCACGATTAATCGACGGCACCGAAATTGCGAAAGGTTGTTAGGTCGACCGCCGCCGCCGTGTGTATGGATGACGCGAGTTTAAGATTATCACATTCGTTAGTTTTTACTGCTGAGTTGGAATCAAATGTGTCGTCGTCGTCTTATAGGCGCTGCGTCGGCTGTACCGATATTTCTTATATCGACTGTAGCAACTGCCGAAGGTATATTAATGTTTGATTCTTGTGCACTTGAAGCCACCAGTGGTATCTGCATAGAAGTGTGATGAAGTTAGTAGAAGTAACCGAAATTTCTATCCCGTAGCATTGCGTATAGTAGGTGGTATATGTCGTTCTGACAGACCCGCTGAGAGAAGGGGGAGAAGGATAAATGCCAAGAAATTCGGTAACCAAGTGTCCGGCAGCTGTTTAGTTGTAAAAAGTTTATTTATTGTCTCTCTAAATATACTACTTTTAAAATTAACAACTGAATGAAATTAACCACAGTCATTGATTCATTAAAATGTTGTATGACTCCCCTTCAAGAAACGTACTACGAGGCCCAGCCCAAGCAGGGTAATACAAATTAGAATTCAGGAACTTGTACACTATATTGGCATAATTTCTAAGGAGTAGGTGCGCCGCGCGAGTGTAGGACATTCCCCCCTGGACAAAACCCCCCGGACAAAACCCCCTGGACAATAAAGTCCCGGACAATTCCCCCCTGATTTAGCCTAGGACATTAACCCCCCGGACAATTCCCCCCTGATTTAGCCTAGGACATTAACCCCCCGGACAATTCCCCCTTGCTGTGCATAGCCTATTCTGTATTATTTGCTCAAACTTAGGCTAATTATCCGGTTTGCGACTCTGTGTCAACTAGTTAGTGTCATACCGGTAAACACCTGTCGCTGTCATTCAGGCGTGAACTTATAACTTGTTAGTGTCGTTCAGTCTCTCCGATATGAAGCTAATACCTGTTGGAGTAATTTAGGACAGCAAGAATCGTTGTCATCAATCCAGCTTCCATTTAGGCCAAAATTCGTTTCATCAAACTTCTATTTAAATGACAATTTTTGTTATTCATCCAGCTCCAATTTAAGCAAGAATATTTTCATCAATCCAACTCCAATTTAAGCAAGAATATACTAGCTCCAATTTAAGCAAGAACATTTTCATCAATCCAGCTTCCATTTAAATAAAATGTATTTTGTATCGACTCGGCTTCTATTTAGTGAGAATTCTTTTGATCAATTTAGCTTCCATTTAAATAAAATGTACTTTGTAGCAAGACGATGATATGGATCTGAAACGTGACCATGAGAAAGGAAGACATTATTTTGTATGCGGTCAGAGAGAGGAAGCCAGTGTAGTTGGTTGATCATAAACGATGATATGAGAGTACTTAGGAAGATGAGCAATCAATAGAGCAGCAGCATTAAGGACAGATTGAATAGATTGAATAGATTGATAGACGAACCTTTGGAAGACCAATAAGAAGTGATTACAGTAATCAATTCTGGAACAGACAAATGCATGGACTATGGATGTCATGGTTCAAAGATGTCATGGTTCAAAGATGTCATGGTTCAAAGATGTCATGGTTCAAAGATGTCATGGTTCAAAGGCTGCTGACACATCGAAGAGTGCAAGAAGGGAAACCTGAGCCTTATCAATAGCTGCATAGATGTCATCTAGCATGGAGAGCAGGACTGTTTTGACCCAAAAACTGGATTGGCGAGAGGGGAGAAGGCCTGTTGATTCAAGGTAAGGAAGAATCTGAATGGAAACCAGATGCTCAAAGGTTTTAGAAAGAAAAGACAGGTTGGAAATAAGCCGATAGTTTTGACGGTGGGTAGGGTCAAGATTAGTTTTCTTAAGTGAAGGAAAAGCCAAAGCACGTTTTTGAGAAGCAGGAATGAAGCCCTCAGCAAGTGATCTACTGAAGATCATCATCATCATCATCATCATCATCATCAGCAACCGTGGGCTCAGCGCCCGTAGGTGTCCGATGCCTTCTTCACCAGGTCCTTCCACTTTCTCCTATCCAGCGCCGTTCCGCTCAGCTCCTGAAGCGAGGCTTTGCCCCAATCGGATACGTCGTCGAGCCATTCCCTATGAGGCCTTCCTCTCTTGTTTGTCCCATCCATTCGTCCGAACATCAGTGCTTTGATCTTCCTGCTGTTATCCATTCTGCAGATGTGCCCGAACAATCCTAGTTTCCTTCTGATCAGCTTCTGCATGATGTTTTCTTTTAACTGCACTCGCTTGTATAGTTCTGTGTTGTTTACCTTCTGCATCCACCCTGTTCTTAGTATTTTCCTGTAGCATTTTCTTTCGAAGGCCATAAGTCTTTGTTCAATGTACTTTGTTACCACCCAGGCCTTGCACCTGTATAACAGAGTGCTGAAAATGCATGTCTGTAGTACCTTCTTTTTCGTTTCTGTCCCTATGGCTTTGCTTCTCCACACCTTCTCCATTGCCTTCAATGCTGTTGCTGCCTTCGCCAACCTAGTTTGCACTTCCCTTCTGGCGTCTAGGTCATATGTCGTGTTGCTCCCGAGGTATGTGAAATGTTCAACGTTCTCCAGCGGGTTTCCGTCTATGACTAGTACCTCGGTGGGGTTTTCTGCGCCAAATGCTAGCGTTTTCGTTTTCTCGAAGTTCATATTGAGGCCGTATCTCTTACTCTCGTCATTCAGCTCTCGAGTTGTTTCTTCCAATCTCTTCGCATCTCTGTCTAACAGGTCGATGTCGTCGGCAAACGCGAGGTTATTAATTGTTGTGCCACTTATGACTACTCCTCCCTCTTTATCCCGAATCTTGTCCAGTACTCTTTCCAGTACCAAGATGAAGGTGGTTGGCGATATCGGGTCTCCCTGCCTTGTTCCTCTGTTTGTTGCGAACCATTCTCCCAGGTCACCACCTATTTTCACTGCTGCTATTGAGATTGAGAAAAAAGGAGCAAGATCATCAAGTATGTCAATGATAATAAATGGGGGAAGTGGGTCAAGTTCACATGATCTGATTTCAATTGGTAAATAAATATAAATTCGCGATCTTGCACAGCACAAATTTTCGCAAAATTCCAGGTTTTGCTCAGCAGCGCAAAAATTGGCAATCCGCGCGATTTTAGCGCCAATTTTTGGCAAAATCTTGCTAATATTTATAAATTGGTCTTTGATTGACTTAAAAATTACTGTGGCAGTTCAACATAGCAATGACATCGATGGGCGATAATAAAAATAGCGGCCACCGAATGGGATGAAATTATAGAGGGATTTTTAGTTCATCATTGATTGGAGAGATAGAAGAGTCATGGGAAACCTGTATATGGGTCAAAAAGTAATGATTAGAATAGAAGGTGAGTACTCAGAACAAGGATTAATTGGAAGAGGAGTAGGGCATGGATGCCCGCTCTAGAGACCTCGAGAAAAGGCTGATCAAGACGATGATATGGAGTGTGACTCTATAATTATGGATCTGAAACGTGGACCATGAGGAAGGAAGACATCAAGCGATTGGAGGCTTTTGAAATGTGGATATGGTGGAGGGATGGAAAGGATTATCTGGACGGAGCACTTAGTGAACGAGGAGGTGCTACGGATGGTGGGGGAGGAAAGAGCGATAATCACAACAATAAGGAAAAGACAAAGAAACTGGATTGGCCACATACTGAGAGGAGACACCCTTATGAGGGAAATAATTGTTATGCTGCCAATTTCTCGAGTAACATGTGATTTCTAAATGTTTTGTAGACATGCCTGGAACATTGGGTGTGAGAAGTTCTTGTTTGCCATTCATGCTGATTATGGCTTGGACTGGCATCATTCGAAGTATGTTCTTACATATATGATTATAAATTATATTCTTTGAAATTTGTTGCCCACTTAATTATTCTCATATTATCGGTTGTAATTACTTGACTTCGTATCTTAATTATATATAACCTAACTTACCCTTGTGGCCTTTCTGAAGGAGAGATTGGGTACTATACATCCACAGTTATTTACCACAGACTTTTGAAAAACCCAGGCAATACAGAACTGCTATGGCTCAGTCTTGATCTTTTGTCTCAATTGGTCCTTCTCTCTGGAATTCTCTGTCTCCTTCTGTTCGCTCTACACTTCTGTCTGTCAGTCTGTCCTCTGCTCTGTCTCTTCTCAAAACCTGCTTCTTCTCGCGGGGCCTTGCACACTGGGAGCGCCTCTGAACGGTTCACCCTACTAGAGGCGCTTTATAAATGTTTAAATACAATACAGATGAAGATGGTGCCTATGATAGTGACATAGATGAAGATAGTGATGACATATCATTGGATAATCCAGCTGTACCTAATAGCTGAATTATTCCAAAGTGACAATGAAGACAAGGACTTTTGTGAGAATTAATGAACATTTCCATATTCGTTTATTTGATTGATTTTTATAAATTCGCTAGTATTTATTCTAATCTTAGCTGATTAGTTGTTGTTTACCTGACAGTTTTGCTTCTCTATTATCTATTGATATCGTTTTCTGATTGATGTAGGGAACTTAATATTATGGTAAAATCACGAGAGAATGTTCAATGTCCTTCATCTCCATAGTGCAAAAAACCATAAAATCAAAAATATGATTTTTTGTGTGTGTACGTGATATATGGATAAATTTAGGAGTTTAGATTTCTTTGGACCGTTTTTACAAAACCTTGGCATTTTGATATAAAGAAATTTGGTACATGCTAGCAATAATGGTACCAGAAACTAATGCTACCTAATGCTTTATTGCATATATGGTCGCACACCATCCGACCATGTAACTGATCTGTTGCGTGACAATCTGCACTGGCTGCGGGTCCCTCAGCGGATTACATATAAACTATGCCTGATAACATACAAATCTCTACTTAACCTTATGCCGGACTATATATCTGAATTTTGCATTCGTGTAGCAGATAGTCGGCTAAGATCATCGTCGAGGGGTCTGCTACAGGTCCCACGGTCAACCACGAGATTTGGGGAAAGCTCGTTCTCTGTGTCTGGACCCACTGCATGGAACAGTCTTCCTGACTATGTGCGGAATGCAACTTCTCTGGAGGCATTCAAATCCAGACTGAAGACTTATCTATTTAAACAATTGCTAGTAACTTTTGAACTCTTGTACAGCGCCCTTTCCTTCGGCCTCGGCTGAGCTACGGCGCTATATAAATTGTCTTATTATTATTATTATTATTATTATATAGGTCAACTAAACTGTTGATGTTTTTTAGACATTCAGTGCATAGCTAGTAGCACTGCGGATGTTGAGAGATACTTGGAACTTGGGAAGAGATCTCTTGCTGCTGGTCAATTGTCTGAAGCTTTATCTCATTATCATATGGCTGTTGGTGAGTTTTTCCATTCACACAAATTGTTTAAGACTTTATGCTCACACATTGGATCTGTAGACCAATTTAGACCAATGGCTCGTGTCAGCTGCCAACATGTGTGATTAAGCACAATTTATTTAATAAGCAGAAAAAATCATACGACTTTAAACACCACAATTCTTAAGCATCGTCTTCAGCGCCAACAAGACGAAAGTCGACACAATGGCATTGTTTCGACTTTTCGGAAAAACTAGACAACAACTTTGCCACTTCTCCTTGGAAATTTACACAGGTCTTCACTAAAATCTTACTGTAAAATGAAAAGATGCAACCTATTGTGGTTCTTCGTGCAAATACCAGACCTACGAACAACACTAAGCTGACCAAATTTTAGCACATGGAGGTGCTCAGGACTCTCGCATGGCCCCCAAAATAGTTTTGAGGTGAATATAGAATGTGTGAGAAAGAGTTCTGCTCCTGAGGGAACCCGTTCCACACTGTCAGGCTTTGGAGGTGGCTCGACCGCTCAAGTAAGAATGACAATGCTGGAGGTCTCTTGAGATTGGCAGCCAGGAAGTAGTCAGTCACCCACAGAAATCACAAGATTTCTCTGTTACTCAGTATGTTAAATCCATCACCAAAAGAGTGCTCAATTTAAAAGAGGATTGCTCAGTAAACACAAGAGCACAGTGAGCAAAAGAGAGCAGAAAGCAAAAGATAGCACAGGGAGCACAAGAGCGCCTAGTCCACTTAGGAGGGCACAGTGAGCTGCACTGTCTTATGAGGGACAAACAATAGACAATAAACTTGAAGGGGCTTTGTATAGCCATCATTTGCTACAGGCTAGATGGCCAATTGGGTCATTCCGTGCCAGATCAACCGATGCCTCCCACTCTCCGATCCAAATTTTCTTGATATTTTCACCAAAAATCAATTATCATCTGGTATGAAGAACTGGAAAGTTTCAAGTGTCCAGAGTGAAGACTGACCGAGTTATGGGGTACTCAGGTTGGTGGGGTTAGGCCGAAAATTGAACGCGAATTTGCGTCTGTGAATTTTCTCCATTTTCAGACGTGAATAACTTTTGATCTAGAGCAGCTAAAGACATTTGGTTTTCAGTTTTCAGTTCTGTGCATAGCATGGATTGGCAACGTCAAGTAATATTTGCTGTCTTTGATATGAGGAATTAATAAGAATTTTTGAAAAGTGTCGAAATATTTCTTGCCGAGCCCATTTTTGTCATGTTTGCAGACTCACTACACAGGCAGCATATGCAAGAAAGGAATAATTTTTGTATGGTTTTATTCAGCTATTAGTGGAGTCTTAATTGTGCAATTTATTTGTGTTTGGGTTGCAAGGAAATGCTGTAGCACTTTGCCAAAAACCCTTAATCTCCATGACAGTGGTCACATTCAACTTACCAAATGGGCGTGTGGACCACCTGCTAACAAGTCAAATTTTTTTAAATAAATTTTTTTACAAAATTATTTGAGTCGCCACGATGCAAGAGGGTCGGTCGGGTTACCGGAAACACAACATTATTCTTTTTTGCCTTACTGCGGATAGTGGGAAAGGGCATTCCACAATCCACATAGAAGGGAGTAGCCTACCTTGAATTGGATCCGAGAGGCAACAGGAAGCCAGTGAAGAACATCAGTCATTTATATATATATTATAATAATAATAATAGTGGTAATAATAGTAAGAAAAATAATAATATTAGTTAGACTACAGTTGTAAAATGGAAATTACACACAATTGTCTGAAAATCAAGAAAGTTTGAAATGATCTGATCTTGATAATTTTTGACTGTCAGACATGAGGTTTGGTTAGTGTTGCTGTTTAAAAACGTATCAGTTATAATTAACTTTATTTCTTCTTCCCATTCATCAATTCAGTTTAGGAAAAAATAATTTACAGTTCCAATTTAAAGAGAAATTCTTGATTGTGATAATCTAGCATCAAATGATTGAAACAAGACTTCACGCTTTCGAATTTTATTTTCATGCATTTCTGTTTTGTATGTTTTCAGAGGGTGATCCTAACAACTACTTGACGTATTTTCGCAGAGCTACGGTATATTTGGCAATGGGTAAATCCAAATCAGCTTTACCAGATTTAGACAAAGTTGTGGAACTGAAACCAGACTTCAATGCTGTAAGGAGTTCAACCTTTTTAGTACTACTGCAATTTGTCTAGAAATAGTTGTATGACTGTATGTGGTGATTCATCAAAAACCGTTACACTACATAAGTCAACATAACCCATCTCGATGACCATCAATTTTAATGAAATTTCAGAATAATGACCCTTGATGCTTTAGCCAAGTGCTATAAAAGTTAGTTCACATTCAAAGCTATAATGACGTAACGCGGACGACGAAACTAATGACGTCACGGCTATCTCGACATACAAGCAAGATTCCAATGCTCCCGTCAGTCACTGAGGTTTTATCACGCAAACTTAGTCAATTTCATCTCGTTTAGCCTCCTGATGCGAAACAGTTTACTGTAGCACCACCAGTAACAATCAGAATGATCGCATTTACGTATCTGCCGCTACACGGAAGAAGTCTTCTTCTCTCTTCCATCAGGTGTGGACCGACGATGAGGACTAAACTTCTCCAAACAGTTCTGTCTCTTATTTGTGTCCGTCAAATTAAATTCTCTTGGTCTGCAGGCCATGCGATGACCAGTCGTCTCCTGGCTAAGTAAGGAAGCTGGAGGGCCAATTACTCACCTCCTTTACCCCATTCCTTTTGCTCATACTACTACCATGAAGAATCGAGCCTTTTCTGTGGTTGGCCCAGTGGTCTGGAATGGCCTTCCTTTTGAACTGCGCCTACATCCTGGGAGCCTTCCTTACTAAACCTAAAACTGTTCTTTTTGGGTGTGCTGGAGTCGGGAGCGCCTCTGAGTAGTTTTCTCTTGAAGGAGATATATATAAATGTCCGAATGAATGAGGTGTCTTTCCAATACCTGCCTGCCTCCTGCGTTATCCAGCACTTTTGGGGTTCCTGATGAGCCTGTCCACCTTGCGTATTGCCCTAGGTGGTTCTTCGACCAAGGTCTTCACCACTGATGGCATAGCCTCACCAGGCTTTCCCTTACTTGGCCGTTAACCCTCTAAATGCACGGTGAAGTGCAGGTAGGAGGTTTGTTCCAGCAAATCGTATTTTTGCTGAAACGACCAACTTTCAGCAAATCGCTTATGGTATCTGTACGGGTATCTGGTAGCGCATTGGAGTAACACATTGGAGAACACGCTGGCATGGAGAGCAAGAGTTAATGAGTTTGTACCCTCGTATAGGGCTGACGTGCTTTGTAGGCTGCTATTTGCGCCGTGCATTGCAGGCTGTCTGTTCTGTTAGTAGTTAAAATTGATATTAATTAAGATGACTGCATAGCTTGTGCATGTACAACGCAGTGCGTTTGCAGGTGCTTCATTAAAGAAAAAGATTATTATTTTTATTATTTTTATTATTATTATTATTATTCTGCTATTGAAGTTCAGAACTCGCCCTCCTCCTGCTGCTCGCTCTTTATGATGTTTCTGCAGCTTTTGTTATGATCTCGTATGATTGACCACAATATTCTTCTTTGTCTTGAGACTTGCGGATTACAGGCTTTGTTGATTTCGATTGTATTTGTCTGACTGAACCGACTTGATTATCGTTGGTGATTTCAGAACTAAATGGATCCACATTAAATGGTATTTCTCAGTGCTCTGTGTCCCTGATCCTCATTCTATATACGATTGACATTCCATCTCCTGTTCTCTGCGGATGATGTAGAAGCATGTGGTCTCATAAATCCCAGTTGCTCTTATTTGAGCTAATGCACTTCCTCTCAAATTCTCTCAAGCCATCTCTTTCTTAATGCCTCCAAAAACTGATTCATTTAGTTTGGCTCTCCAACAGCTTCTGAAGATTAAGTTTGTTCTCTGCTCATGATCTTCGTGTTGCCTTATAACTAACTTTCTTTTATAGGCCATATATCTCGTTTTTCTGCTTTTGCCAGTCTGGTCCATGCCTTCATATGCTCCCGAATTGACTACTGGGAATTCCCATCTCATTGGTAATCCCAAAGTTCGTCTTTCATCTCTGCAGTTGGTCCTAAATACTGCCGCTTGCGTAATAGCACGCCTACCATGCTAGTCTCATATTTCTACTTTCATGTTTGAACAACTGCATTTTCTTCATCTAACTGCGCGCATTGAATTCAGTTATTCATTATTATTTTCATTGGATATTATAATCATTCGCTAATAAATTTCAATACTGTTAATAATTATTAATAAATATTAGCTGCTGCTTTTGAGTTAGCTGTTGTGGCACTCGGCTTCAAGGATTATTGCTTCTGCGGCTCATTGAGCCAAAAAAGTTGGACAGCATGTCATATATTTTTACATATCCACAAATGTAAGTGGTCAAGAATTTGCTTTTAAATTGATATTC
Organism: Lumbricus terrestris; assembly: GCA_949752735.1. Taxonomy (NCBI): domain Eukaryota; kingdom Metazoa; phylum Annelida; class Clitellata; order Crassiclitellata; family Lumbricidae; genus Lumbricus; species Lumbricus terrestris. Next base: position 34,720,030 of record OX457053.1, read on the forward strand.
TTGCTTGCAGTTCAGTCAGTTGTGTTTGCTTTTAGGCGAGGCTTCAGCGAGCGAATGTGAAGTTGAAACAAGGTCGATTAGGTGAAGCAAAAACTGATTACGAGGAGGCGGTAAGTTGGTTTTTACATTTATGTTTTATATAAATTGAATGAATGAAAATATTGTAGCACGATAGCACATTGATGGTGGTATGTGATCATTGAACACTTTGCCTTAAACTGGGATCATGTTACCACGTGGAAAATAATTAATTATCTGAAATCTTTCATGGTCTTTGTGCTTTTGGCCAATGTTTATATTGCATTCAAATGAAGTTTACAAGGCATTTTGCTGGGTTGCAAGTTAGTCCTTTAATATCAAACTTTTTAGAATCCGATTTTGGACAAACAATTCTTCAAACTCATTGTGGATAATTAATAAGAAGTCTGACTTACCTTAATCCTGCACACATCTTTGGAGGGTGGCTGAAGTTTGTCATCCAAGGATTATTACTTCATATCAGAACTGGTTAATGGTTATAGACCATCCTTCCATCTCAGCTGCTATAACTAAAAAACTCTCATTTCAAAGTTAACTTGACGAAGCTTCAGAGAGTCTAATTACTTAGCCAGAGCTGTCACTATAACTTCAAAATTATAAATTATATATATAAATATATAATTGAGTGCCTCTGATTAGGATGTATAGTGAGAGATGCTTTACAAATCCCAAAATAAAATAGAATAGAAAACTCCGCTGATCTTAGATCACTGCATTTTCTGACCATAGAAAAGCGAATGACTGTCATGAATAATCCAATTGTGAATAAATATAACTTTCTGAATTATCTTTTCTATCTGCAGTCTCAATCAATCAATCAGAATTTATATAGCACCTCCTCAAGATACCTACTCAGAGGCGCTCTCGGCCGAGATCAAGTGAAAAAAGCAGTTCAACAATTTGTGAAATTGAGAACAATTTGTAAAGTATTGCTTAGTCAAAGGAAGCCTGTTCCAGGTTGTCGGACCAACCAGTCCCAGAGAAAGAACGGCTCTGTATTGTCGCAGAGCGAATGAAAGGAACCATTAAGTCACCATGGATAGCAGTGCACAGTGGCCTTTGCAAGTGGAAGGAGGGGAGATAAGAGGGTGCCCAGTCTGTTCTGATTTCTTCATCTTTTCCTGGACTCATCTCTTCCAAAGACTCCTTTTGTGTTTTCTTGGAGATTCCCTTCTTGTCTTTTAACCAGGATAATCCTGGAATTTGACTTGCTTGAGTTTGTGTAGTACCAGCGACCATTGATGGAAATTCAAAATGATCAGATTTGATGGAAATATGGCTCTGCATATGATTTCTTACTTGCTTCTTTATAATTTATAAATTAATTTGTTGGTAATTGCTGTCTGTTAATTGCTGCTTTATAGTTGCAAAGAGATCCAGGAAATAGTGAGGCTCAGCTGCACTTGAATACGATACCAGCCGTCGAGGAGAGCATTCGACAGGCAAAGCTTTTCTTCAGTCAGAACGCTTTTCAGGAAGCAATCACAATGCTAGCCACACCTATTGAGGTTAATTTTCTTCTAATGAAATGATCAGTCAATGATCTTTCGCTTTGAATTCTTTGTTCTGCTTTTTGTTTCTAAGGCGCTGATATGATTCTTGTGTCATCATACATTATTATTTATTATTATTATTGTTATTATTAAATATTATCAATGTTATAAATCAGAGTTCTGTGGCCTCACGTTGAATCACTGGACATAACTTTTGGAAAAGAAAAGTTTCTTGCAGGTCCACCACCTGCCTCGTAGGGACCTTCGGCAAGTCCTTCACTCGCAATTGCTCTGCACTTCGGCATGAAACCGATTCAGTGTTCGCGCTGTAGTCGGGAGCGCTTCTGAGTAGAAATCTTGACAGGGCGCTATAGCAAGTGCACAAACATACATACATTTGAATTTAGACCTTTTTAATCAGTGAGAGACTGAGAGTGAATATTGCTGTTCAATTGCTTTTGCGGAATTTTACTGCTTTTAAAATGTCATTTTACTCTTGAAGTATTAAGTGTCGAGGTATCAGACATTGTGTTTGTTTGTATGTGCACTTGTTATAGCGCCCCTTCAAGTTTTCCCTACTCAGAGGCGCTCACGACTGCAGAGCGGACACTGCATCGGAGTTTCACGCCGAAGCGCTGAGCAATTGCGAGTGATTATATATCGGTGGGATTAACTGTAGCAGGATGTGTTGTTGGTGGGATTAACTGTCGTGGGATGTATTGTTGGTGGGATTAACTGTCGTGGGATGTATTGTTGGTGGGATTAACTGTCGTGGGATGTATTGTTGGTGGGATTAACTGTCGTGGGATGTGTTGTTGGTGGGATTAACTGTCGTGGGATGTATTGTTGGTGGGATTAACTGTCGTGGGATGTATTGTTGGTGGGATTAACTGTCGTGGGATGTATTGTTGGTGGGATTAACTGTCGTGGGATGTATTGTTGGTGGGATTAACTGTCGTGGGATGTGTTGTTGGTGGGATTAACTGTCGTGGGATGTATTGTTGGTGGGATTAACTGTCGTGGGATGTATTGTTGGTGGGATTAACTGTCGTGGGATGTATTGTTGGTGGGATTAACTGTCGTGGGATGTGTTGTTGGTGGGATTAACTGTCGTGGGATGTATTGTTGGTGGGATTAACTGTCGTGGGATGTATTGTTGGTGGGATTAACTGTCGTGGGATGTGTTGTTGGTGGGATTAACTGTCGTGGGATGTATTGTTGGTGGGATTAACTGTCGTGGGATGTATTGTTGGTGGGATTAACTGTCGTGGGATGTGTTGTTGGTGGGATTAACTGTCGTGGGATGTATTGTTGGTGGGATTAACTGTCGTGGGATGTATTGTTGGTGGGATTAACTGTCGTGGGATGTGTTGTTGGTGGGATTAACTGTCGTGGGATGTGTTGTTGGTGGGATTAACTGTCGTGGGATGTATTGTTGGTGGGATTAACTGTCGTGGGATGTATTGTTGGTAGGATTAACTGTCGTGGGATGTATTGTTGGTGGGATTAACTGTCGTGGGATGTATTGTTGGTGGGATTAACTGTCGTGGGATGTATTGTTGGTGGGATTAACTGTCGTGGGATGTATTGTTGGTGGGATTAACTGTCGTGGGATGTGTTGTTGGTGGGATTAACTGTCGTGGGATGTATTGTTGGTGGGATTAACTGTCGTGGGATGTATTGTTGGTGGGATTAACTGTCGTGGGATGTGTTGTTGGTGGGATTAACTGTCGTGGGATGTGTTGTTGGTGGGATTAACTGTCGTGGGATGTATTGTTGGTGGGATTAACTGTCGTGGGATGTATTGTTGGTGGGATTAACTGTCGTGGGATGTATTGTTGGTGGGATTAACTGTCGTGGGATGTATTGTTGGTAGGATTAACTGTCGTGGGATGTATTGTTGGTAGGATTAACTGTCGTGGGATGTATTGTTGGTGGGATTAACTATAGCGGGATTAATAATTGTCAGTGAAATTAAGTGTAATGGGATTGATTGCTGGTGGGATTAACTATGGTGGATTAGCTGTCACGGGATTAATCTTCGGCGGGATTAACTATAGTGGGATTAATTTTCTGTGTGATTAACTGGCATTTTATTAATTGTTGTGGTATTAAATGTCGTGGATTCCAGATGTCAATACCTTCATTGACAGGGCAGAACTTTAATGAGTGTCTCGTAGACAATTGTGAGGCGCGGTGATGTAGTGGTGGCGTCGTTGCCTTGAAGCCGGAAGGTTCGAGGTTCGAATCCACCTCGCCGCATAAGGACCTTGGGCAAGTCCTTCACTCACAATTGCTCAGCGCTTCGGCGTGAAACTCCGATGCAGTGTCCGCTCTGCATTCGGGAGTAGAGAGAGCTTGAAGGGGCGCTATAACAAGTGCACATACAAACAAATATGCAGCTCATTATAGAATTGCATGGGCTGAACAGAAAAAAGCGCTGTACATGTTATATTGTCGTATTTAAATGCATGTATGCACATAGTCTTGCACACAGTGTGTAAAATCCTTGCATATTGCATCTTTCTTGCAGATTTCCTGAGTTCTTTTGAAGCTTGATGAAGAGCTAGAGCTTCTGGCTTTCCTTTTTTGAGCAATCACAGTTATTATGGTACATGGGCTGGCCGACAATCTAGATAAATTATTAGTTGAATTGTGTAGCTTCTATTTTAGCTGGGATTATTTGCTCTTTTTTTAGGTGTGTCCTTGGGATCCCGAATTACATGAACTTCGCGCAGAATGCTATTTACAGGTGAACGAATACATGAAAGCAATCAGTGATATCCGCCCTACAACAAAACTACGACCAGACAATACACTAGCCTATTACAAGCTGAGCACGTGGCTGTATGCTGTTGGTGATGCTGAAGAATCATTGAAGTTAGTTGATGTTTTTTAATTCGATCTTTTCTAACTGTGTGGCAGCATGGCTGAGCATGTTTCTAAGTTTTTTAGGTGCTTACTGTATCGGTTTCTTCGCCTCATGGTGGTCCTCTGATGATCCTAGGAATCTACGATCCTGGATCTGTTCCATCTTCGACAAAATTCTTCAGTGAGTTTGCGATACTACTTGCACAGTTTGCCCTCTACAATACGCAGTTTGTCATTGCTGGCGATCTGAATCTCCACCATGAAGACTGCCGTCTGCCTTCGGTATCTGACTTTCAGGCCAGCCTTGATCAGTTTGGACTGACCCAACACGTAGCTGAGCCGACACACCAGGAGGGCGGTTGGCTCGACGCCATCTTCACCTGTGATGATTGCGTGCTGATCGATCTCAATGTCCATCCACCTACCATCTCTGATCATGGTCTCCGCATCTATCCCATTCCTCTTTGAAGCACTGCCCTACTTCGTTAGACAGGTCTGTGATTGGCGGAGTCTTGGCCGGCAGTTTTCAAGTCTGCCCTTCTCGATATTCCAGCCATCGCTGACCCATTGACCCTGGAGGACCTGCCGGTTGCCGACGTCTTCGCAGTCTACGAATCCATCATGACAGACCTCCTGACACAGTTTCTTCCTACTCGCCAGGCCGAAGTCCGGCGTTGCCCACTCTCCCCATGGTTTGACGTGGAGTGCCGGTCCCTGTCGCGTGAGGTTCGCCATTTGGAGAGGCAGCATATGAGGACACGATCTTTTGTGGATCATGCTGCCTGGATCAAATCTGTCCGTTACATGCACAGGCGCTAACGAGGGAAGGAACGGGATCACTGGGAGGCCAGAATCGCTGCAAATGCTGACCAACTGAAGCAGTTATGGGCCACCTTCAACGCTCTTCTTTTTCGTGGACAAGCTGATCATTCTCAGGACGTTCCGTCTTTACCGCGGATGACTGACTACCCGACATCGTTCACCACCAAGGTGCATAACATCCGGAGGGACACCGCTTACTCCCGCCACCATCTTACCCTCCTACATCATTCAATCTGTCCAGTATGACTCCAGTCAACTCTGCTGATCTACGTCGAATCAATCTCGCCTTGCCTCCTAAATTTTGTGAACTTGACCTCCTCCCAACATCACTGCTGCAGAAGTTCGTGGATGTCCTTCTTCCGCTCCTCACCGTCCTCTGCAATCGCTTCATCCTAGAAGGCGTCTTGCCGCCGTCTCGAAAACGATTCACCGTGAATCCTGTCCTCAAGTGCAAACGGCTCAATTCAAACAATCCAGTCAACTTCCGAGACCTATCACTAACGTTTCATTCATCTCGAAGCTTTTCGAGAAAATAGTCGCTCTCCAGTTGACATCATAACTTGAGACTCACAACCTGCTTCCAGAAATCCAGTCTGGCTTCCGAAAAGGTCATTCAACGATTTTTATTGCAGGCTGTTTGTTCAGTTAGTTTTTAAGATTTATGTATTCTGTAATCTGAGTTCTTGTAAATTGTTTCAATTGCATAATTGTACACTATAACCGGTTGCGGTCTGTCAACCGGATTGTTGAATAAACAAAAATTAAAAGAATAGAGACATTACTTCTCCAACTCCTTTCTGATGTCTACGTAGCCATCGATCGTTCTCAGCTTACTCTCTTAGACTTTTTTGACGTTAGTGCAGCGTTTGACACTGTAGACTATGGCATTTTACTTGAACGGCTGTATATATCCTTCGGTCTCTCTGGTACTCTTGTCCTCTGGCTGAGATCCCTTAGTGATTGTTCCTTTTGTGTGGTCCATGGGCCCTCTAGGTCTCTTTGGGTCCTCGTTCCCTACGGTCTTCCACAGGGCTCTGTCTTGGGCTCCTTCTCATAATCTATACCTCAAATCTTGCCCCACTTCTTGCCTCCCATGCTATGCGAGCCATCTGTATGCAGCCTTTCCTGATTTTGTCTTCTCAACACATTCACTCACTCAGCCGTGCTTGTTATTATCAACTGCATCAACTGTGCACTGTTGCTTGCTCGCTTACTCCTACTGCTGCAACCCTTGTCCATTTTTGTTGTTACCACCAGACTTGACTACTGCTGATCTCTCTATGCTGGTCTACCAATTGCCTGTCTGAATTGCCTTGATCGTGTCCTGCGCTCTGCAGCCCGCCTTATTGACCACATATCCAAATTCAGCCACATCTCCAGCTACATGCGTGACGTTCTCCACTGGCTCCCATTCAGGCAGCGAATTGAGTATAGTATATCTACTCTAGTCTCTGGCGCTGCATGCTAAGCCTTGCTCCTGCCTTCCTTTGTGAGGTCTGTAGCCCTACTCTTAGTTCTCACCATTTCCAAGCGACACAAAATATTTATTACATCAGAATTAGAAAATTAGCTTAGCAGTCAGGATTGTTTCCCAGGTTCTCGATTTGTCTTATTTAGGCGGTTTTTAAATTGTAGAGCAGACTGTTAGAGTAGACTGGTCTCCCCATCCGAAGGATTGCAATACCAGTTCATCCTAGTCCTACAACCTTCGAGGTACTGGCTGTCCCTGTGGCATTGTTCCACAGCCCTCTGACGGTTCTCGCCATCCACCGCCCGGCATCAGCAACCTTCTTCAGTCAGTTCACCACTGCTTGAGCAATTCACTCTGCACGACACTCAGCTGGTCATAAGTGGTGATCTAAATCTCCACCTAGAAGATCAAGAGTTGCTTGCGACAGCTGAGTTTATTGCCATCACTGAGCATCAGTTTGGTCTGATGCAACCAACCCATCAACTTGGTGGCTTGCTTGACATGCTCATAACTCGCGATGACTGTAGATTGACGGACATCAGCATCCATCCCCGACAATATCGACAATATCGGACAATGGTTTGGTCATCGCCACCGCGCAGTTCCTCCTCCATCAGACTCCCATGCATGTGCAGAATTAAGTTCGAAACTGGCAGAGACTGGATCGTACTGCTGTTCGTGCAGCCTTACTCGATGTTCCTGCCATCGCCGACTCGTCTACCCTAGCAGATGCTTCAACCTCCGACCTTTTCCCGATTTACGAGTCAACCTTGACGGACCTTGTGAACACCTTCCTTTCAGAGTACTCAACCAAGACATGCCGGTTTCTCCTAACACCATGGTTTGATGCCGAATGCCACTCTTTCCACCATCTAGCTTGATGCCTGGAAAGACGCTACAGATGCACCAAATCACCTACTGACCGATCCACCTTGGTGCAATATGTCTGCAAAATGAAGCGGCATGGAATATTGGAATGGGCTTATTGGGAACAAAAGATCGCCTTCCACTCAAAGCAGCCAAAGAGGAAGGCTGTGGATGACCTTCAATTACCTTCTTGGCCATGCTCTATCCAGTCGACACTCAACTACTCTTCTCACCAGATGCCTTCTTGAAAGCATTCACTGCGAATGTCATTTCCGTTCATGAAGCTACGGTGACTGCCCTCCACTGACCTTTTCGTCAAACGACTGAGGTCTTTGTCCTGGATCCAGTCTCTGCTTGGACTCTGCAGATCCAGTCTCAAGTCAAGAGTTCCAACATCTCTGCCTGGACTCTGCAGATCCAGTCTCAAGTCAAGAGTTACAACATCTCTGCTTGGACTCTGCAGATCCAGTCTCAAGTCAAGAGTTATCAGATATTTAAGGTGCTATGTTTAGATCCATAACTAGGAGATATGGATTAGAATTAATTGGTCAACAACATCAGATATACTTTAGAAAAGTCGACTAAATGAGTACAGTTAGACCGGCATCATTAAGGTTTATGAATAAGAGATGTTAGTTCTGTATTGGTGTCATGTATGTAACACACAAGTGGTTAAATATTTAGATGTGAAGGCTTCTTTCCTGTAGGTTATGTGCCTCTTCTTTCTTTTGTCTTAGGGAGATTCGTGAATGTTTGAAGCTCGATGCTGATCATAAGGATTGTCACAATCATTATAAGAAGGTGAAGAAGTTAGTGCAGCAGATACAGTCCGCCGACAAAGCGATTGGCGAACAGAACTGGGACGACTGCATCAGCCGCGTTGAGAAAATGTTAAAGATAGAAAATGAAGTAGAAACGTTTCGTGATAAAGCGTCATCTCTTTTATGCCACTGCCATACGCAGGTAATTATGTGATTATTCATTTAAAAATAATAATAATAATATCTTTTCTTTAATTAAACGCCTGCAAGACGCACTGCGCTTTACATTTACAAGTTATGCAGTAATCTTAATTAAACTTAACTACCAACTGAACAGACAGCTTTGTAATTACACGGCGCCGATGGCAGCCTACAAAGCAAATCCGCCCAACGGGGGCTCGAACTCACTACCTCTCGCACTCCTGGCCAGCGTGTTAACCACTACTCTACCGGGCCCCCCCCAAACATCTAATTGTCATTGAGTTAGTTTTGCTGAGAATTTGAGGGCTCACGAAGCGACAGCGTAAGTCGATTTTATTCCCTGGAAGCAGGGGCATGGAATGCACGTGAGCACACGACTCTTCTCATCGAGGTTCAGCTAAAAGACCCATAGTTGATGATCGCAGGAAATATGTGACCCATCTGCGCAAAACCAGTCGTAAGTCGAATTTTTGACTTTTTAAGTTTAATGTACTGTTTTAAAGAGCAACAAATTCTCTTTAAAATGATACCAATTTTATCGTTCTATCTTTATCTGAACTGAATTTATGGATGAAAAACTACTTGCATTATGGATACTATTTATCGACAAAAATGCATCTATGTTGGCCTAATAATATTAATTGCAAATCATAACTTGCAAGAAATCATTCAAATAATACTCTTCAATGTTATCTTAACCCAAACTTTTTGGTTATTTGCTCAGAAAATTATTTCCAAAATAATTGTCTGCAATAGTCTAACAATTGGAAAATATTGACCCTGCTCTAGTTTTTGCCTGTTTTCTTGAAATGGAAATTTTCGACTTACGACTGGTTTTGCGCAGATGGGTCACATATAAGACTGAATGAAAGAAGTAAGCAGTGACTGAAGGTAGTGAGGTGTGCTGTGGATGAGGGATTTGTAGGTTAAACAGGCCATTATAAATTTATCATCAACTTGACAGGAAGACAAATACAGCTGATGGAGTAAGACTGAAGAACTTGCTTTGTAGTGGGACGCGCAGCACAACCTGAGCCAAGGAGTTTTGGATGCATTGCAGCGTACGACTCCTTATCTCAGGTTGTGCTGTGCGTCCCCACTACGAACAAGTCTTCAGTCTTCTCCATCAGCTGAATTGTATTGGATAGAGTTTATTGTGAAGCAATCCAATGATGTTTGATTCATGTCATGTTTTATTGTTAATAATTGACATTGTTATTTTTTAAAATAAATTACACTGGTCAGTTTTCCTGAAAACTTTTGGGTAACCTTAATAACCCTGAAATTTTCTTATCATGGCGGGTTTTTTTTGATCGCCTATTTTGGGAATTTCCTTTAACGTTTTCAGTCTTCTTAGATGTTTTCCACGAAGTAAACTTTCTAAGCAAGCATTCAATGCAGGTTGTGCAGCATGCAATGTAATTGGTCATTTCCATGATCTTGGTCTCTCTTTGCTCTCAGCTTTCATCCACCCAGTGTCATGTGCCCAGCCAAGTGCGCTGCCTTAGTTGAATTCAACCTTCGTTGATTTGAAGACAGCTAGTTTTTGTGCTTCAGTCACAATCCTCGCATTTGAAGAGCGCAGTTGAGTACAGTAACTTGGTTCGATGATGCCAGAAATGTGTCTTATAATGGCTTAACCCTATGACGCACACCTGGGGTCCATTGGACCCAGAGGTGCAACTACCTTGAATAGCTCTATTTACATAAATAATAAAAATCTGAAATAATTCAAAATTCCTCAACAATTCATCTACCTACATGTACGAATAAGTTGGAGGACTGTAGCATTCTTGGTTCAACATGAATTTTTTTTAGAAAGACACCTAGGGCACATTTAGCATTCCAACAGCTGCAGCATTGAAAGGTTCATGGTGCATCGACTATGGCATATGTCACTTTATGTTGCTCTAATGTTTGGCTATTCAATTTCGTTGAAATTTCTGTCAATAACCCCTATCAAGCCTGATGAGTAAGTAGTTCAAATATATGTGGCATGTGACTACAAGACGTCGGAAGTTAATGGCAATAATGTGACTGAACTGGTAACAATCTCGTACACCCATGGTACAATAAGAATTTACTGGAAGTATTTTTATTCCGTTGAACTCGCCTCTGACTTGCCCACTGTTAGAACAGTCATATAAGGAGACAATGCAGAAGAATCGGAGTTGCAACAGGTCCGAGAACAGACCTACATCGTGCCACAATTCGGCAAATTCTGGACAACCTACTGTAATTCTTCTAAAATACCTGCAAAACTCGTCACATTTTCTCAGCATCGCTGATACAGCAGAAATGGGGGCATAGGTCGTTTTGTGCTGCTTGCATCTCGAATATCACAAGGAAAGACCACAGTAGACATCTCTTCTTGGTGGAATTGGCTGACAGGTTGGTTCGTGGACAACCATAATTCGTCAGGCCATGCAATGATGCAAGTCAACGTCAAGATTGCTATAAAGATCTCAACTTGGACCATGCTTAGGATAAAAATTTACGCCGGTCTGTTCACGACACACTAGTATGTCGCGACACGCTGGTTGAGAACCTCTGCTCTATACAAGGTGCAGCATTTCCCAATGTTGGAACTCTCTCCATACATATCTTCATTCCCAACCTAACATTAGATTATTTAAGCATAAATTTCGCCTTTATCTACTTAAAACACTTCCTGATATTTAATAGTTATGGTTTCTGCTCAGTGGTTTCGCCAAACCCTTATAGTTAAGTCCTTAGTTCAGTCATTAGTTAGCACGTTGACCGCCCAGTACGAGTTAACTCGTACTGGCTGCAGTCATTTAACATGGCGTGTAGGCGGTCAACGTGTTAAGTGTTGTTTTTCTCATTGTAGGCCTACTCTACTTGTCGATTGCTTATTAATAATTTTTTTCTCTCTCCCTAATGATCTTTATATTCCTACAATTGAATGTGCTGTCATGTTTTTAAAAATATATTTTATATGAATAATGGGTGGCTCTATTAGTAGGATTGCCCATCCCTTCTGGGTCTCCCCTTCTTAATCAAATTATGTTAAAGTATTGTTCACTGCCATAATTGTATCATGTTTGTTTGTTGTTTTGGTTCAGGAAAAATAAATAGATAAAAATAAATAATTCAAATAATAATTCAATTCAATTCAAACATGTTCCGTGAGTGCGTGTGCTATGTACAACATCAATTTCAGTCATTCATTCATTCCCAATTTCTATTTAGCTGATATAATTTCAACCCATGTTTTTGGTGGGGTCCATTGGACCCAGGTGTGCTAAATGCATTGACGTGGAAGGTGTGCATCATAAGGTTAAAAAGACTTGTTGTTGGTGTGCTTGTTTAACTTGGAGAATAATCTGTTGAAGATGATTGTTTTTTGCTTTTAGGCAAAAAACGTAAATGATGGCTTCGAACATTGTAATCAAGTACTTACTAAGTATCCAGATGATTTTGGTGCTCTCTGTGATAGGGGTGAACTCTTTATTCTGAATGAACAGTTTGAAGAAGGTAAATGCTTATGTATCTATATAAATAAATTATTAACTTACAAAAGCCATCATAAACCGTAAGCCATGTGAGGTTGCTTGTTGATGTAAGCAAATAATACGTTGATTTCGGCTAAACAGCAATTTAAGATATCCTTTTTATGCTTTGAAATTATTTGTATGAACGTATAGCATATTTGTTATTTTATTTGATTAAAAACTCAGATAATAGATATATATATATATATATATATATATATATATATGAATGTTGACGGACATTCTAAAACCACAGTATGCATACGGTGTAGTTTTTCATCATGCAGTGGTATTTGTAAGTGTTTCTTAGTGCAGTGTTTCTTGGCATTGTGTGTTCTGTGATTCAGTTAGCCAACTATTCCTGCAATGTTCTTCCTTCCCTGAGTGCAGCACTCATTACGTCGTTGAATTCTCAGTTTTAGGCTGTATACAATTTAATTTAATTTGATTGTATTGTATCTGTAAATTTATACAGCTTCTCTCAAAGTGCACACCAATCAGAGGCGCTCCCATGCAGTACGTTAGACCAAGAGTGGCAAAAGTGGTATTGAGACAACGAATAGAGACATTATTTGGCCAATCACCAGTTAATAAGGAGGAACGCGCTGAAGGAGGAAGAACAATGCAGGGCCAATGAGAGCAAAGACTCGCTTTGTTTTAGCCGTAGTAGTCTATAGCTGATAGAATGAGGAGATCATGCCAGTCAAAGGAGCAGAGCAGGCGGAGAGAAGTGGCCGAGGTCAGCAGACGGATGAGGTCACTTGACCGGTAAATTAATGTCAGAAGCTTGAGTTGAATCCGAGCAATAAACACAAACACAATCAGTCAGATGTACGCCTTAGATAGCATTGCCAACTCTGGTGCATATAAGCCATGGTGTAAGCATATGTAGAAGAGAAGAGTGGTGATGATGAGCCATGGTGTAAGCATATGTAGAAGAGCACAGTGGTGATGATGAGCCATGGTGCAAGCATATGTAGAAGAGCAGAGTGGTGGTGATGAGCCATGGTGTAAGCATATGTGGAAGAGCAGAGTGGTGATGATGAGCCATGGTGTAGCATATGTAGAAGAGCACAGTGGTGATGATGAGCCATGGTGTAAGCGTATGTAGAAGAGCACAGTGGTGATGATGAGCCATGGTGTAAGCATATGTAGAAGAGCAGAGTGGTGATGATGAGCCATGGTGTAAGCATATGTAGAGTGGTGATGATGGTGAATATCTCACCGATTCTTAATTTACTGTAAATACCTTTTCTGTTATAATAGTCATACATTGAATTTCTTCTCTGCAGCTTCATTTACGTCTGATCATTTTGTAACTTGCAGCTATAAACGATTTCAAGAAAGCTGAAGGTATTGAAGGGCAAGACGCGAGAAGAGCTCAAGAAGGAACTCAGCGAGCACAGAAGCTCCTGAAACAATCGCAGAAAAGAGATTATTACAAAATCTTGGGTGTCAAAAGGTAAGACGAATCTTACATGTGATGTATCTAATGGAAGATCCGATTGAAAGAAGACTGATCAGTTATGATGATCATAGTCCCAGACTTCGCAGATATTCTTGCAGTCTCCCTCTACCACGTCTCCCCTTCGGAGTCCAGATCGTTGCTTGTTTTGCACTTCTAACCTGTTCCATTCTTGCTACATGTCTCATCCGCTTTAGTCGCCTCTTTCTGATGTTAATCTACAGTTTTCCTGTCTTTTCGCGGATGCTTTTATTTGTTATCTTATCTTATGTTATCTTATGAGATGTGTAGTATTCGTCTCAGCCATCCATCTAGTCGCTTTCCATTTGCCACTGTCATTCCATTTGCCACTGTCATTCCATTTGCCACTGTCATTCCATTTGCCACTGTCATTCCATTTGCCACTGTCATTCCATTTGCCACTGTCATTCCATTTGCCACTGTCATTCCATTTGCCACTGTCATTCCATTTGCCACTGTCATTCCATTTGCCACTGTCATTCCCCACTTCCGTCTCAGCCCCAAAGAAAGACAAGTTCTACGAACAGTTGCAGGCGATTCTGCACGAAGTTCCATGGCACGAAATGAGGATTCTGATGGGGGACTTTAATGCACAAGTGTGATCAGACAGGACAGGACAGGATGGGAGGATGTTACTGGAGAGATAGCAGAAGGAGAAAGAACAGACAACGGAGAAAGATTAATGAGTCTGTGCAGTAGCTACAAACTCACGATTTGATGGAGTTTTTCCAACATAAGAAGATAGAGAAAGTCACTTGGACGTTGCCAGATGGCAGGACACGCAATCAGATCATGGACCATCATATATGCGTGTGTGAAAGGTGGATGTCGTCCCTGACAGACGTTAGAGCAGAGGTGTGGATGTAGCATCGGACCATCATCATTCATCACCTGCTGGTAGCAAACTGAATGCATTACAAACATCAGGGAAAATGAAGATTGCACCCTGTCAAAAGGGCACCCGGCAAAAGGGCGCCCGACATAAGGGCGCCCGACATAAGGGCGCCCGACATAAGGGCGCCCGACATAAGGGCGCCCGACATAAGGGCGCCCGACATAAGGGCGCCCTTTTGACGGGTCACCATGAAGATTATAGCAGTGAATGAATTAAAGAAGTCCTGAAGCAAATCAACAGACATATCAACTGGAACTAAAAAACAGATTTGACGCATTGGAGAGCAACGAAAGTGCGGATGGTTATGTAGAACAGAGGAGGATGGACGAAGGATGGGAATGGTGGAAAGAAGCGGTAATAAAGGCAAGTGAGAAAGCAGTTGGATACAGAATAGGAGGAATAAAGGAAGCGTGGATAACAGCAGAAACATGACATGCTATAGACGAAAGAAAGCAAATGGAACAGAAAGTTGAACAGGCAGAGAGAGAGAGAGGAAATGGATAGCAAGAGGCAACCAGAGAGTACAAGGAACAGGGTAAGGAGGTAAAGAGGAAATGCCGACAAGACTAAAGCAACTACATTTTTAATTTTAAAAAAGCATTTTTGATCTAAAGGCCAAAAACAGTTATCTTAAAGCAGTTCATTCTCTGAGTTAAACAAGCACAGAAGAGTTGTTAATGTTGGTTTTTCTAAATTGATTTTCTGTTTAAAAACCGGTTTTAAACCAGAGCTCTGCGCTCTCATGTCGGCGGCGACGCGCCGGTCATTTTTGGTCGGCGTCGGCGGCGTGCCGACAAAAAAAAATCGGCGGCGACGGCGCCCTCAAAATGTCGGCGGCGGCGGCGCAGCTCGGCGTCGTGGAATTACTGCTCGAGCATCGCATACTTATTTTGAATGTTGTTACACAAGAACCCTATATTATCAAAATAAGCGTGTTTAGCCATTATTTTGTCGATTATCTTGTCTTTAGTTAATATTCATTACAAACAATTATTCTCTGAATTATCGTTCAATTACAAAATTCTGCAAAGGCTTGATAAAAAAACCCATGACAACGTTTTCAAATGCATGTCTTCAGCTTACGTAACCTACTAATAGATATTAAAGAACTGTTTGCACAGTGGCGGCGCTACCTGCCTATTATACTTTTGACCTGCCTCATGATACTCCAAAACTAAATTGTTTAAAAAAAAACTTCTTTACATTTAATTTTTTGACCTGCCGAATGAGGCTCATTTTTTGACCCAATCTGTTGAAATTGTATAGCTGTACGCATGCATACATATATACATACATACATACATACAATGTCATATATACATACATACATACATACATACATACATACATACATACATACATACATACATACATACATACATACATACATACATCATACATACATACATACATCATACATACATACATCATACATACATACATACATACATACATACATACATACATACATACATACATCATACAGACATACATCATACATACATACATCATACATACATACATCATACATACATACATCATACATACATACAATGTCATATATACATACATGCATACATACATACATCATACATACATACATACATACATACATACATGCATACATGCTGTTTTTGGGTAGAAATGTTTGCCACAAAATGGGAATTATCGTGAATGAATACGTGTAATCTCGTCAAAAGATGGGGTACTCGCAGTTCTTTAATTTTACCTTATCAAAAGCCCACTGAGTAGCTAAATTGATCAGAATTCACCACCTTTCCTGATTTATCGGCCAATAATACAAACGACTTACACGCGAAACGAATAGGCGACATCATAGGTTTCATAGCATTGACGCAAATCGCCAGGAAAATCAAAGTAGATAAGAAAGAGAATCTATTACGCACTGACGCAACAATTTTTTTCACGAAATCATGCAAGAGTTGAAAATTGCAACAAAAAGAAATAAACGAATGAACATGGCATTGGCGGTGCACCGAAAAATTTTCGCCGGTGCGCCGCCCCAAAAAAATCGGCGGCAGCGGCGCCCAAGATTTGTCGGCGCGGCGCCGCCGGCGCAGAGCTCTGTTTTAAACCATTCAGCTTGTGATGGAACTTGTTCATTCTTTGTCACGCCTGGCCTCATCTATTGCCTATCTCTTTAATTTGGCTTACCATCTGATCGGCTAGCTTCTCTTGACCGTATTCTACACTCTGCGATGCTCCTTATTGATAAAATATTCGGTCATGTTTCAAATTACATGCTGGAAGTTCTGTTCCGGCTCCCTGATCTGCTGTTTCTGCCTATTCTCTAGAGGCTTTTCTTCTTGAGGTGTTCTTTGTGCTATAAGTTGCTGTCCTAGACTTTGTAGATGTTTATGGCATTGTTTGATAATGTATTGTGTAGATTTGCATATAATGTGAAAACTAAGAATACCCCCAAATCAACTGAGTGAGTTTTGGAAATGTGCTCCTCAATTAGCAAATTATTTTGAAATAGCTGAACTGAGAGCCAAGATCTGCAAACCACTTGTATCTTGCCTACAATACCCTTTGAACCAGTTTACATTTGCCAGATAGATATTCACTATCCAACCACATGAATTTATTTGTCCTTCATTATTACCTCTTCTTTTCTACCTTGGTCTCCAGTCTCTCATTCCTCAAACTCTGCAAGTATGGCCAAAGTAATGGCAGAAATTCAAATCAAATGTCAAACGGCTTTTTGAAATATAATGTTGTTTCATCAACTGTTCATCAAGGTTGGTCTTAAAGTGAATGAAAAACAGGAGGAAAGTTGAATTGTGACATTGTGTTTTTATAGAACTGCTCAGAAACAGGAGATCGTAAAAGCTTACAGGAAGTTAGCTGCACAGTGGCATCCGGACCAGTACGATGGAGATGACAAGAAACATGCTGAGAAAATGTTCATCGATATTGCCGCTGCTAAGGAGGTTCTCACTGACACAGGCAAGTCTCTTCTCGTCTTCACGTTCTCTGCAGTCTATTCTTCAATCATGAAAGTCTGTTAGTTGTACTGTGAAGTAATTCTGTATATTTGAAGGTTCATTCATTCATTCATTCATTCATTCATTCATTCATTCATTCATTCATGCACGGCGTATAATACAACTCGGCGGCTGTGCTGCCTGTGCATCATAGGGATGGTCGCTGATGCAGTCACATTCTTGCGTGCACTTCCACATTTGTTATTTTCTGCTCCCATCTGATGTGTAGTATTACTCCTGTTGCATCTCATCTCGATTGCCAATTTAGTTATTTTGTTTTCCACTTACGTAGTAGAGTCCATGTCTCGCATGCATGCTAAATATGCACGTTTTTATAATTTATATTTTCGTTTTCACGCTGATTTTGCGACTTCTCCATAGGTTTTCGAAGGCTGCCAAAGATCCTTCTTTCTATCTCCTTTTCCGCAGTCATTGTCCCATGTCAGCAGGCTTTCCAGATATACAAATTCTTTTACGTTTTCCAGACCGTCCCCGTTAACTTCGATTGATATCATGTTCGTTTTTCTCCAAAGGTCATTGTTTTGATTTTGCTGTGTACATAATATATTTGCTTTTCTTTGTAGAAAAACGAGCTAAATTTGACAGTGGTGAAGATCCTTTAGATCCCGAACAGCAAGCTGGAGGTGGCGGTCCTTTCTCTCATCAGGGATTTAATCCATTTGGACAAGGGGGCTTTCAGTTTAAATTCCACTTCAACTAGGACTGTTATGAAATCAGTTTCTTGCTGCCTTAGATTGTATAGCTCTACACAGGATGATACATTTTGAATGTTTTTAACTGCAACAGTTATTACAGTTTAAAAGATACTTCTGAACGAAGCATGCACATATAGATTTATTTCAAAGCAATGCATCATCAGCATTTTATGGAACTAGCATTTTGGCTTAAACAGTAGGTCACTCTTTGTCTTATGGATTTGAAACTCAACCCTATATTACTTCAAATTCTTCCTGTGACAAGAAATACTGTCATGTGGTATGTAACATGCTGCTGTAATTTCTGACTTACCGTGCCATTATTGTATTCTGTATATACTAAAGTTTCTGGATTTTAAACTGAAAACCACATATACGTTTTTTGTAATTACTGCTTTTGTTTGCTGACAATACAATATAAAAGATACATCTGAAATGCTAAAATTTTTGTTTTATAACTGTTCTGAACAGCAGTGATTTGTTTTGCATCTACCATATGCAGGCCCACCAAGACAGTCAGAGGGAGCAAATGTTCAGGACCCCTGCCTATGGGCCACAGAATTTCTGTCTTCTGCCATCTGTAGTTCAGGATTTTTTTATGCAATTCATCTTGATGCCACCAAGTAAATTTAACAAATCTGGCATGGCTTCCTTTGCAATATTCTCACACATATCATATTGTGATAAACGAAGCATTTGTCATGTTTCAGGGAGCTACGTGTCTCAAACCAGCCACTTAATAATTAAGAATTCTCTAGACTGCACAAACCTGGTAACTTGTTGTACAACCAGATAATAATAATAATAATAATTTTCCTTTATTCAACAATCTGGTTGACAGAACGCAACTGGTTACAGTGTACAGTTATGCAGTTGAAGCAATTCACAAGAATGCAGATCACAATATAAAATGCAAATCTTAACTATGCTAACTGGACAGCTGCAATACACGACGCTAATAGCAGCTTACAAAGCATATCCGCCCAATGGGGGCTCGAACTCTTTACTTCTTGCACTCTACTCCAGTGTGTTATCCATTACTCTACCCCCGCCAATACTTTTCACAAGTAAACCCCCGATTACACCCAGTCACCGAGAGCATAACTTTGTGTAGCTAAGTTAGTAAAATAAGTATGCTCTTTGTTCCTCAAAATGCACAATGGACACATTAGACAGACAACATAAAACATTAATTAAAGATATAAATTAAATGAGAAATTTTGTGAGATGGCTGAAACGTCAAATAAGTCGTTTATACAGCATTCTAGTTAGAAATCCCTTTGCAATCAATGAAGAATCACAGATTATGCGAGCAAGACCTATTGAGGTAGACCCTAAGTCGCTGCCGCCATCGCCACAATTCAGCCGAAATACAGTCATCGGCCACCAAAATTTGTTTAAAAATTAGCTTTTCACGTTTGCAAAGATGTTTTGTGTTCATGACAATTATAAAATAATATAAATGTAGCTATTTGAGCTGTAGGTTATGTGTGAAAAGCTGAGCCTTATTTAAGCCACGGTTGTGTACAGTTCGCTGAATTTCAGCTGTAATTCTGGGTTTATGCATAAATATGGCTATGCTGACTTATCAGCCAAAATTTTTATCACCCAGCCATTTAAAAAATTATGACTTGGGGGTTACCCGTTCTGATGGAGCAGAGGATTTCATCTGCCGTGCAACACAGCATTTCGGTGTATGTGTATTGGTTGGCAAAAACTTCCGTCATAATATGAGCATTCTAATATGGGTAATAGCCAAAAGACAACAGCTCAAGTGCAACCCTTTCACTCTCGTCTGAAAATCCACACCATACTACTTGCTTCTGTGGAGTCAAACCATGCACCACAAAGATACATAGTGCATGGATTGCTTTGCAGACGGGATATGCAACATCAATATATGCAGAGAAAGAGGGACACCAAGATGTTGGCCCTTGGGAGTTTTCATATGCATGACTTACTATAAACATGATTAAGGTAAGGTTGTCACCAGTCTCAGCAAAGCAAAGACCAGGAACATGAACAATTAGGGAGGGATATTCGTTTCGTTCTTTGCAAAGTTCTTTGAAGGCAGATTTGAATAACATACTCGTATTATTATAGTTTTATATTATTATTATTTATTTCAAAAGAGGTTGATTCTGGTAGAAGAAACTCCTCCAATGGTTGTTATCTGCCAGTGCCAGTCCCAAGCAAGGACAAAGGAGGAGGGCAACACTAATCGTCTTTGAAATGGCAGTGTTGTTCTCGGTGTAACCATTAGCAGTGATTTACGGGCTTCGTCACATGTCAGTTGTGTCCCGAGTTCTTGCTCTTCCTCCATCTACGCCTTGAGCATCCTAAGAGCTCATGGACTGCCACCTACTGCCCTGCACAACGTTGCCAGAGCTACAACAGCGCGCCTCCTCTACACTGCCCCTGCATGGTAGGGTCTAACCACCGCAGCTGAATTGGTTAAGAAGGACACAGGTGGCGTCGGAATCCTTAAACATATTTCAGACCGGGCGGGAAAAGGAACCTCAACCTCTGTCTTCAGGGTTCAGCAGGTCAAATCTAGAGTTTTCATCGTAAGAGGGACGTTACGGTTTTCTGACGCCTGATATTAAGAGCGTTGAAGCTCTTGTACATGACATTGAAAATCGGCTACTTCGCACAGTGATCTGATTCGACTCACACGTCCTGATTAGCATTTTTCCACCGAGAGTCGTATAATCTTCGTCCTCATTGTTTTGAACTACCTATAATTAAGGATGAAAGGAATTACATTTCTCGAGTACTTTACAGATACTCGACCATTGTCCCTCTTTCTGACTTCCACCGATTTGATTGAATTCTTACGATTTTTCTGTATCATTTCTTATTTGTAACTGGCTGCATACCGCAAGAACTCGATAAAACAAATATATATAATTTAGTGTTGTTAAAAAAAGTGTCGTTAAAAAGCAACAAGCACAAGTTCTGGTAGAAGAATAGAATAGACTAGGGAGGTTCCTGCATAGCTATATAGATATTAAACATTTATTTGTTCATTCATTCCAAAAATTTTATAGGGTGCAAGGAATCTACTTGGAGGCGCTACTCGGAGGCGCTCCCAGCCCAACCATGGCAACATAAATTATACTTGTAAAAAGTATTGGCATTATTTCTAGAGTAGGCGTATCTTTGATGGAAGTTCATTCGACGCTGATGGGCCAACAATCGAGTATGCAACTTGTAAAATTCACTGATGAAAAGAAGCAATTGGAAAAATTACTGTTATTTATTTAAAACCATTTTTTGGCTCAGCATATTGCATCATCTGAAAAACAAATATTTTGCAGCAGTTATGGATGAACTTGTCATTCAATTCTGCAATCACACTTTTCAAAGTGATTGTCAACTAACTGATTTCAATCAGTATTATTTCAGATGAGGTCATTTCCATTGATATTTATTGCGAATTTTGTTTTCTTCTACCTTGGCTACTCATCTACGAATGGTTGTAGTTATACTTCTGTGATTGACGAAGTCATTTGTCACTTACGGGGCTAGAAAATAAGTAAATAAATTATATTAAGATATATAAAACCGAATGAAAGAAAGGTTACACTGCGCTTAATTCCCAGGGGGTCACTCCACTCTGTTCCTTAAGAACCTAAAAACTGTCTTATTTAGCTGGGAGCGCTTCTGAGTAGCCTACCTTGAGAGGCGATATATAAATTTCTGAAACAAATAAGATGCTTAAATAAATGCTGCACAAGATATCAATTAGTCACCGAGACTCACTCCATTAATTCTTAATTAATTCTTACTTAATTCTTAACGTCTAAGGACTGAAAGCTTTCTTCAGGTTTTATGGATGTACCAATTTTAACTAAAAATAATTTTTATTAAACGAGACACTATAACTATGGCACCATTTAGGAAACTTTCAAATGCCGGTTGTGTCTATTCTTGTCTGCCATTGATTTTACTCTTTCAACATGGAACAGACTTACTTAAAATTAACCCATACAAGTAAAAAAATTGCAGAAATCCGTTTTGGCAGAAACATTTTTGAACACGTTTATCTTATTGGTAATAAGTCATAGATACAGTGCTATTGTAATAATACAGTTAGACTGTCATTGTGAAAATACCTGAACTTGTAATAATTACTAATGAATCAAAATTTAAATCTTTTGAAATACAGAATATGGGCACACATGTAACTTTATTACATGTTGAAGTGGTAAAAATGCATAGCTACCTTCTGTTACAAATAAGCAAGCACACCAATTAGACAGTTACAATTCAAATTCACCATAAAGTGGTAATGTTATTATTATTACTAATTTTATTATTATTTTAAATTTATTTTGCGTAATAAAACCAAAAAACTCATACACAGTTAAAAGAACTGTTATGTGTTGTTAACAGTGACCTATAACCTTTTGCTTAAGCTTTGGTACCTATAAGCAATTGCTTAGGCTTTGGTTGCTATCTGAGATGCACAAAATAGAAACGAGCTGTGCACTTGAAGGGCAACTGCACTAGACTAACTATGCAGGTCATCCGTCACTCTTAGAGCGACTTCGTTTGTCGTTGTCCTCCTGTGGTTTCAACTGCAACATCATGGTTGGAATCGTGTAATTTTCAGACACTAGAATATTGTCTTAACTGTCGTCAGACCTGTATATTGTGATATGTGAATGTTCGTGTATGATGCGGTGATGATGCCATTCCACCGAGACGCTGTTGCTCCGCTTGTTAGCTGACTGCTACGGGGCCATGGGTGACCCTACTAGCTCTTTTCGACGTTAGTGCAGCATTCGACACGGTGGATCATGATATATTAATTAAACGTCTCTCTCTCTCTTTTGGACTCTCTGGCCATCCACTTGAGTGGATCACATCTTTTCTAGCAGGGCAGTCCAGTTGAGTGATTTTGGGAGAAAGTAGGTCACCCTGGGCCCCGGCTCCATTTGGTCTCCCACAAGGCTCTGTCCTGGCTCCCTTGCTTTACTTGTTCTACACCTCTGACATCTTTGCTGGTCTCCCACGGGTTCGGATTGAGAGGTTGGAGAGGGTCCACCTAGCTGCCACACGACTTATTGGGGGGTTCACCAAGTACGACCGTGTATCCCAATATATGCGTGAGGTCTTGCACTGGCTTCCTTTCCCGCAGTGCATCTCATTTAGGATTGCATCTTTGGTGTGGCGATGCTTATCAGGCTTATCTGTGTGAGCTTTGCCTTCCTCTTTCCACTTGCATAGGCCGCCACGCACTGCGCTCTGCTGTCCATGGTAACTTAATGGTTCCTTTCACTCGCTCTGCAACAATGCAGAGGCGTTCATTCTCTGTGGTTGGTCCAACAACCTGGAATGGACTTCCTCTGACTACGCGACACCTCCCAAGCTGTTCTCAATTTCACAAACTGTTGAAGACTGTTTTTTTCGCTTGATCTCGGTCGGAAGCGCCTGTGAGTAGGTACCTTTAAGGGGCGCTATATAAATTACGATCGATTGATTGAATATGTCCGACACCACGACATACGAGCAACGAATTCTGGCCCTTTGATACGAGATCTGCAGAGGTCAGATCAAAATTAGTATGACCCTTGATGGGAGAAGGCTGACCTACAGCACTCTGATCTACTCTGTGTCCGGATGAAAAGTAGAACACAATAAAAAGTATCATAATTCGGTCAAAGCTTTTAGGATATGTCTGAAATTTTAAATGCACCAATAGTACAATAGTGTACCAGTAGTTTGGGAGTTGGTGGTAATATGGCATTACCACCAACTCCTAAAGCCGATTAGAAATATTCATGAGTTTTTCAAAGTTATTGGCGTTTGAGATGCAGCACTGAAAAATGGTACTTTCCAACATGCAAAAGCTGACAGGAAGTAAAATTCAGCTATATATATTATGGTCTTAAAAATGTCCTCCTTGTTCACGGACACGAAGTAGTGTAGTAGTTGCCACGGGAGACACTCCAATCACACCCACAGTTGTAGCCGAATGTTAGTCCAGACCTCGATCCGGAGTACATGTACTGAAGGAGCGCGTTTTTCGTTCCCGTATTCATGACATCAATAACCGTAGGGCACGTCTGATTGAAGAGTGACAGCTCAAAAGAGTGACCATCAAACAGTAGCGTCTACATCTACGGTCGTGTGTCCGTGATGAAGGACATTTTGAACACCAGCTCAGTGTTTAATCTAGTCCCCCTCCTCTGGGGGAATTGGGGTTTCTGGGGGGAAGACATTTGAACGTCCGAAGGACGCTCGTGATGCGGGTAGCACCGAGACTGGGATGGGAAGGGGTATGGGGAGGGGGATGCGCCCCTCCCCATCAGAAACTTTTTGAATTTCCACTTTGCAATGGCTGTATTTTAGGGTGTTGTCTTAACAAAATAGCTGTACTTTTTCAGTGACCCATAAGAAAATTTTTGGATTTCCACATTGCAATGGCAGCATTTTAAGAGGTCATCTTAACAAAATAGCTGTACTTTTTCAGTGACCCATTAGAAACTTTTTGAATTTCCACATTACAATGGCAGCATTTTAAGGTGTCGTCTTAACAAAATAGCTGTACTTTTTCAGTGACCCATTAGAAACTTTTTGAATTTCCACATTGCAATGGCAGCATTTTAAGGGGTCATCTTAACAAAATAGCTGTACTTTTTCAGTGACCCATTAGAAACTTTTTGAATTTCCACATTGCAATGGCAGCATTTTAAGGTGTCATCTTAACAAAATAGCTGTACTTTTTCAGTGACCCATTAGAAACTTTTTGAATTTCCACATTACAATGGCAGCATTTTAAGGTGTCGTCTTAAGAAAATAGCTGTACTTTTTCAGTGTCCCTTAGAAATTTTTTGAATTTTCACATTGCAATGGCAGCATTTTAAGGTGTCGTCTTAACAAAATAGCTGTACTTTTTCAGTGACCCTTAGAAAATTTTTGAATTTTCACATTGCAATGGCAGCATTTTAAGGTGACGTCTTGACAAAATAGCTGTACTTTTTCAGTGACTTATTAGAAACTTTGCATTTTAAGGTGTCATCTTAACATGATAGTATCATATATTATAATAGTAAAATAATGTCATTATAATCATATAATAATAAATAATATCACGATATATTATAACACTTCATGTAAAACAATGATGAAAGCATTAACTAAAAACCAATATCATTTCGTCAAATTTTTCTGGGGGGGAAATGTCAATCCTGGGGGGGACTTTCCCCCCCGCCCCCCAGAGACGTCTAGATTAAACACTGCACCAGCTGTAGCTGAACTTCACTTTCTTATGTAAGGGCCTATGTTGGAAACTTTAATTTCTCAGTTCTCCATCGCAAATGCTCCTAAATTTGACAAATTCACCAAAATTTCCAAACAGCTTTAGGATATCATGTAAAATGGTCACTGTTGTTCTGTTTAAAATGTCAGAAAAATACTGACAGTTTTGACCGAGTTATCACACTTTTTGTGTGTTCTACTTTTCATCCGGACACAGTGTATATGAGGCCCTGTACAGACTCATGCTCAATGCAAGGATACTAGTAGTTGTTCTTGAATACTTTGAGTAAAGTGGGTGATACAGATAAGGTGGAAATCCCCAGCATAATTATCGATGCCATAGCTGCTCAGAATTTGCAGTTTTTCATTTCTATGTTTTATTCATTCAAAGACAAAGCTCAGTGGCATGGAATACGAGTTGCAATTTGACTAGATAATTTAAAAATATCTTTTTCTGAAACAGGAAATCAATGATTTTATCAGAAATGAACAATTATGTGACCGATCTGCACAAACTCTGCACTAAGTCAATTTCGAGACGAGCTACAACGTCATTTTTCTCAATTGTTACATTATCACAGATTCTAATTTTAAAATATATATTTTGAACAATTGGATGATTTCATACAAGTTATAGCTTAAAATTTTGTGCAAAAGCACAAGAATAAGTTGATTTTACCAGCATGTGTGCATTGTATTCTATAATCAATGAGAAATTGTTCTTTATCTATAAATTCAGTTAGGATTGAAGCAGAATGATAATTTTGGTGTTGTTGCAAACAATTAATATTATATATTCTGCTTAAAAAGTCTAAATCCGACTGGTTTTGTACAGACGGGTCACAACTGGCTGTTAAAATGAACTTTTTCAATTTAACATGAAAAACTAAAGCAAACATATACTGAACTTTAAAATACATCGTCTTTTTGTTTGCAGGGAAGAAAAATTGTGGGATTATAGGCAATCCATATCTTATGTATGCAAATAATTGTATTTTATACCCTTTCCCCCTTACATTTTGTTGACCCCCTATGTGTATAAACAAATAAGCTTCTCTAAATTCTTCCATCTGTAAAAATTAAACATGTATTTTACCGTAGGCTACTATTTATTTATTTTTGTTAAGCATCATATTTGCTAGCTAGAATTTGTTAACGACTATGGTTTACACTTTAGATCTGAATTGAATATAATTTTAAAATGTAGTCAAATGCCATCGAACTATAGGATTTGTATGCGCACTTGTTATAGCGCCTCTTCCAGCCTCAACCGCTACTCAGAGGCGCTCCCGACTGCAGAGCGGACACTGCATCGAAGTTTCACGCCGAAGCGCTGAGCAATTGCGAGTGAAGGACTTGCCCTACTTGCCCACCTCAAGTCGCCGCGTAGGTCCCTACGCGGCGACTTGAGGTGGATTCGAACCTCGAAGCTCCCGGCTTCAAGGCAACGATGCCACCACTACACACCACCGCGTCCCACAAAAGGATAATACAGAGCTATGAATAGATTAATATGGACACCCAAATTAGACATTTATTTTGCGTTCGTACATTTTTTCTGAGACCCCTCTCCCCCCGTACACAGATCGCCTAAATCCCATGACTTCCGTCTCCGCGCATACATAATAATATTATATGGACAGCCGCTAGAGTGTAGACCACAACAGAACCACTGTTTTGAGAAGCACTGCTTTAGAGTCATTCGTTTTATATACAATTAAGCTAACATGCTTTATCATCTTTAAGAGATTCTAAAGGTTGCTCTATAACACACAGGTAAAAATACACACACACATAACAATACATACTATAAATATTACATACATATAATACATACTGCATGCATGTACATGTGGATTTATTCAAACACTAATACACAACAAGTCACTTAAGTTAAAAGGAGAGCTCATATAAAAGATAATGTTAAGCACTCAGCAAGTGTACCGGTAGCAATAACTTAAAACATATTCATAGCTAGTTCAGACTTTAGTCCAGATAAACGTTCTGGTTTATGATATTAAATAAAATCCGTGGAATACGCAACAAGAATCGGCTGAAAAGCTCAAACATAGCAACTTTCATGTGTATTTACAGGCAGCATATGTATTTGCACAATTCTATGCTAAATTTTACTTTAAATGTTTCCAACGAGCTACATTCGTTTTCCACACAATTGAAGTAAACACGGTCGTCATTTAAAGGCTAAACACTGACAAACGCACACACAAATAATTGTAGGCTAAAGATGGGATTAAAATGTCACTGCTTCACAACAGCTTTCTTTTGTGAGGAAAGAAATCTAATAAGATTCACTTCCATCTTTAGTGGAAGAGGAGGAAATTGTGACAGCACCACTGGACATCAATATTCAATATGGCTATAGACAATATTCAATATGGCTATAGACAAGCAGGACCAGCACAGGGTGAACGCTTAGAAGATTCATAAGTTCATAAAGAGTGCTTTTCGTTAGATGCGTGTTTTGGCAGGAAAGAAGTTTAATTGGTATTCACTACAAGATTCACTCTGGCAACACCAATTCCCTTGACAAGAAATCAACAGGCAATCGTTGGTGAGGCATATAAGCTGTTCAGCTGATGATGATAATAATAATAATAATAATAATAATAATAATAATAATAATAATATCTTTTCTTTAATTAAACGCCTGCAAACGCACTGCGCTTTACATTTACAAGTTATGCAGTAATCTTAATTAAACTTAACTACTAACTGAACAGACAGCTTTGTAATTACACGGCGCCAATGGCAGCCTACAAAGCAAATCCGCCCAACGGGGACTCGAACTCACTACCTCTCGCACTCTTGGCCAGCGTGTTAACCACTACTCTACCGGGCCCCCCCGGTAGAGTAGTAATAAGCATTCCCTCCCATTTGACTCTTCTGCCAAATCCAAATCAAACTTAAACTAAGTATGCGGAGATACTAAATGCATGAATCACCTGCAAAATGCATATCATGAGAGAGGACCTATACAGTGGTAAATTTATTTATTTATATATATTTCCTCTGTAAACTACTGTGCATATGCTGGTCGTCTAATACAGTGGTTCTCAAAGTGGTGGTCCGCGGACCGGCGCCGGTCCGCGGAGACCTGATCACCGGTCCGTGAAAAAGTCTGAGAGTGAAAATAAATTATAAATATTAATTTATATATGTTTCAAATTGTGAAATTATTTGAATTGTTATTTAAAATTTATTCAAACTTCTTCCTCGAATTTAAAAAATACATTACCAGTGCCATATTTTAACTTGCCAACTGGCTTTTAAAACAATTTGCATTTTTTAAATTAACTTTCTGCGTCTATTACTGCTGTCAGTTTCACTTTATTTCTGTTGATTCTTTGGTGTGCGATAGTCAAGTAAACGCTTTTCAATCGTTAAGTTTTTTCTTACTGGATGTAGGCCTTTTAATTTTATAACATGATATAAAATTATATATATAAACAAATATGTTTGTGATTTAAAAAATTTGCAAAATGTAAACAAGCCTGTCTGAGCATATCTTATTTTTCCAAAATGAAAGAACATTGCTAGAGCGTGGCCGCTCAGACACTCGATCTGAGCGCATAAAACGATAATTCAGAACTGGTTTCTATGCTTACATCAAAGCTAAAAAGGAATCGACCATTCACACGAAAATAGGATCCAATATATTTAAAATGTGGTGATATTCTGATTTATGTGTTTTATTTCGAGCATGTGTTTCCACCATTAGCACAAAATCCTAGTAATGACTGTAATGTGTCACTCACTATCTATTTTTTGCAGATCCTCTTATAGGTCAACATTAACAAACCTAATTCTAATCATGTTTGAAACTTTGAGTTCAATTTTTTAAAAGGCAATTAATGACAATTAAATTGAGAAATAACTAAATGATATTAGGAATATGTTCTAATTAATTAAACAAATCCCTAATTACGAATATCCCTGTAATAGTCTTTTTATAATAGGCCTATAGTTCGTTTTTGTTAGGGCATGCCATTAAAGTTAGTGGTCCGCGAGCTTCCAACAAAATTATTGCCGGTCCGTGGCCTGCGGAAGTTTGAGAACCACTGGTCTAATAAAGAATATTCTTACTTACCTACTTACATTGTGCTAAAAATAACTGCATGGGTATGTTTGATGTAGCATCAGCTGAGAGAGAGAATGAGAGAAAATGACTTGATGATGATGGTGCAGCAGCTGATGAAACTGCTTCACAGAAGATGACTTACATCTTCAAATGAGAAGACAAGTTCTTCATCAACTACACTGTGTCTCAATAAAAACTGCAAAATTGTTTCTGTCAGAACTTCGTCAAATTTCCACCAATCTTAATAACTTTTGGTAGGTAGACGGCAAAATGGGTGAAATTTTATATTATATAAATTTTCCACCTCACCTGCTCATATCACTGCACTACCTTGTTAAACACAGATGTACCAATTTTTCACTTTTCAACTAGAACCTGCCATGCATTCAGTTTCTCCCTCTGTCTCTGCCACCACAATTCATGCATTTGTCTCATCCAACCTACACTACTGCAACTCACTTCTTATGGGCCTCTTAAACGCTTCGTTCAGGCTCACAGCAGCTCGACTTTCTTGATTTGTTCACATCTCTACTTATATGCTCTTATATGTCTTGTACTGGCATCAAGACATCATTGCACGCATCACTACAAGAACCTCATTCTGGTCTCCAAAGCACAGCTGGGAAATGCCTCTAAATACCTCTGAGAAAATACGTTTCAAACTATATATGCAAAAGCTGCCACCTGCATCTTCATCTCACTCAATGCTTTCTGCTGATCATCTTCATCTAATTTTCCCAGGGGTTGGTCCCTCCTCCATTTCGAATCACCTTCCTCCCACACCAACGGCGAAACAATTTATGACTCATTCTTCCTCATCACTCTCTCACTCTTTAAATGCATTTCTTTTCCCCTCGCGTTTTACCTACTGTGCATCAAACATTCTGAATGTTCAGAAACTCCGCCACTGGTCGCACTCTGCTAGTGCCAGTCCCAAGCCTGGATAAAGGAGGAGGGCGTCGCTAATGGTCTTTGTTACCACACAGTGACGTTAAACTGCAACTACGACGACGAATGTGCAGTCTTACAATACATTTATTTTGATCAGTCAGATGACAATGTGTGCAGAGATTCTGCAAGGTACTTAACGCCATAACATGTGTCTTGAAACAAAAAATATGTACAGTAAGAATGATGACAAAATAGCTATATTCTAATAACTCAGACATACTCTACCTTACGTTACCACGGTAATAATTGAAAATACGCTCGAGCTGAGACACTCGCATTTGCATGTGTTTTGGATTTACACACACACACACACACACACACACATATATATATAATATATACTACGCAAAATTTACAAATATTTTCATCCATAATTACAAATATTTTCATACATGCATTTCTCTGTAGCCATAATTAAATCAGATTCTGCCGATGAAAAAATTTTCAGAAACAAAATCTGCATGTTTGCCGAGTAAAAGAGAAATAAAACAACTTGCAACAGTTAACAGATTTCAAATGATTAGCACTATCATTACTTCCAACATAAAATGAAGAACATTTAATACTATATATATATATACAACAGAGCATCTACAACTATCCAGTAATGCTGATCTTGTTATTACATGAGATGCACCACGACACAGAAGTGAACAGCATATGCATCACATGCATCTTCATCATCATCGTCGTCATCATCGTCATCATCAGTAAGTAGCATAACTTGAGATGAGTGTTTCATGGAATGTATGTCAGCGTAGCCATCGTCTTGCAGACACTGCACTGCAACGTCTTCACCACATCATGTACTTGATCTAATGCAGAAGCACGGTCAGTGATTTCACGGTCAGTGATTTCACTTTCGCCCAAAAAGCTTTGAAGACAGACTTCACACCTGCAAAGAAGATCTTACAATTAACAGATGCAGAGGAAAGATAAGATCATCATTTACTACACATCCATCATCTTTAGGTTTGCAGAAGTGTCATACAATCTGAAGAAAACAGTGACTCAGACATCATTTTGAAGACTTACAAAATCAAAAGTAAGTCTCCAAAGCCATATTAGTCGGGTCAATCTAGGACATGACCCCCAAAAAATTGCAAGAAAGCGTTTTATGACGATTTTCCGTTGTGATAGGTCTGGTGATGAACATACTAAAAGTTACAAGAAATCGCACCACGGCAAGTGGTCTAATTTTGGCGGGAAAAAAGATGGCCGCCAATTGGACAAGGCATGGAATCTGGAAATGATACTGTTAGAAGCAAATCATGTAATAATTTGCTAATATGCTTTTCTAGACTAATTTGACCCTCTTGAGAACGAAAATCGTGGTTAGAAAGCTTAATTTTTAGCGGTTGCATGGGAAAACAAGATGGCGGCCAAAATGGTGGCCTATAATTGCTTCAAAAGGTTGTATAGTCGGGTCAATCTATAAAATGATCCCCAACATTGTAAGAGGGCGTCTTATGATGATTTTCTGGTATCTTGGGTCTGGTGTTGAACGTACTAAAAGTTACAAGAAATCGCACCACGGCAAGTGGTCTAATTTTGGCGGGAAAAAATATGGCCGCCAATTGGACCAGTCTTGGAATCTGGAAATGATGCTGTTAGAAGCAGATCATGTAACAATTTGCTAACATGCTTTTCTAGACTAATTCGACCCTCCTGAGAACGAAAATCGCGGTTAGCGAGCTTGATTTTTAGCGGATGCATGGGAAAACAAGATGGCGGCCAAAATGGCGGCCTACTGCAAATGGCTGTAAGTCGGGTATTGTATGTGATATGAACACGATTGTGTAAATTAAATTAAGATGTTATGGTTCTAGGCATGCAATGGAATCAAAGACACGTATGTAGCACTGGAATAAAACCAAAATGGCGGGGAAAATGGCGGCCAGAATGTTGAAATTGCTATAAGTGAAGTGATGTATGCAATGGAAACATGAATTCGGACTCCAACTTAGCATTTTTGAGGTCACGAAAAGCAATGGAATCAACTTTGCAAATGTGACATTGCAAGAAAACTAAAATGGCAGCGATCGGAAGAGTTTCCGAGGAGTTCGGCAAGGGAACTTTTGGGTTCATGACAAGCGGAAGTGTCTCGGAAATAGATAGATCTTGCGGAGGAGAAGGCGGAGGAGAAGTGGAACGGGGTAGAAGGCGAATGGAATCCATCCTCCGCAATCGCATCCTCCGCCAACCCATCCACATAATCACCAGCATCATCTCCATCACAGCATGACATCAAACGGCGCTGAAGGGGGGGTTCATTCCAGATCTCGGGTCAGTCCATTGAACAAAATGTACATGGGGTCGGCGCTGGAACGAACGGTGGCATCAACGGTCACCAGGGGCAGTCAGCATCGTCCCTCTACAGAAGCCAGGCTTACGGGCACCTGCCGGGAACACACGAACAGGACAGGGATTTGCTATCCATGACGCATCGCCATCACCACCAACACCACCACCATCATCAGCACCACCACCACCTGAAGATGGAAGTTGTTCGCATATTTTCTGCACTCCAAACGCAGATCACGTTATACCGTAGAAACCACTGTTTCCACAGCGATGTTTCAGGGGTCCAGTCAACTCACCCCTGCGAACCGTACACCCGAGGTGGGCTGCCCCTGCCATCCGCTGTTCCGTCGTCATCGTCGCGTGCCCTCCAGCCGTCGTCCAGTCCCAACCCGCACACTACGAACCTCTTCTCGTTGCACTATTCTCCCCCTCGCGTAGCCAACCTTCGTCTGGCAAAAGGAACGCTAAGAGAACGATCATCTCCCAGGGGGCCTCGAATGACTGTCTGGCAAGGGCGGTCACCACCACCATCAACACCACCACCTGGAGATGGAAGAGGTCAGCACGAAGGGCCTAACGCAGACGATCAGCAGTGAGCTGAAAAGGTTTTTAGTTTATGGTCCCCCATTTTTTTTGGGGAGGGCGGATTTTTTAAAGTGGGTTTGAACTTGGGGGAGGTGTGTTTCTCACTTCACAGAGACATTGAACATAATCATCAGTAATAAATAAGTTAAAGCATTACAATGGATCCAATGGATCGTGCTTATCAACAGCAAGTGAACATGTGAAAAATGGTCAAGGTCATCCCATGCAAAAGGAGAATCAAAATTGCAGTTCGCAGTCTTCTCACAGCTGTTATTGTTATCATCACTGTTGTCACTGTAGCCAGTGACAAACTCAACAAGTCAACATGTTATCACTTACTTCATCTAACAAACATGTTATTTTCTCCATGGACAAACCACATTTACAATCTATCATTCCGACTTACTAAAAAGTGCTGATGCCAACTGACCAGTGGCCCGCCAGTGACAACGTACCTAGGCCCAAGCATGTACAGCATGGTCTGCCATGGACTTCTGATGTTATCTGATCCTAAGTATATACGAGCTTCACGGCGAGTGGGGGGTGAATTAAGTCCAGTTAACCTTTTCGCTACTGCTGCCCATGGCAACCGCCGTACTGCCGCCCTACTGGGTAATAATATAATATATAGTTGAAAAGATGTTGTCCAATATTTTCTACGTTTTGTGTCAAAAATCACATTTATATAATATGTATGTATGTATCTATGTATGTATGCATGTATATATATATGTATGTATGTATGTATGTATGTATGTATGTATGTATGTATGTATATATGTATGTATGTATTTATGTATACATATATACGTACGTATATATCGCATCATTAGATTTATATATTTTGTCTCTTGCAGAATGTATGTTAGTACGTATGTATGTATGTATATATACACATATACATATGCATGTATGTATATATATGTATGTACGTACGTATGTACGTATATATCGCATCATTAGACTTATAATATATACAATGCTGTATAAAATGTCTGAATTACAATTACAGTATATCGTCTCTTACAGAATGTATGTTAGTATATATATATACATATGTATGTATGTATGTATGTATGTATGTACGATTGTATGTATGTATGTATGTACGTATATACGTATACATCACATCATTAGATTTATATATAATGCTATATAAACTGTCTTAATTACAGCTACAATTACAATATATATCGTATCTTGCAGAATGTATGTATGTACGAATGTATGTATGTATATATGTATGTATGTAAGTTTG
This sequence comes from Lumbricus terrestris, assembly GCA_949752735.1. Classification (NCBI taxonomy): domain Eukaryota; kingdom Metazoa; phylum Annelida; class Clitellata; order Crassiclitellata; family Lumbricidae; genus Lumbricus; species Lumbricus terrestris. The sequence goes on from OX457053.1 coordinate 34,754,641, forward strand.
TATGTACGTATTTATGCATAAGGTGCACTTGTTGACAACCAACGGCATCTCTGCACACTGCTAAGGGGTCTTCACAGTGTACTACAAAGACCTATAAATCATTCTTTCTATCCCGGCGCCGCGCCGGTATACGTACGGCGGCATGTTTCAATATCCCGGCGCCGCGCCGGGTCACGTAGCGAAAAGGTTAACTCTCGGGCTCCATGCTATGAGAACAGATTCCGCAGCCTAAGTTGCCTCATGCTCAAACAGAAGCCGGATGGATGAAATTTTTGTTTAATTGATGAAAATAATTCTGGCTTAAATAGAAGTTGGATTGATGGAAACAATTCTTGTTTATAAATTGCAGAAATTGGATTGACTAATCAAATTCTTGCTTCAATAGAAGTTGGATTGATGAGAATAATTCTTGTACGCTTCGAATTTTTGGCCACTTCGACGAATGTTCCGGCTCTCAGCCTTGAAATGTCCACCCTGAATTGTCATCATTGGCAATTTTTTCAAGTCTAGTATTCTTTTTTCTTGCTGTTAGTTTTCAGTCTCATTATGTCCATATTTATATTCTTCATCTTCCTCTCTTTCCTTCAAATCTTATTAATTCTTAAAGCAGCTTTTGTCATCATTTTTGACAAGAAATATTCAAGTGTGTAAGAAAACTGAAACTGTCATTTGGGCACATTGATCCAAAAGTGTTTTCCTTGCTCAAATAGAGACTGAATTAGGTAAAAAGTCAAATAATTTAAAAAGGTGATGCATAAATCAAACTGGACTTAAGAGGCTGGATTCCAAAATTAATTCAGTTTTTTTAAGTTAAACAACTCTTTGTATTTCGAATATGGTTGAAAAGTTACGTGCTCTCAGTTGAACGTCGTTCTGTCAGTGTCGTCCTGCGAATTCATGAATGCTCTGCGACTGCAACGATACATCTCGAGGTCTCGTCTAAAACAAAAAAATATCATCATTGTAGAAATATTTCAAACTAAACGTTTTACCAATTGATGTAAACAGCTGACTTTACTGACAATTACCTGAAGTTAATAATATTCAATTCATTTATTTATTCAATTCAATTCATTTATTGTAACCATCAACCACATAAAAAAATGGCAAAGGGGTCAAGGTTAAGGCGCTAAATTGTCAAATATGGTCAGTATTTTACACTTTTAAACAGTCATAAAAAATCTACTCAAATGGGTCATTAAAAGAGCTAATAATGACACCAAGAACACCTTTCTTCCTCACATACAAGCTGAGATACAGACGTTCAAAGGAACGTGGTCGAGCGTTTCGGGTCAAAGTTTGACGACCCGTATCTCGGAGCGTAATTGACCGCAAAATTTTTTTTGGGGTCAGATGAGACATGTCTCATCTGACCGAACAATTGTGCCAAATTTCAGGTAAATCTGAGTCGGTCATGTCAATTTTGGTTGTAAATTTGGATGAATTGACATGGAATCACCAATTACCACTTTAGAAACTGGGGAATAAATAATGCCATGAAAATGTAAAGTTATGTCCAACTCACTTCAATTAAATGATGATCTGTTCCAAGAGCCAGCAGGTTATTAAATTCTCTTTCCAACACCTGTCGAGCCTAAACAAATCACAGGAAAGTAGATTCAACAATATATACAATTATACATTAATTTGCCTTCTCCTACTTCTCCTAACTTCCATTCACTATTTATGTAACATACCATACATCTTCAATACATAGCCTACACAAATTGTCTGACTGTTGCAATCATCAGGCACATTGCACCAAATAGATCAAGTGCACCACGCACACATTTGGTATGAGGCATTTGTAGGAAATAAGAATAAAGTTCACCATCAACTGTTTTAATCTTATCTGCAAGAATTAATCATTAAAAAGTTGAACTGTGTGGTGATGATCTAAAGAAGACACCATGTAATCAGCAGATGAGGGACGATAGATGCCTGCTGGACGCAGCAGCTGTAGCGCCTTCTACGATCTGCTGCTGCAGTGGTCTGTCTGCCTCATATTGGCGTTCAAATATATTGCAAACTGTCATTACCCTCTGCTTCAAGACCTCTAAGTATCAACATCTCTCTCTGCTTACTATCAGCTCTCGATGCAATCCGTCCGTCCGTCCATCTGCTGGGCTCTGCAAAAGTCTGCATAAGTCGCCAGCCAGTGAATGTTGCATTGAACAGTTTGATTGTCAACTCCTATTTCTATGATGCATTTATTCCACGCAACTATGTGGGTAGAATTATCGACAACATTTTTTCGGTGACACTTTTTGTTGGCGACATTTAGTCAGCGACATTTTGTCTTGCGACATATTGTCACTGCGATATTTTTTCTTGCGACATTTTGTCAAGCCACCAGCCCACCACTTGGTGAATTTCATCAATAGACTTTTGAAGTTTAAAGGGTTATGTGTACTCAAACAAGAAAAATACATATTATTAGTCTTCAAACAAAAAGTAAAAAAGTCCAATGTTTTCAGAAAGTATTGCACAGTAAATGCCATCAATAATTGGGTAAACAAATTAATCGATTTTTAGCACATATTCATTGATTCATTATCATAAAATGAATTTGTATAATGCCTCTTCAAGGGGATTACCCAAAGGCGCCCCCAACCGCAGCATGACCAAATAGAATTGCATTAAGATGAGAGACGAATACATGAGGAATTCTAGAAAGGGAGTGGAGCTCACAAAGCTAGGCAGGAGCAAGGCCTAGCAGGCAGTGCCATACTATGGCAGCAATCCTACACTGCTTGAGGGGAAGTCAGAGGAGAACGTCATGTACATAACAGGCACCATGGCTGAATTTGGGTATGCAGCTAATAAGGTGGGCTGCAGAGCTCAGAACGCGATCATGGCAGCTCAGTCAGACCAGAATAGAGAGAGAGCAACAGTAGCCAAGTCTTGTGGTAACGAAAGAATGGACAATGGTAGCAGTAGCAGTAGGTGCAAGCGAGTGAGCAACAATGCGTTTTTGACACAGTTGATAACAGGCATGGCCGAGTGAGTAAATGTGCTGAGAAGGTCTTGAAGGTTGTGACCTTAAAATGCTTAAAAAAACTCTCTCAAATGTGCAGAAATTTGTGACAAGTATTATTATTAATAGATTCGTTTAATGGTAACAAAAACTGATAGACACACCGCTATCAGGTACAAAAAGCAGTTGATCAAATACAATATAATACCTATAGAATGTCTTTAGCCTTGTCTGTTGGATTTGTCTTAGGATGAGAGCACAAAATGACAGAAATTCTATGTTTATAGAAGGGTACTAAGGCTACTAGGCTAATGAGATTAGACAATTTAATCATCATTAATGCCTTTCTATAGATGTAATAGCCTGATAGATGTAATTAATGATAGATGATAGATTAATGATAGATGTAATTAATGTCTGTCATCTTTGGATGGCAATACAAAGTTGTGACGGCGTGGCCTCAATTGGAAGGGACGATCAGCAACCGGTGTGAAAAGCATAGGCACTGTTATATGAAATTAAGTAAATAGCACAATCTTGAAGAGATTAACGTTACAAGAGTAACATTTTACATAATCAAATACGAACCTGTGAGTTCGCTGTTGGTATTTGGAGTGCAAGAGCCATGCTGTTATGATCGAATGACTCATCAAGTGCAATGAGAGCTCCATGAACGCCCGATTCAATGAGACTGCTTGCATAATCTCTGAGACCAATTGACTGAACCCATTTGATCACTCGCTCGTTTGACCAGACCATAATATCTAAAAGAAGCAAATGAAATAAGAAGCAAATGAAATAAGTGGTAATTGATGCCGTAATTGGTGCCGTCAGCCATAAAACCCTGAATGATTTGTACAGATGACCAAACAGCTACACATGTAAGACATCAGTCCTCATATACAAATGTCATTTGGGTGATTCCGTGTCAATTCAACCAAATTTACAACCAAAATTGACATGACCGACTCAGATTTACCTGAAATTTGGCACAATTGTTGGGTCAGATGAGACATGTGTAAATCCAAGAAAAACATTTTTTGGGTCAATTATGACCCGAGATACGGGTCGTCAGACTTTGACCCAAAACGCTCGACCACGTTCCTTTGAACGTCTGTATCTCAGCTTGTATGAGAGCTAGAAAGGTGTTCTTGGTGTCATTATTTAGCTCTTTTGTTGACCCATTTGAGTTGATTTTTATGACTTTTTAAAGTGTAAGATAGTGACCATATTTGAAAATTTAGCACTTTGACCTTGACCTTTTCGCCCTTTTTTAAATCTGAAAAATTCACACTTATAGGCTGAATGGTTTTGAACATCCTCTGAAAAAATCAGAATGGGATCTCTGATGGTTCTCTCGCTATAATTATTTTATCTATAATTTCACTCAAAACTCGAGTTTAACATATGGGCGATTCCAATTTCGAAAGACTGGATATTGAAATTTGCACAGAATTATAGATAAAATAATTATAGTGAGAGAACCATTAGAGATCCCATTCTGATTTTTTCAGAGGATGTTCAAGGCCCTTCAGCCTATAAGTGTGATTTTTTCAGATTTAAAAAAAGGGCGAAGGGGTCAAGGTCAAGGTGCTAAATTTTCAAATATGGTCACTATCTTAAACTTTTAAACAGTCATAAAAAATCTACTCAAATAGGTCATCAAAAGAGCTAAATAATGACACCAAGAACACCTTTCTAGCTCTCATACAACCTAAGATACAGACGTCCAAAGGAAAGTGGTCATGCGTTTTGGGTCAAAGTTTGACGACCCGTATCTCGGGAAGTAGTTGACCCAAAAAAATTTGTTTGCAGATTTTTTCATGTTTTACATAGCCCAACATGTGTGCCAAATTTCAGGTAAATCTGAGTCGGTTATGTCAATCAAGTTGGTTGATTTGACGTGGAATTACCCATTTGCAACATACTGAATTGCATTGCCACCTGAACATTTTCAATTTCAACAAATCATTTCATGTGCTGCTATTATTATTATTTTTTTTGTTTTATCCGAGGTATCTATAGTCCCTCAGGTGTCAGATTAATATGCAGTTTTAACTCTGGAGTGGCCATCCGAGTCAAGATCAGGGAGAACAAAAGTGCTGTGAAAGGCAACAGCATTGAAGCGCTGAATAATGATAGACAGGCGCTGGAACAAGTAACTGGTTTCTCTTGGTTCACCAGAAACTTGGGCCAAGAGACGTCCCAGGTCGGCGAGAAATGCCTGTCCATTGGCGTTGATTGGTCCCATTGTTTCAAAAGACAATGGGATGAAATGATAAGATTGCATCAGTTGTGCATACTTAGTGCTTTTTCTGGCTTCTGCCAGTTCCGCAGCACCTTCCGTCCGGATGAAGGTTGTGGCTAAGTAAGATGGAGCCACAGTATCTGCAACTGTGACGTCCTAGGTCAAGCAACGACCTGAGCGCCACGGAATCAGTGTTACGCGGTCTGGTTTCTTCCCATCCGACCTTGACAAACCAGGTGGTTCCTTAACTGCTGGGATGCCCGCCTGAACGAGACCCCTGCAGATAAGGTCATTTAGGACCGCATGTCGGGCCTGTCGGCCATGGCCAAGACGGCATGACAGGCCGTGTGAGCCATCAGCAGTTACGAGAGTGCCGCACGGGCAGCTATGTGGGTGGCAGATGAACGTGATCAGACGGAGGCCCACAGCTATTCGAACCGCCTCGTCATCCAATCTGAGACCGCAAGTGCTTATGGGTAAGGCAAACAGCCAGTCAACTGCATGAGGCGCTGACACTGCTTTTAGACGTGCTTGATGGTAATCACTGGTGTGAAAGTGATCAACTGGTTTGTCCCAGAAGGATTGCCCGTGAGGAAAATTTCCATTTGGAGTAGAAGTAGAGTATCTTAGGCACCAATGCTCAATCAAGTTCGAAAATTGTCTGTCTGTATCAATGGTTACATTGCTATCATTATTATTATTATTATAAAAACCAATCATTTATTAAACGTAACATGTTTTACAAGAAACAGCACAAAAGTTCTTTGTTCAGGAGTTAACGGCCCTCATCACAGAACAACTGTGTGAATGTGCCTCGAAATGCCACTATTATCATTATTATTACTATTATTATTATCATTATTATGTTCATGCTCAATTTCAATGTTCAAATTCATTTTATTGTAACCATCAACCATAAAACAATTATCCAAAGTATAGCATGCATCACATAATAGGATCGCAACAAGGAAGGCCCTAAAGGGATGAATATCCCGCTAACATGGACACCAAAAGCAAAGAACTATTTAGTGTTAACTGTTTAGTAAGTTCCTAGATAATAAGATCGCCATTAAAACAAGTCTTTATTGATATGTTCCTCTAGAGAGACTTTTATGGCTCCAGAATGGCTTGACAAAGGTATTGTCTTCGATTCTCGACTCTTGTCACAGAAGAGTTGAATATCTGGATGAAAGCAATACCCTTTTCTGCGCTGTGGGCCTAATTTATTACATTAATCTGCCTGGTTTTGTCTTTCAATTTGATATAAATTGAATGCAACTGCCAAAACTGATCTTCGGCTTGTGTTGGCATCGAGAAGAAAGCCTAAGCCTCATCTGCCAGCCACTTGCTGGCAATGATCATATGTCGATGAGTCAAGATCTTCGGCTTGTCCCAATGTCACATATGATTCCAGTGGATTTCCAAAGTTCAACATTTTGCATCCAATTCCATTTGATGCTATATTCTTTTCAGAACATTTGAGCTTCGTAACCAAGGTGGTCTTTGCATTAAATCACATCAACGTGGGTTCAAAGAGACCAGGTGTCTCTTGAAAGCGGTTGTGGCAGCATTCTGCACAACAACGTTGCAAATGTTAAGTTCTGACTAGTTGAACAGTCCCAAATAATTGTTTGGAGCTCTCTCTTGTCCAAGCAAGCTTCATGACCATATTCCATAGAAAAGAGAGGCAAAAAGGCTGACTGTTAAAGCTTTTTCATCCCAAATGCGGAGAGTCATTTGATTTTTGAGGATTTTGCTAGAAGTTGGTGAGCAGTGTTGCATGGTGTACTGCCCCAGAAGCTGGAAACGAAATTGCACTTCTGCTCTCAAACACCTATCAAGAAGGATGACATGCGATAATTGCAGAAGCTCGTCATAATCTTCACGTTGGTGTTGGTTTTTCACAGAAATCGTTTGAACGAGCCTACATCTGGACCCCTGGTTGTTCCGAGGGTTGTGGGAGTAAAGATAACCACTGGATTTCATAGATGCGAGCACACAGCAGTGGCTCCTCATTGAGTGTTTGTTAGATAAGTGTACAACTGTACATGTGCAAGTCTTTTGAGACCGTTTTATCAAATACAAGCCCATATACATGTAATACTCTGCTTCCGATTCCGATCATCCGACATTTGAAGACAGGCATTAACTTGCTATTTTCAATTGTCTAATAAACTTGGAAACTACAAGAAACTTTTCTCTCCAGCTCCAGAAACACATTCAGAATGGTCTGGACAACTTCTAGTTAGCGTTTGCCATCGCAGTGCAAAGGAGAGGTACCTCGGCTGAATAAAAATCCTGTTCAGCTGCAGCCTTAGCCTGCCTGTGGCAATTCTAATGCCAGAAAAAATGCTCAAGTTTGAGTCACCTCTAAATATCATTGAATCCTTCTAATTTTTGGAATGTAAGCTCCCTTGGTGTATAGGAACAAGGACAACTGTGACCCAATTTGATATTTGAAATTTCATTTTTTTACATGGTAAGATGGACCACTCTAATGTGCAGTCATATGACGACTTTCCCGCCCTTCAGACATATATGTATAATTGTATATCATTGAAAGATGAGAGATCAAAGATCACAGTACAGCAAGAGAAATAGATCACAGTACGGCAAGAGAAATAGGAAGACGAAGAACAATGCTACTGGACTGGATGATGACGAAGGCAGGCTACAGTGAAATGAAGAGAGAGGCAGAGAATAGAGATGAGTGGCATCGTCGTTGGACATAAGAACTTCCTGCCTCATTACGGCAGAAGAAGAGATGTCGGGTGGTAAACTCGAAAGAAAGTCATGTTACCTTTTATTTCGTCATTACTTTCTTCTCTTCGTCTTTCCAATTCTGCACGGTCGTAATTAAGTCGTTTGAGACAACTAATGCCGTACTGAAGACTAGTCCTGCGACCATAAAGAACAACATTTCAATAAATGTGTATCAAAAAGTATAATTTAAAGAATTTTCTAACATGTAAAATTAATACAACAAATCCAAGTTCCCATTTTGAACCGAGTTGGCAGAAGTTATTCACTGCCTTAGGTGATAGCCTGGCATTCACAGCTAAGTGACAGCATTCAGACTGCATTTTTCTTCACTTCAATGACTAAGCTATCAGTTTAACCCTTTAATGCCAAGATGGTAGTAAATGGTATGGGAAATCCTATACCCTCCGGCATTAAAGGGTTAAAATTGATGTTCATCGTTAAAACCACTGACCGGTGAAAGCTGTCCACCATTTTTAGTTGACCACGGAGATCCTTCTTCGTCAGATGGTCAAGCATTCTCGCATCCACCAAACATTCCATGAAGAGACTTCGATATTGTGGTAAACCAAGTGCTGGCAGCCACTCGTTGCCAATCCATTCATGGTTCATTTCACCAAATGCCAAACTCTACAATGATTAGATTTACATGTTCTAAAGTAAACACAGTAACATGCATCAGATAATGCATCTATTCGGGATGTGGTGGTGGGTTCGGTGCCTTGGAACCAGTTCGAATCCACCTCATGCGTAGGCATAGGAACCTTCAGCAAGTCCTTCACTTGCAATTGCTCGTGTACTTTGACATGAAACTCCACTGCAGTGTCCGTGCTGTAGTCAGAGCGCCTCTGAGTAGCTTGAGGGGGCGCTATAGCACATGTGATAAATAAATAGAAATACTTGAGCCCATCCTTCAATCCTTACAACTCAGCTAGCATTTTCTGATGCCATCTTCCTCTCCTCCACTGTAGTAGCAAGAGCTTGAAAAATGCAAAGCTAGAAATTAAGAATACGGGTATTTTTCAAAGAGGTTTCTTATTTCTGACTTTCACTGTCTGCATCATTCATATCATTGGTGCATTAATGCAAAGAAATTTGTTAAAAACCCCAAAGTAGTAGTCAAAAACATATGTGTCAATTTTCCAGAGGAGGGGCAAGTGCCCCCCTTGCTCCTATGTGCGGGCGTCCATGGCAGTGGGGCCTGCAGCACAACCCGAGCTAAGGAGTTTTGCATGCATTGCAGCCTATAGTCTGAAATGCCAACAAAAATTGCATTAGCATCAAGGCAAGAGGAGACAAGGGAACAGACTAAAGTCTTCGGCATAGCCTTAGTCAGAGCCGGCCAAATGTGACGTATTGCCCTGATGCGATAAAAGCAAGATCTACAAAGGCTTGTTACATGTATCCGAAAAGTAAGCAGGGTAACCCCAAGAGTTTTAACAGAATCTGATAATGGTACTGCAGAGCCTGCGAGGTTTATGTTGGAAAGTGAATGAAAAGAATGCAGGCGTTGGCGTGACCTGAACAAAATTGCCTCAGACTTGTCTGAGTTTATAGCCAAACCCTGTAATTGTACTCCAAAGTGATTAGCTATGCGACTAATTGGGGAAGTAAAAACTGTGAATAATAGGGACCAGGGACAGATCCTTGACCCTGTGGCACTCCAGCAGCGCAAACAGTGGGCTCAGACCCAGCAGTGCCCATGCCCATCTGCTGATTCCGGTCACCCAGATAAGACGCTAACCAGTTTAAGGGTGTACCAGAGACACTGAAGCTTTTCGTGAGTTTTGAAAGAAGTAGTTGATGATCTACAGCAGCGGTTCTCAATCTTTCCAGTGCGGCGATCCCATGGTAACATTTTCAAAGTTGTGGCGACCACCAACAACAAAATTGTTCGATCCCCCACCTTCACTGCGTTTCGAAAACTACTTTTGCCATTGTGTGGGGTTTCCTAAAGCAAGATTAAGATTCTGAGGATATAAGCTTACCTATTCTGTACTTTAAAGCACAAGTTTCATAGGTCTATTCAGCAGAGGGAGAGGTTCAGGAAGGTGATTTGCTCCCCCTATTGTCGAAATTTGTTTGAATTTTCACGCTGCATTTAACCCTTTGAACCCGACGGGCCGGTTTTCCGGCCCGTTATCCATAGAGTTACAGGAGCTCAGTGTTCAAAGGGTTAAAGCTGTCATTTTAGCAAAATTCCTCATCATTTCAGTGCTGTTCGAAAGGCAAATGTTTCCTCCCCATTGTTTACATTTTTTTTATTTCCACACTGTAATGGCTGCATTTTATTTTAGCTGTCATCTTAATTAAATTGCTCAATTTTCAATGTTGATAGCCATATTTTAAGTCTTCAGAGTGTCACCTCTCAATTGTTCGCAATTTATTGTTTGGATTTTCACACTACAGTAGCTGTAGCATTTTATGCTGTCATCTTAACAAAGTTACTCATGATTTCAGTGCTCGCAGACTTGGTTTAAGACTTCGCAAAGTATTCCATCTATATTGTTTAAATTCTTGTCTTTGCAATGCACACGGTCATGATAGAATTTTAAGCTGGCATCCTACCAAAATTGCTCATTATGAATGAACCGTGGATAACACCGAAGAAATTTATGATAATATTTATGAAATATTTATGATATTTATTAATTTGTATTGGGGGGATATAAGCAGCTCGATCCCTCACCACAAATTTCGAAGACCTACACCGTACGTCCCCTCTATCACCCCAAGTCTCCGCCCATGTATACTATTTGTATAGGTCTCATTATAGCTGACAGCATAGATTCTTTGAGCAAACCGAATTTTTTAGAATAATGGTAAAAGTGAGATTTGCATTTGGAATCGAAACTGGCAAAAATCAAATTGGCTGTCGCAATCTATCCAATGGATCATATCAAAGAATAGACCACGTTGCTATTGTATCATGGCTTGCGTTGAAAATGCTATTACATCTTTTACAAACTTCTGAAGGATCCAGGCGACCCCCCTGACAAATCGTCAGGCAACTCCCGCGGGGGTCGTGACCCACAGGTTGAGAACCGCTGGTCTACAGTATCGCAAGCTGCACTAAGGTCAAGACATACAAAAAGGCAGGCATTTCCATTGTCAATCAGACGAACTGCCCTTACATACACGCTGTTATCCAGCGTGGATGTAAGGGCAGTCTCAGTGCAATAGCCTTCACGATAAGCTGACTGATAAGGACTATAGTCTAGAGAAGAACACTGATCTGTGTACATACAGTCCTTGCAGTCTTTGGTGCAGATGGACTTGTCAGGCTGACCATTTCCTGAATTGCGAGTCGCAGTTTGAGTCGATGAAGAGGATTACTGATGCCAATCTCTTGCTGAATCTCTTGATCTGACAGCGCTGACATGATGGCACCACTCTTGACGTTCGCGTGACATGCAGCCACATACCATGCTGGCATTCCAACCCACAGCTAAAAATACACACAAGTATTTCAAATCAATACAGCCACAACATACATTTGCATCAATCAATCAATCAATCAATCAGAATTTATATAGCACCACTTCAAGGTACCTACTCACAGGCGCTCCCAGACGAGATCAAGCAAAAAACCCAGTCTTTAACAGTTTGTGAAATCGAGAAGAGCTTGGGTGGTGTCGCATAATCAAGGGAAGTCCATTCCAGGTTGTTGGACCAACCACAGAGAATGAACGCATTGTTGCAGAGTGAATGAAAGGAACCATTAAGTCGCCATTGACAGCAGAGTTCAGTGCGCGGCGACCTAGTATGTATGTACGTGTGCAACTGCTGTGTGCATGGACACCTGTACGACAGTGTCCATATGCAATTACGCATGAAGAAATTAATGCATTTCCATCAATATTACGGGTCTTCCGAGGACGAGGTAGACCGAGGATTTCTTGGCTCGACAACAACTCGCAGTTGTGTACCATGCAGCAAATCACACGCACACACACGCACACACACACACACACACACACACACACACAGGATCTTTCTCATGTCTTAGACCATCTTTATAGAACAGTCTTCCACTATAAATTAGAACTTCTCTGCCACATATACCCAAACATGAAATAACAATCATAAATTCTGACAAAATACACCGAAAAATTTATGGCTTTGAATTATCAGTCTTTACTATCTTAATCTTAATATAATTAGAGAAATTTCGAAGTCTGATAAAGTGACGACGACTGCGACTGACCTCGAGCCAAGCAACGATTGTCAATCAATCAATCAATCAATCAATCAGTCAATCAATCAATCAGTCAATCAATCAGTCAGTCAATCAATCAGTCAGTCAATCAATCAGTCAATCAATCAATCAATCAATCAGTCAATCAATCAATCAGTCAATCAGTCAGTCAATCAATCAGTCAGTCAGTCAATCAATCAGTCAGTCAATCAATCAATCAATCAAACAATGTTACAATAACATAACATGATGACTGCGACTGACCTCGAGCCAAGCCACGATGGTCAATCAATCAATCAATCAATCAGTCAATCAATCAATCAATCAGACAATGTTACAATAACATAAGATGACGACTGCGACTGACCTCGAGCCAAGCCACGATGGTTGGTCCATTCCAGAGCGCAAATGGAGTGGCAGCCTTCATCGCTTCTTCAAGCAATTCATTTCTCGAAAAAAAATTAACAAACAATTCAAGATTTCACAAAAACATATAAAGCACAATTTCTGCAGCTCTGCACACTCCACAAACAGCGTGAAACATCTGAATTTCAATTTAGCAAACTGGGCTATCTAATAATAAGATGATGAATTTAAATGACATTTTATAACATTCCATATCCAGCAAAATAAATTAATGTGCAAGAAATTTTGTGATTGGAGAGACCTTGAGCTGTGGGAATGTATGTATGTATGCATGTATGTATGTGTCTGGACTTCATAAAGTGCATCTGAGGAACCCGTCTTAAGCATTAATTATGAACACGGCTGTCTAAAGGATCCGAACAATTGTGTCTCAACAGAATTAGAAAAGTAATATTTGAGCAGATTGTGAAAAGTGTCAGCTTGACAGGAAAACAATTCCAAAGGGATGGACGCACAAGAATGCACAGTGCGCAGTTTTGTTAAAGAATGGCAGCAGGAAAGTGTTTCTGAATCAACAGCTTTAGTAGAATCCCTTAAGTCTGAAAAGTCTCTTAAATATAAAACTGCAGCTAAAAACAACAATAACAATTATAATACAATTACATACAGGGTGGGCCAGCATAAATGTCCCGACTTTGCGCGCTTATAACTTCGCCAATTTCTAACATTTATTTATACTTAATGCATCAAATTAAAGGTATTTCACTCTAGTATTAACTCTAAAAAAGTCGAACTGATACTAGTTTAGGTTTTAATTATATACTTGGATCAGCGCTAGCTACCATTTTTTGTCATTACTGACGCATTATGACGCCGTTTCCCCGGGAAATTCTATCGTTTTTTGCTAAAACGCGCGTAGACACGATCATTTAGGGTGTTTGTAGGGTCCCTACCATGAATATCTTCTAATCGCAAAACCACGTCCTTTCAATTTTGCCAACAGCCGTGCACTGCCATGCGCTGCTTCAGACGCTTGCACGCTGCCAGCCGTTTCTTTGCGTAAGAGCTGGAGAGTTCGCTGGACTTCTCGTCGACAAATTACTTTAACTTTAGGTCTATAATCTTTTCCAGTACGTTACTCAGTGCTTCTAAGACTGCCTGTTTTGCGTTGAATTTGCATGCAGGGCCTGCCCTGGTCATTGTCTTGACTGCAAATGTACGCGAACACACGAGCAATGTTAGCGGATGTGAGCGCCGTGCGCTCCGATTCCCATGGTTTGCGAGTAGAAAGTCCTGTTTTATCAATTTTCCGTAGCAGATAATTCAAGGTATTGTTTATTCCATCCTCTGTTAGAATATTCGTTAATCATTTCAAACGAATTAAATCCCTTATCAGTTCGTAAAATTAAGATCGAAACGCGATCATCGTCTGTCAACGGCGCCAGGTTGCGTCGCAAATGACAGCAAAATCTGGTAGCAAGCGCTGTTCCGGGCATATAATTAAAACCTAAACTAGTATCAGTTCGACTTTTTTAGAGTTAATACTAGAGTGAAATACCTTTAATTTGATGCATTAAGTATAAATAAATGTTAGAAATTGGCGAAGTTATACGCGCGCAAAGTCGGGACATTTATGCTGGCCCACCCTGTATAATTGTATTATATATAATATACTACATCTAATTTCTAATTATAATCACTTCTGTACTTTGTAGACCCTTATATATATGCATGTTCAATTCTTATCTGCTTTGTATATAAATAATGAGAGAAATATCTGGAAAACTATATAATAAAAACAGACAAAGCCTATAATGGCCTCGTAAAGACCCTGAAGGCCAACCTGAATTCATAAGAGCTGTTACTTAGGTCAAAGAAGAGCCACTACTAGCCACGGAAAACACTTTGTCTTGGCAAAAGTTTTATAGAAGCACCATAGAGAAAATGTTATCATTCTGCGAGAGAGTTGCCGTATAAATCTTCCGATACAATAAAATGGCAAACCATTCACTTCTTTTCTATTGCCCCATTAATAATTATCAGTCTGTGTTTTCTGTCCTGCATGGAATTCATTTGCAATACATAGACATAGATCTGTGCACTTAAATGACAATCACTCATCCATAGCCTTTGCTAACATCTTTCATCCTTCATGGTTCGGTGCCTGGCCCTCTATTGTTCACAATGTATAGCTTACTAGATACACTGTTTGCCAATCATTCACTAGATATAATTTTTATGTAGATGGTAGTCAAATTTACATTTTATTTTATAGCATATCTTTTAAATAACCTACTAGTATAGTAGCAATACTTTTTAACAGCTATTTCAATGGTGCATGTAAACAATCAGTTTCATGAAATACATTCATTCATTCATTCCGAAAACTTATATAACGTCCCTTCAAGAAGCCTAATCAGAGGCGCTCCCAGTCCAGCCACAGCTAAAAAGATAGGTCTTGAGCAACTTGTAAAAAGCAGGCAAATTATTCCGAGGTAGTAGGCGTAGTGCAAGCGGGAGCCCATTCCATGTGGACGGGCCAACAACCAAGAAGGCTCGACGCTGTCTGGTAGCAGAGCGGGTTCGAGGGACCAGCAGCTCCACATTGGCCGAAGAGTGCAAAGTTCTACGGGAGGCTACAACAGAGACAGGGCAACAGAGATCAGATAAGCAGGAAGGAGCACTACCAATTAAGGACCGCCAAACAAGTGCTGCTATCCTGTACGAGATGCGCTGCGAGACTGGAAGCCAGTGCAGAACATCACGCATGTAGGCAGAAATTGGGACAAATTTTGGGATATGACCAATAAGCCGAGCAGCAGAGCGCATGACCCGGTCAAGACGTCCTATTAAGCTACATGGGTGGCCAGCAAGAATTGAACAGCAATGATCAATTCTGCTAGTTACGAAGGTGTGGACAAGGACCACAGCGGCATCATGATATAGGGACCGCATGACAACACGCAACTGGCGGAGCTGGTAATAGCATGTTGTATATTCAAAAGTCAATGTATATATCACCTAGTTGCACAAAATGCATCCAGTGTTTCCAGGCTTTACCCTACTGTGCTTCGTAAAGAGCAGTGAACAATTTAGTTCCACAGCTTTGACGTTGAGTTCTCATGACATGAAACTGTTTTGCATGTTTTGCACCAAAACGGAGTATGCAGTAAAACTTACTTTTTCTTTTTCCGTCTGTCAAATTCGGCTTGCTTGCCAAGACTTCCCAAGCCTATTGTCTCCGCTGCACTGAAATCCGGACCCATTTCAACATATGGACTTGTGTCTAAAATATGGTCAACAGGATAACTGTTAGATATATATCAACAAGATGTTATTATCCTGTTTATATATATATATATACAGGGACGACTGGAGGCTGTCCATAAAGGAGGGGCTGATGCGGGCGGAAGCTTCGCCAGGGCCATAAGTAAAAAAAAAGTAAGTCATATATATATATATATATATATATATATATATATATATATATATATATATATATCTAACAGTCAGAAAGACAGCTTCTAAAAGAAATCAAAAGTCTGTACTTGACCAATGACCATCAAGCCATTCATAGCAGGGTAAGATCAGGAAGCAAGGAACTTACGTATCGTCAAGATGTCTAATTGTTCGTTCTCGATTAAGAGAAAGCATTTGATATTTGTAGACTGGAAAAACTGATCAGAATGATGATCACTTAATGGTCAGGATGCTCTGCAAAAAGAGAATGTCTAGAAAATGTCCAAATTTCATTCTGTGTAGATCTATAATTTGATATTTCTTAACTAACTGGTGACATCTGGAGGAGGAGGTGGAGGATGAGGAGCCGTCTCTCGGAAATCAACTTGCTGCAGTGTTGCCATCTCTTTGCGCCCACCCTTCTCTTTTTTACTAAAAATTCGTCCAAGCGAACTTTTGATGCCACTGCTCTTTTTCTTCGTGTGCTTATGAAGTGAATCCTGGCTTGAATGAGTGCTGCTCAATGGACTTGTAATACTGTGAGAGCTGTCCACTGACCTACACACAACCAACAAATTAAACACATTCCTTTAACTAGCACTGGTCATTATTACTTAACATGTACTTATCAGCACATGATAAATAAATATACAGTACACACAGGGTGCACCATCAATGCACAAATGGAGTGATATGGTTGGGCTGCTGATCTCATTGATGGCAGGACTGGAGAAGCAATATTGCATTTAGTTGAACAATAGGTTAATTCTGCATTAGTCCATTGTACACATGGCTGAGTTTATGTGCCATGTCTGAGGGCAAATGAAGCATTTCCTGCACTCGACACCGTAAATAATTGGTGAAAAGCTCAATTTTTTTTTACCATTTTGAAAGGTAAATTTTTGGACGGGTCGCTTTATATGAAGCGAAGATCGCAAGATATATCCGCTAGAGATTGACACAAGACATGCAACAAAGGATACAAAACACCAATTGTACATCACATGATGTACAATCAGACATCCATGAAGAAGGAAATGCTTTAAAGTAATTCAATTTTAAACAAACTTTATTCAAAAAGTTCAGCTGATGTCTTACAATTTCTGAAGTTCCTAGAGTTCAGAAGTTGTGGTTGCGTTGTCTGATGTGAAACACTTTAACTAAATCAATTCATAGATCAATCTGATTTGTTCACACCTCACAAACGATGAGTGATGATGAGCTGACATCGTCGTCGTTGGATGCTTTTGCAATTCACTGTTCTGCTGATGTTGCTGCTGCGACTGTTTCACTCGCTGTTCCAACCTCAGCGATCGTAAAGTCGGTGGACTGTAGTCTTCATTTGCAACATATCGTAACGTCGTCTCATCAAGTCCTCCAACTGCATTCTCACTAAGTGGCTACACAAAAGAATTGTCATCAACAGTAAAGACAACAACTGCAACATTTACTCAGATTGAAACCAACGTAAAGAATTTCTAAATAAGAAGTGCAGTAGGGTGTGTCTAAGAATTAAAATGTCGATGTTATTATCGACCAATATGATTTTGTGTTCCACCTTCAGAAATATAGTTATCTGCCAAATTAGATGAAAATCGGAATAGATTTAGGACTTGCTCAAAGCACCGGAAGAATAGCCACTTAGGCGAGATTGTGACACATTGTAATTTTCACAGATCCAAGCAAAAATTGAACGCATAGCCATCAGATATAAGGCAAAATCCAAAGAAGTACTGTATGTTGTCATATTATATTCCTCATAGTACATTTGAAAAAATCTGTTTTACTTGACCACTGCAGAACAAATTGTTTCTCTCCCTTATTTCTGACCAGGGCTTTCATTGAAGGACTGCATAAGAGTCACTCTGCCAGATCATTCGCCACTCTTATAGGTCGGGTCAGATATGGTGACTTAATTTTGCCTCACTGTGTGATTGTTCCGACTACCATTGTTGCGAGTCTCAACCACGAAGAGATTAGCCCAAGCTGATGATCTTGAATATTTTGATGCATGGTGGCTTGGGTACAGTAGGCCTCTCATGAGGTCAGATCCCAGATCATCAAACTCGTTGTGCATGCTGTAGTCTATGACTCGTCAAAAAGCTGTGGCCAACCAAGGCCTCTGATAAAAATCAAAGTGTTGGGAAAAATACTGTTACGGAGACCGGTAAGACTTCTCTGGCGTGGTAAGAATGGATTCACCTTTGGTCTTCATTGTTTCAGGTAGTGACACTTCAAGTAAAGGATTCCATACCTTTTCAGAATATAGGATGGTCGAGATTATCCTCTCTGTGCTCTGACGTTGCTGCATGAAAAATTGCTAACTGAAAAGCCACAACTTGATCATGTAAATCGCAGATGACACCCAATGCCGTCGGTGAAATGCACCTGGTTACCTGAACTTTATTCCCTTTGGTGGAATTCATCTTTGGAAAATGACTATTAGCTCTAGTAGCTCTTGACTAAAGACTTCCAATACTGGAGTCCTTGCAGAATCATGCAGTGAAACACTTTTCTAGAACAATTTCAGAAGCATGGTATCGATGGTAAGGTTCAAGAGGTCCTTTCCCAATTTCGCTTCCAGCTTCATGCCTATGCGGCCCTTGCAACTCGTTTTACTCGCCACTGTGTCAAAATACATGGCCAGGATTTTGTCTTCCAATCCCAAGCTTCAGATCTCAGCCAACAAGAATCTGACATGACAATGTCACTGATTGGAGTTAGGGGATGGCCAATAGCTTGGTAACATCCTTATTAAATATACCATTATCGTCCAGTCCCTGTAACATCTGGCATGATCTTGTCATTCAAGTGAAGAGTATAAGAAAAACTTGTGGCTCAGAATAATCTCTGCTGCCAGGACTGCAAGATCATCTGTCCCAAATTGAAACGTACAATTGCTACTGTCTCTTATACGTTGTCATCCAGACTCTGATTCCTTTTTCTATGCGTAAATTGAGCAGTACCTTGCATGGGAACCTCTCCTTTGTGAAGACAGCTACGCATAGCCGATGTGATATCAGTAGTGCTTATCAACAAAATCTCAGCTTTTTTAAAATCAATTTTGCATTGCGCCGGCCATATGAAACAAGAATTAAAAGCTCCACTTCCCACCATTTGCAACACATGACCAGTGATAAAAACATCATATTTTTATCAGTAACGACATGATCATGAATGTTTATTTGCTGGGAATTAGTCACTGAGAAGGGTTCTATAGCTTGCAGCTCGCAAGCATTGAAATCGTAGATTCTCATGGTTGCAATGCAAACGTGTTCCTAACTTCAGTCCTCTTGAGCAAGTCCTAAATGTTCAGCTATCGAGATATAATTTCAGATACTCAGTTTACACATCATTTGGCACAATAATTTCATTTGGTCGTTAAAAAATCTTTTATTTGAAAATTTCACATGTACCTTAAAAACACCCTAAAGTGCAGACTATAAATCTTTTTTCCACCAAAATACAGTAACGAATTATCGTTGTGACTTATCATGCTTAATTTTGTCGGGAACAGTTTTCTTGAAATCAGCAAAACTGAAATCTGCAGCAAAGCACTGAGCACAATATAACCTTAGCCTTGAGCTGAACAACCTTTATAATTGTAGGTAGTTGTAAAGATAAACAACATTTATAACTGTAGGTAGTTGTAAAGATGAACAACATTTATAATTGTAGGTAGTTGCAAATTTCATTGCACTGGCATCTAATGCAGAAATCTTTAACTGATGAAACATCTAAACTAAGCCAAGTCAAATTATGAGGAAAGTTCTGTTGAAATTGACATTCACTAATCCTATCTGATTTTGATGGATAGAAAGGGACGGCGCCGTAACAAATGCGCGCAAGCAAAAGCGCGCAGACAAATGCGCGCAGACAATAGCGCGCAGACAATAGCGCGCAAAGCGCGCAACAGGGACTTTCCCGTCAAAAGAGCGCAAAAAAGAGCGCGCAAAAAAAAGCGCGCAACAAAGAAAATGATGAGAATAATTAAAAAGAACAATGTTTCATAAATGTTTCATAGGCTCTCCATATGTCTTTGAGTTGAAGATCGAGAGGTATCGTTCTGGATTTAGACACCCTGAGGCTTCAAAATGTAAGTACGTGCGTCTCAATAGACGCCTTCAGGCGTTGGTTCCAACGTATGGCACGATTCCTTTGGACGATTTTTTGCGTGGGGTGGCTCACAACGTTAGCCTATAAACTTATAGAACTTGAACTCTATATCTTCTTAACATTTCTAGCGAGGCACTATTTGATTTGATTCGATTTACTTCGTTTCGTCTTTACTACATTGCGTTTAAGAACAACAGTTACTATTTCATTGCGTTTAGGGTTATATGTTGCGTTAAAGAACACTGACGATAGGATAATTATGTTGAGACTAGATTTCAACTTTAAGAACAACGTTTCGTCTATAGGCTATTTCATTGCGTTTAGGATTAAATGTTGCGTTATTTCTCACATTCTGTTTCCTTATGTTTAGATGCTGATTCAAAAAAAAAAATTATTGGGTCTATGTGTGTTATTTGCGCGCGCATTTGTCTGCGCGATTTTGTTACTGCGCGCATTTGTCTGCGCGCATTTGTCTGCGCGCTTTTGCTTGCGCGCTTTTGACGGGACACCGAAAGGGACGTCTATCTGCTCAACCACAGTTAGTCTACATCTCAGACTTTAATACCAGCTATCAACAATTGATGCTATTGAATTCTAGTGGTATGCAAAGTCGTTACAGCAGGCAAAGGACTGCAAAACCTTCCATCGTAAATTATCACAAAAGATTGACCACACTTGGAAGCTGGACAACCAATACAGATGAAATGAGAATGGCGGCAAGGAGAGGTATGCCACTTCCTATTACACCATTTGAATGTATCTATTTATTATCCATTTGTATCTATCTATTGTATCTATAGAATCATAGAGTGCCTCTTGCAGAAGGCAACTATTCAGAGGTTCTCCTAACATTTCCATGGGAAAAAGCAATGCCTTTAAAGAATGCGAGACTGTTGGTGACAATGAGTCATTAGTTCAGTCCTTAGTGAGAGATGAAGGTCATATTCCAACCACAGCAAATGTTGGCATGCAAGAGCATTCGTAGTCGTGAGAACAAAAAGATCAGCGGAGCACATTGAGTTAGATGAGGATGCGGAATTGCGGATAATAGATCCGATCCCGATGGCTCTGAGATACAAGTCAAACAACGATGAGTGGTCAGGTTGAATGAACATGAAGCAGGAGTCAACAACGTACACATTATGGACACATATATATATTCGTTTAATCAGACAACAGGTTGACAAGCCGCAACACAGTTACAAGATGAACAGAAAAAATAGTTATACATGAAAAATAAGAAAAATAAAATTAAAAAAAAAATGTTTGTACATTGTTCAAGAGTTGCATTATTTATTAATTTTAAACTAATCGCTTATTTTTATCATTTGCTTTAAGCTATTGTAAAGTACTCTAGGTATGAAGTTTTTATCATCTTTAGTTGGCAATTCAAAGTTATGAGATCTCGGGCGCAGACCGCAGCGACGCTTTATTGCAGGCGGAAACAAACTACGCAGGACATGGAATGGATTGCTGCAGACTGACGCAAGCAGCTTGTCATCGGCTTCGCGAACCATGTCCGAGACGTCTGGCGTATTGTCTGGAAGATAGCCCATTCGTCTGGTTCTTTGTAGAAATTTGTTAAGCCGTGACTTGTCCTCAGCTTTAGTAAAGCCCCACCAAGCAGGCACAGCATAGAGGAGACGGGATACGGTCGTTGCTCTTGAGACATCATGCAGCACAGTTGTAGGGAGGCCATGTTAAGGATACATGCATAAGCAAGAGATTTCTCAGCTAGTCAAGCTTGGCAAGCTGTTGCCTGGAATCTTTGTAGCAGATGGATGACCGACGAGTGAGTCAACCGACATCAAATTTAGTGAAGATGAGAAAGAAGACAATCAATAGAATGAATAGAAAAGAATAGTGAAGATGAGAAAGAAGACAATCAAACGAATGAAACGTCCACGAAGAGTTGAAAACCTGAACAAATGGAATTGCAAGACATTGCAACTCAGGTCCGTGTATTTTCTTTTAACGAAAGGAGAGCAGCAAAGCATTGAGCAATTCCTTGCAAAATCTAAACAGTGGCAGACACACAGCAACGAGCAAACTTTTGTATAGTAGATAGAGAAATAAATACTAGTACATACACACATAAGTTTTCAATTCCTCATGATGGTCAATACAACAGATAGAATTTACATTCCTCATCCTCATCGTGCTATAGGAAAATCTTGAGGATAGGATGGACACAGAAGATTAGCAATGAAGAGGTCTACAAAATGGTGGATTTGACTGAGAAACTTATGCAGAAGGTTATCCAATGAAAACTACGATTGTTCGAACATATCTGTAGAATGACATAAAGATCATAGACTCTGATGTTTGGAATAATGGAGGGCAACAACAAAAGAGAGTACGTGGATGACATTATGGATTGGTGTGGAGAAGACCTAGAGAAGCTCGTGCATGCGGCTCAGGATACATGTATAAGCAGACTCTAGTGGAGAGACAAATTGTGAAGAAGGCATCGGACACCTACGGGCATTGAGCCAACGGTTGTTGATGATGATCCTCATCATTCAGAAAGACTTAAAGTTGGCTGACCGTGCTTACTAAACGTAAAACTGTACTTCTGTTTAGGCATCTTCATTTCTGTGGTCCAATGGTATTTGTATTTTATGTCAAATCATCTGAAGTACCTGTGCTGAGGTTCCAGCCTGCAAGTCTGCTCCAACCATGGCCAAGTGAGGACTTGACGTGGAATATGGATATAGATGTTGACTCATCATTCCCGCCGACTGAAACAATTCAAGAAAACATCTGCACCTCAAAATCAATTCAACCACAAACTCAACTTAACCACCACAAACTCAACTCCACCACAAACTCAACTCCACCCCCAAACTCAACTCCTCTACAAACTCAACTCTCCACAAACTCAACCCCACCACAAACTCAACCCCACCACAAACTCAACTCTCCACAAACTCAACCCCACCACAAACTCAACCCCACCCCACCACAAACTCAACCCCACCACAAACTCAACTCTCCACAAACTCAACCCCACCACAAACTCAACCCCACCACAAACTCAACCCCACCACAAACTCAACCCCACCACAAACTCAACTCCACCACAAACTCAACTCCACCACAAACTCAACTCCACCCCCAAACTCAACTCCACCCCCAAACTCAACTCCTCTACAAACTCAACTCTCCACAAACTCAACCACACCACAAACTCAACTCCACCACAAACTCAACTCTCCACAAACTCAACTCCACCACAAACTCAACTCCACCCCACCCCAAACTCAACTCCACCACAAACTCAACTCCACCACAAACTCAACTCCACCCCACCCCAAACTCAACTCCACCCCAAACTCAACTCCCACCCCAAACTCAACTCCCACCCAAAACTCAACTCCACCACAAACTCAACTCTCCACAAACTTAACTCCACCACAAACTCAACTCCACCCCACCCCAAACTCAACTCCACCACAAACTCAACTCCACCCCCAAACTCAACTCCTCTACAAACTCAACTCCACCACAAACTCAACTCCACCACAAACTCAACTCCACCACAAACTCAACTCCACCACAAACTCAACCCCACCACAAACTCAACTCCACCACAAACTCAACTCCACCACAAACTCAACTCCACCCCACCCCAAACTCAACTCCACCACAAACTCAACTCCACCACAAACTCAACCCCACCACAAACTCAACTCCACCACAAACTCAACTCCACCACAAACTCAACTCCACCCCACCCCAAACTCAACTCCACCACAAACTCAACTCCACCACAAACTCAACCCCACCACAAACTCAACTCCACCACAAACTCAACTCCACCCCACCACAAACTCAACTCCACCCCCAAACTCAACTCCTCTACAAACTCAACTCTCCACAAACTCAACCCCACCACAAACTCAACCCCACCACAAACTCAACTCCACCACAAACTCAACTCTCCACAAACTCAACCCCACCACAAACTCAACTCCACCCCCAAACTCAACTCCTCTACAAACTCAACTCCACCACAAACTCAACCTCACCACAAACTCAACTCCACCACAAAATCAAGTCCACCCCACCCCAAACTCAACTCCACCACAAACTCAACCCCACCACAAACTCAACTCCACCACAAACTCAACTCTCCACAAACTCAACCCCACCACAAACTCAACTCCACCCCCAAACTCAACTCCTCTACAAACTCAACTCTCCACAAACTCCACCCCACCCCAAACTCAACTCCACCACAAACTCAACTCCACCACAAACTCAACTCCACCCCCAAACTCAACTCCTCTACAAACTCAACTCCACCCCCAAACTCAACCCCACCACAAACTCAACTCCACCACAAACTCAACCCCACCACAAACTCAACTCCACCACAAACTCAACTCCACCACAAACTCAACTCCACCCCCAAACTCAACTCCTCTACAAACTCAACTCCACCCCCAAACTCAACCCCACCACAAACTCAACTCCACCACAAACTCAACCCCACCACAAACTCAACTCCACCACAAACTCAACTCCACCCCACCCCAAACTCAACTTTTCCACAAACTCAACTCCATCACAAACTCAACTCCACCCCCAAACTCAACTCCTCTACAAACTCAACCCCACCACAAACTCAACTCCACCACAAACTCAACCCCACCACAAACTCAACTCCACCCCCAAACTCAACTCCTCTACAAACTCAACCCCACCACAAACTCAACCCCACCAGAAACTCAACTCCACCACAAACTCAACTCCACCCCACCCCAAACTCAACTTTTCCACAAACTCACCTTCACTTTCACGCCTTGAAAAACTCATAAAAAGAGCTAAACGCCTAGGATACTTAGAGCAAACTTTTCCTACTGTCTCCGAACTAGCCAACTCAGCTGATGCAAAACTCCTTTTCTCCATTACACACAACCCCAAACATGTTCTCTACCAACTCCTACCTCCTCTCCGACCCCCCTCCTCTCACCAACTTAGACCTAGAGCTCACAACCATACTCTCCCATTAAAGGACAATTCTCAATTTATCCCACGATCGCTATATAAAAATATTTACTAGCTAACTTTAAGACTAACTATCGAACTTTGAACTCTAATTATTCATTATCACTCATGTTAGCATTTCTGCGTTATTGTCAGATTGTCTTTTTCTCATTAAAATGAATATATATATATATATACTACAGTGACAGTCATCATTGTCGTCCTTTACACAAGAAACGCATCATCAGAACTTTAGACATTTCAGAATTGTTGCTTCATCCTTGCATATATATAATTTATATATAATTTATATATATATATCAGGGTGCCAATGAAATACACAGGAAAAAATAAAGTTTTGATTTTCTGTGGTCTCACTCTCTGAAAATGTTCCTTTATATATGGAAGTTAATCAGGGAAAAAATGAATAAAATATATGAACATTTAGAGGATGCACAATGCTCCTGAAGTTGTATATCGTTATATGTGCCGTAATGCTAGAACTTTAATTCCTGACATATTGGTCTGTTTCAATATTGTGAAGTTGCTAACTCTGTGGATTACTAAAAGTTTTGGTCATATCTGTGCTTTATATCATCTATAGTTCTATATCATATCTACATGTATGTTTTATATTAAATCTCTATTTTACAACATCACTAGGCACTAGCACAGAGGGGGAAGGGACAAACGTGAAAGTCTGTGACCTATTGACCTGAAACTTGCGAGTGTTGAAGACCGTCATTATAAGAGAAAACAGGTTTCCATAATATTATAGAAGAGAAAAGATAACAAGGTAGTAAGGTAGGTCTATCACTAGATGACAGTTTTATTGAAAAGCCAGATGACAATACAGACTGTGATGGAAGCAATACAGCTGAAGATGAAGGCAGTGATGTTGAAATTTCTGCGGTAATGGAAAGGAAGACAGCAAAGCCAAAATTACGCATAGTTAATCATGATAAAGTATCAGCACTGCAGGATAGAACACAGGTATTGGACAGAAAATTTAATGCAGCGTTTGTCTTGGCAGCTACGGCCTCATCTCTAGACCACAGTCCATTGAAATTAACTCTTAACAAGGAATCCGTACGATTGGCACGAAGGCAGTATCGTGCATCTACTGCTTTAAAAAAGGATGCATTTTCCTCTGATGGTATTCCTGGTCCTCCACTGGGATGGTAAGAGATTGCCTGCTCTAACAGGTAAAGACACTGTTGATCTGCTAGTCAATCAAGGTGCTGCCATGGAGATGGTGAGATGAAGCTTCTCAGGGTCCCAAAGTTATGCAGTGGTTCTGGTGAGGCACAGGCTGCAGCAGTCTTTTAAATGATTGACAAATAGAAACTCAGTGAATGTGTCCAGTTGATGTGTTTTGAGACAAATACTAGTATCCCAGACAACAAAGCGGAAGCTTGTGTCACACACTGTAGCAAAAACTTCACAAGCAGCTCGTTAACGTGGCATGCAGGCAGGCATCATTTACACGAACCAATTCTCGCAAAAGTATTTGATCCACTTATGGGGTGTTCTAGTGGCCCAAATGAGTCTCTTTGAAAGGTTTTCTGCTGCATGCATTCACAGTTACATTATTTTCATCCTATGAACTCAAACCGCTGAAAGACAACTTCATGTTACTTCTTCGTCAGCAGCTGCAACAGTATCATCCAAGAAATGACTACAAGGAGTTGATGCGGTTGTTGCTGCTGTTTGTATTAAATGAACCTTTTGCCAGCAATGCAGACATCCGTATCATCAGACCTGGAGCCTACCACTGGGCACAATGGACGGAATTTTTTTTAAAACAGTATAAAAATTATTGTTTCGCCCATAGTTTCGTTTGCCAGCTTCTGAACTGCCGGGGCTTAACAGTTTGACATATTTGTGGTTAGACTATAATTATCTCAAAGCATGGCACACATGCACATCAGCAACTTATGCTCCACGAAACGTCTCACAGATATTGTAAGATCTTGTAGTCAGGCGCAGTGCAAGCAAACCTGTTGCAGGTGTATCCATAAATACTTTCATGTGACATTTGCAGCACTTGAGTGAGTCATTTCTTGGTCTTGCCTTTTTGATTCTGAACTTTCTGTTATGGAAAAGTTGACATGCATGGTTGCAGCCCTGAGTAAGTTTGGTGAAGAAGATTGTCCAGTCCGAGTGACAATATCTCTGAAAAACAGAGCTCTGTATCGTTTTGTGTCACGAAACACGAAACATAAAGAAATTTTTTACTTCCATGGATATCCCACAAGATTTCCTTTTGCAAGATCCAAACTTTTGGAACCCCAGTAAAGCATATAATCACAGCAGAGTGCAGGGCATAAGATATTAAGGTGGTACAAAAAGACACTGCTGAACGGGGCGTCGCATTGAAGCAGATGTTCAAGTCCGCCATCACAAACCAGAAGGAGGAAAAGCAATATCTACTTCAGGTGGTTTAAAGCCATCACCAGCACTTTCAAGCACCCAAAAATGTTTGCTCAGTCAAAGACTGGACAACCAATAACATTTATTAAACACTGAAGCAACGTGGAACACTGCATCTGTATTCTGCACAATGCAGAGCATTCTGCCATACATAGCGGCTTATGAGATTCCATATATTGAAGATTTTCAAAACTTCACAGGTCTCGTGCAGCCAGTAAATGTTACCTGATTGGTACAAAACTTTATGTGTTTCAGTTTTATGGCTAAATGAACAAAACTAAGGGGTGAGACCGAAAAAAAACTCAAACTTTGTTTTTCATTGGCACCCTATTATATATATATATATATATATGAAAGAAACGCGTTCATTTTATACATACAAAGATGCGTAATCTTTGCTGTCCAGTCTCCGACGTTGCAGCACGTCGTGTGCTTCGCTCTTCAGCTAGGGTTGAGCTTCTGGTCCCGCGCTTGGCTATTAAGCAGCGCCGTGCTTTCTCGGTCGTGGGGCCTACTGTCTGGAACAGCCTCCTGGTTACGCTTCGCTCTCTACTTGTGGTCCATCCGGCTAGATTCTACAAGTCTCTCAAGTCTTTTTTCTTTGTTCGTGGTTGGGCTGGGAGCGCCTCAGAGTAGTTTCTTGAAGGGGCGCTATATAAATGCTCTGAAACATCCTATTTTAGTATATATAGTTTAGAATTATGCAAGAAAGTCAGATAAAGACATCGGTTGATGACATCTAAATGCTAGATATCATCACACTGACACAGACTACAGCAGTGCTTTTTCAACCTTTTCTAGTCACTGCTAATTAATGCTCTTGTGATTTCAGTCGGTGTTATAAAACTTTATATCAAACTACCGCGGAACCCTTTGGTTGTGGAGTTCCGTTGAAAATCACTGGACTACCTACAGAGACCATTTGTTACTAGAGAACAAGTGAGAACAAGATGAGAACAGAGATGTTCTACTCTGCGATTAAGATGCCTATGCATCATATAAAAAAGGCCAATACGTCAATGGCAAATTATATCTCAAGGTCGGATACTGCATTTGACTCAGTATCATTCTTTCAGCATAATTAAAACGGTGGACTTTGAATACATGTCGACTATGGATGGGTATTTGTTTAGCAGTTTGAACATGTGCTAGAGAGTCCATAAAAACTTTCTCCAGTCATATGTTCAAAAATCATTTATATGTACAGAATAACTTGGTTTTTTATCTTAGCATCAGCTAGGCTAGTCAGAAGTTCAAGAAGACACGAGATTCACTCAGCCACTGTGTAAAGACAGGTCAGCATGTAAAATCATCTGGCTGAAAAGACACGTACCTTATTTCACATGTAATTAAATGCAAGCACAAAAGTGACAGACTTCGGTAGCTTACGCTGCTATTAAGGGTGTGGTACTTCTGAACGTAGTCTCTCGACTGAAGTGAAGGACGAGGGGACGGCGTTGATCGTCCACTCATTGGCGGCGACGACTTCTCGTACGATGGCTGATGGTCAGTCGTCTGCCACCTGTGCGTCGTCAGCATCGTGTCAAGCCCTCCTCCTCCTCCCCCTCCCCCTCCACTCACAGCTTGACTCTCCAACTCCTCAGCTCTCTGCTCCGTTGTCTTCTTCTCTTCCTGAATAAGTCTGTAATCACAATCAGATGGTGTAACGAAAATGATTACAAGCTTTCAATGGCACAATAAATAATGATTGCATGCAGCCAAGGAAAGATCAGACATTCAGGCAAGTCAGAAATGCGTTAAACATACCTGACGTTATACAATACATTATGACATTCATCAGCAATGTCACAGAATTTGTCAACATTGGCAAGTTCTGTGTTATCTGCAGCGATTTTTCTATCTGAATTCTGTCATTTTGCAGTTTCTTCATCTTGGACAAAACACATAATTTTTGCTTGTGCTGACATCTAAGGCACTGTGACAAGAGTTGGCAATTTGGCTTTATTCTACAATTTAGCATAGCTGTGTGCTTTTTCAGATGCAGTTTCAAATCAACAATTGTTGTCATCTGGACGTGACTACCATTCAGGTCGATGATGGCTTTCCCAGTTGAGTCTCAGATTTAGAGACCATCAAGTCATCGAAAACTGTCTTCACAGAGTCTGAGAAGAATGAGTGAGGAGATGATATGAAGTGATATCAGCCACCAACCACAGATGAGGGAGGATCTGCCACCAACTGAATGCTGTCCTCAACAGATCTGCATTGGTGGTGGTGGTGGGGTAGTGGTGGTGGTGGTGACATTGCAATGTCAAATGACAATCCAGTTCATTCATTCATTCATTCGGACATTTATATAGCGCTCCTTCAAGAAAAAAATTACTCAGAGGCTCCAACGCACCCAAAAAGAACAGTTTTAAGTTTAGTAAGGATGGATCCTGGTAGAGTTCCAGGATGTAGACGTAGCTGGCAAATATTCAGGTCTGATTGTTCACATGGCAAAAATTATCAGCTACAGATTGGTTGCAGTTGATATTATTGTTTGTTCTGGTCAGCGTGATGAGTGTATAATTGTTTTCAAAAAGTGATGTGCATATTTTGAAGGCTCTTCATTCTGTTCTTAATGCAAGAGCTTCACAATTTGCCCATTCCACAGTTCAGCAAGTCAGGAAATGTATAATTTAAAAGATTACAACCTAAATATGTGTAGTGTGACTAGGCAAAATACTTACGCCTAACTGAGCCTCCAAGTTAATTAATGCAATTTAATTAGCAATACTTCTTACTTCTTGCTACTTTAATACTTCTTACAATTCGCACAGTATTGCAGTTCTTCTTCTACTTCTTCTTTTTCATCGTCGTCGTCCCCTCCTCCTACTTCTCATCCTCCTTCTTCTTCTTCCGTCAGGCATGCGCCAACGAAGAGGCCTCAACATACCGTCTCCAACTTGCTTTGTCCCTGATTTTGTCCACAGCATACCTCGTATCCCTGCTCTGCGCCGTTATCTCCTTTCACATTGTCCATCCAAGTCTTCGCTTCTCTTTCCCTCCACATGTCCGTGCAGAGATCCTGCGGTTGGTAGACTTTTGTCGTCCATTCGCGTCACGTACCCGAACCATGCGAGTCTTTATTTCGAATCCTGTCTCTCCACCAGTAGTCTTTTCTCGTCCTCTCTTCTCGTCCATAGAGCTCTTGTCATGCCGGTGCGGTTGTATGGAGCAGAGCAGAGCGCTGTTGCATGTGCAGAGATGACATGATGAGAAGAAGACTACTGCAGTTCTTTACAATGCATGTTAACTAGCTAGACATCAAGACGTCAACAGAATGTTAACAGCTAAAATTGTTTCTGAGTACATGTTACATAGAGAAGTGAGTAAACTCAAGCAACATGTACATACAGACCATCATTGCGAATGAGGAAGATCTCACGAAACTATATTCAAAGCGAACATTACGACTGCATCACAGCGCAAATGAACCTGATTTCGTTGTTGATGGCGTCGAGCTGTTCCTGTAGCATGAGAGCGAGCGTCTGTGCATCCGTGTGACCAGATGGAGACAGAACGACGTCCACAGCGCCATCATCATCCCACAGATCCTCCTCCACAACCTCCGTATCACTAGAATCAAACGCGTGCTGCACATTCGCAACAACATGCGCCTGCTGAAGACGTTGCCACTCTTGCTCATTCAACGTATTTACCTGCAACGTTAACGTAAACAGACGTTTAGACTTAACGTTACTTTCAATCACTTTCAATCACTACTGCTGCCAAAATATTACTATTATCAAACTTGTGATCATAATAACAACTACAATTGGACAATTAAATTCTTCTTCTTTGTTTCCTACGTCAGGTGTGTGTCGACAACGAGGCCCTAACTAGAAGATTTGACTCAAAATTGTTCCGTCCCTGGATTTGTTGATGGGCGGCAATAATAGAGCAACGCTCAAAAAGCAAAACTTGATCAGATGCGCTCTCTACAATATCCTTAAAAATGTTAAATATCAGTTAGAACTGGACTGCCATGTCTGTTAGCAAAACAATACAGAGTAAAACAATAGAAGAGCCATCACCAGTTACACAAACACACAAGTAAGTATAACAGTATAACAGCAGCGAAGAATGGAGCTTCCTAGCATTGAGTAGAGTACACACAATGACACAAGTTAAGTACAACGTTAGACAAAATTACACTAGTTAAACAGCAAAATTGTATTGTATAGGGCCCCCAGAAATTTGCGCCAAAAAATTGAAAAAAATGCGCACCAAAAACGAAAAATTTGCGCGAATTTTGCGCAAGTTAAGAAATCAAAATGTTCGTTATTTTTTCTTTGAATCAGTGCACTAAAGTATCTAACAGTGTTTTTGTCATTTAATGTAAAGCTTTGGCGTTCTATAAATTAGACAATCAAGCCAAAAAGGCAGTTATAAAGTTCCTATAACCACAAGATAAATGTATTCAGACGATCGCAAATAATTTGAATTTTGCAAGATTTACGCCCACCAAAATCTACGCTCATTACAAATGTAACTTCAAAATAGTATTATATATGCCTATATTATAATGAATCGCAAAGTTACACAACGTGCTGAGTGCTAGCTGTCCGTCTTTGTGTGCACGCCTGACGCCTATAGATTAAATGCGTTCGTTCTGCCATAAGCCGAGACAGCAAGCGACGCTGCTGTGTGACCGCTTTGAGAAACTTCGTCTAACACATTTTATTGTGTGGCCGTGAAGTTCTGGAATTTCTTATACTATAAGTTTGTGCGTTACTACCAAAAATATCGATCTTTAACTAAAAATTCATCAATGATTTCATCCCAATCGGTGGTCGCCATTTTGATTATCGCACATCGGTCGTCGTTGTTATGTTGAACTGTCATGAGCCGCGGTGATTTTAAGTCAATCAAAGCCCAATTTAGATAAATTAGCAAGATTTTGTCAAAATTTGCGCTAAAATCGCGCGGATTGCCAATTTTTGCGCTGTTGCGCTAAACCTGGAAATTTGCGCAAAAATTGCGCGGCGCAAGATCGCGAATTTCTGGGGGCCCTAATTGTATTTTTGATGATGAGACATATAATAAAGGAGCAAAAACAGTTTATGAAAGAAAGTATGAAATAAGATTAAATGAGTTCTGTAGGACCATATGGAATGGACCAATGGCAAAAAAAACACATAAGCTCTGAACTGGAATAAAAACAGCCAGCGATGATAATGACCTTGGAAGGGTCGTCTCGAAGAGCGAAATCGCGACCTCGCTGCAGCCGATGATGTAGACTATTGTTGGCATCAGCCTCTTCATCTAGAGCCGCTTGAACAACAACACTTGGTGCTGCCATGCCGTAGTACGACGCCGTCTCAACTCCTCGCCCTTTTTCCATCATCTGCTTTCCTCGGATCTCATTCAGCTCCAGTCTCAGCTCACCAAGTTCCTTCCTACACGCATCTAGCTGCTCCTGTACAGCATTCTGAAAAGCAAACATGCACCCAATTGCTGACAAGCTAACACAATCAGAATAATGATATAGCATAATGAAAATAAAGCAACAGCAGGAATACAGTAAGGACAAGTCAAAAGCACAGTAATACTGCAGGATAAGGAAAACTTTTAATATTACCAGAGTTTGACTTAATTTTAATTACTCTTAAACTTACTTACTCATTGGCATATCTATTTATAGAAGAAGCTGTTTGCGTAGAATTGCATTTCCAGTTCAGAAATTCACAATGTACTAAGTGAGATGCGAGTAAATGTTGACTTTCGATGTTAATTGTTGTGAAAATTGCGAGTAATTAACAGCAAAGATCCCAAAACTTGCAATGGTAAAACAGAATTCATGCCAACAAATCTGCATACACTCGCTAGTCACACCTGTCAGCTGTTGACTGTCCATCCTCATTTCCTTCCTATTAAACGACTTAAATGTAATTGGGACTTTGTGAGATTTCTCCCTAGACTCGAGCTAACAATACCTTAGCTTTGATGTTTCGTTAACTAGTTAATACCGTATATTCTGTCTAATTACATAACATAGTCAGTTCTTTCAAATGGTTTTTGGACAATCTAGAGTCAGGCAGGCATTACCTTCTCCATCTGAACTTCTTCCATTATCCTCTGAATCTTTTCCAATTCAAGAGATAGTTGATTCTTGTCTTCAAGTGCCTGCATCCGTTCCTTCAAATGAAGCTGCAACCTCTCATTCGATTCAGTCAGCAGCTTATCCACTGTGGCAGATAATCGCATGTTGTGCTCTTCATTCATTTTGTCACGTTTCCTACCCTAAAACACAACCATCATACAAACTATCATACACCTTGCTCTAAAAATAACTCCTTACAATTTAGTATTAGTCAGAGCAAATCCATTTGTATGTAAAAAAAATTAGAACACCAACAATCTTAAACTTGAAGGAACCTGACATTTTACTCACACTGATATTAACTGAAGACTGGCATTATATCCTGACAGTTAACTCCACACTCTTACTAATGCTTCTCCACTGGATTAATTTAAACAGAGAAAGCTGGTTACCACGAGTGTAAAATAAAAAAACTGTTTTTGAAATTAATAACATTATGAGAATCTCGTGCGTCCATTTATATGGAGACCAATCCAAGATTGGACGAAGAGAAAGTTCCACACACAGTGATAAAAGATGAAAATGAATATCAACCATAAAACATAGTCAACCAATAACCGCTTTAAAATTTCTACCTATAATTATGGTACACAGTTTGTAATTTTCTTCTTCTTACTATTTAATTCTGCATTTATAAATGACTTGCAATAATACAAACCCGTTGTATTTCTGCTTCTTTTTCTTGTAACTGTACATCCAATTCCTTTAATCTTTCTTCTGCAGATCCATGCCGTTCTTCTGCCTGCAACAGCATCAGCATCATATTCTCAACTATTCCCTTCCTAGGTAAAGTTAACAATGTTAGATATAGCAGTGTACACTCTCCCCTGTCTCCTGAGGTACAAACCTTAGTACAACTTCACTGTCAACCTTTGATCCTGTCACTGTTGATAAAATTGCTGACTTACTGATGAAATCTACATCCAATGTGGGGCGCGGTGGTGTAGTGGTGGCGTCATTGCCTTGAAGCCGGAAGGTTCGAATCCACCTCGCCGCGTAAGGACCTTGGGCAAGTCCTTCACTCACAATTGCTCAGCGCTTCGGCGTGAAACTCCGATGCAGCATCCGCTCTGCATTCGGGAGCGCCTCTGAGTAGAGAGAGAGCTTGAAGGGGCGCTATAACAAGTGCACATACAAACAAACAAACAAACAAACACTGTGAACCCAATCCTGTGCCTTCTAAAATCTCAACCTCATTTCTTTTGCTTCTTTTATCTTAGCTTTCCATATAAACCTTTTTGGTAAACGTTCTAACACTCAGAAGAGGGAAATTATTCCGTATTGTAGTAGAAAGAAGACTGGTGTCAATCCTCCTTTGTCCAATCTCTACCTAAGATGATAGAGAGAGTAACCCACATTCAGCAATACTCTCACCTTGCTGCTCTACAAAATCTCTGCCTCGGAGTTTTCCACAGTCTAGAGATATCAACAGTTTTGCACAATATCCTGAGTTCTTCCGGCATGTGTAATGACACCTGTAATATGGCACCTGCATCGGATCTTATAAATTTAAGAGATATATGACAAATCTATCGACTAGCAACTGTAGAGATGAGTCTGCAGATCTCGAATACTGGATACTGCTTTTGTATCATGATGATCAACAGTGAATAGGAAGCAAAAGTCAGGTCACTGATCACAGGATAGACGACGATGTAACTGTGGTCGTGACGAGTTCTCAGTTGAATCTTCTTTCTGGAGCGCTCGCTCTACCTCAACATGTTAACAATTCTTTGTACCGAGAGTGACTTTCGCTCTGAACTGAAAACAGTCTACTATTAAATATGACTTTTAAAAGATCGATTGAAGGGATAAAAGACGCTGGTCTTTATAAAGCGCCTCTGTAAGAGGCGCTTTATAAATGCTTATACAATACAATCATGGCAGAAAGTCAGGAAGGGTTACAAACAATGATGGACCGGCTGAACACAACACAAAAAGAATATGGAATGAAAATAAACCAAAAGAAAACAACGGTTATGAGAATAAGCAAAGGAGAGGCGATGATAGTTAAAATATTCATAGATGGAGAAGAATTAGAACAAGTCAAGGAATTTACTTATCTCGGTAGTACGATTACGGAGGATGCTAGATGTCACAGAGAAATATAGCGAAGGATTGTACTAGGAAAAGATGCATTTGAAAAGAGGAGAGAGCTACTGAGAGGAGGAATCAATAAGGATCTTAAAAAGAAAATGATAAAAATCTTAGTATGGAGTGATGCTGGTGACCCGTCAAAATAGCCCCGTCAAAACAGCCCCGTCAAAACAGCCCCGTCATAATCGCCCAGCGACAAAACAGCCCCGTCATAATCGCCCACCGACACAACAGCCCCGAAAAAAGTAGTTCCCGACAAAATAGCCCCGACGAAATAGCCCCGTCAAAACAGCCCGTGTAAACAGTTCCGTGAAAATAGTCCAGTCAAACACGCCACCGACAACTCAAGAATTTTTCAAGAATTTTATCATTCATCCAGCTTCTATTTCAGATCTATAAAAACATTAATCCAGCTTCTATTTAAGATCTGTAAAACCTTTATCCAGCTTCCATTTCTCAAGCGCTTTATCATTCATCCAGCTTCTTTTTCAGATATATAAAAACATTATTCCAGCTTCTATTTCAGATCTAGAAAACCTTCATCCAGCTTCCAATTCTTAAGAGTTTTATCATTCATTCAGCTGCTATTTTAGGCCTATAAAAACATTAATCCAACTTCTATTTAAGATCTATAAAACTTTTTTCCTGCTTCCCTTTCTACAGGGTTTTATCATTCATTCAGCTTCTATTTAAGATCTATAAAAACATTAATCCAGCTTCTATTTAAGATCTGTAAAACCTTTATCCAGCTTCCATTTCTCAAGCGCTGTATCATTCATCCAGCTTCTTTTTCAGATATATAAAAACATTATTCCAGCTTCTATTTCAGATCTAGAAAACCTTCATCCAGCTTCCAATTCTTAAGAGTTTTATCATTCATTCAGCTGCTATTTCAGAGCTATAAAAAACATTAATCCAACTTCTATTTAAGATCTATAAAACTTTTATCCTGCTTCCATTTCTTCAGCGTTTTATCATTCATTCAGCTTCTATTTAACATCTATAAAGCTTTATCCAGCTTCCATTTATCAAGCGCTTTAACATTCATCCAGCTTCTATTTAAGATATAAAAATGCCTTCATCCAGCTTCGATTTCTCAAGCATTTTACCATTCATTTAGCTTCTATTTCAGATATATAAAAACATTAATCCAGCTTCTATTTAAGATCTAGAAAGCCTTCATCCAGCCTCCAATTCTTAAGATTTTATCATTCATCCAGCTTCTATTTCAGATCTATAAAAACATTAATCCAGCTTCTGTATAAGATCTTTAATGCCTTTATCCAGCTTCCATTTTTCAAGCGTTTTATCATTCATTCAGCTTCTTTTTAAGATATAAAATGCCTTTATCCTGCTTCGATTTCTCAAGCATTTTGTCATCCATCCAGCTTGTGATATTTTTGTCACCGGGCATTTCGAACCAGGCTGGATGAATGATAAGCGATTAAGAAATGGAAGCTGGATGAAGGTTTATATATATATGAAGTAGAAGCTGAATGAGTGATAAAATGCTTAAGAAATGGAAGCGGGATGAAGGTTTTATATATCTTAAATAGAAGTTGGATTAATGCCTTCAAAGATCTGAAATAGCCTAGAGGCTGGATTAGTGATAAAACGCTCGAGAAATTGTATATCCTAAATAGAAGCTGGATGAATGATAAACGGATAAGAAATGGAGGCTGGATGAAGGTTTTATATATCTGAAATAGAATCTGGATGAGTGATAAAGCGCTTCAGAAATGGAAGCGGGTCCAAGGTTTTTATATATATGAAATAGAAGCTGGATGAGTCACATAAAGCTTAAGAAATGGAAGCGGGATGAAGGTATTTATGTATTAAATAGAAGCTGGATAGATAATAAAACGCTAGAGAAATCGAAGCTGGATGAAAATTTTATAGATCTTAAATAGAGGCTGGATTGACGAAAAGGCTTAAATCCGACTTCTATTAATAGTTCTATTTAGCAACGCGATCATTTCCAAAAGCTTTACAAGCATTACTTTCATCAATATTCGGCTTCCGTCGGTCTATTTTTTTACGAAAATCGTGTTCTTCCGCGACTTTGCCGGTTCCCGACAAAATAGCCCCGGGCTGTTCTGACGGGGCTATTATGACGGGGCTATTTTGTCGCTGAGCGATTTTGACGGGGCTCTTTTGTCGGTGGGCGATTATGACGGGGCTGTTTTGACGGGGCTATTTTGACGGGGTGCCAGTATATGGATTAGAGACATGGACTATGAGGATGGAAGATATCAAGAGAGTAGAAGCATTCGAAATGTGGATATGGAGAAGGATAGAAAGAATCAGCTGGAGGGATCATATAAGGAATGAGGAGGTATTGAGAAGAGTTGGAGGAAAGAGATCGATGATGCACACAATTAGAGAAAGGCAAAGAAGATGGATCGGGCACACACTCAGAGGAGACTCGATGCTACGAACAATCATAGAGAGGAAAATGGATGGAAAAAGAACGAGAGGAAGACCCAGGAAAAGGCTGGATGATGAAAGACTGATATAAGAAGCTGAAAAAGAAAGCACAGAACAGAGAAGAATGGAGACGTCAATGTATTCGAACATTCTGCCTAAGGGCAGAGAACGAAAAGAAGAAGATCTCTACTCAAGCAGCGAATTGAGTATAGGATCTCTACTCTAGTCTGGCGCTGCATGCTAGGCCTAATTGCTCCTGCCTAACTTTGTGAGTTCTGTAGCCCTACTCTTAGTTCTCACCATTTCCGTTCCCTTCATTCGACTGAACAAAGTTTACTCTCAGTCCATTTTGCTTGAACTTCCACTATGCAGAACCGTGCTTTCTCGGTGATAGGACACTCAACCTGGAATGGTCTTCCACTGACACTCCACTCTCTTTCAAAAATCCTTCTCAGGCTTTCCTCTCTCATCTTAAGACAGTTTCATGTGGCTGCGCTGAGGCTGGGAGCGCTTCTAAGTAGCCCCCTTGAAGAGGCGCTATATAAATGTATCTAATGAATGAATATATGCTTGAAGTCTTGCACGGGCATCCAATCAATGTGTGCAATGCATCCACTATGAGAGCATCTCTCTGGTGTCCAAAGACGACCTGGGAAGCGCTCCTAACTTTTTTATTTCCACATTTTAATAGCAGCATAAGAGCCATCACGCTAAGAAAATTGCTCTGTTATTTCAGTGCTTACATCAGTGGTTTAAGACTCAATAAATGTACTTTATAATCACAATAATAATTTCTTTATTCATTAAGATCAGACTATCTGCAAAAAATGTTGTCTGCATCCTTATCTTGCTCATTGTGCTGTGCTTTTTATTCCCAGGACTAGGGCTGTTCTGGCGCAACATTGGATGTTTGCTGTGGTTGGTCTCTATTTGGAATAATCTTGCTTGCACACAAAGAGTTAAACTAATGACTGGTTTTCCTCATCAGCCTCTCATTCTGCAAAGGCATTTCATTTTCCCAGAGCCTTTCGTGCTTTGAGCAATGGTCATTCTACGAGAGGCACGATATGTAAATCAATTTATATAAGTAGAATGAGCAATGGTAATAAATGCACTTTTAAAACAAATAAATTCAAAGAAACCAGACGCACCTTGGATAAAGCTTCAAGACGCTGTCGTAGTTCAGCCTCTAGGGTCGGCAATGCTTCAACCTTTGGCAATGACTGCTGCAATTTCTGCTCAGCAACATCCAATTTTTCTTTCAGCTGCCGTAACTTTTCTTCACTCTGTCATAACAAATGCTGGCATAATGGATGCTGCTAACACATGAGTGACCCGACAACTAAGTAATATGATACAAGCTAAATGTAATCGTTTAGAAGATGTTAATACACGGTAAATGTTGAATTATAAAACATGTGTGGCAGAACTGGCTGCTATCACATGCGTCCACAGGTGGCGGATAGTGGAACGACCTCTAGATACAGGGGCCGGCTGCGAAATAAGCAGGGTCAAACCTGACGAATAAGCAATCGCGGACCAACAGCGGCAAAGCTAACAGTCTAACAGGGTACAGTGTGAGACAAGGGTGGCGCCTTGTCTCACAATCAAAAGCTGCAAAAGCCCTTCGACAACTTTGCACATTGATTGCAGAAGATGTCCTCACTATCTTCAGCTGTGTGTCCTTTGTTACAAGTTCCGCTTCAAGTTTGTCATTGAGGTCGTGCAGTGAGGTCGACTCTCGTTGAGCGTTCAGATATCGCTTCTCCAAAGTCGCAATTCGTGCTTCTTGATCTTCGCGTTGAGCAATTGACTAAAACAGAATCAGCAATATTATTCACGACCAACCGATTCAGTTGCAATTCAGATGAAATTCAGTTGCAATTCAGTTGATGTGTGTTGAACCTCTGTTCAATGACAAACAATCACCAGGTCGTCGTCGCCTGAGAGTCATCTTCGTGTATGTCCACTTTTGTGAATTCCGAGCAAAACGAGGTAGAAGTTTCGCAATTTCGGACGCCAAAAAAAGATATTAGGTGCAATAAAACTTCAGGCAAAGACGTCATATTAAAGCATCGACATTAATTAAAGGATGTTGCATTAAAATTAAACTGAAACTTAGAATGGTTTTTGTGAAATTTTGGAAAATGTTGTATAAAATGGATGTAAATCAGTTGCAAGTCATCCTGACGAGAAAAAATATGAAATAATAAAAGAAAGCAATACATAATTATTAGGGTGTGTCTAAAAATTAAAATGTCGATGCTAATATCGACCAATATGATTTTGTGTTCCACCTTCAGAAATATAGATATCTGCCAAATTAGATGAAAATCTGAAGAGATTTAGGACTTGCTCAAAGCACCGGAAGAATAGCCACTTAGGCGACATTGTGGCACATTGTAATTTTCACAAATCCAAGCAAAATTGAACGCACAACCATTAGATATAAGGCAAAATTCAAAGAAGTACTGTAAGTTGTCATAGTATATTCCTCTTAGTACATTTGAAAAAATCTGGCCTTACTTGACCATTGCAGAACAAATTGTTTCTCTCCCTTATTTCTGACTAGGACTTCATTGAAGGACTGCATAAGAGTCATTCTGCCAGATCATTCGTCACTCTTAGGTCGGGTCAGATATGATGATTTAATTTTGCCTCACTGTGTGATTGTTCTGACTACCATTGTTGCGAGTCTCAATCACGAAGAGAGTAGCCCAATCCGAGGATCTGGAATATTTTGGTGGTGGCTTAGATACAGTAGGAAGCCTCTCATGATTCCAGATCATCAAATTCGTTGCGCATGCTGTGATCTATGACCCGTAAAAAGCTGTGGCCAACCAGGGTCTCTGACAAAAATCAAAGTGTCGGAAAAAATACTGTTAGGGAGACAGGTAAGACTTCTCTGGCGTGGTAGGTATGG
Organism: Lumbricus terrestris; assembly: GCA_949752735.1. Classification (NCBI taxonomy): domain Eukaryota; kingdom Metazoa; phylum Annelida; class Clitellata; order Crassiclitellata; family Lumbricidae; genus Lumbricus; species Lumbricus terrestris. Next base: position 34,795,746 of record OX457053.1, read on the forward strand.
ATTCCCCTTTTTGCTTCATTGTTTCAGGTATACAGGTGAAATAGCACTTCACGTGAGACTAAGTTGCTGTCACAGAGAGTGACACCTCAAGTAAATGATTCCATACCTTTTCAGAGTAGGATGGTCAAAACTATCTTCTCTGTGCTCTGACGTTGCTGAATGAAAAATTGATAACTGAAAAGCCACAACTTGATCATGTAAATCGCATATGCCATCCAACGCCGTCGGTGAAATGCACCTGTTACCTGAACTTTATTCGCTTTGGTGGAATTCATCTTTGGAAAATGACTATTAGCTCTAGTAGCTCTTGACTAAAGACTTCCAATACTGGAGTCCTTGCAGAATCATGCAGTGAAACACTTTTCCAGAACAATTTCAGAGGCATGGTATCGATGCCATCGATGGCAAGGTTCAAGAGTCCTTTCCCAATTTCGCTTCCAGCTTCATGCATATGCCGCCCTTGCAACTCACATGGCCAGGATTTTGTATTCCAATCCCCAGCTTCAGATCTCAGCCAACAAGAATCTGACCTGCTAGGCTAATAGCTGTCACTGAGTGGTGTTTGGGGATGGCCAATAGCTTGGTAACATCCTTATGAAATATACCATTATCGTCCTGTCTTTGTAACATCTGGCATGATCTTGTTATTCAAGTGAAGAGTAAGGGGAACCTGTGGCTCAGAAGAATCTCTGCTGCCAGGGCTGCAAGATCATCTCCCAAATTGAAACGCACAATTGCTACTGTCTCTTATACGTTGTCATCCAGACTCTGATTCCTTGGTGTATGCGTAAATTGAGCAGTACCTTGCATGGAAACCTCTCCTTTGTGAAGACAGCTTTGCATAGCCGAAGTGATATCAGTAGTGCCTATAAACTAAATCTTAGCTTTTTAAAATCAATTTTGCATTGCGTCTGCCATATGGTACAAGAATTAAAAGCACCACTTCCCGCCATTTGCAACACATGACCAGTGACAAAACAACATCACATCAGTAACGACATGATCATGAATGTTTATTTGCTGGTATCTAGTCACTGAGAAGGGTTCTATAGCATGCAGCTCTCATGTATTGAAATCGAAAATTCTAATGCTTGCAATGCAACCGTGTTCCTAACTTCAGTCCTCTTGAGCAAGTCCTAAATGTTCAGCTATCGAGATATAATTTCAGATATTCAGTTTACACATGATTTGGCACCATAATTTCACTTGGTCGTTAAAAAATCTTTTATTTGAAAATTTCACATGTACCTTAAAAGCACCCTAATAATTATTTGCGACTTTGTTCATTTCAATTTTCGCAAGTTTAAAACCTTTTTTTAAACAAAAGAACGTTTTTATTCCCTGGACATACGACACTATGATACAACGAAGTGGGCAGTGTATTGACGTCGTATCCTTATCATCCAATCAACGACGAACTTTCTCTAGACATTATTACGACAATGCACTTTAAAACTGTGAATGCGGCACTGGAGATACCGCGAACTAAATTGAAGATACGACAAAACAACACTGAAAATGGACATACGACAAGTAGTTTTCGTTGAATATCTTTAAAACAACTCGTCGTATCTCCTAACGGTTAACAGTGAAGAAAATAAACAATTTTTTGCTACAAATCAAGTCTAAACTCGATTTTGAAAAAAATGGACATACACGAAGATGACTCTCGGGCGACGAGGTGGATCAACTCAGAAACCTATAATGTACATCTCATGGTCACACGCACAGCAATTAATAACCACATGAATCTGGTCAACATGAGACGACGCTTATAAGACAACACACGTACAGTAATTAATACTTAACCACATGAATCTGGTCAACATGAGGCGCTTATAAGACAACACACGTACAGTAATTAATACTTAACCACATGAATCTGGTCAACATGAGGCGCTTATAAGACAACACACGTACAGTAATTAATACTTAACCACATGAATCTGGTCAACATGAGGCGCTTATAAGACAGCAGGCTCCCAATAACATGAGATGAACAGACCACCGTGAGTATCGCTAAAGTAGTTTAATGTCAAAACGATATATTGCTGAACAATGCTGATGTAGCGACCGAATAACAAAACCTTATTCTGATCATTATTCGTTAAGCATACTTCATTACAATAAATTAAATAAAAATATAGAAATATATTTTAAGACAAGACAATAAATAACTTACAGTTCTTACATGGAAAATGCAAATGCAGTTCAAAAACGATAGAAGGCTAACCTCTCGTATGTCACGCTGCAACTTAGAAGTCTGTTCCTGGGATCGAACGAGATCCTTTTGAGCGACAGTCAGAGATTCCTCTAACTCTACAATTCTCACGTTAAGTTCGACGATCTTCGCTCTGAGTGCCACTAGTTCCGTCATCTGTTTCGTTACAGTTTCCTGTAATTCTGATGTCAACTGCAGATCCGCTTCATGACTGATCATCGTTGGACCATTCGAAACAACAGACTGCAACAGAATAATATCAAAATCAGAAACAGTTGTAACTTACTTGCGAAATGGATGATCAGTGTTCTTCCTGCAGCAACTCTCCTCAAATATTTGCATTCATCCATTCCAGTGTGAATTCGTGAACAGAATTGTAAATATTTTATGATGCCAGTTGTCCATATGGATAAATGTGTGCCAACATCAATACAAAGAAATAGCATCATTGACACAAAAAATAGATGGCACTCATTCAGTACTCGAGTCTGACAAGCACTTGAACTTGATTCGAGTCAATTTTCCGTCGACTTGGGACTGTCACGACTTGTAGCTGGACTCGGACCCCGACTAGCGAACTCGGTTTCTGGGACAAAATTTCCTGGCAGTACGTCAGGCAACCCTACCTATTGCCACAACCACACTCCGTACCAGTTACACTTTAGCTATTCTGCCATAAGTGCGCTTCTTGAACGACAATGAACATGTACTTGGAAGTGTATGAAACACACAGTAGGATGTCACCACAATATTGATGAACAGGGGTCCATGAGCAGAGATGATTTGATCACTTAGATAAGGATGTAAAGGAAGAAGAGATCTGGCAACTGTTCGCTGTACAATACTGAATGTAAATGTTGACCAAATCAAGTTGTTCATGCAAATGGCCATTTGCCATTTGAAGAGAATAAAGAGAATGAGTTCATACAAATAAACACGTACAAGATGCACTGCCAGAGATCATTGCAATCCCTCAAATGATGAAGTGGAGAATTCTAATCTCTGATAAAAATGATCACAAGGCAAAGAGTAAGATAAAACCCCATGCAGATATAAATGAAATGAATATTTAATTAAAGAAGACGAATTCCTCGTTCAATATCATGTAACTTGAAGATCATGTCATCAATACAATCTGCCTTGAAAATCATGTCATCAATCATCTCTCTGACTTCAAGATCATGTCATCAATCCACACTGACTTAAAGATCATGTCATCAATCCTCTCTCTGACTTGAAAATCATGCCATCAATCCTCTCTCTGACTTGAAGATCATGTCATCAATCCAATCTGCCTTGAAAATCATGTCATCAATCCAATCTGACTTGAAAATCATGTCATCAATCCTCTCTCTGACTTGAAGATCATGTCATCAATCCACTCTGACTTGAAAATCATGTCATCAATCCAATCTGACTTGAAAATCATGTCATCAATCCATTCTGATTTCCACTCTGACTTGAAAATCATGTCATCAATCCAATCTGCCTTGAAAATCATGTCATCAATCCTCTCTCTGACTTGAAGATCATGTCATCAATCCACTCTGACTTGAAAATCATGTCATCAATCCAATCTGACTTGAAAATCATGTCATCAATCCATTCTGATTTCCACTCTGACTTGAAAATCATGTCATCAATCCACTCTGACTTGAAAATCATGTCATCAATCCAATCTGCCTTGAAAATCATGTCATCAATCCAATCTGACTTGAAAATCATGTCATCAATCCAATCTGCCTTGAAAATCATGTCATCAATCCAATCTGACTTGAAAATCATGTCATCAATCCAATCTGCCTTGAAAATCATGTCATCAATCCAATCTGACTTGAAAATCATGTCATCAATCCACTCTGACTTGAAAATCATGTCATCAATCCAATCTGCCTTGAAAATCATGTCATCAATCCAATCTGACTTGAAAATCATGTCATCAATCCAATCTGCCTTGAAAATCATGTCATCAATCCAATCTGCCTTGAAAATCATGTCATCAATCCAATCTGACTTGAAAATCATGTCATCAATCCAATCTGACTTGAAAATCATGTCATCAATCCACTCTGACTTGAAAATCATGTCATCAATCCAATCTGACTTGAAAATCATGTCATCAATCCAATCTGCCTTGAAAATCATGTCATCAATCCAATCTGACTTGAAGATCATGTCATCAATCCAATCTGCCTTGAAAATCATGTCATCAATCCAATCTGACTTGAAAATCATGTCATCAATCCAATCTGATTTGAAAATCATGTCATCAATCCTCTCTCTGACTTGAAGATCCTGTCATCAATCCACTCTGACTTGAAAATCATGTCATCAATCCACTCTCTGACTTGAAGATCATGTCATCAATCCAATCTGACTTGAAAATCATGTCATCAATCCAATCTGACTTGAAAATCATGTCATCAATCCAATCTGACTTGAAAATCATGTCATCAATCCAATCTGACTTGAAAATCATGTCATCAATCCAATCTGACTTGAAAATCATGCCATCAATCCTCTCTCTGACTTGAAGATCATGTCATCAAT